>JAAGEH010000226.1:4597397-4845059 GCA_011751065.1 Lasiurus cinereus
ACCTTCAATTTTGATGGATAGCCTTGCTGGGTACAGTATTCTTGGATTCAGATCCTTCCTTTGCATGACTTTGTATATTTCATTCCATTCCTTTCTGGCTTGATGAGTTTCTGTTGAGAAATCGGCCACTAGTCTGATGGGGCTTCCTTTGTAGGTAACTTTCTATTTATCTCTGGGTGCTTTTAAGATTCTTACTTTGTCATTGGTGGTTGTCAATTTAATTATAATGTGCCTTGGCTTTAGTCTTTTGGGGTTCATTTTGCTTGGGACTCTGTGAGCTTCTTGGATTTGTGTGGGTTTTTTCTTTCCTATATCAGGGAAGTTTTCTGTCATTATTTCTTCAAACAGGTTTTCTATTCTTTGCTCAGTTTCCTCTCCATCTGAGACCCATATTATGTGGATGTTGTTTTGTTTCGTGTTGTCCCAAGGTTCCCCTAGGCTCTCCTCCTGCTTTTTAATTTTTTTTTTTCTAGAAGCTGCTCTACTTGGGTACGTTTTCCTACCTTGTCTTCTAGCTCACTGATGTAGTCCTCTGCTTCTTCTAGTCTACTCTTGATGCTTTTTATTGAGTTCTTTACAGCAGTGATGTAATTTTTCATTTCTTCTTGGTTCTTCTTCATTTCCTCTTGGTTCTTACTCATAATGTCAAATTTGTCTTCCATTCTTTTCAGCCACCTTATGAGCATTTCTCTGAATTCTTTCTCTGGCAGGTTTCTTGCCTCCATTTCATTTACTTCCTTTTCTGGTGATGCATACTTTTCTTTCATATGCGAGCTATTTCTTTGTTTCCCCATGGTCTCTCTCTTCTCTGGGTGTCTGATTATGTAGTTCTCTCTCTCCTTTCAGTGGTGGACTGTAAAGCTCCTCTGAATCTGCATGTTTGAGCCAATTCCCTGTGATTCTTTACCACTGGGATATATGACCATAGAGCTATATGACCACTGAGCTGTATGCTAAAGTGTTGCTCCACACATGTGGGCTTGAGTATAAAAGCAAACACATCTGGTTTAGTTGTCTTATTTATCATCTTTTTCCTTCCTTCCTTCCTTCCTTCCTTCCTTCCTTCCTTCCTTCCTTCCTTCCTTCTTTCCTTCTTTCCTTCTTTCCTTACTAAGGAGCTGACAGTAATAATGGGTAAATAAAACACTATTAGGGCTTTAGAAGAATATGTGATGTAGAGTCTGGGATCTCATTTCTGCCTTTCTAGCTGTGGAAATTTGATCAGTTTAATTCAACTAATGGTTATTCAGCACATACTGTGTGCCAGATGCTGTGCTAGGTTCCTGCTTCCATGAGGCTTAGAGGGGAAGAAAGACATTAAGCATTCAGACCTGAGTGGATATTAAAGATAGTGTGCCCTGGAAACATTTAGCAAGGAGTTCTAACCTGCTCACTTAATGGTTTACCTATCTAAAGGATAGAGATATAGTAATACCTGTTTTCCAATGTTGTAACAAATCAAATGTAGTATTGCATATGACTGTATCATGTCAACTGCAAAAATATAAATGTTAATTGTCCTACTATCTGGAATTGTTCATGTGAGTTTTATAAGATGTCTCATGAGTTATTAATCTTCCCATTAGGTATTACTTGCCTGTAGGTATCATACTCCTAACTTGTAGTTTTAGAAATAAATTCTTAGAAAGTATAAATTCTAATATAACACATATGCTAGAATGTAGACATTAGCTAGTTTATGGACTTTAGAACTAATATGGGCATTAAAAACATGAACAACAGAAATATATTGCCATGCAGGACCTTGAATTTACATAAATGCTGAATAACTGACTGGGTTGGAAAGATGTGACCTATGGATTCATAACCTAAATTTACAGTCAACTGGGAGATTATGAAAAAAGATGATTGTGACTTTGTATTGATAAATTTGGTGGGAGGTATTACCCCCCCCTTTTCTTCTAGTTCTCCTAAGTGTCTGCTTCAAGAAAAGGAAATAGTTACATTTACCCAAACACATACACATTTCCCATAAACTCTGCAGTCATGATCTTGAAGTGAAATCTCAAAACAGAATTTCTAAGAGGATCAGTTGGAAACTGATATTTGATGTAGGGAAGAAAAAGC
The DNA here is from genome assembly GCA_011751065.1 of Lasiurus cinereus. Taxonomy (NCBI): domain Eukaryota; kingdom Metazoa; phylum Chordata; class Mammalia; order Chiroptera; family Vespertilionidae; genus Lasiurus; species Lasiurus cinereus. The sequence continues at coordinate 4,599,486 of JAAGEH010000226.1, forward strand.
TTTTACTCAATTATCTACAATAACAGCAGGGGAAATGTTGAAAATTACTGATACAGTAAATGGATTTTTGCATAAATGTTCTCTGTTTTCAAACCTAGCTTAGTGTGAAGAACCTTTATTATGAAAGGGTCCCTCTAACCTCATCTTTTGTTTTTCAAAGAATAGAAGATTTATTTTTTTCTTGGGGCAAAGAACAAATCACCATGATAGATTGTGTAGTTTTAAACAAGGTTGTTTAAGACTAAGATTTGATTTTCCTTGGTTTCCAAGATTCGATTTTCCAGTTAGGTAGGCAGTGTTTAGTGAATCAGACAAAGGATGGTGTGATCTTAAATGTGGTGTATATCTCTTCTATTTATTTTATTTTCTTAAAAACTGCTTTATTGAGATATAATTTATATGCCATAGCATTCAACTGTTGCTAGTGTGCAAATCACTGGCTCTTAGTATACAGTATTTACAGAGTTGTGTAGCTATTGCCATAATCTAAATTTAGGACATTTTCATCACCTCAAAATAAACCCTATATCCATTAGCTGTCCCTCCCATTTTCTCCAATTTTTCAAGCACCTTTCAACCAACCACGGAACTATTTGTCTCTCTGGATTTGTCTATAATGGACAATACATATAAAATTTTTCAGATACTAAATGTGCTCCTTTCTATATATAAAAGACTAAGCAGCCATTACGACCAGTCAACTGAACAACTGGTCACTATGATGACGTATTGGCCACCAGGGTGCAGACGCTCAATGCAGGGTCTGCCTCCTGGTGGTCAGTGTGCTCCCACAGTCAACCTCCCATGGTCCCTGCCCCTGGCTGACCTCCATCAGCCCCAATCAGCTGGCCAGGCCAAGGGACCTCACCCATGCACGAATTTGTGCACCCCACCTCTAGTATTCTTTTAATTAATAATATTTTTGAGGTTCATATGTAACATATATCAATATTAGATTCCTTTTGATAGCTGAATAATATTTTATTGTATAGCTATGCTACATTAAAAATTTTTACTTATTGTTGAGAGAGAGAGAGAGAGACAGAGACAGAGACAAAGACAGAGACATGGATTTGCTGTTACACTTATTTATGCATTCATTGGTTGATTCTTGTATGTGCCCTGACTGGGGATGGAATCTGCAACCTTGATGTATTGGGACAATGCTCTAACCAACTGAGCTACCTGGCCGGGGCTTAAATATATCACATTTGTTTAGCCAATATCCTATACTTGATATTGTTGATAATCCCTTGGAAATCCTTCTTGTCTTGATTTCTGCAATATGGCTTTTGATTTCCCTTTCATTTCTCTCGTCATCCCATCTCAAACTCTAGTGAATTCTCTCCTTCCAATCATTTTTGTTGATGCTTCTCAGATAGTACCATCCTTTACACTCAATATTAGGAGCTCTTCCCTGAACAACATCCTTTAGAAACCCCCAAATATCTCACCCAGCAATAATACAAAGGGACTCAACCATTTGGGATCCAAGTGGTCAGTGCAGGCAGAGTGTGTCTCATAACCTTAAAAAAATTACTATCATGACTAACAGTGTTCAAGCCCCAGTGACATTCTTTTCTACAAAAGATCTCTAAATCCAAGTCTGATAGGAGTGTGTGGGTTATGCCGCTGTGAGAGACAAAGATGGCCATGGCTTTTGAGTACAGGGAGTATTTGAGTGGCAAAAGTGCTTAGATAAGAGAAAAGACAAATTAATTAATGTGTCAAATCTTTCCTCTTAGATAACATGAATGCAATACATTCTTACATAATGAAATATATTTCTCCAAAAGTGTCAAATGTCCATTTTCTTGCTTCTCTTCAACCTGATTGAGGTTTCTAGAAGTGTTTCTGAATTAATGTGGAATTTACAGTAGTGTCATATAGAAGCCGGGAAACATTTTGTAATAAGAAACAACAACTTGCTCTTAAATTTGTATATATGCAGGTTTAGATGCGATAAGTGTGCAGTATGATACTTTTTTACATTGCTCTATAGATGCTATTTTAAGAAATAATAAAGTTAAAATACTTTGTAATATTTCTTATATATTCTATATAATAATGTTTGAACATGATATATAAAATTAATGATTCATTTTTTAATTGAAGTATTATTTTTAACAATTTTTTGACACTTCCAATTGCTATTACCTCAGTTTCCTCTTTTGGCACTATTGTTAATATGAATTATGTGAGAATCTTGATTATAACAACATAATTAGTGATTTGTTGAAATAAAGGCAAGAACATAAATTTCATGGGATAAATGTATAACTCATGAAGTACATAATGACTCTTTTTTGCCTTATTTACACATTGCTGGCCAACCAACAGAACATGCAGACATTCAAAACAATAATTGAACTAAGTCATCTTATTAAAATTTTTTGGCCAAATTTCATTTAAACCTTTTTTGCACATTTAAAATTGTGTTATTCCAAAGATATAATTTAAAGGAGGAGGACTCAACATTTTATTTAGCCTGTTAGCTCCATATTCACTTTCAAATGTTTAACCATATGCATGTGGACTTCCGCAGGTCCTCTTTGCAAGGCCCCATCGACCAAGACTGTCTTCAGGGACCCATATTAGGCCTCCTCTCTTTCCACTCGACATCCTTTCTCCAGGTAATATCCATTTCCATGGCTTCATACCACCTGCTTGCAATTGAACCCAAGTTTATTTCTCTGCCTAGATTTCCTGTTGAGCTTCAGACTTATATATCTTGATGTCTAACTTGGATGTTCCACCTTGGACACAAAATATCACTAAGTGCACCCTAATTCCACTCCTCCTTGAACCGACTCCCCCTGAAATCTGGGGTCATCTCCATCTACTTGTCCTTCTTCCTCACCTCCTCCTCCAGAAGCATGTTGGTCATTATCTTATACTGATCATACCAACTTGATGTCTCTTGCCTATCCTATCGTCTCCATTCCCATCGCCACAAACTTTGTTAAGCCATTCCTCATTTTATGTTTATTTTTCTATTAGTCTTCCTGACTCCAGGCTTGGCTGTTCCTTCAAAAGTCTGGTCAGTTTACTCTCCTGTTTAAAACTTTTCCAATGCCATATCTGGATGTTTAAGAATATATTCAAAGTCCTTAACATGGTATAAAGGGCACTTTGTGATCTAGCCCTTGCCTCCTGCCTCTCCAGCGATAGTTTTCCCCATGCTCATTGTGCTCCAGTCACACGGGCCTTTTATTTTCTGAATTGCACCATTCCCCTTTGCCTCATTGCCTTTGTATGTGTCTAGATTGTTCTCTTTTGTTCTGTTTCTCCCTTTTACCTGTCGTTGAGGTGTATATATGATAAATGTCTCTACCATACGTGGTCCTGTGGGCAAGTCCCTACTGTTTGACTGGGGCTCATTATATATCAGTTGGATGAATATAAGGATCACTTACTTTTTGTAGCTTCAATACCTAGATTAAATGCTGACTAAATGCTGACTAAACTAAATAAACTGATGCATTCTATAGGACTATCTACTAGTATGCAATTGTTTGGGGGATGATTCTTCAGAGCTTAAAGTCACTTGTAGGTTAGGTAATGTGTCCCTTTAATTCATGAAGAGCCTAACTAAGGGCTGGCTATGTACAGAAACATAATAAATGGAACAGATGGATATGGAAAGGATACCAGAGTTTGTCTCTTCAGCATGATCTAGATTTCCTTTCCTGCAAGAGATATCAGGGGGCTGACTAAGCAAGTGTGTGTTCTATTAATCTGAGAGGGAAAGAGGAGGTGTGTGATTTGGGCATAAAATTAAGGGGCTAAATAGATTTGTTAGTTCAGTGTAGACCTTAACATTAAATCCATGGGTCACCCAGCTGAAGATGAAGGCCAATGACACTGTCCACAGCAAGAATGCAGGACCAGAGCCATGAAATCCAAGTGGCCAAAACAGGTACTGGGTCTCACCTGTTTGTTATGTAGTATGATATGTAAGGACAGTATTTTAAAAATACCTTCTAACATTTCAACCAATTCAACAAATGTATTAAGATTATTGTGGCCTCAAGTAACAGAAGAAATATAATTCTAATTGGCTCACCCAATAAAGAAATGTATTATTTCACATGACAAAAAAAAAAAATCCAAAGAGAAGGGGGTTCCAATGTTGCTTGTTCAGCAACACAGTGCTAATATCAAGAACCTGGGGTCTTTTTATCTTTCTACTCTGCCACCCTTGTCTTTGTCCTCGGGCTCGGTTCTATCTTGGTTATAAGATGGTTGCTGCAGCTGTGTCTATCACAGCTGGTGGACAATGTCCACAGAGGAAAAGAGACCAGCTTTTCCATTGTCTTTTTTTCTTCTTTTTTTTTTAAGGAAAGCTTCCTCCAGATCCTCCAGCAGATTTCCTCTCATACCTCATTGGCTTGAATTACATCCATGCCACCATCCAAACCAATTACTGTCAAGGGGAATGGGTTCATGACCCATCCCTGGGGCAGGAGCTAAGAGTGTGCATAGGCAACCAAACGTATCTGCTTTCCCCAGGCTGCCTCTACTGTGAACATCTAACTTAAAAGCGTTGCCAAGGAAAATAGGTCCTCTTTCTTCCATGCCCCCACTGCACAAGAGGAGGAGAACTGAATTTCAAAAGAATTAATGCATTATTTGCGTGTGAATTTTTTCCAGTATGCATTGGAGGCATAGCCAACCATCTCTGTGGGTTGAGCCTAAGTAATGGAGCCTGGAGAGCAGTCTGGGGTGCTGGAGATTAACTGCACAATTCATAAAAGTGATTAAGTTTATTCACTGTATTTTCTCCCTCCCCTTCCCCACCTTTGCAAAGAGCAGCCTAGGTGTGGTTTGCCAATCGTATCAATCTGTTCCAGCTCCTAGGCTGGTAGTATTCACAGTTATGTGGCCCTGGAGTCACATTTTCTGTCACCATTAACCAAAGGAGCCACATGAGCCTAGTATAACAGAATATTCTAATGCAGAAATGAAAGGTCTTGCAGCCCTGCAGGTTGAGGGCAGAAGGAACCACACTCAGTCTATGATTTCCTCCTCAGACAAAGCTCCAAGCTTGGCTTTGCATCCAGAGGACAAGAAACTGGTTCAATCAGCTTATTTTTAATTCTTTGTTTTCTCTCCACCATTTTAAATTTAGGAAAAATTTTTAGACCACCATGCAGTTACGTCAAGAAAAGGAAATTTGATCAAGCTGAATGCTTCATAGATGCTTAATTCAATTGTAAATATACTTTTTGAGCTCTTAGTATGAGTAAAGCACAAGACTAGATATTGTGGGGAATACACAAACTAGCAAACATGTCATTGCACACATATTTTCTGAGACCATACTTTTGGCCAAGTACTTGGGTAAATTTGGGCATGATGAGTAAGAGATTTCTCTATTTTCAAGTTGTACATGTATTTGGAATGACAGGAGACAATATCCTATATAATAAAAGCCTAAAATGTAAATCAATCAAACAATGAAAAGACTAGCGGACCCAAGGGTCACTATGACGCAGACTGACCACCAGGGGGCAGATGCTCAGGAGCTGCCCCCAGCCCACAGGCCCCAGGCCAGCCAAGGAAGGTGCTATGTGGGGGCCCCCTGATCACCCCACCGGTTTCCCTGCAGAGGGAGGCAACCAGCAGTGGTGGTGGGAGGCAGGGTTGGCAAGCAAGTAGCGCCAGGCTGGCCAAAGCAGGTGCCAACAGGGGCCCCCAGATTGCCCTGCTGATTGCCCCACAGATTGACCCTGATTGCAGGCCATACCTGGGACCCTACTCATGCATGAGTTTCATGCACTGGGCCTCTAGTAGATAAGTGAAAAGCCTCCTGATATCGATTGAATATTCTCATCCCTCCACACCCAATTCACATGTTGAAACCTAATCCTCAATGTGTCGGTATTTGGAGGTAGGACTTTTGGGAGACAATTAGTCCAAGAGTGGAACTCTCATGAATAGGATCAGTGCCCTTATAAGAGACCCCAGGGAGCTCCTTTATTCCTTCTACTAAGTGAGGACACAGTGAGAAGACAGCTGTCTTTGAACCAGGAAGAGGGTTCCCACAAAACACCGAAGTTGCTAGAGCCTTGGTGTTGGACTTTCCAGCCTCCAGAACTGTGACAAACACATTTCTGTTGTTTAGAAGCTACCTTATTTGTGGTGTTTTGTTATAGGAGACTGAATGGGCAAAGGTATCTACTAATTTCATTGTGATGTATCAAGTTAGTACTGGTTTATGTGACATTAAAGAGTCAGCCAAACCAAGGATGGAAAGGCAGTGAGAAAAGTTGGAAAGACAGTGAGAAAAGTCATTTCCCAGGAAGCAATATTTAGGTGAATATGGATCTTGACTCCCAATTTTTAAAAGTAGAACTAAGACATTTACACCAAAAACTAACAGATATGACAAAAGGTACACAGTTCTCTAAGGGCGCATGGTAGAATGCTTCAGGGAGGAAGAATCTTTTGTTCTGGGTGTTGGTGATTGAATGGGATATTGACAATTAGAAATGAGCAAAGGGCATTCATGCAGAATATGCATGGTCAATGTGATGGAAATAAAACAAACTATATTAAACACTTTCCTTTTTCCTGGTCTTTCTTCCCTATCTTCTAATGAGGAGGAATCTTTTGCTTGGTGGGTTAATTCTGGGGCTTTTACAGGAATATTCAAAGAAGCCAGGGAGGCTGAAATAATAATGGTAGCTCCCCCTTATCTGTGGTTTCCATTTCCTGGGTTTTAGTTACTCAGGGCCAATAATAGTCTGAAAATATTAAATGGAAAATTCCAGAAAAAAACAATTCATAAGTTTTAAATTGTGCACCATTCTGCGTAGTGTGATGACATTCTGCTCTATCTCACCCAGGACATCAAACATCCTTTTTTTTCCAGGGTACCCAGCTGTTTGTGCTCCTCTCCCGACACCGTCACTTCTCAGTTATCAGATGGATTGTTGCAGTATCACTCTTATGTTCAAGTCACCCTCATTTTACTTAATAATGGGCCCAAAGCACAAGAGTGGTGATACTGACCATTTGGGTACTCCAAAGAGAAACTTTGTTTCTTACGAGAAAAAGGTATGTATGCATAGGAAAAAACATAGTATAGTATATAGGGTTTGGTACTACCCGTGGTTTCAGACATCCACTGGGGATCTTGGGACATATGCCTCACAGATAAGGTGGACCACTGAAGAAGAACTTAAGCAGGCAGAGAGACAAAAGACCTGAATGTGGGTTCAAAAGAAACCTTGGAAGAGGATCTTAGAATCAAGGAGAAGACAGACATGGTCATCCTTGACCCATGGGGAAAAAGAGAGCAAGGAATGGAAAAAGACAGGTCTTAGGCCTTTTTTCCCCCCTCTGGGTTATGAGCATGTTCTCTCATTTGGTGTTTTTATGAAAGACAGCTGTAAAGATTTAACTAACTTGACAGTCTGGGGTCTGGATTGATGTTCCTTTGACACAGTACTGAGTCAAAATAGTGCTATATGGCACCAGGGATTTTTACATGAAGATACATAAGTTATGATTTGAAGGTGGAAGAGCATAAGCAGAATTGGGAAGCAAGTAGTCACATTGAATGATGGAAGACAAGGCTAGTTGAGGGAGAGTACAGAGACAAAGGCTAGGTTTATTGCAGGCAGTGAAAGGCTTAGAAGTCAAGGTTAGGAAGGTGGTATGTGCTTACAGGTAGGACAAGCTTCTGAGGTTTCTAAATAGGATGAGACAGTATCAGAGATGAGTTTTAGGACAATTACATTGATAGAATCGGTAGAAAAGGGATAATGGAGTAAGAGATATCAATTAAAGAGTGATTATAAAATCTGATGCCAAAATAATAGATTTAGAAGCTCTTTCGTGGAATTGATTTGTTTACTTGAATCAGTCAAGGCTTTGGTTCTTATCCAGACACAGCTGTAACCAGGTCATCAAGATGAAAATGTACTCACCAACCTCACGTCTGTTTTTTATTTCTATTATTGAGGAGTGACCGAGGACTCAGTGCTTGGGGTGGGTCTGGAGTATAATGCACTGGAGCAAGTTTTTATTGAGCCCCACCAGGTGGCTGGCACAAGTGCCTTGAGCACCGGGCTTACCATATAATTAGAGTTACCAGATCAACACACAAGCCAGCCCCCCAGTGCAGAGGGAGACAGAGGGCTGTAACTTAATGAGAGGCAGATGTCAACGGGGAGCAGATGTTTGCAGCTCTTCAGCTATATCAAATTAATCATCTCCTGACTTCAAGGTGCTTGTTGGAGTCCAGGAAATTTCCCTGTAATAAATTGCTCCTGGGATTGATTTTTAAAGTGAGAATGTATATGCCACTGTCTTGGATGCTTTAGAACAGCGCTACCCAGAAGCACAAGACGATTTTTTAATTTGGACAAATTGAGGTGGAGGTAAAAAGACCAAATCTAACCCCCCAAGACCTATTGGTATAAAAACAGAGAGGATGACTTTTTATTAATATAACTAGAGGCCAGATGCATGAATTCATGCATGGGTGAGGTCTGGCCAGCTCACCCCAATGGGGGCCAATCAGGCCGAGCTGGGGGGCTGAGAGGGGAGGGGCTAGCTGATGGGAGGGGCCATGGGAGGTTGAGGAGGGCTGATCAGGCCAGTTGGCTGCTGCAATGTGCATTATAACAACTGGTCACTTGGCTTTTATATAGACTAGGGGCCCAGTGCACAAATTCATGCACCTTCAAAGGAACTGTGGGCTGTGAGGCTGTGGTGGGCACAGGAGTGGGTCTTGGCCCATCCTCCGTGCCCCTGCCTGGCCCCTCCCACCATGCCTCCAGTCCTCTCTCTGCTGGCAGCCCTGCCCCCACTGCCACCACTCCCACATGCTGACAGCACCAGCCCCACTTGCACCCACTGATGACATGATTGGGGCTGGCATCAGCAGCAGGTGCAAGTGGGAATGGCACTGTCAATGTGTGTGAGTGGGGGCTGCTACCCCGATTGCCCCTCAGTAGCAGGGGGAGGTGGAGAAGCCCTCAGGGGCGATTGGGGGCTGACAGCCACCACTTACACCCACTGACAGCACCGAGTGATCGGAACCAGCACCAGGCATAGGCAGTGTAGGGGTGAGTGGGGCTCTCATCAGCAGTGGGTGTGAGAGGTGGCTGCCAGCCTCCATTGCCCCTCAGGAGCAGGGGGAGATAGAGAAGCCCTTAGGGATGGTTGAGGCCAGCAGCCACTGCCTTCACCCACTGATAGTACTGAGTGATCAGGGCCAGCACTAGGCACTGGCAGTGGGTGCGAGCGGCAGCTCTGTTGCCAGCAGTGAGTACAAGCAGGGTTGGCGCCAGTGGCAGATGTGAGCACTGGGTGGGGCCATGGCGTGTGGGAACAAAGAATTTTCAGTAACCACCAGAGGCTCGCCCCAATGATAGTGACCACCATCCCACCTTGGTCTTGCACCCCTGCTCTCCTGCTCCACCATCCCACTGCAGCTGATGCCCACCATAATCCATGTTCTGCTACCTGCTACCAATGCCTGCCATGTTCTGTGTGCATCCCCTGGTGGTCAGTGCACATCATAGCGACTGGTTGTTCAGTTGTTTGGTTGTTCAGTTGTTCTGCTGTTAGGTCTGTTTGCATATTAGGGTTTTATATATATAGACTAGAGGCCCGATGCATGAAGATTCATGCAAGAATGGGCCTGCCCTCACTCCTGCCAGAGCCACCTTTCTGCCTTCCCATGCTGCCTAGAGGTCTGGAGTAGCTGGGGAGGTGCGGAACACCTGTGTCATCACCATGGCAATGATGCAAGCATCCCAACCCCAGCTGCGAGGTGCCTGTATATGCAAATTAACCCACCACTTTTTTGGGTTAATTTGCTTACTCACTCCTGATTGGCTGGTGGGCATCGTGAAGATACAGTCAATTTGCATCTTTCTCTTTTATTAGTGTAGATTAGCTCCTGGCCCTGCCCAACTAGTCTGCTCACCTTTTCACTGATGTAGCAAATAATTTGTATAGACACACTATGTATGGAAGGCACAATGGTACATGGAAACACAGACATTGACCTTATGGAATTTACATCATAGTAACAGTACTCATGCAAATACATCTACAATTACAAATATGGAAAATTCTAGGAAAGAGAGTTATGTGGTTCTTAAAAAGAGTTAAAGCGGCTATTAAGTCTCAGAGATCAGGGAAATCTTTTCTGAGCAAGAGACAAGAGCAGAGTTTTTCCTTCTCTCCCTTCCTTTCCTTCTTCCTTTTCTCCTCTTCTTTCCCTCCCTTTCCATCTCCCTCCCTCCCTCCCTCCTTTTCTCTTTCCCTTCCTCTTTTCAGTTTGCTTTCCTCATTCCTTCTCTTTATTTTCCTCCCTTCTCTATTCCTCTTTCCCTCCCTCCTTTTCCTTCCTTCCTTCCTTCCTCCCTTCCTTCCTTCCTTCCTTCCGTCCTTCCTTCCTTCCTTTCTTCCTTTTCTTCTCTTTCTCTTTGCAACTCTCCCCCCTCTCGACTTTTCTTCTATTTCCTCCCTAAGTAGTTGCTCAAAGCTGGTTAGGGATTTAAGTCCTGTTCTGGGAAGAGGTAGAGGGGTAGGTGAACATGCAGAGGCAAACAGGAGACTGTCTCTGTTCAGAGTGCCCAGAGACAATGCATAGTTAGCTGAAGTTCAAAACAGCAGGTGTCATATTGGAGGTAGGTACAAGTACTTCTGAGACTCCACAAGAGGGGCCCCAGCCTCAGGCTGGGAAAGTGGGCAGGTATGGGTGTCAGGTGTGAACATGTCTGAGGTAAGTCTTTGAGAATGCTAGGAATTAGATGAAGAGTGGAGTGGAGGCCCTTGCAAGTAGAGGAAAGCTCCTGTGTTTAAAAACAAGAAGGGAAAGGTGATAGGACTGTTATCGTCTGGGGAAGATAAGAAGTTCAGTATGACTGGGGTCAAAGACGTGGGTTGGAAACATCCAGGAGATGATGTGGTTGGAAAGGTGGGTGGGAACCATATAGAGGAGACCAGCAGAGTATTTTTGCTGTGTCCCGTGGGGAGCCATTGAAGCTTCAAAGAATCACATAATCGACTTTGCCATTTAGGAATATTTTTTTATCCTCCCAGCCAATAGGAAATCATGTGTTCTCACATTTGTCATTTTCAAAACATTGAGGCTGTGAGGGCCTAAAAGTATCTGGTGAGTCCTTTGTTGCCCTCAAACATGGAACAAATTGGAGCAGGGGGAGAGACTGATAATTACTGTAGCTCCTCCTGTTTCCCAAGCTCTCCATTCTCTAAGACCCCCTAACAGAAATGAGTAAACACCACTGGAGCATATTCTTAAAGATCGGGACTTTATCATCACTAATGATGATCAGGTAAACCATTTCCTTTTGTCTTCAATGGGTGCTGTCCTTCAAGGTACAAACAAAAGAAAATAAAAATTTGAAAAACCCACCAAGCATGAAAGGTCAGAAAGCACCCATTATTCTAAACCAAGGTTTCTCAACACTATTGACATTTGGGCTGAATAATTCTTTGTTGTGTCTTGCATTATGGGATGTTCAGCAGCATCCCTGGCATTTACCCATCGGATGCCAGGAGAATCCCTTCCCAGTTGGGATAATCAAAAATGTTTCCAGATCTTGTCAAATGCCCCACCCCCCTCAGGGACAAAACTGCCTCCTGATGAGAATCATGCCTCTGACCTGTATGGCTGGAGATTTTGTAGACAATAGAAACTGAGATGAGATTTCGCCACAGTATGGCACATTCTCCCCCTGTTTGGAGTCACACCGGGTGGCATCTAAAGTGAAAGGAATTCCAGTGTTACCTTCGAAAACCCCACTTCTCCCTCCTCTCAGGCCCCTGCTAATTATGAGACCACCTCTTTCTTTCATCTCCAAATGCCTCTAATGTGTTATCGTGGCACGGATCCTACTTTCTCTCCAATTACACGATCAGATGGACCTTTTTCAATTTGGCTTTCAGAGCTGGTTACTCCTAGGAGACAGCTTTGCTAAAAGCATTTAATGATCCTTGAGGTAGCCAAGCCGTAGAGGTGGGTATCTGTGGGGTTGAGCAGGCTGGGGACGCTCTCTGGGGCTCTGTCCACCTTCCAGAGTCTTCCATTTCTCTGCCCTCCCGGCGTGGGGCCTGCCTGCTGGCTGTATTTAGGTTTTGCATTTCAGATTGCTGCTTGATAGGATGCCAGCAGCGACATTTCAGACTTTCCCAGGCAATGCGCGGGGCTGCTTCCTCCAGCGAGGCTTTGTGTGCTGCAGTCCCGGCCTCGCATATTAAAATTATGATGTTTTGGAATTGCCACTAGGCTGATGACTTTATGCCCCTGAAGAACAAGGAGTCTGTCTTACTCCTCTTTGTTTTCCCAGTGCTTCTATCTTCTCTCACACCTAAAGGATGCTAAGAGGCACCCTCCTGGGTGCTTCAAATGGATATCTTCCAGAACACACAAGAGCCTTGGACTTGACACATTTGGCAGCAATGTGGGTGTCTCAGCCCTTGGAGCCTCTATTATGGATGTGAACCCATATTTTACCTGGGACCTTCAGCTGAAAGATTGTATGCTATTTTTAACAGTGTCCCTTTTTTTTTCTTTCTTTCCCAACATGGTTCTTTAACAAGGTCATGTCATTATCAGTTATTTAATATTTCTAAAATTAGAAACAGTTTCACTGCCGTGGCAGCTCCAGCTTTAGGCCAGACTCTGAGCCTCTCACACTGGGACTATTGATACTGTCTCATGGAGAGTTTTCCTGTTCCTTCCTTTTTTAGTTTAGAGTTGGTTCCCAATTCAGCCAGGTAAAGTTTTTACTCTCTCTCTCCGTTAGGATTTTCGCTTATTTAAGGATGCCAATAGCCACCTTTAAGCCAGAGGACTTCTCTACCCAACATGTCCTGGTTGGTAGTCAATGCTCCCAGTTGATTCAATGGTCTCATCCGATTAGCTCGACAGAGCTCTCTGCCTAGCATGGACAAAATGCAAAACGGGAAAGGGTTCTGATAATGATCCCCTCCAAAGCAGCCCTCTCTGCTTCTTCCTAATGAAGCAACGGTGAGTTCTGGGGATAATTAAGAGGAGGTAAAGTGACAAGCAACTAGAAAAAAAGAGAAGGGAAGATGAATGCTATTGTTTAACTAAAACCTATTAATTGCCAGTGGTGTGTGAGTGGCTACGCTGAGGGGCCAAGAGCATTACCCATGACATCCTGCCCTCACCAACTCCTTGTCCACAGGCAAAGGGGAGGCTGGAAGCAAAAGCTGGAGTGTGATTGAAGTTTATCTGAAAGTTTTCTGTTAGCACTTCCTGGAATAGAAAGGAATTTGAGCATATCCTGTAATCTCTATGTTACATGGGTACTATTAATACCCCCATTCTACAGAGGAGAAAACTGAGGCTCAGACAGGTTCAGTAACTTGTCCAAGGTTTCTTCACTGATGAGGGAGAGAGCCAGAGCTGAAGCCCAGGTCTTCTGACCCCAAGTCCAGGGAAAGGTCTACATTCCCACCTGTGCTCAGCCTCTCTCCTCTACCCGACAAGTCCTGAGTGATGTCACATTATTGACTTCCTGTAGTGTCTTTTGGCCCATGTGCCATGTGTAAAGGCAAGATTTACTCCTCTTTTCACAGGGCTTCAGGTCGGCAGAAGGATCACTCATTAGGCATGCTGGAAGTCCTCAGCACATCTTCAAGGTCAGCCTTAAAGCAAGGACCTCAGAACAGTTATTGATTAGCTTATTTCCATTTCCCATTGTGGCACACCATTCTCAATACACCTATAAGTTGGATGAATTATTTTATCTAACTAAGTTATGTATAGAAAAAAAATGTGTCCACCATTGATTGGGATGCAAATATGAGTTTGATTCATGTAATTAGCAGCATGCCTAGAACACAGTAGATACTCAGTAAATATTGGTTTTATATGGAATGAATAAATAGATGGCTCACTGCCAAGATATCCACTGAAGGTAGAAAACTGTAGTGGCTCAACTGGGGATTTTGATCACATTATACCAAAAAAAAAAAAAACTTCACTGATTTTTCCACCAGTGGCACTTGCCGAGTGTGGAGTATGTGTTTGGGACAATTTGAGATTATGTGGGATTTTTAGATTTGATGCACAATACCAATTAATGCACATGGCCTCTAATTACTATGTGGTATAATGAGAAAAACACCCAAGGGATTCAGACTCCGAAGATTTGGGTTAAAGTCTTTGTTCTGCCTCTTACTAGTTGTGATACCTTGGACCAATCATTTAATCTCTCGAAGTCTCAGTTTCCTTCTCTGGAAATAAAGTGGAAGTGATTTCAACAGAGAACTCAGTATTGGCTGGTAGGTATGAGTTGACAATGAATGTGGAATTTCACTGTTGGCCATCAACTAGGATGCAAGTATGAGTTGTGATTCATGTGGTTAGTCACTAGGGTCTTTATCCATGTTGAATGAATGGGATGAATGACCAACTTTCAAATTATGATGTTCATTATCATGCATATTAATTAACTAGAAGTAGTGTTAGTCTTTGCTCAGGTACATCCCCCATCAAAGCTGGAGGAAAAACCTCCTTGAATGTTATTGGAAGGACATAAAAAATGTAGGTTCCACTCATTCCTCTGTGACCCTATTGGCTATTTGGGATCATTACTGCCATCTGAATGAAGAGCTTTGATGTTTTCCTCACAATGTGTTTTGATCAGAGAATATGGGATAACCGACTTCATTGAAACCAAACCAGAACCGGTGCTTGAGTTGCAGTTTACCTATGTGTGCAGATTCTTGTCTACTGCTAACTCCAAACAGGAGAGGAAATAGATGCTTCTGATACCTACAGAACGCTATTTGTTGAAGGGCAGCCAGAAAGTGAGGAGGAGCTCTTGTCCTTGAGGGGTTTGTTCTAACAACCTTCTCTCCCAGCAGACAAATGGGTTAAGAACTCTGCCCCAGGGCAAAGTTAGAGAATGGAGATTGGCTTTTACTAAATCACCCTCCCCACCACCATTTATCATCTTTAGGAAATTGGGCATTGAAATGGAATAAGAACATAAGCAAACACATTTCAAGCTGTAAGCCCCCTCCTTATTTCTATTTAAAAAGTTAACATTTCATTTCCTTAGCACCTCAAATTTTCCTTTTCACTGAAGCTTTGTCTTTGCCACTATTGCAATGATTTGTATCCCGGACAGCTCCGCTCGACTTGATCAACCTAACTTGGATAATATGTGAGCTATTAAGAGACCACACCATTTCATCGGTGAGTCATTTATTCTCATGATTACTGATAATAGAAAGTCCTTTTTCTGGGCTTGACGCTAATGACTTCTCAATCCAGACTGGGCGCATTTTCTCCAATTGCTGGTTATTCTCAAGTTCTCATTTGCAGACTTGTGGAGCAAGGATAAATATTCAGCACGGACCCACCTTGTGTTCTGTTTCTATTATTGTCAGCAATGTGAATAAGGCGATATAAGTGAATGGGTGTTGGATAATCGGTGTCATTGTTGATTAGACAAAGAAAACATGAAGTGCTTCTATTTTCCTTCTTGCCTGGAACTTAGAATAGATTTATAAACAAACAATTGGAAGGTATCACCAGATTTTACTGCTTCACAATTCAAGTCAAAGTTTGAAAAGAGAGATTTCTCACAGGCTCGGTGAAGAATATTTTAAAACTCCTTAAATGTTTAAAACAGAGTTAATAATACCCCTCATATATTGGTTGTTCCTTAATGGAGCCATTTTGTTTCTCTCATCCCAGTTTAAGATTCCAGAGTCTTCTATACTTCCTTCTTCCTCATTCCACAAATATGGTGTCTAATTCTTCCCCATCTGTTCTTATAATTATTAATTATTTTTGCCTTCTAATCTCTGTCAACCCAGGTGAAGTCATTATTATCTTGCATTGAATTGACTGTAAGAGCTTTATAGTTGATCACCATGGCCCCAAGTTTTCTGAACTCAATCAGTGCTGTACCCAACTTTGAGATCAGTGTTCTGACAGCAACACTATGCTCAAATCATTCCCTGCTCAAAATCATCACTGGTAAATAAAGGCCAGACTTGTCAGTGTGAGATTTAGTCAATGGTAACCTACCTCTACATATTCATACCTTTTCAAGACTTTCAAGATATGTGTCAATGAAATCCATTCCTCTAATATTGAACCACACTGATTTAGTCATCCTCTAAAATGATGTTTAAAAAAAAACAACGAGCCGAGACCGTTTTGGCTCAGTGGATAGAGCATCGGACTGTGGACTGAAAGGTCCCAGGTTCGATTTCGGTCAAGGACATGTACCTTAGTTTCGGGCACATTCCTGGTGGGGGTGTGTGTGCAGGAGGCAGCTGATCGATGTCTCTCTTTCATGGATGTTTCTAATTCTCTATCCCTCTCCCTTCCTCTCCGTAAAATATCAATAAAATATATTTTAAAAAAACAACAACGAAATTCAACTGACTAATTTTGAAGATATAATTGAGTGCATTCAGTGATTCATGAATTGGGCAGCATCCTATCTCGTAAGTAGAAGGGCACTTGGAGGGGTTGAACAAAATGCCAAGTTTTTATAGGAAGAAGTGTGGGGTAAGGAAGCTATCAGCAAAAGAAAAGATGGAATTATTTTTAGATCAGGACATCTTTTTTTCAGGGGGTGGGGAGGAAGAGAAAGGGAAAGTGTTTTTATCATGCAGATTGTCTCTTCTTTCAGTGGGGTTGGGTGGGGGATAGAGAGGGTCCACATGACAGATTAGTTTACTGGTACTTGAAAAGAAAATTCCAGACTGGTTGATTAAGATTCCATTTCTGGGGGAGGTTGAAACTGCAATTAGATCAGTTATTAAATCTAGGTTTGGTATCAATGGCTTTTAGCATGAGTGATGCCATTTCGGGCCTGTGGTTTTCTCTTTAACACAGCTTTGTACATTTTGCCTCTACATCTGTGCTCATGTGGTTTTTCCCTTCCTAAGATTCCATTCCTTTACATCTTAATGTGTACTTCTAAATGCCTCTTCTTTAATTAATTCTTTAATAATCAATGCAGAGTGATGTATTACAGTCAGATGTACATCTATTTTGTCTATCCATTAGAGACTTATATCCAACAGGACAGAGATATGCCTTATATAACTTTATACTTTCTACAACGCTTCCTATAAAACCTTGTACAAAATACAGTGTAAATAAATATATTTACTGAGTGAATGAATGTGTAAGTAGAGATAGAATCAACGTATTGTTTAGAGTTTTTTAAATTACATCAGACCTTGGAATATAATGAATGGAAACTTTTGGAAAATGAACTGGTGGCTCTTTTAGAGTGTATTGGAATTGAGAATTTTTAAAAAAAAATATATTTTATTGATTTTTTACACAGGGGAAAGAAGAGGGATAGAGAGTTAGAAACATCGATGAGAGAGAGACATCGATAACGGGCCTCCTACATGCCCCCACTGGGGATGTGCCTACAACCAAGGTACACGCCCTTGACAGGAATGGAACCTGGGACCAAACACGTTTCGGCTAGAATTGAGAATTTTAAAATTTTAAGTTTCATCAAGGCCAGAGCTCCCCACTGTTCTCTTGTTTAATCCTTTTCTCATTTCATTTTCTCAGACCTCTGCTCCTTCACTGTCTCATAAATATGGTATGTTATATAGAAAAAAAAAAGCTGTGAGCGTTAGAGGATATGTGCCAATGAAATCTCTTCTCCCTAATGCTGCCAAACATTTTCCACTCTTCAAACTAACTTCACTGATGAGAACACTTTGTGATCATGGGCATAATCATGTAGTGGGTCACTCTAGCCAGAGCCATCGTTAGCAGCCTCCTGGAGACTTTAGCTTTCTAGCTGCTTTTAAGTTGATCTTTTCATATTCTGGGAAACTCCTCCTCATGTTTTGGAAGAGTGCAGGGTCCTACGATGTAGTTCCAGTACTCACTGGGATATGTCTGAATACCTATATTCATACATATGTGTATTGTCTGGGAGAGCATGACTATTTGCTTTTATGGTATGGTTTTACCCCAAAGTTTCCAAGATCTTTTGAGACAGAAAAAAAGTACAAATCTCAAGTTTATTCCTGTTCTAAAGAAGGGCCCAAGTGCAAGGACTTTGAGGTTTGGTTTGGACAAACACCCAGAAGTTGGGATGAAGGTCTTGCATCTATAAATTTGGGCTGGATCAATTGAGGACAGGCGTTGTCATGACATTTCCAGTCCTCCTCACTGACACCTCACCATTAAGACTTGAGGAACTGGAAGAACAGTAGAGAAGAAAAAGGAAAGTTGGTTTGATCTCTTTAGGAACTGCCATTCCTGCACTGCCTCCAAAATTGGGATGATACAGCTGATAGCTGGGTCAGGCTCTGCCACACTAATGTTATGAGTTCATAATGGGCAACTTTACAAGAGATCCAAAGATCCACAGAACTTGAGAGCTAAAGTGGACTGTGGGGGCCTCCTGACCAAACCATCTTTTTATACAGATTACAGAACTGAGGCTTGGAGAGAAGAAATGGTTTGCCAAGGACTCTGAGAGTAGATCTGGGATTCATTCCAGAGTCCTGACATTTAGTCAACATGGTTATTCTAAATCATCACCCAATCAGTTCTACTGTAGCACATCTGGATGGATTCGATGGGCTGAGATCAGACTGAGGCTGAGTTTTACTGTTATTCTCATTTGTATTTAAAGAGACTTGCTTTTGTCGATTCATTTGTAGGAAGAGGGTTTAAATGGTGGGATAAATGAATAAGTACAGATAGAAGCCATCAGCAGGGCGTATTAGGATAGTTATTGCTGGCATTCATTGACTGAGAGGGAACATTATTGAATGTTCTGAGCCAGGAGGAAATGCTTTCCTTCATGCTGGAAGATAGCAACCAAAGAAAGACTGGAGGAGACAAGCCAATTTAACCATAATCCAGTTTAGGGAACCTTATGCCACCAGCCAGAGACCCAAGTAACCAGGAAATAAAGGAAATGGTCCAGGCTGCCAAGAACCTTTCACCAAGCAAGGGTAGGAAAGTGAGTTTGAGAACAAAAGCAGGAAGAGGACTGCAGGCTACCAGGCTGGCCAGAGGTTCCCCAAAGGCAAGTTGCTTCTGCATACAGTCCTATGATGTCAATCATATTTTGAAGCTCCTTGCTCTTCACTTTCGGTTTCTAATAATTTCAGAAACCTCCTGATGGAAGACATGTTTGTGAAATTCAGTTTTCTAATTTATTGATGCAGTATATCTTTGAAATCTTACTATCCTGAAAAATCATATTTACACATAGGTATATTAGTGAGGCTAAAGTCTAACATGACAGAATCAAAGAGCAGGAGAAACAAAATTAAAACACCCCCAGACAAGTTTTTGAACTCCACCCAAGATGACCTTGCACAAGAAGGAAATTAAGATTATTAAATTTATGCCCTAGCTGGTTTGGCTCAGTGGATAGAGTGTCAGCCTGCAGACTGAAGGGTCCCAGGTTCGATTCTGGTCAAGGGCACATGCCTGGGTTTCGGGCTCAATCCCCAGTAGGATGTGTGTAAGAGGCAGACAATCAATGATTCTTTCTCATCATGGATGTTTGTATTTCTCTCTCCCTCTCCATTCCTCTCTGAAATCAATAAAAAAAATACATATATACATATTTTAAAAACATTATTTAATTTATGACACCTAGATTTCAGCCCAGTAAACTGATTTTGGACTTCTGTCCTTCACAACTATGAGATAATAAATTTCTGTTGTTGTAAGCCACCAAGTTTGAGGCTGTTATAGCAGGAATAGAAAACTAATACATTACCTAAACACATTCACATGGCTGCATTCCAATAAAATTTTATTTACAATGAAAAAAGATGATTTAGTTCAGTTCTTTGCCTATTTTTTTTTTCCCATTTGGGAATGATATCTAACCCATCAGATGATTGATTCAGAACCTAGGAGTCTTAAGTCTAAAACTATGGACAGAGAAGTTAACTTACTAAAAAACATGAAATAATGTATTCCTTGGTCAATAATCATTTCTAATATACTATATGATTTAACTGTGGGAAGATGAATTATGAATTAATTAATCCACTTACAACTTGATTAGTAAGTGGGCAGACAATTATGAAAAAAGAGCAAATGTTAGTAATTATAGGCTTATTATATGGTATTATACTAGAGGCCTGGTGCAAGAAATTCATGCATGGGGTTGGGGGGTGTCCCTCAGCCTGGCCTATATCCTCTCCAATGTGGAACCCTTTGGGGGGTGTCAGACTGCTGGTTTAGGCCCATTCCCTCATGGAGCCTAAAGTGTGATGAAATAGACACTTTTCAAAGGATGCATTCATCATTTAGGCCTCATGGATTGGGCCTAACCTGGCAGTTGGATATCCCTCTCACAATCTGGGACTGCAGGCCCCTAACCACTCACCTGCCAGCCTGTCTGATTGCTCCTAACCACTTCTGCCTGCCAGCCTTATCACCCCCTAACCATTCCCCTGCCAGCCTGATTGATGCCTAAGTGCTCCCCTGCCAGCCTAATCACCACCAACTGCCCTCCCCTGCCAGCCTGATGGCCCCAAGTGCCCTCCCCTGCAGGCCTGGAAGCCCCCAACTGCTCTCCCCTGCTGGCCTGATTGCCCATAACTGCCCTCCCTTGCTGGCTATCTTGTGGCAGCCATCTGGTGGCAGCCATCTTGGCTTTTATTATATAGAATGTATGTACTAGTATGTATGTATATAGATACCTGTATATATGTATCCCAAAGTATATACACACTTTAACTAGATTCTATTACATTTGGAAAATGAAATGTATTTCAATAAACATTACCTTTATAATTATTCAAATTCCCTCACTCAAAGAAAAAAAGAGGAAGGATGCTAAACTTGATATAGGTCTAGAGATTCAATGACCATCAACACATCAGGATTAATTTTGGGTCCATTACAAGTAGAGCAATACTTTACTTATTACCCTGACCTGATCAGATTATATCGAGAGTACCATGCGCAATTCTAGTAATTCCAATACAGGAGGAGAAAGGTCAAACAGGAGATAGTCCAGAAGGAAATGACTAAGGTTGATGATGCATCTAAAATCATGCCAATGAAAAACAGTCTAAATAAATGAGGATGTTCTTTCAGGGAGAAGATTTCAGGGAAGGATACAATAGCTGTCTTCGGATTCTCAAGCTGCTATCAGCCCGAAGAGGAATGATCTCATTCAGCGTGACTCTGAGAATCAGTGACATAGAGTGAATGTCTTAAGGAGAAAAAGTTCAGTACAATCTAAGGAAGCACGTTCTAAAGATGGACTGAAATGAGAATATAAGTTTTCTTCATGGAACCAATATGATACCGAGTGCTGGGTGGTTTGGATTTCTTAGGAAGAGCAAGTTTTGCATCAATTATTTTAAAGATGATTTTCAATGCTTTCTGAGTCTATGAAATTTGCTTTTTTTTTTTGTAGGGAAAGTACTTATTAGCCAAATAAATAGTGTGATGTGTTTGAATAGTTATACCAGAAGACACTTTTCAAAGGATGCATTCATCTATAAGCAAACCCTTAATATCCATTTTTTTTGAAGTAGGTTCCCTACGACTACATTAATTCTTTTTACTTAAAGTACCTGTAACTTTTTGAAAGTAACATAATGGATTAAAAAATACTTAATTCACATTTTTCACCAATTGAAGCAGATTTTTTCTTAATTATCCTGAATAGTTCACACTGTTCTGAGCATGTAAATGGCATGCACTAAAGAAAAAAATAATAACAACAGCAGTTTACTTTGGTTGAAAGTGCTTGCTATGTGCCAGGCAAGGTTTTAAGCATGAATTCACTCATTTACATGGTTTACTCCCTTAATTTTCATAGCAAGTATATGAAGTAGCTACAATTATTATTCCCATTTTAACAAAATGAAGAAACTAAGCTACAGAGAGGTTAAGCGATTTGTCCCAGGATACCATATGTTTTAGTAAGAAGCAAAGCCAGGACTCTGGCTGGAGTCTGCATTCTTATTACCACATTATTTCTGTTTAATACCTTTCTGATTTTACAGCACTCCAGTTAGAAGCAGATGCAAACCTTGGGATCCCTGCATGTAGTCAGGGATATCCTACCTTAATGCAGCAGCATAAAAATACCTAACCTGCTTGGGAGATAAATGCCTCATCTCACTCTGGTACTGAGACAGGCAGGCAGGTTCACATCTTTGTGAACTAGAAATTAGCTGGCATTTCATTCCAAGTCATCACCAAAGGATTGCTTTGGCAACTTGAGTTTTTTATGTGCTTTGATTCTAATATTTTACAGAACTCATCTCAGCTGCATCTGTCTTATGAAATTTCACTCCATTAGACCTAAATTCCGGTCCTAACTCTGCATCTGCAATGTGTGTGTGTGTGTGTGTGTGTGTGTGTGTGTGTGTGTGTGTGTGTGTGTTAGGGCAAATGACTACACCAGGTGACAGCTTCCTCCTTGTGAAATGGATGTTCTCAGACTTACTTTGCAGAGTTTTTGTGAATCAAAGAGATAGTATGTATACATTCCTCTGTAAAGAACTGACACTTAAAATAAGTATTCTAGAAGTGGAGTTCTTTTTGTTTTCATTTAATAAATGCTATATATATTGTATTTAAAATTTTTGATCCTGGTTGAAGGACACGTTACTCCTTGTAATGTGAGTTTCTGTTTGAAGATAAATAAAAATCACATTGAAAACAACTTCCAAGAAGTTCCTTAAGTTCAGTAGCCTCCCTTGTGCCCTGAGTGGCGGGTGCATGCCAATGCCAGTGTAACTAGCGATTTCTTATGCTGTGCACACACATTCTAGGGTATCTTAAATTTCCCCATCATCAGGGTTAATGTTATGATTGTGTTTTAGACACAGCCACCATATCAAGTGCACTTTCCACGAGATGCCCAGTCTTTCCACGAACACATTTAGCATCTATTACGTTCTTGCCTCCGTGTAATACGACACAGTGCTTAAGGTCTAGGCAAAACAGCTCTGATCACAATGCAAACAAGGTTACATTTAAAAAGTGCTCTGCACACAGAGAATAAATAAGGGCAGAAGAAGGGAAGTCTAACCATAAACTCAGGTATTTAAGAGAAGACCTGTACAAAAGAACAGTTGGATAGTCATATGAGCTGTGGGTGGACCTTACCATGTAACTTCTTGCTTTTGCAGACTTCCACAAATAGATATTTTTCTCCTCTGGACAACGGGGTTCACGATTAATTCTTTGCATCTCTTGACCTTTATGAATAGAAGAGAGTATTTTAGGTCTATTGATATTTCTTTTTCCTTTTTCTAAAAACAAACTTATATTATTTTAAAGTAATATAGTCATGATGCTACAAATTAGAAAAAAGTAGAAAAATAAAAAAAGGTGAAAATTATTTGTAACCCATTATGTAGAGGTCATCTAACATTTGAAAGGACTATTCCATTTTTCCTCTATCCACCTATATGCCACATGACAGGTGATTTATACTGCCATTTCTTTTTGTTTTTATAACTTACTAGTTTATGGTGAATATTTTCCTGCGTTGTTAACCAAGGGAGAATGGGTGCAACTGCTTTGGAAAAAGACCTGGCAGTTACTCATTAAACTCACCCTATGGCTGAGCAATTCCATCCTAGGTATTCTATCCAAGAGGAAATAAAGCATTTGCTCACAAAATTACTTGAACAAGTTGTTCACGGCAACTTTATTCACAATAGTAAACAACTGGAAATAGGTCAAATATCCATCAACAGACGAATGGATAAACTAACAATAAAAAGGAACAAACTAATGATATACGCCACAATATAGATGAATCTTAAAAAGCATTATGCAAAATTAAAGAAAACACTCTTTAAAAAATCACATGTTAATATAATTTCATTTATATGACGTTCTAGAATACACAATTCTAATCTAAGATGGAAACAAAAAACACAGAACAAAGACTTCTTTGGGGGGTAAGGGCATGACTGATTGGGAAAGGGCTTAAGGAAACTTTCTAGATGACTACACTATTTTATATCTTAATGGATGAGATCAATTGGAGGGAGGTAAGGGCAGAGGGAAGTGGTGGGAGCTGGGTGGAGGGGTGCTATGGAGGGGAAAAAAGAGAAAAATGTAATAATCTGAATAATAAATATTCAATTTAAAAAAAGTTTGTGTTATCTGAATATATAAATTTGTCAAAGTTCATTGAATTATATATTTAAGACTTGTACATTTCACTATATATATTTTTTTCCTAAAAAAGAGAGCAAACACATACTGAATTTTAAGCTTCTGTGGAAACCAAGCATGGAATTATATTGGTAAAGCATAATGCCTTAAGGGAGCATTGCTTCACGATTGACAACACTCCTTCAAAACATGAATATTTCTTCAAAAGAAAGGGTTAATGTACTTTAATATATAAAGAGCCCAATGAACTCACGAAGCATAAGCCATTGAAACTTAGAGAAATGGAAAAAAAGTAAATGAATTTAAAATTCTAAGAATTGGAATAGAGAAATGGAAAAAAATAAATGAATTTAAAATTCTAAGAAAATATATATGTAGCCAGTAACCATGAAATAATGTTCAAACTTACTCATTGAGGACCTACTACATTTCTATGCATAACCTCAATTAATACAGATTATTAAGAAACTTATCAAACACATTCAACTTTACTGGTATTCTAAAAATAAAAAATTAAAATAATAACTTACTTTGTTTCTAACAAACTAATGAAGTTTAAAAAGCATAATAATGCTGGGCAGAGTGTGATTATTAAATAAGCATTCTCAAATAATCCCAATGGGAAATGATTTGTCACAACTTTTTTTTTTTTAATCCTCACCCAAGGTTATTTTTCCATTGATTTTTAGAGAGAGTGGAAAAGAGAGGAAAAGACAAGAGAGAAACATTGATGTGAGAGAAACACATTGATTGGTTGCCTCCTAAAAGTACCCTTGACCAGGGCCCAGGCTAGGAAGGAGCCTGCAACTGAGGTACCTGCCCTTGACTGGAATCAAACTAGGGACTCTTTGGTCTGCAGTCTGACACATTATCCACTGAGCCAAACCAGCTAGGGCTATTACAACTTTTTTGGGGGAAGTGTTTTTGCTACACAGATTAAGAGTTTAAAAGGAGAATATGCTCTTGGAATTAGTAATTCCATTCTGGGATCTTTTCTAGGAAATAGTCAAAAGTGTATAAAAATGCAATTATTAAAAATGTTCATTTCAACATTATTTATAACTACAGGCCTGGTGCACGAAATTCATGCACGGGGGTAGGGTGTGGGGGAGGTTCTGTCACCCTGTCCTGCACCCTCTCACAATCTGGGACCACTGGTTCCTAACCAATTGCCTGCCTGCCTGATTGCCCCTAACTACCTCTGCCTGATTGATCGCCCCTAACCACTTTGCCTGCCTGCCTGATTGCCCCTAACCACTTTGCCTGCCTGACTAATTGCCCCTCGCCACTCACCTGCCTGACTGATTGCCCCTAAATGCTTCTGCCCTTGCTGCTGCAGCTTCATCCAGAAGGACATCTGGAATGACGCTCAGAAGGTCCTTTGGCTATCTGGTCTAATTAAAATATTACACTTTTATTATTATAGACTTCAGAAAACTGAAGACAATCTGAATGTTTAATATAAAACCTGGTACTTTATTTATTGGAGTGTACTTATATATTGGAGTGATAGGGCCCTGTCCATTTTCTTTCCTAGGACTCCTAGTTGTCACCCAATCACTGACCAGGGAAGGCATTTTCTTTTTTGTGTTCTGTCCTGGAGAATAAGGAAACAATCAGGACCAGAGTTACACATTGTCTTCTAAGGTTCTGTACATTTCTTGAGAAATAGAAATGCCTCCCAGAGACAAAGGCTGATGGTTATGCAAGCATTTTTCCAAAGTTTCCATGAGTCTCTCCTATGGACCCTCTTCTTTTCCTCTTTCCATCATCCTTTTCCTTGTCTCTTCTTCCATCGTTCTACCAGAATCTCTGGGCATTGAATGAATCCTAGGACCTGGGAGAAGATGCGTAGGCTATGTTCACATGAGGCTAGCAGATGGATTATTGCAAATGCTGTTAGGACCTCTCTAAGAGAGGGGTGGTCATTCCAGAGAGAGAAAAGATAACTGGCTGCAGAAGTATGCAGAGGAGGCATCCATCCCTTGGGTGGTGGGAGCCCAAAACACATGGCAGGCTGTGAGAGGTAGGTGAGGTCTCATTGTTAAAGACTTGAACTCATTACTCTTTGGAGAAAAATAAATACTGATTCTAAAATGACATAAGTAATCAAAGTAATGCTTACTGCAAAATCTAAAAAACAATACCAAATGCCTGAAGTGAAATGTTACAAATCTAGATCAACTCTTCTAGGCTCCAAATCCCACTTCCAGAGAGAACCTTGATTGACAGTGTTTTTTTTCATGGATGCTTCCATATATTTTCCATGCATATTTAACACACATGTGTGCATGTAAATGTGCATTTACATACACATTTTTACACAATGTTTATTTATAACTTTCATTTTTCATATACAATTTTATTTCAGACATAATTCCATATCAGCACATCTGTTTTATTATTTTGAATGGTTGTGTGCTATTCCATAGATGGACCTCACTCACTTTGACTAAAATGATGTTTAAGATTCTTCTCAACTTGAGAATTTCCACTGTCTTTCTTAGATTCTAAGTAAAGATGGTGGTAGGATAATGATCAGAACCACTTGAAATGCACTTTTGGTTTTAGCAATTACTCTAGTTGAAGGGGAAGCTGTCCTTCCGGGTCTCTCATCTCCACAGAAGAACCATGCTGTTCAGCTTGACCAGAGTTCTCAGGACTTGTCTGTTACTGGGGCCTTGGAGTTGGAGTTTGCAGCTAGATCTTGAAGCATCAGCACAGGTTCATCAGGCTGGAAAGCCTAACTCTGTTTTGAGCAGAATGCTGCTGGACTGGAATCTGATGGGAGTGGCTGTTTTCTCATCTTAATCAGTCAATCAACAAACAATTTTTGAATACCTGCAGTACACTTGTTAGAAGGAGCAGGAGAAACACGATTCCCATCTTTAAATAACTTGTCCTTTGGTTAGAGAAACAAGATTTGTGAAGCAGTTAGTAAGATCTACTAGTATGTAAGTGTTAAAATATGCCCTCCATCAAAATTCTGTAGGGACTGCTAAGAAAAATGAGATGAGCGTGGGAGGTGATAATCAGGGAGGTCTCTCTTTGGGAAGGGTGAGATGTGAAGACCTAGAAGGACATAAGGGGAACTCTAATAAACAGGGTACTTCAGAGTACGTTGCAGCCCAAACCAGTGCACAGACATAACCATGCAGCCAACTGATAGGAACATTCGATCCAATTGTTTGGTTAAATAACAGGAAAGGCCTAAATTTTCTGCCTGCATTCTCAGACACCAAAGCATCCTACCTTTCCTCCTGCTTGTGAGTCACAGATTCCTCCTGGCCAACAAAGAAAATAACAGTTTTCTTATTGTCATAAAAATAAGTTTTAGGACTTTTATGTGGTTGATGTTCATGCCCCACCTCTCCTATTTTCCAGCATACTATCACTCTCATTACCGAGGTTGGTGGAGAACTTGGGTTTGCTGTCCCGGGAGTGAGAAGGCCCAGTTTTCACCACAGGATCCCATTGAAATTTAATACGAAAAAGTGTTTAAAAGATGAGCTTGTATTCTATTAAAAATTGACATTTTCAACTTGTTTCTCTTTTTGCTTTATTTGCAAAATTTGTTTCCATACATCTTTATTTTCCTATATTTACTCCAATGTTGTGATCTATATATTTGTTTGAAAAACATTTTTATTGAAGAAGGATGTACAGTAGGTAAGAATCATTAGTAGCCTAAGCATTAGGAATAACATTTATTAACTTACTTGCCTTCCAGTGTTTTTATGCATAAGTATTCTTTTTATATATTGTTGTCATCAACTGATATAGCCCATTATATAAACTTTCTTTTTCTGTAAAATATATTAAGAGCATTTTTTCATTTCTATTAATTTTCTATAAGAGCATGATTTTTGATGATGGTTTGTTTTTCTATAATAAAGATATATCGTTATTTTAAATAATGCTAAGGTTGACATCTTTATACATGAGTGCTTGCACTTTTAAAAAATTTACTTAGAATAAATAGCCAGAAGTGGAGTTACTATACTTATTTTAAGGATTTTTATTAATACTGACAATGTGCTTTCCATAAATGTTGCAGCAATTTACACTCCATACCAGTTGTGTTTGAGGTGGCTGTTTCCTCAAATCATTGCCAACAATGAGCAGCATTTTTTTTCTTATAATATTGTTTCACTTAATAGAAATAAATATATATGCAATT
Organism: Lasiurus cinereus; assembly: GCA_011751065.1. Lineage (NCBI taxonomy): Eukaryota > Metazoa > Chordata > Mammalia > Chiroptera > Vespertilionidae > Lasiurus > Lasiurus cinereus. The sequence goes on from JAAGEH010000226.1 coordinate 4,627,820, forward strand.
GTTTAAAGTTATTTTCTTTGATTTTAATATGATATGCTATTTTTTAAGTTTATGAACCTTTTGGAGGTTTCTACATGTGAATTATCCATTCTTGTCCTTTGCCTATTTTTCTATTGAGGCATCTGGCTTTTTTCTTATTGTTTTGCAAAAGTTCTTTATATATTAAGAATAATATCTCTTTGCTGTCATCTCTCTTGTAAATGTTCCTTTGATTTATCAGTTAATTTTCCATTGCTATGAGGGGCAATAGTGTAGAAAGTACAAATATGGACACCAGAGCTGGACTCTCTGGGTTCATGCATAACTCAGAAAGTACTCAATATCTTTGATCATCTCCTCCCTTATCTATAAACTAGAGGCCTGGTATACAAAATTCGTGCATGAACGGTGTGTGTGTGTGTGTGTGTGTGTGTCCCTCAGCCCAGCCTGCACCCTCTCCAATCTGAGACCCCTAGAGGGATGTCCGACTGCCCTCTCACGATCCAGGACTGCTGGCTCCCAACCGCTCGCCTACCTGCTGGCCTGACTGCCCTTAATCACCTCTGTCTGCCAGCCTGACCACGCCCTACCCACTCCCCTGCCAACCTGATTGATGTCTAACTGCTCCTCTGCCAGCTCGATTGCCCCTAACTGACCTCCCCTGCAGGCCTGGTCCCTCCCAACTGCCGTCCCAGCATCCTGATTGCCCACAACTGCCCTCCCCTGCCAACCATCTTCTGGCGGCCATCTTGTGTCCACATGGGGGTGGCCATCTTGTGTGTTGGAATGATGGTCAATTTGGATATTACCTCTTTATTATATAGGATTGGTATAAGAGTACTCTTTCCCTGACATACATAATACTTGGAACAATGCCTGGAGTATTATGCACACTCAATTAATACTAACTAGTTTTATTAGAATTCATTTGCAAATATCTTCTTTTATATTGTGCCAACTTAGTGTCTTATATCCCTTTTCGGGGAACTGAGTTGGATAGGAGAATCTAAGGGAAGAAAAGAATGCTCGTGTCAATACTATTAGGATTTATGTCAGCTTGGTAAAGAACAAAGGACACTTCTCCAGTCCCAGGGTTGGTGTATAAATAAATGTGGGTGCAGAGGAAAAGGTAACTTGATCTACTTGGAATGTGCTGGTCATCACGCACGTAGGTTACTGCATCTCTTTAATTGTCTTGTTTTCAATGAGAGATGATGTTTCAGTGACCTTTTCCTATGAGGATTTCAAGATGTTCCAAGTCTTTCATTAAGCCTCATCTTTTGCATCCAGAAAACAACCCCCTCTTGCTTAAAGGGGAAGAAAAGAACAGGGCTCGTGTGAGGCTCCTCCAAGAAGGAGCATAGCATAGAGAAAATAGTTTCACTTGAGATCTGAGACCCCACCAGCGGAAAATAATACAAATTATGTTCCAAATCTGGTTCCAAAGTGAGAAGTGAAGAGCCTCCAGTTTGAAAATAATCACACCCACTGTCATCTCCATTCCCTCAGTGGGGACTCTCTTTCGTTTTAGTCAGTGGGCAATGTTCCTTTTCTTTCTGTCCTCAAAGTCTTGACGTCACTAAAAATAAATGACTCAATTACACTTGTGCATAAGCAGCTGGGAAACAACCAATATCTTCCCCATCTTCAATTGTGTAAACAGAGACGGGGTGGGGAGAGGTGGGGGGGTAGATAGAGAAAAATGAAACAAAAGCAAAGAGAGCCAGGGAATTTTAAAACGTAAGAAGCTCCCAGGGAAGAGATCCGTGTTTTTCTTTCGTCTCTTTATTCCGGATGGCACGTTGCATGCAGTCCAGGAACCACTGGGTCCATTGAGCAAGCCGCTGGGGGAAAAGGATCACATGCTTTATAAACACCTGTGCCCAGCCAACACACATTCCAGAGCTCATCCTGGGGCAATGTTGGCAGCTGCCTCTGGTCAGAGCCCCGGGATCTTGGGGGCCTCATCTAGAACTTGGGACCTCATGGGGAAAAAGGGAAACAGAATGCTGGCTGGTCAGCAAACCCCAAACCCCATTCAATTTCCACAGGCCTGTCTTTTGTGGTGGCTCTTGGCTCAGAAAGCACGGTTCACAAACATGAAATGTTCGAAGCGTCCTGTACACCCACAGCATTCTTTCTTTTATTTACTGTCTTGGGTGGGAGAATAGACTTGGTCTCCGAGTGTCCTTTTGCCAGGAAAGAAAAGCAGGTTTGGCCAGTAGAAAACCTGATCGTCCTTATTCCTCCTTTCGTGTTACTCAGACTAGATGAAGGGAAAGGTCAAGGTAGCTGCGTCGCTCAGCGGCATGGCCCTGGGTCCGGCTGCACGTTATCTCTGTGCTTCAAGGGGGAAAACTTCCTTCGCTATGGATGAAAGTAGGTCAGCAGGATGTGAAAGGGGGAATGAGATTTACGGAGGAAAATGAGAAGTGAGAGCTGGGTTAAGCCCAGGCCCGGAGCCCTCAGTGCTGCTTCTGAAAAGCTGACCCGGAGGGGAAGGCACGGGCTCCTCCCTGACCTCTCTCTCCTCCTGCTCTCTCGAGCCCGGCCCTCCTTTGCTCTTATTTTAACCAGTAAATGAAACGCCCGTGGGAGCCAAGGAATCTGTGAAGGGATCCTGCGAGGGCAGTGGCAAAGAGCTTTCCTCTTTCTCCACACAAAGGCAGGCCAGAGGGGACTGGTTTAAATTGCTTCCAGCAGGAGTTAGGCTCGGCATGAGGAAAATCTCTCTGAGTGCGATGGGCCTCTGGAATGCATTACAGAGGGAGGTGAAGGAATCCACTTCTGAGATCTCTCAGGACGCCATGGAATGCTAATCTTTCCTTGATGGCTAATATTTTGGTGTAATCAGAGGCGGAGGCATGGATGAGCTTTTAAGTCCCTTTCACTCCTGAGACTTGCATATGAAATCTGGCAGAAGAATGAAATAGCAGTGACATCTGCAGTATCCGAACCCTGCTTCACTGAGGTCACCTGAGGCCCTTTAGGTACCTGCCCTCCACTGGGGATTAGATTTGGATCCTGTGTAGATAGAAGTGCAATGCATGGGGGTGAGGGAAGGGGGGACTATTGGGGAGAAAAGAATCACATTGAAAACAGCAGGAACAAAAAAAGACCGGAAAGTGAGTTTGAGCCAACATTTTTAGGAAGTGCTGAAATTTGAGTGAGGGAAATGACAGTAATCTAACAAATATTCCAAGGGGTAGGAACTATGCCAGAAGGGAAAGCAGAGCTGAGGCCCCCAACCTGGGCAGAAGGAAGATGAAAAGGGAGAACAGTCAGAGCAGAATTTTTACTTATGAGACCCTTGAGAGGCGTAGTCTCACTACAGTGTGTCAAAGAAGTTGAGGATGTAGTGAATAAGTGAACAAGAAGAAAGCATTAAAAATTGGTTATTAACCAAAGTGAACATCCATGCATTTATAAATGGACCTAAGAATGGCTTCAAGGGTTCCTTTTCTTTCTGTCCTCAACGTCTTGATGTCACTAAAAATCTTTATAATAATAAGATGGTATTGCTTTTAGGCCCCTTTATTTCCTTGGTGTGAGTAGAGTTGGGATAAACTCGTATTTGCTTTTGAAGTTGCTTCCTTAGGTAAATGAGAACCACATGTATGAGGGTCAGAGACTGGCACTCAGCAAAGATTATCTGGATGGTCTGACTGCCAAGGTCAGCAGTAGGAAGTAGACAATTGGGGGAGTTGTTCAGGGCACTTGATGGTTCCTAGTGTAGCATTAAGATATTAGTGCATCTTCATTGTGACAATATTTGCCTGTGCAGAGTCCCACCTTCTTTTCCTTTACTTCTTTTCTCCAGAGCAACTTTGTCACGTAAGCATGTTGATTTCTATGGATTAGTTTGGTAGAAGAAGCATGTTGATTTCTATGGATTAGTTTGGTAGAAGAAGCATGTTGATTTCTATGGATTAGTTTGGTAGAAGAAACAAGGTGCCAGGGTATGGACTAGTTTGTGGGTCTTTGAGCTAGCATGCACAGGGAGGTGGTTAGCCTTCCTTCCTCTTGTACAGTGGTACCTCGAGATACCCTATGTTAGTGCCCTAACATATGAAATTTTTTGAGATACGAGCTGTTGAGCGAGCGATTTTTGCTTTGAAATACAAGCAATATTTGAGATACAAGTAATCGCGCGGATCGGCTGGCTGCACAAGACCTACCAGTTTACCTCGACTCGAGCGTCTCATAGTTTCCCATGCCTCAAGGTTACAGAACGAATTAAACTCATATCTCGAGGTACCACTGTACTTCACAGTGACATCAATTCAACACTGTCCTCTGTAACCATGAACTAGGCTGTGGAACAGGGAGTCAAAGACAAATAAGATAGGGTTCCTGCTGTCAAGGCAATCCTGCTCAGTAAGAGCCATCTGCTTGCCTCGGGCTTCTGTGTCATGGAACCCGTACAGAGAGGAGGGAAGGGCTGGAGCTACTACTGATGAGCAAATGACTCCTGGCATCACATTTTGTTTGATTTAATGAAAAAATGTCATCAATGAAGGTTAGTAGAAGTCATAACCCTTGGAGAAGATTGGTTAATAATACACCATATCATCTATTTTCCTTAATCATGGGACACAATTTACTTGGAATACTCGAAACCTTGTAATTCTCTAAGTTGAGGAACAAAGACAATAAACTACTTAGAAACCACAGCAGCCAAGGTGCTCTAATCCCCTGGGCAAATATTTAACACTTGGGGTTCCTTCCTTGATGCCTCTCATCAAGATGGCTTTGAGGCAAGAGGTTCTAAGATTTTTCTGTTCCTTGGGGATGGGTGGAGTGACATGACTGTTGAATGGCAAGGATGATGTTAATGACCCAGGTCTGGGAGTTGTTAAGATGGTGGTAATCGTCTGAATCTTGTTATTGACATTTCTAGGAAGGAATCTTGGCCCTGCTGATTTTGGCTGCAAGGAGTTGGTAAGATAAACCCCCCCTTCCCCCTTCCCATTTTCAGCTCCTCTGGGGAAGAGGAAAACCCCAGACACTCGCTTTCTGGTAACATAAGAAGATTCCCATAACCATGTACTATAAATTATAATAAGCACGACCCTTCTCTTTCTCTTCCTCTTTGTTTCACTCCCTGAGCAATATTGGAAGAGCCTACACAATCTCATAAGGGACTTGGCTGGCAATCAGTTGAAGATACTGTTCCTTTGGCAGCAGTTCCAAGTGACTAGACTAATGTATTCCTTTTTGCCTAGTTCCTACGAAATTGCATTATGGTTCTATGCAGCTGAGGGACTGAAAGAAACCAAAGCATAGGGAAGGTAAAGCCGCTCACCCTCTTTCAGCCACAGGTCTATACACACGCAGCAGAGGTGCTCTCTCCTCCAGGTGTGGTCTGTAGGCAGTCAGTGCGGTCCAGGGGTTCTGGTTGACCAAGAGGCAGCTGGGCTGTGATGAATCTCCATGGAGGTCAAATCTTCTGGGAGGACTCATTTGCAGTATGGCGTGACTTCCTTTAACTGCACCTCTGCTCTTGTAGAATCTGGCTGTGTTTGGGATTGCAGGATACACTTTGCACCAGTATCTCTGGAAACAAAGAATAACGAGCAGCTTGCCCAAGTGAACCAGAGAAAAAAGACTATTAAGTCCATTTCCCCACCTATCTTGGAGTCATAAGAAATGAACTCTCTTAATTCCAACACTAGCTACCCCTGTGATCCAGGGCAAATTGTAAGCTTCTCTGCTCCCCAATCCCTCATTTGTAAAAGAAAGAGGGGAGGGAGGGAAATGACCGCTGAGTTCCCCTATTGCACACTTAGAAAGGTCTATGAAGCCAAGTCTTACTTTCTCTAAAGTGCATTATAAGATTGTATGTATTTCTGAAAAACAAAAGAATACATACAATCTTATCAAAACTTAATTGAGGATTCCAACCATTATCTTAAATTTTATTTCGTAGAAAGTGAAACGAATTCAGAATCAAATGTATATCAGCATGAAATCAGTCAAGCTTTAGTCTGGCTCGGCTTAATAAACTGTGGTGAGATGGGAAGGCCTGGGTCACATCGAGGGATACTGCAAGAAAGTTTAGTCCAGCAAAAAAGCAAGGTTCACAGCATACATATGCATGTCTAGCTCTCATGCCCTCTTGAAAATTGCTCTGCCTGCCCCATGTAGTGGATAGTCCATTAAGAGGCCATCTGTCACCCCTGTCCACAGTTGTAGTTCGCAACCACTTACTCTCAATTGTTCATTGATACTATCTTGCTGTGAACCCACCCTGCTACTAACCTTGGTGCTTATTCTTTTGTTTCCGTATTTGCTTTGCCCTTTGAACTTGATGGTGGGTATAGAGTCCCAGCTGAACTTCCTTCCAAAAGACTTCATTCACCCAGATACACTACTTGAGGCCTTCTTGATTGAACCTGGCCTTGACCTCTATTCCAGGGGCATGCCACTCACCAGTTTTGGCTGGTTTTCTTGAGTAGCTCTTGAACATGGTAATAGATTATAGGTGAAATAGGAGCAAAGAGTTAGAGACAAGGATCTAAGGAGATTATAACAGGGTTTCTGGTGGATGAGCAGGAAACACAGAGCAAGCAAAGTCTAAGTGTATGGTGGGAATCAAGAATACCTACTGGACTAGTGTTCAGGGTTTGGTTCCTGGTTCTTGATGGTGATGATGGTGAGGGTTCTAAGGAGATCAAGGTTCTAATGAATTCAGGGATCCTGCAGGTCTATAATATTAATACTCATTAGAAAAACCTTAACACATCAGTATCTTTACCTACAGGACAATAACAGTTATGAACCCTAACAATTGTGAGGTATTCTGCATGCAGTTTGCAGTGCCTGAAGACATGCACTCATGATCCTGGGTCTGTGGCTTGGTATCGGCTGGGGCTCTGCTGCTCCTACCGTTTCCTGAAGGAAGCAAGCCTAATTCACCTGGTCCAAATAAATCGTGTTTAACCAGGTCTTGGAAATGTCAATGTTTTCAGATTTTCCGGGCCAGGCCCATTACATGCAGTCAGTATTTCCTCTTGTGAAACCGCCAACAGAAGGGCTGCCATGGAGGGAAGTGAGTGGAGCAGTAGGACAGCAGGGTGGCATGGGGAGAGAGGGAGGGCATCCAGTACACAGTCAGGAACGAGGTAGGGAAGAGGGCACTTCCTGAAGACTTTGTAAGTACTTAGGAATGGATGCACGAACAAGCCACTCTTTCCAGATTTTCCCAACTCAGGATGAAGCATGAAGGCTGAAGAGAATTATCCAAATTGACCTGCCAGGTCATGGGTCAACTATTGGCAGAGGGGGACTCAACAGTGAGTCCTATAATGAAAAGTTTTGTACCTCTAACCCTAGTTCGGGTGGGTTCTTGGGGCAGGCTGAGTCGTGGGGAGGAAGAGGTGTGAGGAGGCAGAGTTGTGTGCCGGATCGGGCTTTTCAGGGCAATGTTTTTCAGAGCCAGCCCATCTTTGGCAAAAGGTACTACTACTCTCTAGGCAAGTGTCTATTTGCTATGTTAATCTAACACAACATTAACTTCTGAAACAGTTGCATTTATTTTGCCAATTTTCCAAGCTCAAAACAGGAATGGGGTTAAAGTAACAGAGGCATTTTGGATGGTGAAGCTCTACTTTTAAAAAAAATGCCCGCATCTGGATAATTTTCCACTTTCTTCCTAAATTCCTATTCCTGGAAGGAGCCCGAGAAATGGAAACCTTTTGTTTACAGATGAGAAAACTTAGAGGCTTTCCTCCAGGCCACATGGCCAGTGAGGGAAAAACCAGGATCAGAATTCAAACCTTCAGACTTCCAGAAAGTGCCTTTTTAACCCTATCCCAACCTTTAAATTCGAGAAATCAGCCTTTCTCTTCCTTGCCCTGACCATGGCTTTGTCTCAGGGGCCCCCTGGAAGACATGTAGATTCATGGTCTTTTTTTTACAAGGCTTTCAAAAAATATGTGAGAGCCTGGTCGGTGTGGCTCAGTGGTTGAGCATCAACCCATGAACCAGGAGGCCATGGTTCAATTCCTGGTTAGGGCACATGCCCAGGTTGTGGGCTCGATCCCCAGTAAGGGGCATGCAGGAGGCAGCCAATCAATGATTCTCTCTCATCATTGATGTTTCTTCCTCCTCTCTGAAATAAAAACATTAACAAATAGGTCTTAAAAAAAGATGTGATGAAACAATTGGGAAGCTTTATAATAAGCTGATATTTTCTTTCACATCAACTACTTTATGCTATGATATTATTTTCCATACTAAGCTTGGCAGTCCAAATGTTCACTCCACAGATATTTGAGGATGTCTATTACAGGCCAGCACTCTAAAAGGTGGAATAGGAGCAACGAGTTAGAGACAAGGATCTCAGAAGATTTTAACAGGGTTTCTGGTGGATGAACGGGGAAACACAGAGCAAGTAACACTCCCAAGTTGAAGTGTATGGTGGGAATCAAAATACCTCCTGGACATACAAGGGAGGGTTGCGATGGTGAGTAAGCAGCCTCGGTCCTTGTCCTTATGGGGCCTTCAGCCTAGTGAGGGCCTTGGAAGGCTGTTTGTCTGCGTATGTCCCACTTCATCATTCCTATTCACAGCCCCATATCCCTTTCTGGCTCCATCGTGACACTGTATTTTATAAGAGCACAGTTCAGAGGCGTGAGAAACACACGCTTGTCCCAAACGTAGCCCTTAGTCAAATACAGTGGTACCTCGAGATACCAGTTTAATTCGTTCCGTAACCTTGAGGCGTGGGAAACTATGAGTCACGGTAAACTGGTGGGGTCGTGTGCAGCCGGCTGAACTGCGTGATTACTCCTATCTCAAATGTTGCTCATATTTCAAAGCAAAAATCGCTCGCTCGACGGCTCGTATCTCAAAAATCTCGTATGTTAGGGCACTCGTATCTCGAGGTACCACTGTAGTTGTTGGGGAAGCAGCTCTACTAACTCAGAAAACAGCGCAAGAGGAGGCTGACAAGCCTTTCGCGTCTGGAAAGTATGGAGACTGCCCCAAACCAGAAAGTGACTTGTTCAGGCCTCCGATACTGGTACAGTCAGGAAGGAAATCAGATGCCACAGCTCTTATGGTATCATGCCTTTACCAGAATGGGATCTTCTAGAAATTCAAAAGCACGGTCAAAATTCTAAAATGCTCCTAAAAACTTATTTCTTTGCATAATAGGAAAAGCTACCGGCCGGACCACACCACTTGTCCCCTGCTATCTTTCTGTTTCCTGCTACCACGTGGAAAATTGCCCTCTACAATGTAGGCACTCAGTATACTTGTTGAATGAACAAATGAACGAATGAACGAATGAATGGATGGACATTGATATACCGCTAAGTTACTCACTGATGCTCATCACTCAGGCATGTAGGAAGCACAGCTTGGAAATTTACTTTGCTCATTGTGCTCCTATGAGAGCTGTGTGTAGGATTTGTGAAAATTCTGTTAAATTCCGCAGGAAATGGACTTGAAGCTATTTCTTCGTACTTCTCTCTCCCCGGCTGAAACTCAAAACAGGTTTTTGAGGTAGTGTCTCAAAAATATTGCAAGACCACTCTCAAACTGGTTTTTCCCTTTAAAGAGAGAATAGGCATGGGAGCAACACGGTGTTTCTTTCTAAATGCTGGTCAGTTTGGTAGAAACAGAAGGACATGTGAAGGGGATGGAGAAAGATGGGAAAAAGGAGAATGATGTGAAGTACGCTAGTATTTGTAAAACACTTTCATATCCACTATCTCATTTGATGCTTAAAACAATTCTGTCAACACCATTACTGTTCCCCTTTCACAGATGAAGATACTGAGGCACAAGAGCATAAGCCTGTACTCGAAGCTAATTGTCCTGATATCAGAGCTGGTGGTTTTCATGCACCTCCCTCCACTGTGAACAGGGCAATATCCCACCACCCGCACGCACACAAGCTTTCATCCATGGATCCCCAAGTGGGAGGTTTTGTGGTGAATCTGTCTTAGAAATGATGGGTGCTGTACATTGGTGCACATTCTCTATTTTAGTTGACAGCATCACCTTGTGGATGAAAATACATCTGGTGTATGTTTTTATTTGTAAATATATGTATACTCTGTCGATTAGCGATAATGAGCCAAGCTATTATGCTGTCAGTCAGAATTATTTAGGGTTTGAGTTGCTTTTTTAGTCATCAATCATTAAAGAGTGATCAAACAATCACATCTAGCTGATGAGTGATCAGAAGGAACATTGGTTTGTTTCTGGTCATCTTGGCTAAAACCGACTGCAATTGTGTTTGCTTAATTAAGATTTTTTAAAAGCAGGAATTAGAGTTTATGGTGTTTGTGGTTTTGTGGTGAGAACTAAGTGGGCAAAGTGAAATCATAGCAGAATCTCATTGTTGAAAACAAAAGGATGCTAGGACTCGAGTCCAAAGCCTTTGCACTTCTACCATTTCAACTTTGGGTGGTGTAAAAAATGTCTCTTAGCCTCAGTTTCTTGATCTCCAATATACGTGGAATAAGGTCAAGCTCATGAAATGGTCATCCAATCCCTGTAACATGGGTCCATATTTTTAATTTTGAAGAGAAAGAGTCCCTGCATTTAATGACAAGAAGTGAAAATCCAAGACAATCCTGCATCTACGTGTGGACACAACTCCTGCCACTCAAGCCCAAATTTGGACACATTTTAGCAAGAACCTTAGTTGACTGGAATTCTTTTGCTGCTACAGTTTTGGGCAGACAAACAGGTTCATAAAAATATTTTTGTTACCCACAGTGAAAAATGACAAATGCCTTAACATCCCTCCCCTCCCCCGCCCTCCCCCCAAAAAGTTTCTCCAATGAGAACATAAAACTAAAACCACAACTTCTGGACAAGGCAAGGGCAATTGATCCCAATCTGATAGATTGTTAACAATTATAAGAGGTTACCAGGAGTTATTCAATTTAATCATTTGAAACTGGTTCATCTGAATGATTGTTTGATGGGGAATTTAGCAATCTGCATTCCATTACAGTTGAGGTCCTGATGAAATGCTTCCTCCAGAAATTTATTGGAAAAACTTTTCTCTCTCTCTCTCTCTCTCTCTCTCTCTCTCTCTCTCTCTCTCTCTCTCTCTCTCTTTGTAGGAGAAAGCCTTCTTGGGCAATCCACGAGCAGTCGGGTGGATTATAAATCATGTCTCATGTTCATAGAGTCTGAAAAAAGCCGGCCCCCTCGATGCTACCAGGCCAGCCTCTTTGCAGACTGCCAGCTCCCCTCGCTGCACATCCTCCCTCCCCTCCTCCCCCAGCCCAACCCTCACAGCTGAAGGTCTTTAGGGCAAACGTTCCGTTTAAATTTCCCGGCTTTTTGTCAGTGGATGTCAAAGACGTAGCCACCTTCCCTCACGGGCTGTGGTGGCTTTGTTTTTTCTCCCCCTCCATTTGCTACTTGTCAGCCTCCGTGTCCTGTGTCGGCACACTTACAGTAGGCAGAATGCTGATGACAGATGGTGGTGAGGGGCGGGAGGGGGGGCTGGGAGCTGGGCTGCCCTGGCTCGGGGCCAAAGGATCTGCCTCACTCCCCCCGCCACCCCTTCTGCACCCCCTCCAGCTCCGCATGCGCAGCCCAGAGCACCTCCTTGAAGCCTCTTCCCTTTGGTTTGGTTCTCTGGGAGTGTTTGTGTGGGCCTGTGCCCACGTGGCATGTTTTGTTGTTGTTGATGTTGTGGTGGTGGTGGTGGTGGTGGTGGTTGTGGCTGTTTTTGTTGTTGTTGGGGCCAATGTCAACAGAGGCCTCGCTGGCTGGCTGCTGCTTACCCTGCTTGGCAGTTTCCAGACTTCCAGACAGGAAATTCTCCCAGCTGTGAATTGGCCCATTTTTCTGGAGAGAGAATAAAGAAAAGAGTTTTGTGGGATCTTTTGCTTTTCTCACACACGAGCAGGGACGCGTTGAATACAAACAGGGATATGTGTAAGGGAGATGAAGCGGGTGGGCGAGGGGAGGGCCCCCAGTGGTTCCCGGGGAGCAGAGGAGCCAGATGTGAGGCTGCCCTGAAGGTCCTCCTGGGGTTTTAGCAATTCAAACCCCTTTGACAGCCAAGAGAGATTCGCTTTCATTCATCCCTTCAGCCGACAGTTGAGAGCTTGCTCTCTGACTGCTGGTTTGCTAGGCCACGAGGTCTATCAGAAAACAAAATAAGCAAGGATCCTCCACCTCAGCGAACCCACAGTCGGGTAGGCAAAATGCAAGCAAGCAAACGCACGTCACAATCACACACTCTTGTTAGTGTCTTCCATGCGATTTAAGAGGCTATCAAGAGAGACACGGATGATGATGATAATAATAATTATTGACAACTTTTCACGAGTACTTCTTTTGTGCCAAGCACTGTTCTCATTTCATTCTTATTATAATGCTATGAAGTAAATACTATGAAAACGGGCATTTGGTGGTGATCCGGGGAGGCCTCTCCCAGGAGATGAAATACGAGTTGAGATATAAAGAATGTAAAGGAGGTAGGGAGAAGTAACAGCAAGTGCAAAGGTCCTGAGGTTGGGAAGAGCTTCAGTGTATTCAAGTTGCCGAGAAAGGCCTATAGGAGGTGTAGAAAAAAGTTGGTGACAGGGATGGGAACTAGGGACTGGAATGAGGTGGAGAAATAGGCAGGGCCCTGTTGAGGACTATGTCCTGGGGAGAGGGATATGGGACCGGAAAGCCATTATTGGATTTAGAATTGGGAAGAGATGTGATTGGAATGACATTTTTTGAAAGATTTCTCCATCTGTATTGGAGTGAGAGAATGAAAGGGATTGGATCAGACAAGCATGGAAGTGGGAATATAGGAGGTTATTACTGGCAAGAAAGGAGGATGACATGAATTAGCATGGCCGCTGCGGACATGGAGAAGTGGAAGGGTTAGATATCTGTGGAGACGAAGACAAGACCTGAAGTGCCAATCAACTGAGTTGAAAAGGTGGCAAGACGAAATAGCCGGCCTCCTGGTTCCTGATTCTGGCCACTGGCTGGTGGTGGATGTACCACTCACTGAGATGGAAAGGATGGATGGTGGATGGGGGTTTCCTCTTCTAGCACACTGAGCAAGTGTGCACTCCTTTGTACACTAGAGAGGTGCTCAGAGAGGAAATCCGAGGCCACAAGGAAGATGAGGAAATACCTTTCAATGAGGGCAAGAAAGAGCCACCAGATAAAGCAGAAAATTTCCCCATATTTGTGGGTTGATTTGTACCCTCTAGCTGCTGTCATTTGTCATTATTTGATCTTCCCAATAGGGTTGTGATATAATTATGACTATCTCAATTTATAGATGGAGAAAATGAGACTTACTTTCCATGGTCACATAGCTAGTAATACTAGTCATTGCTAATACTAATAGAAAGTTTACTTTGTCCCAAGTACACTATTCCATGTACTTTACACATGATCTGTCTGCTTAACCTTATAAGGTAGTTATTACTCTTACCCTGTTTTCAGACGGGAAATTGAGGCATAGAAAATTTAAAAAACTTTTTCAAGATTATAGAGGAATAAGTATATTCTTTTTTTTAAATATATTTTTATTGATTTTTTACAGAGAGGAAGGGAGAGGGATAAAAGTTAGAAACATCAATGAGAGAGAGACATCGATCAGCTGCCCTCTGCACACCCCCACTGGAGATGTGCCCGCAACCAAGGTACATGCCCCTGACTGGAATCGAACCTGGGACCCCTCACTCCGCAGGCCAATGCTCTATCCATTGAGCCAAACCAGTTTAGGCAATAAGTATATTCTTTATCACTATATGTAACAGAACTGGACTTCATGTCCAGCCCCCTTGTTGGTGTTCTTAACTATCACCCTATGTGAAGTATGACTGAATGAGGACTCTGAATTTTTTACTATTACTATTACCTCCTTACTATTCTAAAATGCCTCTTCCGTGCTACTTCTGATGATTGATGAACCTGAGGGCATTTTCAATTTTACTTTAGGTAGCCAGATGCCCATTCTGCAAAAATTTCCCTCCAGAAACTATACAGCATCAGGATGTGTCATCTCAAAAGAGACTATATCTTAAAGTGACATAACTTTCCATCAGAATGTAAAAAGGAAAGAAAGAACCTATGAAATAATTTGACCTATATCTATCTATTTATTGGAAACCATTTTTATCTTCTAAGTTTAAAATTAATGTATACATTACGGAATGCAACTTCTTATTTTCTCGACAGCCTCAGGCCAAGTAGGCAGGCATATAAACATTATATCAGTTTCATTTTCTCTCTCTCTTACAAGATGTCTCTGCACATAACAAAGACGAAAGAATTAGGCCACAGAAATCCCCACGAATACCCTGGCTAGATCCTGTAGGTGATCATCTTGAGTCACCTTGAATGTCCTTCACATCGCATTTCTTCATTGAGGGCAAGATAGGAGAGAGACGGCTTCAACTTCATGGGTTCATATGGATCCGATCAAGCTTTCTGACGGCTGGCGTGAGAGTGATGATGAGCACACATTCTGGCACTCACTGTATAGCCTTCCAGAAGGCTGTTCTGTTCCCAAGTTAAACAACCACAGGCAATTTAAATATTTTTAAAATTTTAATCTTTTGCTAATGGTTAGTTGGACCAATGCTTGACATGGGTATCTCATACCCAGATGATGGTGAGCAGCTGCCCCACCTGGTTGGTTTTGAAGATGAAGTGAGATGATTTCTCCATTGTGGCCACCATCCAATCAGGTAGCAAGGATGAGCGAGGCAACATGATTACCCCAGATGGCTCAAAAGGCAGACTTCCCAGCATTAGTATATGTTCTACTCAAAACACGCTCCCCAGTTCGGTTTGCGAAATGTTGCGTTTTACTCCTGCCACGTATAGGCATAATGAAAGCTCTGATGAGTCCTATAGTAAAGAAACTTGCTTAATTTTTGTTAGCATAGTATTTTCCAAACTATTGCTGTCAATGTTAGTGACTCCTTGTGCAACAAATGCCCGAGCCAGGTAATTCTTTAGCCCATTAAAGGTGTTTGAAATCCCTCTTAAAAATAAAGCCTTAAGAAAAAAAAATATTGTCTCAAGTAAGGTGTTTCTAGTCTTTTGACATGGCACCCAAGTACTGGCATAGACTATTAAAAATTCTGTAATTCTGTGCAAGCATAATTACATTCCTTGAGTTCCTTCAGCTGTAGAATGAGAAAATGCATCTTTCCTGTGATTTGTTTACTCATTAGTGAATCCATGATTTGTGATTTCATTAGAAGAGTTTATTTATTTAACAAATATTTGCTGAACATCCTCCACCTTTTTGTTCTATTCAGCCCTCAATAAATTGGACGATGCCCACCCACAAGGGGGAGGGCAAATTGTTTTGCCAAGTTCAGTGATTTAAACGTTAATTTCATCCAGAAACACCTTCACAGACATACCCAGAAATAATGTTTAGCCAAATGTCTGGGTACCCTGTTATCTAGTTAAACTGACGGATAAAATTAACTATCCTTCCAGTACACCTGGAGATGAATTGTCTACTCATGAAAAGTCCCTGATCAGTCTTCTAAACTTATCCCATCCTGGGCACCAGCTACTTATCCCCTTTTTGATATTACATAGCAAGAGGGACTCACCAGCAGGACTGGTCTGTCCTGGATCTCAGGTCAGCTATTATCAGAACTTCCAAGCAGAGAGGAGTCACTCAAAGGCCTGGATAGATAACATACAATGTGTCAAAGTGAAGACCTGTTACTTGTTAAGGCTTCTGCTACAAGACTTTTTAAAGACACTATTCTGACTTCTATCCTTTGTATTATTTTTTAAAAAAATTCCTGGAATTTTCAATCTTTGTTCTGTCATTTGAGAAAAGTATTAAAAAAATCAACACGGAGATATTTTCCTTTGAAGACAAAGATGTTACTGAGAGGAAAGGGGGGAGAAGAAGATGGCTGGGTCACTTGTGCCCTGTACTTACGACTGGTCCCCAGGTGGCAAAGACCTTTGATCCCTCACCCTCTCTTAAAATGCAGCCTCCCAGCCTTGCATTCTAAGAGAAGCCGCCCTCATGGAAAGCCCTGAATTAGCCACACGGTTAATGCAAGGCCTGGGTAGCCGGGCAGAGGGCTTATCAACCAACCTGCTTCTGTCTATGGGACACCGACTCCTTGCTTCCGTTTCCAGTAAACGCACCAACACTTCCCAACTTTGCCTTGGCCGGAGCTTCTGGCTCACAGACTCGGAACCAGAGTTGGAGTGGGTGCAAAAATTAAAAATAAAAACATAAACAACCCACTTCGTCTGGGTGATTACTCAGAGGGTGGGCGGGCAGATTGAAACAGATGGAACATAAATGGGTATCAGGTGGGAAAGGAAAGAGAAGCAACTTTTGGCCTTTTGTTGTACAGGGTTTTTCAAACTCAGCACAGTTCACACTTAGGCATAATTCATTGTGTGTAGGTGCTTTCCCGTGTTTCGTACAATACTTAGCACCACTGCTGCCCTCTACTAGCCAGTAGCAACTATTTTCAGACATTGTCAAATGCCACCAAGGGACGGAGCCAAACCTGTCCCCACTGGAGGAGCACAGTTCGCGAAGCAAGAATTCCTAAAAATGTGGGGCCATGGGGAGAAGAAATAGTTTTGTTTTTTAAATGTAAGAAGTAAAATACATCGGATCACAAAGGAAATCATTTATATTGGACTTATCAAAATATTTTTAAAGACAAGTTTGTGCCATAGTAATTTATGTGGTTCCATAAATCACCACATTTTTAGTGCTGAGTCAACCTATTTATCTCTTAACATTATACTCTGGGGGTGAAGGCATTGTGGAGATAAATTTTTATCCAATTTGCTTATTTATTGTGTAATCCTAATGCACTTCCTCATAAATCACACACACGTGCACGAGCTCCTTATTGGGTCTGGTGGCTCCTGTGCGATAGAGAAGCCCAGTGCAGGGGCGTCCTCTGGAAGGTCCCGGAGAGCCTTAACCAGGTTTCCATTGACAGCACCGAGGCTCCGGCAGGATTTATTGCCAAGTGATGTTACCTCCCTGCTGAAGCCAAGTGCCTGATCATCTGTTTGGGCCTGTGAGCATGGAGTCAGGGAAACTATAGCACAGGAACTGTGTCATGGAAACCATAGATGGCAAGAATGGCTGAGCCAAACTGGGAAATCAAGGCAGGCTTTCAGCCTAGGGTTTTCTTTTGAAACCGAGCTTTTTCTCATAAGGGGAAGCCCAGATCAGCTGTGGAGAAAAGTGAGCCTTTTCTTTCTTGTTTGGAAGACAATAAATGGGCCTGATCATGGGGCAGGGACACCACAGTTGCTACAGTGTGTGTGGTGTAGACGAAGGGGCTCTAAAGCAGAGGATGGTGGGCTTGAGTGCTTGTTGTGTGATGGTGGTCAAGACCCACAGAGGGAGTGTATATGAGTGAAGTATGAGTCAAAAGGGAATAGTGGGTACTGTGGTCAAAAAAAGAGTATAAGTTTCATTTGAAAGAGGTACCACTGTTCACTCCCAGTTATTATTATCACACTAGAATGTAGGGCTGAAGTTGCCAAATCTTCCAGACATTTTTTAAAAATTAAAAATTTCAGTTTTAAATGTTGACAACTCTTTCAAAATCTTAAAGACATAGTGCAGGCTGGATTTTACCCTAAGATGGCCATGGATGGTCTCTAAATGGTTGCAATATTAACAATGCAGTGAATACAAGTAGGTATGAGTAGTGCCTATGAAATTCTCCTTTAAATTCCTTCTTTACAGTGCTTAACAGTTTGCAGGCCACTTTCCTGATTTTATCTGAGTCTCATGTAAACCCTGTGTGCTGCTGTTATCCCTGTTTTACAGAGGAGAACTCAAGTTCAGTGGTGTTAAGTGACTAGTCCACAGTTAGAGAGCAAGAAAACGGGAGAACCTAGATTCATTCACCCTATCACGTTTGCTAAACATACTGCCTTGTCCCCTAAAACAAGGCCTTAGACACCCTATTTAGCATCTCTGGAGGTCAAATGAAGGAAACCACTTCAACCACTGATCTGTGAAAGTCTGTCCTGGAAATGAGGAAGGATTATGAGAAAGAGATGATCACTCTTGAAAAAGGAACATCTGAATGTCCACTCTTATACCAGGTTGACTGTCAGGTCAATGTTTCTTCTAAAGTTTCAGATATTTGCTCAGTCACTCTGAAGGAGAAATAGAACTGGAGGAAGGAGCATTATACTCTAGTCATGCCTCAACTATGTGACTTTCAGCTGGCTTGCGTGACTTTAGACAGAAATTCCTTGCACTCTCCCTGAACTTTAGGTTCCTCATCTGTAGAACAGGATTCATGATATGTAAGTGGCAGAGATGGAAGCCAGATCAGTAACCCACCCCATTCCATGAAAAACCACCAATTTATCCTTCAGAGATCACAGACAACTGGGGGAAGCAGACTGCAGGGTGGTATGTGCTACTAATCTGGGAAGCATGGAGAGACACTGAAAGAAGACACAGAGCAAGGCATCCTGGGTACTTAGTACTTATAAATAGTTTCTATTGATGGTTTTGTAACTGGTTTCTATTGAGTAAGTGTAACATAGAAGCTGGCTATATTTGTGTGATGTTAATACTGTCCAAAATTGATTAAAAATTGTGAATATAAAGAAATATAAATAAAAAGGAGTCTTCCATTCATCCTCACCCCAAATTATACTTTACTAAAGATTCCTTATAACAGGTTCTTATGTGCCTTCTCAGCATTTTCTACTTGTACAAAAGCACATATGAATGTGGTATATATCTCTATTTATATATGAACCTATATAATCCTCACATTTTATTAATGTGAGCACACTACACACATCCTTTTTCACTTGCTCTTATTTATTAAAAATTTAGTTTCAAAATTTCCACATCAGTGCATGTAGATCTATCTCATTCTTTATAGTAGCTGTATAGTATTCCATAATTGCATCACATTATGTACCTGTTTTAGTCAGTTGCAGCCCCTTTAACAAATTACTATAGGCTTGGTGGCATAGACAATACCTAGAGGCTGGCAAGTACAAGATTAAGGAGCCAGCACAGTCAGGCCCCCTCTCTCATTTAAAAGGGCAGACTTCTCCTCACATCCTCACATGATGAAAGCAGAGGCAGAGAAGTAAGCTCTCTTGTATCTCTTCTTATAAGAACATTACTCCCATTCATCAG
This sequence comes from Lasiurus cinereus, assembly GCA_011751065.1. Taxonomy (NCBI): domain Eukaryota; kingdom Metazoa; phylum Chordata; class Mammalia; order Chiroptera; family Vespertilionidae; genus Lasiurus; species Lasiurus cinereus. The sequence continues at coordinate 4,646,934 of JAAGEH010000226.1, forward strand.
TGTAGGACCCATCCTCAGAGCCTAATTAACTCCAAAGGCCCCACCTCCTAATACCATCACATTGGGGGTTCTTTCTCATCATGCATCAAACACTCATTACATAACATTTTCTACTAATCTCTAATTGATGGGCATTTAGTATATGCCTATTCCTTTGCTATTTTGGAATGTTTCAATATAACTTTGTATTATCTCTTGAGTACAAGTTCATTATAAAATGAACTTGGGGGTGAAGGCATTGTGGAGATAAATGAAGCTATTGCTTCATTATAGATTTTGAACATTGATCTTACTCTTGGAAGAGGTTGCACTACTAATACTTTAAGGAAAATTTCAAGAACATATCTACACATTGTAACCAACATCCTATAACATATAACTTCTTTATTTTTGCCCACTGAAAGGTGAGAATGTTCTGTCTGCATTTATTTGCTCTTAAAGAAGTTGAACATATTTTCAAATTCTTACAAACCATTTGTGTCTCCTGTGTAGAAGCCTGTTCTTGAGCTTTATCCATTTTTCTATAGAGCTGTTAATATTTTCTTATTGAATTGTAAGAACTCTATATATATTAAGGATACCAGACTACTTGAATGTCATATGTGTTACAAATTATCTTTGCAGCTTGTTATCTGTCATACTATATTATAGACATGTTTTTTAAATCTGTTTATCAATGCTTTAAAACTCAAGGTGGTCTTCAAGCTGACCCTGACTATGCGGCTCATGCTGCTGAAGGTTGAGTTTGCACATCTTTACCAAGATTTTGCTTGTAATCACAAGGGGATGGTATAATACTTCTTGAGCAGGAGCCGGGTTATGACACTATCATTTAAATTACTGGTAAAACTGACTGACCACTGGACTTTATGGCATATTTCCCATAATTCTCTGAGTTATTGAGGACATTCAAGAGGGAGTGTTTCTCATTTTTTTCTGTATCCATTCATTGTCCTGATTGATTTCAAGGCTTTGTCTCTGTGAGAAAAATTAAAGAAACCCCAGTGTTTCCCTAGGTTATTTCGAGTTCCTGAAAAAAATAATAATAATGTTCAATTGAAACCAAGGGTTTTGGAAGAAAAATCCAAACTTCTAGAAAAGCTTAACATATTTGGTTTACAAGCCACACAGTGACACACTTAAAGCATCCCAGCCAAAGAAGAGAGGATGTCCATTAATCAGGCAGAGACAATGATAGAAGAACTTGAGTTCCGCCTGAAGCAGAGGAGACAAAGGTCACATACAGACACTGAAGTAAGAGGGTTGCCATGTTTTTATTCTGATCCAGATTTGATAAGACAGGACACAGAACAGGCCCCTTGCTACAGACACTGAGTAGGAACTGTTCATTCAAAAACCATTTGGCACTGGGCTGTCAGATTCACTATCTGAAATAGCATCAGAGACACAGGGAAGGGAAAAACCATCTTTCTTCCAAGGTCACAACAACCGCTAAACACAGTGTCCCAGCAATGAACGCATGCCATTAAGGCTTCCAGGGGGGCTGACTGAAAGACCATGTTTATTTAAGGGGGAATGGTAGAGGTGCACAGGTCTGTATGGGGCTTTTGCCTCTAGCTGCCCATTACTCCTGGATGTCAGTATTTGTTTACAGTAGAAAACAGAAAGAAGTGAGTTGTACAGTTCTTGAACCAGAGATCAAAATTCTGCACAGAGTGAGGTAGATGACCAACAGTCTCTGTTTTCCTGGGACTAGCTTCATTATAGTACTGGAAGTTCAATGTCCTGGGAAACCCCTCAATCCCAGGCAAACTAGGACAACTGGTCACAGTAAGTCTTGGTCTTGTCCAGTTGATTCATTCTCTACTCCCTGTTTCTCTGTTGAGAACTAAATAAAACAAAATGGACTTAAACTTGAGAGGAAATTTGGGAATACATAAAAAAGGGTCACAGCTATTGTAATGAGAAATACTGAAACAGATGTGTCAGACCATGCTTTCAGGGAGAGAAGAATTTCTTGAGGTCACTTATATTTTTTGCTGACTCCATAACCCTACTCATATCATTTTGGGAAAGTTAGGTAAGCCCTAATGAAAATACTCTTTATTGCCATTTATTGAATGACTATTATGTACCAGGCACTGTGGCAAATTCTCTAATTTTATTCTCATGACAGAGTGAAGAAACCAATATTATTAGATATAATTTAAAGGTGAGAAAACAGGTCTAAAGAGGTTATGGTGTGTTCATAGTTATCCAGGAAGCAAATGGTGAAGATGGGATTTGAACTCTATGTGGGTTATGAGGCCTATGTTCATATTCCTTCTACTCCCATCTTCCATTATTCACACATTGTTCTAAGCATTTCTGCTGTCTCCCTGGGAAGAGGGTACCAGTAGTGTTTATGATGTGATTCCTGGAGACCAGGGAAATAGCAATATTAACAGCATGCATTTGCATAACACATTTTATATTTCAAAACACTTTCCTTCTACTTTCCACGGTCAGTGTCCCAAATATGCTGGGAAGTAGCTCATGTTGATCGTATCTCCATTTAGTATAAGGGTTGGGAAAGAGAAGTGTGGGTGAGCAGTGTCCACCGCTGACGCACGCACAGGGAATTAATGGAAAAACAAGATTCACATTTACCACTCATGATCCTAACTCCTGAATACCCAGCTATTCAGCAGGGATTAAGGGATTCTGTGACTTCCCTGGTTGATATCTCAGGCCTTCCAGACGGCTGCCGGAATGGGTCCACTTTCCTGTCTCCCCCACTAGACTGTAAGCTCTGAGAAGACAGGTTCACATATGTCTTCTTCATTTCTGTATCACCAGAACCTGACACATAGATTCTTAATAAATATTCAATACCTAAATGAATGTCCTTCGCAAACCTTCTCCTTAATTCAGATGGTTACCATTCCCCATTTCTGTGCCAGGTGTTTTTTTTTTCTGCCATGGCTTCTTTCACACTCTTTCCTCTGCCTTGAATGTATTTCTTCCTTTCATTTCCACAAGGTTTAAGAGCTAATTTTCACCTGGTCTTCAAGTTGTAACTAATGACCACCTCCACCAGGCAGCTGTCCTAGGCTTCCAAGCTGCAAATGTTATTCCCTTAATACCCAGAGTCCACACCATGGCACATATTACTACTGTTGTACTTACCTCCATCTCTCTTTTATTATAGTGATTTGCAACTTGCATAAATCATAAAGTCTCCGTACTCTATGGCTACTAGAGGGTAGCTATTGTATGTAAAAGTGGCATGGCTCTACTCAATTTTAGCCCACTATTGCTAAGCTACAATATGGGTCTAATGTTTGCAGACTTTCCAGATTTAAAAAATAAAGAAAACCTCAATCTGAATTTTAAAGTTTGGTAATCTTTCAAAGTTTTAAAGATACAGTATGGGCCAAAGTTGATCTGTTAGTATCCCAGTATTAATCATTCAACAAATAGAGCAGATAGGCTTATTGTCTGTGAAATCATATTTTAGTTAACATTGTATAGTGCTTTACAGATTGTAGTCACTTTCATGACTTTATATGAGTCCTGTGGAAGCCCATATGGGACTGTTCACTTTATTTTACTGAGAAGGAAACTGAAACTCAGAATTGTTATGTGACTTACCTAAAGTCATAGGGCAACTGTGTAATAGAACCAGGACACATTCTCTAGTCTTGGCTCTCCCAACCTTTCTGCCAACCATATGCCTTGTCCCTCTCTTTCTGCATATGTTAAGGGGAAATACCCGTCTGATCCTTCACTACCATCCTCACAGTGGCATCTTATCTATATATATAAAAGGCTAATATTATAGGTGTCTGACCATCCAACCAGTCACTATGACATGCACTGACCACCAGGAGGCAGACACTCAATGCAGGAGCTGCCAAGCTGCAATGACTTGGAAGTGGTGGTGCTTGGGTAATGTACCCTGAAACCAGAGAATGGGGAGCCCAGTTCCTCATGGGGCTATGAGGTTATGTTGTTGTTGGGGCACTGTCGCCCCAAATCCGGTTTACTGCACACTTATGTTTGTCTTCCACACCCTGTATGACAGCAGCTTTGCAGAGTGCCCTCTCACACTCTGGGACCCCTTGGGGAATGTCCGAGAGCCAGTTTTGGCCCTATCCCTGCAGGCCAGGCTGAGGGACCCCACCTGCTGGAGGGACCCCACTCACTCCACAGACGCCTTTAGAGCCATGGTGTCACCCCAGGTGCGGATGGTCAGGGAGGGAGGGAATGAAGGATGTTGACTCCAGGGTGTGTCCAGCTCACCTAGCCCAGTCCCACCCCACCAGCCACCTTCTAATTAATTTCCTTTCTGCTGAAACTGGTTTGGCTCAGTTGATAGAACGTTGACCTGCGGACTAAGAGGTCCTGGGTTTGATTCCGGTCAGGGGCATGTATCTTGGTTGCGGGCACATCCCCAGTAGAGGGCATGCAGGAGGCAGCTGATTGATATTTCTCTCTCATCACTGTTTCTAACTCTCTCTGTAAAAAATCAATAAAAAAATATATTTAAAAAAATAATTTTCTGTCAATGTGCATGCATCGTGCACTGGGTCACTAGTAAAGAATAAGTGCCCAATGCAAGTTTATTTGTATGAAAGAAGGAACAAAAATATATAGACTTTTAGAGGTAGAAAAAGAGCCAACACAAATTACAATGGTGGGCCAACATAGGTTGACAGCTATGAATACACAAAGCACAGGTTATTCTTGTGTTATTATTTATTAATTATTGTACTATTTCCCATATGAAATATTGTCAACCTACTTTGATTCACCCCTGTATGTTTCTCTTTTTATTCCATTAAGCCAGTTGCATTATGATTTTCTATGGTATAGGAATCCATGATCAGAAACTCAAACCATTCCATTTCTTGGTTCAACTTCTCGGAATCCTCATTACTACCATGCACACAGTCCTTATTCAGAAGTGTTTCAGCATGTATGTATTGATTAGCTGTACCAGGCCTTCCTTTTGAAAGATGTGAGTGTGTGTGTGGTTTTGTGTACAAGAGAGACAGGGAGAGGGAGAGGAAGAGGGAGAGGAAGAGGGAGAAGGAGAGAGAGAGAAAGCGAGAGAGAGAGAGGGAGAGAGAGGGAGAGAGAGGAGAGAGGAGAGGAGTCTGAGTCTTGGTGGTTGTTAGTGAATTAGGGAACCAAAAGAGATGAATAAGCAAGTGTGATCTATATATTCCTAAAGTTCATATTTACTAAGAGTTTCTAATATCTAGACCAGGGGCAAAGAGGGGCAAAGAGTGCTATTTGAGAGTAAAAGAAGACTGGGAGAGAAGTAAATCTTAATTAATCAATAGGAATTTGTTTGATTCCAACTCAGCCCAGATATAACATTTTCCATCTTCAAAAAATTTACCATCCAGTTGGGAGGCAGAGGTTTACACACACACACACACACACACATATTCATATTCATACCCTCAGCAATTGGCACATTCAACCACAAGTATCTTTACTTATTTTTATCCCTAGAGTGATTTAGGGCTAAATTATTACTTTCTGTCCTTTATGATTTTTTTAAGGACAGATGAATATTTATTTCAAAACAAATATCTATTTTTGAAAACCCAAATAGTTTTTCTTTTCTTTCTTTTTTTTTTAGTCAACCATCTTCTAACCTACTTTATATTTTTTGTTACTTGGCTACTTTGAAGAGAAGGCAATGCCACCTCTTTCTGTAAAAGTGGCATCTTATAAAGAGTAAGTGCCCAATGCAAGTTTATTTGTATCAAAAAAGGAATAAAAATATATAGACACACTTAGAGGTAGAAAAGAGCCAACACAAATTACAGTGCTGGGCCAAAGTAGGCTGACAGCTGTGAGTACACAAAGCACAGGTTATTCTTGTGTTATTATTTATTAATTATTGTACTACTTTCCATATGAACAACTGTAAGAAGGATTCCTTGGTACTTTCATTTGCATGATGCCAGGAGCTGTTACTTCCGATGTGAATCCAAATTAAAAGCACTCTGCCCTCAGAGATGCTCTTGTATCCTAATGAGTGTCTGCTGGTCCCCTAACAGAGTTTCTTCTCTCCTCCCTGTGGGCCAGCAAGGCTTCACTTTTAATATCTTGTAGACTCTCTAAAGCAGTCCCAGATGAACTGAGTCTCTCTTCATGTTTCACAGACCCTGAGACCCTAGCACGTATTATAGGACCACCACCAAGCCCAGAGGCTTCTGAAAAGCAGCCAGAGTCTGTGCCTTAGGGCATCAGCCTGCAACTCAGAAGGAGCCCCACACGAGTGTCTGCAGGCTCTTCCAGTTATATGAAGGCCTAAGACATGGATGGTCCATACATGACACCTCCCCTTGGAGTCGGAAGAGGGCTTCTTGCTGTTGTTCTTCATCAGTGAGGTAGCATTGCTGTGTAACCTGTGTGCACTCTGCCTGTATCCATCTGTGCTCAGCTCCATGCGATCCTCTCATGGGGTTCTAAAGGGATGTTTGTTATTATTTTATCCAACTGATAGGTTGAAGGAAAAAATATTAAAAACTATGGATTCAAGACAAAGATCAGGCCTTTGAGATTTGCCTCTCTGCTATTGTTATTTCAAAATTCAAATAAAAATCTACAAAACCGTTTTCTTTTACTAAAAAATGTAGGCATGGAGACAGTCACGGAACACCCCAAGGTGTTCATTCAGGAGGCCCTGGAGGCTGGGCAGGATGGTTCAAGAGGTCAATGTTGTTTGACCTCAGATTTTTCTCCGTAAACGCTAGATGATATTTAAGATAAGGTCATCAAATCAAGGCAAGATAATAGCACTGACATGCTACTTGCTAGAGAAAGCAGAAAAAAATTAGTAATTTATATACTCAGGCAATGTAACAAGTAATTTGCTACCTTAATGCAATGAATTGGTGTGGTGGGTTTTCTTACTTATCATAAGGAATAGATGTGTTATTTTGATAAAACATGTGGTGCCTTTGGTTTTCATTCAAACACACACACACACACACACACACACACACACACACACACACACCAAAACAGAGCAAAAACAGAACAACCCTAATGACGATGCCCGCAGAGTGAAATAATTCCTCTCCAAAGGACGGCTTTCTTATTAGTTGGTGAAGAGCAGCGATGCTCCCCACTTCCTTCTTCCATGACCCACACTGGAATTCATCCATCATTTATTGAAGCAGATGGGTAAAATGGAGTTCATAGGATCTTGTTCTGTCACTTTATAGTATTGTGATTTTAATGCAATTTTCTTCCTTTCTTTGAGACTGTGTTTTCTCACCAAATCATATGAGGCTCATAATACCTACTTGTGCAGGTTGTGAGGACTAAAGAATATATAATTCCTTCCCTCCTACCTAGTAGAGGGTAGATCCCATTATTTAATTTTAGGTTCTCTCTCCCTTTCCTAGCTGCCACCTACGTTTCTTGTGCTTCTTTTCCCAGAGTCCTTCGCGTTGTCTCACAGGGCTCCTCGGGACGGCCTCTTTGCAGGCGGTGGCCACAGTCACCACAGAGGTTGTGTGGAGGGAAACGCTCCCTCCCAGAAGTCTTATGTGGGCTGTCTGGGTGAACTCCTACTTACAGTGCTGCCTCAGATGTTTACAGAAGCAATAAATACAAGGTACTTGCATCTTGTTCTTGTCCAATATGGTCAATGGTTAGATTTTTTAAATTAAAAAATCATGAGATGCTGTCCAGTTTAGCTTAAAGGCCCCTGGTGAATCTGTTCTGTGATCAAAATAAATCTGAAAATGAACCAGCAGATGTTTATTTTGTTCTTTATATTCTGGGTGGATTTTTCACTCATTTTCATTCAACAGATAGTTACTATATACAGCACTGGCTACATGTGAAGGGACAGTCTTCCTGAATTTTTTAATTTTCTTTTGATTTTTTAGGTTGAGCTTCATTTTTAATTTTTCATTTAATAAAAACTATATATTTACATTTAATATTATTTTGTATTAGTTTCAGGTGTATAGGTTATTGATTAGATAATCACATGCTTACAAAGTGCTCACTGATATTTCCAGTACCTAACTGCCACCATATATAGTTATTACAATATTATTGACTACATTTCCTATGTGGTACTTTACATCCCTGTGACTATTCTGTAACTAGTACTCTGTACTTCTCATTCCCTTTCCTTTTTTCACACAATCCCCATCCCCCTCATATGGCAACCACCAGTCTGCTCTCTGAGTCTATGAGTCTGTTTCAGTTTTGTTTGTCCTTTTATTTTGTTTTTTAGATTCCAGATCTCAGTGCAATCATATGATACTTGCCGTTCTCTGACCAACTTATTTCATTTTGCATAATACCCTCTAGGTCCATCCATGCTGTTGCAAATGGTAAGATTTCACTCATTTTTATGGCTGAGTAATATTCCACTGTATATTTGTACCACAGTATTTTATCCACTCATCTAATGAGAGGTACTTGTGTTGCTTCCATATCTTGGCTATTGTAAATAACATGACAATGAACATAGGATATTCTTTCAAATTAGTGTTTTGGGTTTCTTCAGATATGTACCCAGAAGTGGAATCACTGCATTATAGGCAGTTCTATTTTTAACTGTGTGAGTTAACTCCATATTGTTTTCCATAGTGGCTGCACCAATCTGCATTCCCACCAACAGTGCACAAGTGTTCCCTTTTTTCCACATCTTTGCCAACACTTGTTTGTTAATTTATTAAAGATAGCCATTCTGACAGGTGTGAGATAGTATCTCATTGTGGTTTTAATTTGCATCTCTCTGATGATTAGTGATGTTGAGCATCACTAATTGGTTATCTCAGATTTCTTTTTTAGAAATGTAATATAGTTGGATGATGGAGAATATAGACTGTGAGGTCAAGAAGACCTGTGTTCAGATGTTGACTCGGCAGCACACATTCTAGGCAAGGTGCTGAACTTCTCTGAGCTTACTTCTAGGACAAATGGGATAGAAATAGTACTTATTTGAAAGGGCTGTTGTGAGGATTAAATGAGATAAACATGAGACATTTTTATTAATAGAAACTTTATTGTGATTTTATTTTATTCTTGTTTGGGATTGGTATTAGCATTCTCCTTTATGTTTGCCTTTTCTCTCTAAATTCAGATAAAATACACTGACATTTCTCTTTCCAAATAAACCAATTTGCCTGGTTCCTGTACTCTAATGAAGTTCCAGATCATAACATAAGAAGATGGACCTGCCCAAGACTATGAGGATATTTTTTGCTTTCAATCTTCTTGCCTACAAAGTAGAAATAGAGCTTTTGAGAATTTCCAGAAGGGTGAGGGAGGTTGTCTTGGCTCATAGCCTGTAATTGATGGAGATCTGATTACATTCTACTTCAGGACTGTGAGAGAACCCAGGAGGACACAGCGGGGTATTTTTTAGAAGTTACAAGGCCTTCTGAGCAAGATAGTGAGTTGCCTCTAGGGCTTCTTTAAGGGCAGTCTATTGAGCTGGAGATTCTTATTCAAACTTTGAACTTTTATTGAGAACCATGTGGGAGGCCTATGTCACTGCTAGGAACTGTAGATTCTGAAATGAGGGAGACATGGGCCCTAACCTTCAGGAGACCACAGTCTAGTAAGGAAGAAGAGTGATTATAGAATTCTCCCTTGAGGATATTTTGCCAGCTCAGTCCTGGATAAAGACAAAGAAATAAATTGAGAAGAGAAGGGCAGTTTCTGAAGCAAGAGTGCCATGCTCATATGCATGCGGCGGTGGGGGTGGGAAGGAGAGGCAGAGGTGGATAAAAAATGGGTCTATATAGACAGAAAAGGGTCAGGTTATGGGAAGGCCTTTTAAGCTAAAGACAGGAGCTTGGATTGAGGACCCTGGAGAGCCAATGAAGGATTTTAGCAGTGAATGACACAATCAGATAAGCATTTCAGAAAGATCACTTTTACTTGCACAGAATCAATTGGAATTGGACAAGCACGGAGGCAGGGAGAACTGATGGGAGGCTGACACAGTGATCCAGGCTAAGACAAGCCACTGGCTTGAGCTAAAATGACACATGAATAAAGAGACATTAACAGGCAGAATGAATAAGTTTTATTGTATAAGGGCAGGAAGGGAGCTGGAAGAATCAATAATTACCCTCATGTTTTTTGACTTGAACAAAATATGCTGAGAGCATTCCATCAGTCAGGAAGAGGGAGAGGGAAGAGGATGAGTTAGGGTTTTGGACTCGAGGTATCTGTAAGACAACCACGTAGCCAGTAATACACATTTGCAGATCAGAGGAAGGAGCGAGGGCTGCCATTAGCATCAGTGGTGGCTGAAACCATGTAACTGTTGGAATGAATTCGGTTGTTGAAATGAAGTCTGAAACAACTGGATGCATAAAGGATGGAAGGAAGTCATCCATGGGGGGAAAAGAGAACCAGGCATGGGATGGGCCTCGTTTGATTTCTCAGTAATTATATATTTCACCTAGCAAGGGCTAATTGGGCTGGTTGTGTCAGGTTGAAGATGGCAAAATGCTTTGGAAAGCCACAGACAGTCATTATGCAATTCAAGATTGGTAGACTTTTAAAGATACAGTATTTTGCTTTCTTTGCAGCTGAGTTAAAATTGTAGCATGTTGAGTCTCAGTGATCTTATGATCTGATAGTCAAACAACTAAAACTAGTTTTGAATTTATTTATTTATTTATTAACCTGAGGATATTTTTTCCATTGACTTTTTAAAAAATCTTTTTTAAAAATATATTTTATTGATTTTTTTTTTTACAGAGAGAAAGGGAGAGGGATAGAGAGTTAGAAACATCGATGAGATAGAGACATCGATCAGCCACCTCTTGCATGCCCCCTACTGGGGATGTGCCCGCAATCAAGATACATGCCCTTAACCGGAATCGAACCTGGGACCTTTCAGTCCACAGGCCGATGCTCTATCCATTGAGCCAAACTGGTTTCGGCTAAAAAAATCTTTAGAACTGAAAGTATTACAGATATCCCTTTTTCCCCATTGACCCCTTCTAGCCTGCGCCTGCTCTACCTCCAGGCTTTCATCACACTATTGTCTGTGTCTGTGGGTTATGCATGTACTGTATGCATACAAGTTCTTTGGTTAATTTCTTTCCACCCACCCCTGCCTTCCCTCTGAGATTTGAGGGAGTAGCAGGGAGGGAGAGAGAGAGAAGAAGGGAGGAAGGGAAGGAATGGGGTTTCTTAGAAAGAGAAAAACTTCGTGAGAGGGACACATTGATTGGTTGCCTCCTGCACATGCCCCGTGGGGCAGGGATCGAACCTACAACTCAAGTATGTGCCCTTGACGAGGAATGGAATCCAAGATCCTCTGGTGCACAGGCCAACACTCTAATCACTTAGCAATACTGGCCAGAACTTGTATTATTTTTTCATGTTGATTTCCTGCCTCTGCAATGACAAGGAAGCAAACATGGCCACAAAAAGTGAAAACAACTTTCTTAGAGGTGCTGACCTATTCCATGGCTGGGCCCATTCCTCTCAGTCATGGAGATCCTTCATCTTAATATGTTCACTGTCTTTTGAAGAGCTCTTGGCAAGATGCTGAGAAGTAGTACAAAATTTTAGTGTAAAATGTGATCCATTTTCTCACTCTTGTATCTGAGAAGTGAGACTTGCCTCTTTATATATTGCTACCTATCTCTGCTCACCGTATGTAGTCCTAATCTCTATCATCCTCCCACCTCACCTCCCAGATGCCAGTCTGGAAAGAAGATTAGCAGGAAAATTCTCTCTCATCAACCCTGTTCCAACAATACCATCGAGCCTATTGCATATTCCACCTTTGCTGAAAGCTGAGCTGCTCTTCACATGAACAGGATTTAAATGCATGCCAGGAATCTAAATTATGCAATGGAGACCATCACTGTGTCTCAGCGAGGAGAATTCAGCCTTAAATGATGGGGCCAGAAGTCACACTTGGAGTTGCCAATTGTTCTCTGTCTTTTAGCCCCGAGAAAGCTTGCAGCTTTTATAAGAAGCTTTCTCCCAGGCAAACCATGCTTTTCTTTTTACTTAACAAGAATGTTCTTTGGCAACTGAAAGGCACTTGAAAAGCAAGAGGGAAAAAGGTAAGGAGACTTCAGTTGGTTTTCCATGCTTGTTTTTTGACATTATGAATTTAATGCAGGTCCAGGTATGTACACAAATTAGAGTGACTTATACTGTTTGAGCTCTAATTTTTCTGCTGTAACGAGTGGCTCAGAGACAGGATTAAGGCAGTGTATCTCCTGCAAATTCAGATGCTGTTGGGTGGTTGCTCAGATTTCTGCTTGTAGGAGATTCTGGGGTTCCTCATTGGAGGAATCAGTATCTCAGAAATTGAGCTGATGGCTGGTTCCCAGACTGAGGGTCATTCAAACCGTGGGAAATGAAAATCACATCTTAGCATCACGTGAAGTGGGAGAGGAACTATCATAAAAAGAAGAAAATCAAGGTGCACATCTTTGTTCAGAAGTAACAACGACAAAAAAATTGTTGTGTCTCTTTATATGATAGTTCCTGTGCTGGTGCTTTATAACCTACAAAACATTCCTCTTCTTCCCATTTTACAGATGAAGAAGATGAGGCACAGGGAGATTATGGCCTTTGTTCAAGTGCATACATCTAATCAGTGGACAAGAGGTGATTGGAACCTGGGTCCATCGGACTCCAAAGCCTATATTCCTCCTACCCTCTAAAGTAGAAAAGAAAGGGATGATGCAGAATGGAGTATGACTCCACCCTTTTCAAATAGCTTGGACTCCAAATTAGTGAGAGGGTTCTAGGTGCCACTGCTAAGGTGGCCTGGATGAATTGAAGATGTTAGCACATTAAATAGGCTTTACCATCAGGGCTGGCAGGCGAACTGACCATGAATCACACTTGCTAGGCTGAGAGTTGAGTGCAGCATAAGAAAGAGGAATATTTCTGCCACCCAGACATACATCCCTACTCTTGCTTTTAAACCAGGGCAGTAGCTAGAACTTAGCCAACACAGGTGATATTGTATGATGTGCAGAAGCTTCAGGAACAACAAGATTGGACCCCACATTCAATGTGACTCTGGGGAGAGTCACCATTAGAGAGACAGAAACTGAGTCATGACTATTCCTGGGTCATTGCAGGAACCACAAAATAGAAGCTCACAACTTCAGTGGAGGATGGGGCTCTGGGGATTTTGGCCCAAAAGACCCCTTCATCTTGCTTAGCACAGACTCTAGATTGGCTTTGGTTTTCTCAAACGTAACAGCCCAATCCCAGCTCAGGGCCTTGTTGCAACTCTGCCCAGAGCTTCATCTGGAGAGGTCCTTCTTGGCCTTGAGGTCTGAGGCCCAATGACATCTCTTGAGGCAGGCACTGCCTAATCAAATTAGCCGCCTTTCCCCAATGCCCATGCACTAGGGAAACCTCCTGATCCTGCTTTTTAGTCCCACAACACTTAAATGATCTTGTTCCATTTGACTGTTTGTGTATGTTTAGTATCTCCCCCCACTCCTTGGAATGTAGGCTCTACTGTTTCAGAGACATTAGTTTTGCTCAGTGCTGTTCTCCATACACAGAACAGGACCTCAGTAAGTGTGCAATAAATACTTATCTATCTATATATAAAAGCCTAAGTGACAGTTACAACTAAATGACAGAACAACTGACTGACTGCTTGACCAGTCACTATGATGCACATTGATCACCAGAAGGCAGATGTTCAACACAGGAGCTGACCCCTGGTGGTCAGTGTGCTCCCACAGCCAACCTCCCAAGACCAGCCAACCTCTCCCAGCCAGTCCTTATGGTCCTGATTGGGGCCAACAGGCCAACCTCCCACAGGCCCTCCTTCATGGCTGCCAGCTCTAATAGGACCCTCCCCCTTCAAGCTGACCCCAATCAGGGATGATCCCTCCTGTCCCCCAGCAGGCCAGTCTGATTGACTCTCCTCCCTCCTGCTGGGCTGGCCAGCCCCAATTGCCCCAATAGGGACTTGGAAAGATGGCCCCAATCAGCCCCATCACTGGCCAGGCTGAGGGACCCCACCTATGCATGATTTCATGCACTGGGTCTCTAGTTGATTAATGAAAGAATGAATAAACCAATGAACGGAATGTGGCCGTGTCGTTATCATAATTCTGACCTTTTTGTGCTATTAAGCCCTTAATGATAGGACGTGTGTGTTTGCAGCTGACTGAGGCCCAGTTGATCTATGCAGAAATGGATGGAAAGGAAGAAAAGAACAACCAGGTAGAGTCCCTTCTGCGGGCCTAAGTCATCACACAGGCAAAATCATATAACTGCTCCAGGTGAAAAAATATGAACACAGGCTACAGAGCCAGTAAGTGTAGAGAGTGGAGGTGTACAGGTGGGTCTCTGACTCCATCACTTTCCCATGCAAATGGAAGCCTAGGGAGAGTGGGCCAAGTAGTTTTAAGTATTTTTGTTATTAACCTTATTTTACAAATTTGGCACAGAAAGATTTGATCATTTGCATAAGGTCACATCTTTGTTCAGAAGTAACAATGACAAAAAAATTGTTGTGTCTTAAAAGGTAGAGCACTAGGTCCAAAGTCTATGCTCCTAATCACTGAGTTATGATGGCATCTTCCAGACAAGAAGAGAAGAGTCTCTGAGGAGGTGACAGTAAATATAGGGCCATCAGGAAGTGTGGGGATTGAGGAAAGGGCCTTCTAAGCTAAGGATATCTGCCTGAGCTAAAGCCTGCTGTGTTCTCTGCCAACCACCTGACATTCTAACTGATCTGCCTTACTGATATTCTTGGAAATGTTGCTGCCTCTGATTTCTGGGTAAATGACACAGCAAAGACTCAATAGGATTCATGTGGGCCATTGTTTTTCTTTGAGCCATTCTCTCCCTGCTGTTTCTGAGACAGGTTCATGGGGTCCTTAGTGCTTGTCACCTGAAATGTACATGACCAGGTGGTCCAGCCTGGAGATTCTGCCCTGTGAAGGGTGGAGATGGTGCCAATTTGCATTTCATCTGTAACAATTAAACAGCCTCACAACAGCCTCTGGTTGCCGATGGGCTCACACCCCATTGCAGTATAATCACATCTAATCTCATTGAGCTCGGCTCAAAATAGCCATAATTGGTGGTTTTATCCAAATCAATAAAGACAGCTTCTACATATTGATTATCATCCAGGGTATAAAATCATCATCAGTTACCTGGAAAAGAGAAGCAGGCTGCCAAGGGAAAAGGTCAGATATGCCATTTGAACGGGGGAGGGAAGCGGGGAGGCAGAACCCATGCATTTTAAGGTAATAGTATCAAATTACCTGAAAAGGCACACAGTATATTCTTGTAATTTGCAACAACAGAGAGCCCAGAAATAGGTCAATCATTTAAGTGAGTCTTCAAGTCTTCTCTCCTTGATGCACTGAGCTTAGCTTGCATTAGCTTGTCTTAAAGGGGCTGGAGCCAACTGAGATAGAGCCACAGGGCTCCTCTTTTCCTGCACTTTACAACCACAAAGTGACACAATTTTGTGGAAGCAACAGCCCTACCCGACTCCTTGTATCCAATTAATGATCAACAGAGATTCCCAGCCATTGTCATCAGTGACTATGAGAAAAGTCAGAAGGGGGAGGTGAAGAGACCACTCCATTTGAGAACCCAGGAGACTCAGAGCAGAAGTTGCCCAACACCAAAATGAATTGGAAGGCATGTTCCACAACGGCAGTGGAGTAGGGAGCCTGCCCTATTCTATAGTTTGCATTTCAAACCACAGAGTTGAAAACAAACTGGTTCTTTTCTTTATTGTAAGATGAAGCTCATTTTTTCTAGTTTTCTTTCTAGTAAATATTAACACAAAAACTGCATAAAGTCATTCAACATCATTTATGAAAAACAATAAAAAGAAGACAGTTCATTCATAACCTTGATACTCCAACATATTAAAATTGGTCTTGGGCAATTCCTGAGCCCATTTTCCTCCTGTATGAAATGGAAAAGGCAGTGATGACAACACCTAGCTCACAGGGCTTTCATAAAATTACAATATATACATATAGATGTATATATATGTATAAATATATATAATAGGAACTATGACTCAGCAGATAACTATACAATTTGACTTCTTAAAGTCAAAATCATATGACTATATCGTTTTATATAGCTATGATTATTACAGAAATATCACCTGATATTTCCTCTACTTTTCTCCTTTAGTTCTTTCTTCATAAATATGTCATTGTAAGAGCTGCATAAAATTGTGCTGAATGGATATTTACTTAATTCATCTCCTATTGTGAGATATCTTTGTATGGTAAGTAATATTTCAGTGACTATCTCTGGCACACAAATTATTCTTTCTTTTGGATTATTTTCTCAATATAATGAGAAGCATGATTTTGGAGGTCACATTTTTGTGATATCACAGGCACTGGGAGTGGTTGGCATAAGTGGCAGAAGCCATACCAATGATCTTTCCAGAGGAATAACAGTTTAAGGCAGAGTTAGTTTGTAATGTAAGAGTATTAAGTAGAAAAATCAGTCCAGTGTCAATTGTATAGATGGAAAACTTAAAATGTAGAGGAGATATTTAAGAATAGACACAAAAAACAGTTAATAAGTAGACTAATGGCCTTCACTTGCCATAGGTATAGGAAAAAGTAGATTTGTCAACAACATTCTTACATGTTCTGGGATGCACCAACTTTACAGTAAAGGAGAGACAAAGATGTGAGAGAGAAGGAAACACAGGCATGTAGCTTGATGCAACAGAATCTGTAATTGGCTGACTCTTAAGGATGGTGACTATGACATGTCCGTTAATGATCCCCAGATTTTTATCTCTGAAAGTGAAGGATCCTCCCAGGGCTCCCATTTCATGTGATGGTTGGAGGGGATCCCTGCCAGGTAAGGATTTGACTTCCATTTCTTTATTTCACAGAGGCAGAGAGATGGAGCAGATTTTAAACTTCACCTGCTGGATTTGTTTGAGTTATTGCAATTATAATTTTGAATGAGCTCCTAGGGGATATTTGGTTTATGAATAATGACTATATTTTGAACACATTGGAGTGGCAAATAATAAACAGACACAAATTAGCAAAACAAACGGAAAGAATAAAATGGGATCATCAAAGGCTAGTTTTTTTTGCTATCACCCTTCATAGCTTGGATTTGACAGCATTTGTTTTTATAAACTAGAATGTTTCTAGATGACAGTATTCAACATGAACCTAGAAAATCTGTAGTCTTCCAAATATATGGTTACCAAGAAACAGGGCAAAGCCAGAGCTGCTGAATTGCTGCCACCAGGTCCAGGGTTTTATCTCTAGATCTCTCTTTCCTCACCCTGTACACTTTCCCTGGATTATGCATCTAATCCCATGACCTCAGGTATACTGTATATGTCAATGACTCCAGAATCCACATCTCCAGCTAAGATCTCTCCCAAGTTCCAGACTGGTAGAGATTTCAATCTACCTGCTTTCTCCAATTGGATATACTTTGAGCACGTGCAATTCAATTAAACCTTTTCTCTTCTTCCATATCTTATCCAATGCTCAACCTGACTCCTAGCTGCATTCCAACAGGCTTCTCCTCAGTCTTTTAAGTTTCTATGAAGTTTTACTTCATCATCCACAGGGTCACTTTCTCCCCACCTCAGTAGACCAGGGATTAATCCTTCCGTCCTTAGTCCCTCTTATGTCCCTGTTTAAGCAATCATCAAATTTATCTACTTTTACTTTCTAAGTATTATTGTGGTTTACCTCCTCCTCTCAATTTCTGTGACGTCTATCCTGATTCATTTCCATATCGTAACTGGCCTGGGCCAGGGCAAAAGTTTCTTCAATGACTTCCCTGTTTCCAGTCCTGATGCTCTTCAGCCTACCTTCACTTTGCTGCCAAAATTAATATTCTAATAAGTAAATGTGACATGCCACTTTCTTGCTTAAAACTTTTTGGTGATTTCACATGACATGCTAACAAGTCATTAAATATTATACATATATACATGTGTATAAGAATGAGGAAGTATAAGATATGGACAAAACTCCTTAACTCACAAGAACTGCCTTCATGAACTGGCCCTGCCTACATATTTAGCCATACTTCCTATGATTTCTTTTTTTAAATTTTTTTATTATTTAAAAATATATATTTTATTGATTTTTTACAGAGAGGAATGGAGAGGGAGAGGGATAGAGAGTCAGAAACATCGATGAGAGAGAAACATCGATCAGCTGCCTTCTGCTGGGGATGTGCCCGCAACCAAGGTACATGCCCTTGACTGGAATCAAACCTGGGACCTTTCAGTCTGCAGACCCACGCTCTACCCACTGAGCCAAACCGGTTTTGGCTCCTATGATTTCTAAGTCACCACTTTATAAATTAATAGTTCCACAAATATAGCATATTGCCTCACTTCTCTGGACCAACCTCGAATGTTCTTCCTCATTTCTTTACTTGGATAAGTTTTGGACTTCCTTCAGGACTCATCTTATGTGTCATTTCCTCAGGTTTATCATTTATAAATCAGTTTTCTTTAAGCAGTTAATTATCCTACTAGGTACTAGGCACTCTGTTAGGTACTGGGAACAAAATGGCAAGATAGACCATCTCTGTTCCCAAGAGAGGAAGGAACAGACATGTTGGGAAATTGAAATGGAAACAAATCATAGCATTCATACACTGAAAGAAGAACTATGAGGAATGCAAGAAAATGGTAAATAGGAAGAAGAAATACAAGGTTTAGATGATCAAGTCTACATTCAGAAATTAGAGGATCAGTAACAAAGAATTGCAAGCAAATGGACCAACATCTACAAAAACATAGACGTATGAAAGGGATTGGAAGGATGATGTTATGGGTTGAATTGTGTCACACAAGATTCATATGTTGAGGTCCCAATCCCCAGTACCTCAGAGTGTGACCTTATTTGGAAACAGGATCTTTAAAGAGGTACTCAAGTTAAATTGAGGTCATTAGAGTGAACTCTAATTCATAT
This sequence comes from Lasiurus cinereus, assembly GCA_011751065.1. Lineage (NCBI taxonomy): Eukaryota > Metazoa > Chordata > Mammalia > Chiroptera > Vespertilionidae > Lasiurus > Lasiurus cinereus. Next base: position 4,665,848 of record JAAGEH010000226.1, read on the forward strand.
TGACTGGTGTCCTTCTAAGATGAGAAAATTTGCACACAGATGTGTAGAGAGGGGTAGCAGTGCAGACACAGGGACAAGACAACCATCTAAAAGTCAAGGAGAAAGGCCTGGAATAGATTCTTCCCTCGGGGTCCTCAGAAAGTATTGCCACCTTGATCTTGGACTAGCCTCAAGACACTGTGAGACAATACCTTTCTGGTGTTTAAGCCATCCAATCAGTGGTGCTTTGTTACAGAGGCCATAGTCAACTAACAAAGATGGTAATTTGTTTGGGTTTGGAGATAATGAGAATGGCCAGAGTTGAACAAACTATGGAAAGTCTTACATGATATATCGAGGTTTACTTTTCTGATTAAAGTTTTAAATTTTATTTTATAGGTGATGGAAAGCAATAAAGACAATTAAGCAATTTAGGACTGAGTCTGGGTGGCTAGGTAGAGGATGAGTCAGAGGTGGAGAAGATTGGGGACATGACTACACAAAGGCCCCACCAATAGTTCAGATGGGAGGGTGATTGGAGAAGATGAAACAAAAATGAAAAATTATTTAGGAAAGAAAATTGTTAGGACTTGGTGACTTGACTGGATGTGTGAGTGACAATGCCTAATTGCTTTCATTGCATTTATTTTTATATTATGTGTGATTAATGATCCTAGGGCTGAAATCACACAGAGAGGAGGGAGAAATCAAAGAGGAAGCTGGTCTAGATAGTAATACATTTCCCCCTCAAGTGTCTCCAGCCCTGATTCAGACATCATGCCTAGTCCAAGTAGAAGCCATAATCCTAATGCTTTAGTATTAAAGAACAGTGGGAACTTAAAACTGGTTATTGCATAAAGTCCAAATTCTTAAAAGAAAGGATCAAAAGTAAGAATTTCTTTAAAAAAAAGTCAGTGGACTCCTTCCTTCTGGAGGCAGCAAAGAATATTCTTTCTTTTTCCCTTCCTCCACTCATCCATTCCCCTCTTTCTTCTCTTCCATGTATAATTACTGAGCTCCAACAGCATGTTAAGTGCTGCATAAAGTGCTGGGGATACTTAGAAAACAAACACAAAAACAAACCTTTGTACAAGGAGCATATGCTTTCCTGGAATAAAGATATATAGATGAGTTATCATAGTCTAGTGCAATAAAAGCTACTGGCACTCCAAGCTGATTGGCGATGCCTTCTCTGATTGAAGGAATTAGGAAAGACTTCCCAGAAGTTGTGACTCTTGAACTAGATCTCGAAGGAGATGGGGAGGCACCGAAAGTGCTGGAGTGTGGGAGAGTGTGGTCACTTCTTTGGGGAAATGTAAACAATTGTGAAGTTAGGCCATTTCAGGGCAGACAGAGGCCACATGAAGAGGTTGGAAAAATAACCTCAAGGTCTGATCTTGCAAGTCTGATATCTTGCCACTGAAATTACCAGTTTGGTCTATGCCACCAGAAAGCTTTGGATTCCAGGGAAGAGAGAAGATTTTCCAGACTCCTTTTTCTCAATCATTCAGCCTTGGAAAAATCCCAATAAGATTGTTAGTTAACTCATGGACATGGACACAGTATGGTGACTGTGGGGGCGGAGAGGGGAGGAGGTGTCAGTGGAGGTGGAAGAGAGAATAGAGGGGATAAATGGTGAAGGAAAAATAAAATTAAAAAAATTAAAAAAAAAGAAATGAATCTAAACTCACACTATTTTACTAGCGCAATAAGTTTTAATACAGTGTTTAAATTTGGGGGTTTGTCACTGTGGAAAACTGAGAAAACTTCTTCAAGATTCTGAGTGTTAGCTTTCTTATAAGACAACATTATATGGTGGAAGTCTGCCGAGTGTGAATATGAGTGACTATTCAGGGACTTGTCACCCTGAGCCGCCTTTAGCTTCCTGAGAAGCACTCACACACCAGCCCTTGGCTAAAGTCCCCTCAGGAAAGCTGTAGCCACAGCTGCTGCTGGACCTGGGTCCCACAGTGAAATGCACACGAGCGATGAGAGACAGTGAAGTAGGCTCTGTCCAGTCCCCCCATGGATGGGTGCCAGGGCGAACATTCAGAGTTGCAATAAAAGACTTGGGGGATCAAAGCATGGCTACAGTCATCTTCCTGGATGAGGTGAAAAGTCACCCAAATCAAAGTGCTCCAGTGGGTAACCTTTGGCTGCAACAGGGCCTATTCCAGTCAAGAGGCACAGTCCCCCGGCATGGAAAACCACAGACTGGAATGCTCAACTCCTTCATTGTACAGAGGGGAAAACTGAGACCTGGGATGTGCAGGGGAGCTCAGCTAATTAAGCAACCTTAAGCATCTCTTCCCTCCCCTTTATTAGGGGCTTCATTAGGGGAAATCTGGTATTGGGGAAAAACCTACCTCTTCATCTTTTGGGCAAGAGAAACCTAATTATAGTTAGCACTGCCAGATAAGATGTAGGAAAGCCAAACAAAGCTAATTTTCTCTGAACCATAAACCATTTTTTAGTATTAGTATGTCCCAAATATTTCACGGGATAACTTACACTAAACTTAGCATTTCTTTAAAACAGAAATTCAAATTTAACTCCTTTCTTTTCCTCTTCTCTTTCTCCTTTTCCTTCTCCTTCTCCTCCTTCTTTCTCCTTTGGCTATATCTAGCAACCCCTAATTATAGAGTTTTTCCATCTTCCATCCTTACTCTGACTACTAGGAATCTTAAAAAAAATTACCATTATTGCTTTCTAATAGAACTTTAGCCTATGTACTTTCTCATTTGCTTATATTCCCTTCACTTTCTTTATTTAAAAAATCTAATGGTTATATGGATCTCAGTAAGCCACATCAAAAACTGCTTTGATATAATTTATTGAAACACACAATATAATACTCGGTAACTACTGAGGGCCAGATTTTGTAGTAGGTCCTATGGACGTTAATATGAATAATACCTGCTGTCTGATCTCAAAAAACCCTAGCCAGGTGGAGGAGATAGTCATTTATATAAGTAATCACAATGCAGGGAGATGAATAATGAAAGCAGCCCAAGGTCGCATAGCTAGTTGGTGGCAGAACGGAGATGTGTTTTATTGCATTAAATCCCAGGTAGTCGGTGAGCTGACACCCCTTTTCTTACACATATTTATCTACCTAACTTCCTATAGGACAGTGCAGTGGGCCCTGTTTGCCCTTCTCAGCACCCATTCTTTGGGGGGGATAATGCTCCCCCCTCTTACTTAAACTTTGTGGTATTTTTTTAAAAATAAATTTTATTGATTTTTTTTTTTTTTTTTGCAGAGAGGAAGGGAAAGAGATAGAGAGTTAGAAACATCGATGAGAGAGAGACATCGATCAGCCGCCTCCTACATGTCCCCCACGGGGGATGTTCCCGCAACCAAGATACATGCCCTTGACTGGAATCGAACCTGGGATCCTTCAGTCTGCAGGCCGACGCTCTATCTACTGAGCCAAACTGGTTTCGGCAACTTTGTGGTATTATTACTAGTTACCAATCAGAGTTCTTGCTCTCCACGATCTTGGATGGTCTTGAATGATTGGTTCAGGATGTAGACACATGGCCTAAACCAGACCAGAGTCCTTCCTCAAGAATCTCCAAATTGGAACAAGGAAAAAGGCAGTCCCTCTCTGGGGGCAGAAATGAAATTATAAGTATTAATCCTATCATCAGCTGGGTGGAATAATCTTGGCTATGCACACAAAGGTAATATGCGGAAAGCACCGGAGGAAGAGAGGAGAATGATCTTGCAACATTAGAGTTTATCATTTCAGCGATTCTCAAAGCTCAGCGGCCAGTCTGCTTAATGCTTTTACCCTGAAATAATTTGAGCTGTGTTTCTGTCACTTGCAACCAACAGGGTTGTAGCTAATAGAGGTGGTTTGAGCTGGATGACCATTAGCATTTTCCCAAGCCCTAAACCATAATGGGATGGCAGAGTGGGTTTTAACTTGGTGGTTTGGAGCACAGTTTATACAAAGCTGTGGATTCTGCCTCGAAGCAATGCAGGAAGGCTCCTGCCCTTCTCAGGCAATGCCAACTCCAGTGTTTTCCAACCGGCTTCTAAGATCCTCCCACAGTGTCTTCACTGGGGCAGAGCTGCTTCTAGCAAAAACAAACAGCGCTTCCAATGCTGAGTAGCTAAGTGGACAACATAGTGGTTAGACAATCATATACTTTATAGTGTTCCACCCCCTGATATTGCCAGTACCCACCTGCCACCATAAATAGTTAAGACAATAAAACCAATACAAAATAATATCAAAAGTAAAGTGCAATTCAAAAAAGGAAAAAGAAAAAAACACACAGTTCAGCTATGCAAGCAAACAAAGAATGCTGAGTAGCCTAGCCAACCTCAAGATCTCTGAGCTAGCTTCATGCTGTTGTTATAACATCTCTGACTTTAAAAATGGGGAAATTAAAACCTACAGAGGCAAAGTAGGTAATTCAAGTTCACACATATTTGGAGTTTATTCTAGAATATATGTCTCTTGCCATTTAGAACATTGCTCTTTCCAAAATGCTCCCGCTTAAGAGCCTGTATTGTTCATTGAAGATTCTCAATGTGCAAAGAAAATATTGATTGCAATGAACATGAAAAGAGCAAAGTAACTTAATAACTTTCAGGCTACAGGGTTGTGCATTTAAATTGCACAGTCATCTGGAGGAGAAAACTTGAGAAAATTGTTAAGACATAAAATACATTTGAGGGTCCCCAGTTTGTGCACATCCTAAACACTTGCAAAGCCCTTTATAAAGAGAGACTTTTGGGTTTTCTGCACTCCCACCAAGATCTACCAAGTCAGAATGGTTGTGGGGAGGTGGGGACCAGGCTTTTATATAGTTAAAGAACTCCAATGATAATCTGGATTGAATTGATTTAAGAACCAGCATTGAGCATCAATAAATTAGATTTAACAACACTTAAAAAAAAATCTCTCTTGGTTGTATTGATGTAAAATCAACACAACTATTAATACAAAACATGTAGATTTGTAGTTCAGCAATTCGTTCAAGAAATATTTACTAGTTCCCTACAAGTTGCTGGGTTCTGTGGTTGGCTCTTGGATCAAAGATGAGTCAGATGGGAATGCAGCACTCAAGGAGCTTGGAGAGAGAGAGAGAGTACACATGATGCCCAAATGTGGTTGTGATGTCAGAGTATCCTGGGTGAGTGTTTCGGGGAAGAAGCTGGAGATAATCAGGGGGGCTTCCTGGAAGGATATTTGAACTGGGTCCTGAAAGCCAGGTGTGATTTGGACTTGCAGACCAGTAGAAGCTTAAGTTGTACAGCTGGGACAACATGGGCCAAGACTGGGAACAAGGAAATAATGGCAATAGCAATGACAATGATAATAATAGCAATTTTTGAGGGCCTTCCATACATGCCAATTACTGTAATAAGCACTTTGTATGGTCATCACTTAATTCCATGCAATAAAGTAGATACTTCCATTACTCCTATAATACATTGAGAAAACTGAGTTAGGGATAAATTTGGTAGTTTACTTAAGGTTGTACACCAAATAAACTAAGTGGGGGAGGAGGCATTATTATTTTGTTCAATATTTAATTTGTGGAACGAATGGATATTTTAACCCAACACCTTCATTTTACAGATGGGGAAACTGAGGTTCAGAGAGGTCAAGGGATCTGTCCAAAATCACCCAGCTGGTTGGCGGCAGTGCCATGATTAGAGTCACTGTAGTGCATTTTCCACTATGCCACGTGCATGAGAGGAAAGGGTTAGTATATCCTTCCCTTTAGTCATAAAAATGGGAAGGAAATGAGATAGTTGGAAAAATAGCTAAACTCAGAGCTGACCTCTAACCAAGATATAGCTTTTAAAAACAAGAGAATAAATACAAGAGAGAAGAAATAAAGCACAGTAGAGTAGAACTCCTTTTGGACAAATACCTTTGTATTCTCATCTATAAAGTGAGGACACTCGATAAGAAGATCCCTAAAGGTCCTTCCATCTTGGCTATTCTGTATGTTCCTAGGAAGGGGTGGAAACAGAGATTGTATCTATGTTTTTCTCTAGGTTTGATGGATTGAAATATACAGCAATGAGTAAGCACGGACTAAGAAATCTACATCTGGGGGCCACTAGGAAGCTATTGGATAAACTCAAAGAGCAGTGTTCTTCTGTTGTGTCCTGATTCTTCACTCACTGTCTTCACTTGTTGCTGAGAAAACCACTTGATCCATTGATGAGAACTTCTAGGACCTAATCAATTTCGTTCTTCCAAAAGATGCTGAAGCTGAAGAAAAGACAGAACAGACCTTTGGGTTGAGGCCACCCGAACATACATTTCTGACTTGTAATCTATTGTTCATGCCAGACAGTTTGCCCCACCTGATCCCAGAGTTGAAAGCTTTACCCATTTTAAGTAACAAGATAGGCTCATGTGTGTTTCCTGTGTTACACTCTAGCTAAAAATGAAGAAAAAAATTGTAATATGGTCATTTGTAGCTCATTTTGACCTTTGCATTGTACCTAATGCAATCTTTTTTAAAATCCTACCCTAGGAGTGTGATTTTTTTCAATTGATTTTTTAAAATTTAATAAATCTTTATTGTTCAGATTATTACAATTGTTCCTCTTTTCCCCCCCATAGCTCCCTTCCACCCAGTTTCCACCCTAATCTCTACCCTCCCCGCTCCCCCCACTGTCCTCATCCATAGGTATATGATTTTTGTCCAGTCTCTTCCTCCAACCCCTACACCCATTTCCCCCTGAGAATTGTCAGACCACTCCATTTCTATGCCCCTGATTCTATTATATTCACCAGTTTTTTTCTGTTCATCAGATTTTTTAATTCACTTGTTGATAGATATGTATTTGTTGTTCAAAATTTTTATCTTTACCTTTTTCTTTTTTTTCCTCTTCTTAAAGAATACCTTTCGGCATTTCATATAATACAAGTTTGGTGATGATGAACTCCTTTAACTTTTTCTTATCTGTGAAGCTCTTTATCAGACCTTAAATTCTGAATGATAGCTTTGCTGGGTAGAGTAATCTTGGTTGTAGGTTCTTGCTATTCATCACTTTGAATATTTCTTGCCATTCCCATCTGGCCTGCATAGTATCTATTGAGAAATCAGCTGACAATCGTATGGGTGCTCCTTTGTAAGTAACTAACTGTTTTTCTCTTGCTGCTTTTAATATTCTCTCTTTGTCTTTTTCTCTTGGCATTTTAATTATGATGTGTCTTGGTGTGGTCCTTTCTGGATCCCTTTTGTTTGGGGTTCCGTGCACTTCCTGGACTTGTAAGTCCATTTCTTTCACCAGGTGGGGGAAGTTTTCGGTCATTATTTCTTCCAATAGGTTTTCAGTATCTTGCTCTCTCTCTTCTGGCACCCCCATAATTCTGATGTTGGCATGCCTGAAGTTGTCCCAGAGGCTCCTTACTCTATCTTCATATTTTTGGATTCTTTATTCTGTTTTGCTTTTCTGGTTGAGTGTTTTTTGCCTTTTTGTATTTCAAATCTTTGACTTGATTCTTGTGATCCTATAGTCTGCTGTTAGATCTTTGTATAATATTTTTTATTTCAGTCAGTGTATGCTTAATTTCTAGTGGGTCCTGTTTCATATCCTCAAGGGTCTTGCTAAATTTATTGGCCTTTTCTAGAAAATTCTTGAAAAACCTTATAACTGGTTTTGAACACTATATTCAGTCATTTGCTTTCTTCTATTTCTTTCATTTGTGATCTGTTTCTTTGTCTCCACATTTTGGCTGCTTCCCTGAGTTGATAGAGTGGCTTTGTGTCCTATAGGGCCTAGTGGGTCAGCCTCTCCAGTTACCTGAGGTGGACACCCCTTTGTGAGCTGTGTGTCCAGTTTTGTAGTTAAGCCTTGATTGTTGTTGGTATCACTGGGGGGAATTGACCTCAGGCCAATTGGCTGTGAGGATCAGCTGTGTCTATGCTGGGAGAACTTCTGTGCTGGAGACACTCTTAGGATACAAGATTTGCAAAAGCCTCTGTGCTCACCTTGGATGGGACAGGGTCTCAGGGTGAAGCAGACAGCATTTATTTCCCATCAGCCCTGTCCTAATTGGTCCCTGTGTCTCAGTGTCTCTCAGTAACCACTGCAAGCACCTCTGAGAGAAAGCCGACCTCGAGTTCCACCTGCTGCCATACAGTCCAGTTTCTCCCTGAATGAGTCTGGGTTCCCAGAGTCTCACCCGGAACTGGAGTTCAGTGCAGTCAGGAGCTTTTGTCTCCCTTCCGCTTGAGAAAGCCAGCTGTATACTCAGTTGCCTGCCTTCTCTGCATGCGCAACTCAGTACCTCTGCCTTCTGCAGCTCCTCTGAGTCTCAGTGTGCTTTTCTCTTTCCTTCTAGTTGTAGAATTTCCACTCAGCCAGCCTTTCTGTGGTTCTGGATGATGTCCGTATTTTCTTTTAGTTGTAGTTTTGAAATTGTTGTGCGAGGCAGCAGTTTAGGTGTTTACTTATGCCATCTTGTTGTTGTTGTTTTTTTCCATTGATTTTTTTTTTTAGAGAGAGTAGAAAGGAGAGGAGAGAGAGAGAAACATCTATGTAACAGAGACACATTAGTTGGTTGGCTGCCACGCACATGCATCTGGACAAGGGGCAAGGATCCAACCTGCAACCTAGGTATGTGGCCTTGACCAGGAATTGAACTGGAGACCCTCCAGTGCACAGGCTGATGCTCTAACCACTTAGCAATACCAGCCAGGGCTGCACCTAATGCAATCTTTAATGCTTCTCCTGTTTGGAAGCCTGAGAAGAGAGCAGTGATCCTGGAAAACATTCGCCATCTATTGTAGAATAAGATGGATAGAGGAAAAAATGCCCACTCAGTTGCAATGGTTACACCTTGTAATTATCTAGCACCAGTATCTGGGGAGCCTCAGAGAAACTTTGAGAATATCCTTTGCTTTTATGGTAGGAATCTTGTGAGGCTGCTTAAAGAGAACCTACTGCCAGGTAAAGAGTGAGACAGTGAGGCATATAACCATCCCCCTGATTTCCTGAAAGGTTAACCAGTTCGTCATGTACTTGCTAACACCAAGTAAACAATGGACTGGTGCTGGGGTCATGCAAAAAACGACAAGGTTTTGCATGACCCAGCACCAAAGGACAGCAAGGATTTACTGAGTCCCTGTATACGGAAGCTCTGTGGTGAAATGAAAAGGCAAGAAAAGTCCTCAGTCTCAAGTTTTTAAAAAATATTAGAGTCAAAACTGAGCATAATCAGAGAAGAGATTTATAAATATGAAAAAAGGAAATCCAGAAAGAAATCCGAGGTGTTAGATTGGAATTGGAAATATAAGAGTAAGCTCAGAGCTTCATTTAAAAATATCTAGATATAGAAATAGAGGCAGATGTGTATATCTGTGTATATGGATGTGTGTTAATGTATGTATATGGATGCACATATTTCTTTCCTCTATCTCCTGAAAGGGTGTAGAAGTGAAGCCATTCTAGTAGCAATGAGCACACTAGGCTCCCCTGTCTTGATTTTCAAATAGATCTTATCACTAAAAGGAATCAAGTTCCCTTCAAAAAAGTGTTGATTCCAGGACTGGAGCAGGGAAAGGGTAAGATGAGCCACTCCTCATCTTTGGCAACAGAAAATAGGAATGTGCTCAAAGAACATGGGAGTCAGGGCCTCCTGCTGACCAAATCTAAGACAATTTAACCTTAAAATAAATGATTGTAACAGATTACCATTTTAACATAAAATAGAAATGTTTGGGTTCATAATGGAAAGAGAGAGAGAGAAAGTGTGACAGCAAGACAGAAAGAGGAGGAAAGAAAGCCATCATTTGACAACCATCACGATGGTGGCTGTTTCAGACAGGAATTATTAATGGATGCTAATGCAGTTGAGTGGAGGTTTGATGAAGTACAGGATATTGGTTAGTTTAGGGTAGTTGGTATAAAATATTTTATCAGTGACAAAGGTAAAAGTGGTGACTCTAGAGTGGAAAAATCTGGCAGAGAGCAATTTGACCAGGTGTTCAAAACTTGGCATTACCAGGGCTCTGATGGAGTGATGTTAGGTGCCTCTCTACAGAATGGGCTAAGAGAAATGGAGCATCCAATCTATAATATTTCTGCCAAGAATATATGTCCTGCATCTGGTCATTGGAAGATCTTGTATGAACCCAGATTTAAAAAAATGAAAGGCTTGTCATTCCCATCTGTCAGATTCAATAAAGACTGGAAAGCATGGAGGAACCCAAGAAACATGACATCTAAGTGCAATGATTGGTACTGAGTCAGATCCCAGATCAAGTAGCAAAAAAGAGCCATTGTTGAGAGAGCAACAATTGAATGGGGACTGGACATAGTGATGTTGTAATGATGTTAATTTCCTGAGTTGAATGGGTACACTGGGTTATTTTGAAAGGGTTTGTGTCTGTTTTGGGGATATACATATTGTTCTCAAGAGACTAAGAAAAGAACAAGAATGATTAGTGTGTAAGGGTGTGTGTGTCACAAAAATAGCCAAATCTGGGTGAAAAGATACAGGAGCTCTTTGTACTGCTCTTGCAAGATTTCTAAAAGTTTAGTACTATTTAAAAAAATCACAGCTATTTCTATGAGGTCACATGAAAGTATGCTCCAGTCTGAAGCATTCCCATCCCCACACATTCAGTGATGAAAAGAATCACTCTATCCACACCAGAAATATGTTTGTTTCTTTTTACTTTTCAACAAACATTTTCATGTACTTGATACAAGTTCTAAAGCAGGATACTAGATGATAAGAAAAGTAGAATTAAACTATGAAGCTCAAAAGAGAGAGATTGTATTTCATTGAAAGGTCAAGAGAGATGTCCTAGAGAAGATGAGATTTGAGATGGGTTTTTAAAACAGGATAAAATGTGGTCCAGGGGAAGTGGGAAGAAGGAATTCAAGGTATGGGGAGGAGACAGAACAATGACATATGTAATAGAGAAACAGAGGGAGTTATTACAGCAGTGCTACTTAGATTACAAGTGGCAGGAACCCATTCAATCATCTCAAAAACAAAAGGAGACCTTATTGGTTCCTATAAATGAAAAGTACGTAAGTGGTCCAGATTTAGATATAGGAAGGACCAGGTGTCTAAAATATGTCATCAGGACCAGAGTCTTCATCTCTTGGATCTGCTTCTCTGTGTATTGACTTCTCAAGTCATCAGGGATAGTGACAGTTGACAGGTGAAAGAACCCTGGTGGAAAAAGAGTTCCTCACTCTCAACAGTTCCAACAGAAGACCAGAATTACAACCCAGGGGCGTAGCTTCGGTCACAATCCTATATCAGAATCAATCTTTTTAAAAATATATATTTTATTGATTTTTTTTTTACAGAGAGGAAGGGAGAGGGATAAAGAGTTAGAAACATTAATGAGAAGCATCAATCACCTGCCTCCTGCAAACCCCCTAGTGGGGTTGTGCCTAAAACCAAGATACATGACCTTGACCAGAATCAAACCTGGGACCTTTCAGTCTGTAGGCTGATGCTCTATCCACTGAGCCAAACCGATAGGGCCAGAATCAATCTTGATAAAGGGAATGAAATGTTCCAGTTGCCAAGTCTTGTCATGGATTCTTTACTGGGTCTGGGAAGTGGGATTAGTGTCTCTCCCACCCCCTGAACCACAAACATTGATGTTGACAAGGCAATTTTCCAAGGAAACCTCGAATGCTGTTGCCAGAAAAAGAAGAAATGGACGTGGGGTAATCTAATTCTGCTGATGAGCATTTGGGAAATGTCGAGTAGTCCCAAATCACCTTAACATGGGCAATGCTGGGGAAGGGAATAGGAGTTAAAGTGGGAAGTCAACTGGGTATAATTGTTTGGAAGATCTTAAATGCTAGGCTGAGATCATGGTTCCTATTTGGATTGGAACATGGATCAGCAAACTCTTGCTATATAAGGCCAGATAGTAAATGTTTTAGGCTATATGGATCATGTGATCTCCACCACAACTATTCAACTCTGCTGTTGCAGTGTGAAAACAGCCTTAGACAATACATCAACAAAAGAGCACGCCTGTGCTCCAAAAAAAACTTTTTTTTTTTTTACAAAAAACACGTGATGGTGTGAATTTGGCCTGAGGGCTGTAGTTCCCAGGTCCTTGGTTAGAGGAAGCCATTGAAAACTTTGAGCCTACAAAATGATATCTCAAAATTATGCCTTGAGAAGATGCTTCCAGTTCCTGGGTGGAGAATGGATTAGAGGGAATAAACTGAAAGTGGGAATAAAATTTAGGAGGTTATTGCAATGCTCCAGATGTTTGTGCTGTGAAGAAACCAGCATTGCTTATCTGAGCCAAATGTACCTGAGAGTTTGGCCTCACAGACTTCAGCTGGCACACAGCTGGGTTCCTCTGTCCTTAGCTGACCTAGATTCTCAGCATCTTGCCAGTTTAGCCACCTCTGAAATACTAGCCACCTCTGAAATCCTGTGTCAGAGTTTGTAAATCATCTTGGGAGCCTGATTATTCCTTTTCCTTGCTCTACAGTGGTTTTGATTTTGAAGACTAAGTCTGTACTATCTGTATGAGAGGGAAAAATCAATAGAAAGAGAAAGTTTAATAAAAAGAATACATTCTCCATTGACTTTAATTAACTTGGCCTTAGGTTTACAACTCTGGCAAGTATGGAAAATGACAAAAACAAAAAAAACCCAACCTCATATCTCATTCAAGACACAGAGTTTTTAAAGAATAAAATCTCAAATTAAAATCTGTATGTATTTGCCTATAGCACGATGAAGGAAAAGAATAAGAAAGGAAGGAAAGGAAATGTTCCTGTAAGATCTGACAGAACAGGATGGCCCTTCTAATTCCCATGATAAATGGCCATGTTCCAGAATCAGGTCAACATTAATCGCTGTCTGAAAGCCCTTGTATTTTTCTCAGATGGTCATGGCTTTGGTGTCTTCTTTGGTCTCATAACTTAAGACCCACAGTCTTTGAAACTTTTTCTGTAATTGTTCGATGTTTCAGCATCATTGCTTTCTGCCTTGGGGCAGGTTCTCTTGTGAGGAGAAATATTCAGGAGGATGATGTGGGTACCTGCCTCTGGAGAAAGCCCATCAATTTGAGGATGGTTCACAGAATTACATACCTGTGAGATTTTCCTGTCATTTGAAGTGACCCATGTCTACTTACAGACATGTGCATTAGTGAAGTATATAAGTACACGTGCCCACATGCATTTGGGATGGCACACATATTTTATAGAGTCACAAGTGCATGCAGTTGCACAATGGATGCACGAATGAACACCTGTTGCCATAGGTACAACATATATAGGCTAAATAAACTGCATCACACAAACATATACATAATATTTCTTTCGTTCTATCTATCTATCTATCTATCTATCTATCTATCTATCTATCTATCAAGCTAAGTGTCCATCTGACCAGTAGCTATGATGTACATTGACCACCAGGGAGCAGATGCTCAATGCAGCAGCTGCCATGATGTGCACTGGTCAAAATAAACGGCCCCACAGACTGGGCTCTGACAAACCAACTCGACTTCCCCCAAGTGGGACACAGGCCTGCCACTACTCCAGAACGACACCCAACCAAATTACAGCTAATATTGCTGAGATCCCATGGCTCAAAATGCAGCCCCCAGCCCAGCCCAGCCCAGAAATAGTGGCTGTGGTCCTCAAGTAATGATGTCACTTAGTAAAGCCTGGCTTCCTCTCCCTAGAGACTAGCATCCTTGGAGTTTCTTCAGCCCAGGAACCTGACTTGCTTTATAGCCAGGTGCAAACATTCATAAAATTCTCACTGGCGCCAATCGCATGCATGTGTCTCGATCTGTCATTGTCTATCCCGAATTTGGTTGACACTTCTATTATAGAGAAAAAGTGAACAGTGATATTAAAATACTTTCTCTAATTAATTTCCTTTCAATGTGCACAAATCCATGTACCGGGACACTAGTATATATACATATATATATATAATATTCATTATAATAAAAATATATGTAAGACTAAAAATGATTTAAAACTAAAAATATGAACATGTCTGTGTGTGTACTCCACATACATGCATCACAACTATGTATAATATCCATATGCATTATATGGTACGGTCCCTGTCATCTTTCTGACTATAATCCTCTAATACTTTCTCACGCCATCATTATATTCCAAGCTCCTCCTTGCTGTTCTGTAAATGTCAAGTATGTTCTCACCTCGGGATATTGCACTGGTTGTTCTCTGTAACTGGAAACCCTTCCTAGGAGACATCTCACAGACCAGTGGTTAGCAAACTGCGGCTCTTGAGTCCGGTTTGCTGCTCTGTTGACTAATGAGTTTGCCGACCACTGGGATAGGGGCTTAATCAACAACAGCCTATAATATTGTAATTGAGAGTCTAGGTCAGTGGTCAGCAAACTCATTAGTCAACAGAGCAGCAAACTGCGGCTCATAAACTGCATGTTTGCCAACCACTGACATAGACTATTCTCTCACTTCCTCTAAGTCTTTGTTCAAACGTCAGCTTCTCAGTGAAATCTACACAGCCATTCTATCTTTCTATTTAAAATTGCAACCCACCTGCTCCAGCCATATTTCTGATCTCTCCTAACCCACTGAGATGCTTTTCCCTTTCTAAGATATAAAATTTATTTAGTGATTATGTTCACTTTTTATCATCATACTCCTTCTCCCCCAACTGGAATGTAATCTGTAGTGGGGGCACGGTTATTTGCCAAGCATCTAAAACAGAGCCTGACTCAGAGAAGACATCTGATATATATTGTTGAATGAATAAAATAATGAGTATATATTTTTATACATAAATACGTACATATCCTTTATATTTGCTAGATTATATCTATCTATCAAAAGTGGCAACATCCATTTTTATAAACATTTATCCTAGTGCAATCTGAATCAATCTATCTATCTACATACATATTCAAAGAAAGATACATGTTGGTAAAAGTGTGTGTGTGTGTTTGTGTTTGTGTGCGCGCTGAAAGTATTTGCTTTTGCTGATGTACTCAGCAGCTCACATTAGGAAGTGGAAGGAGTTGGGGCTCAGTGACTCTGTGTCCCCAGCTGCAGGAACCTATCATACAATACATAGAAAGATAAGTTCAGGATGACAAGAAGTTCTGGAAAAGAAACACTGGGAGATAGACTTTAGACTCCAAGAACTATGGCGGTTCCCAGAACCTGAAGGTCAGGAGTTAACTCCGTCTTCTATTAAACTTGAAAACAAACTAACACAGAATTTCAGCTTTGAAAACTTTGCTGTGAGATGAGAAAGAGGGACAAAGCAGAATAGCTTTTACTCCTTTAGATCTGGGTTCACATGTGCCTCTCTTGCAAGATCCCCATCAGGTTCAGCCTGGGGAATAGGAACTGGAAGGGAAGTGTGAAGTCAGAAAGCTTGATTTTTAGAGATTTAAGAAATTATAAAGAGTCATATACCCCTCTTCTCTGCGGTCTCCCATCACCAACTAACACTATGCTCGCGCGCGTGTGTATGTGTATGTGTGTGTGTGTGTCTGTGTACGCCTGTGTACAATGGGGTAAGGAAGTGTTTAGGAGATATTTTGTTTTTCCGCTAATGTAATAAATAAACCAAGTCCAGATCTGAGCCTCCTACTAACAGCTGGGCAGATGCAGCACCCCAGAGACTCCCTGAAACTCCTTTGGAACTAAAAGAAATTAAATTGTCCATCCTGGCGCCCTAACTGGTTTGGTTCAGTGGAAGAGCATTGGCCTGCGGACTGAAGAGTCCCAGGTTCGATTCCAGTCAAGGACATGTACCTTGGTTGCGAGCACATCCCCAGTAGGGAATGTGCAGAAGTCAGCTGATCGATGTCTCTCTCATCGATGTTTCTAACTCTCTATTCCTCTCCCTTCTTCTCTGTAAAAAAAAATCAATAAAATATATTTTAAAAAATTGTCCATCCTGGCTTTTTGACTGTCTTGTGACTTCTTTAAAGGCATGGCAAATTTCCAAGTCCTAGTCTGACACATCCCTTGCTTTTTGACCTAAAAATATCTTTGAAACATTAATGAGGCATAGCTATGGTGACCATGTAATTTCTTGTCCACATTGAGATTATTTTGAAGGATAAAGAGGACCGTAATGATCCAAAAACTTTGTTAGGCAGTGAAGAATCAACCATTACTACGATAGATGCTAATTTTGCCACCAAAGACTCACATTTTCCTTGGCAGAATAGGTCTGTGCATCATGTTTTAAGAGGAAAACTGAAAGCTAGAATTTAGGCCTGACAAAAAAATGGTGAAGAATCTAGACATCAGAGCCCATGAAGAAAGTTGAAGATTAAAGGTCAATATGGTGATTGCCTTTCTAATCTCCTTAGGAGAAAGTGCAGGAGTATTCTGTTTAATTTCAAAGAGGTGGGAGTTGAAACAGGCGATAAGCATTCTGAAGAGGTCTGTTTGGGTAAAAAAAAACAACAAAAAAGCTTGTTTTAATGTTAGAAGCATGTGGGGATACAGGGCCCCATTATTAGGAAGTGTGTGATGTTTGATCTGGAGATGATATAGCATATATACTGTAGTTGGAGCTGCTCACAGGGACAGAAGATGAGCTAGAAATTTGCAGTATATTAAGGGACACCTATATACACACTTAATGCAAAGAAGTAGACCCAAGAGTGGGAGAGTTGAAATGGGATGGTGAGTTGTGCAACATAGAAGGCCCAGACTTCCTGGTTGTACCCTGAATCACAGCTGACACGTACTTCATTATTCAACATGCTATCTCAGAGCTCTGGCAGGAAAACGCTGTCCTTTTGGGTTTGGAAAGAAAAAAATAGTCTGGTGGGACATCCTGCTTTCCTGTCAGCTTCTCATCAGGTGGTCCATGGTATGCAAATCTCTTGGACATGGAACCTTTCATTTATAAACATGTTTCAGCTTTAAGCCTCTGATTCTTTTAGGTCATGTTCAAGCAGTGGATTCTGCTTCATAATAAAAGTCTGGTGATAAAATTCATTGGAGATTTTTTTTTTTTATCTCTGAGACTACTCTTCAAAACCCAGGGCTAGCCTAGCCAATGTGGCTCAGTGGTTGAGCATCAACCTATGAACTAAAAGGTCACGGTTTGATTTCCTGTCAGAGCACATGCCCAGGTTAGAGGCTCGATTCCCAGTGTGGGGCATGCAAGAGGCAGCCAATCAATGATTCTCTCTCATCATGAATGTTTCTATTTCTCTCCCTCTCCTTTCCTATCTGAAATCAATAAAAGAGATATTTAGAAACCAACCAACCAACAACAACAAAAACCCAGGGCCAAACTTGAAAGAAATGAGTTCTGAGGTCATTTTTGGGAAGGCAAATGCCTCTGTCCTTAGTAATGAATACCTGGCAAGGATAACATTGGCCATTGTTAAAAGCATTTACTGTTTATAAGCTAATTTTAGATCTTTGGAACTTGATGAGAGTAGCTATTATTATAGTTATCTCCATTTTAGAGATGAGAAACGTGATGTTCAAAGAAGTAAGATTTTTGGTCAGTAATCTACAGAAAAGACTTGCATTAGTCAGGTTAGACTGGATTACATACCCAAAACAACTCACCCCTGATCTTTGGGACATTGAGTAATAACAGTTTAATTTTCTCTCATGCCAAGTGTGGAATTGAGGGTCCACTGGGTGGCCTGCTATTCATTATGGTCTTCACTCTGGGACCCAAGCTGAAGAGGCAGTTGTAATTGGTGTATTGGCCATCACCATGGCAAAGGGAAAAGAGAATTCAACAACTCTTAAATCTGCCATTCAGAAGTGACTCACCTGACTGGTACTCATATTTCATTGACCAGACTTAAGCTACAGCTAACTTTAAGTGGGTGGAAAATTCAATCCTACCTTGTGCCTAGGAAAAAGAACTGGACTATTTGTAAACAGCCCTACTGACTGCCAAAGTGCTAAGGGTAAGATTCCAACTCATTTCCTCTGTCCAAGCAAATCCATGCCCTTTCCACTGAGCTCACTGCCTCTTCATGCTGAGCATGGAATCAAGACTGAAGCTGACATCAGCAGTTTGACTGGCTGGAACAATCTGATACTGCTTCCTTGCTTCTCAGCTTTGTTTTTTGATTTCTCTTCTCTTTCCAGGCAACAGCCTTTTAGACATTAACATAGGTCAGTTCCCCTTTCCCTTGTGGTACTGGGGTCTGGTTGGGAGATATTGTACTAGGCTTCTCTGAGAAAGTTTAGCTATTATAAACCGTGTCGTGTTTTCCCAAGTGAATTTTCCAAGGATTTACCTGGAACAAAAATCCAAAGGAATGATAGCTATTCTCTCCACAGAGGAAAAGCATTCCACCTGCCATTGAAACATGTCCCTATCTCTACCCTTTCAATACATACATGCATACATACATAAAAATAGATAAGTATACAGAAACATTAAATTATGAGGGGATGAGAAAAAATAAAGGAGGTCATGCTGAGATATGATACTAGAAAAGAAGACAGGAACCATATAATAAAGGACCTGTCACCCTAAAGAATTCTAACTTTATACAAGGGCAAGAAGAGGTAAATGAAATGTTTTAAATAAAAATGAACATAATTAAATTTATAGTTTAGGTAGAAACCCTGGCCATAGCAGACAGATTGTTGGAACTGGGGGAAGGATACAGATTGGGGCAAGAGAGACCAGTTAGGAAACTTGCAGAAATCCAGCCCCCAAAATTGAGTAAGGCAAAGAAATAATTTTTAAAGTAATAGTACCATAGGACTTGGTGATTTACTGGATATGGGGTGGGAAGAGAGTAGAGGAGCCAAGAGTGAATCCTGCATTTCTGCCTTGAAGGACTAGGAGAAAGATAGTACATTCAAGCAAATGAGGGATAAAGGAGGAAGAGCAAGTTGGGGAATGGATAAAGGAACTGTGGTGTAGTTTAGATTGGGGTGTGCTAAGCTTCTATGGGGACATTCAGTGGAGACGGACCATAGGAAGTTGTGCATTTGAATATGTTGCCCATGTGAGAGGTGTGAGATTTGTATCCCCAGGATAGAGTTGGGACTCCTCCAAGCACAAGCCATGGTTGAACCCCCAGCAGCAGTGAGATCATTCAGAACGAGCATTCAAATTGAGAAGATGGCCAAGGACGTGGCCCTAGGGAATATCAGTGTGTGCAGTACAGGCAGAGAAACAGAATTTGGCAAAAGAGAGATGAAATCATCAGAGAAATAGGAGAAAGGCCAGAGGAGTGGAGTGCAATACAATGTCAAAGAAGAGAGCCAAAGAAGGAGTGTGCAACATGACTGAATATTACAGAGAAGGCAAGTAATAAAAGGAATAAACAATTTTAAGTAAAGTTAATGGGGAAAGAAGCCAGACTGTAGGGAATTGAGTATGAGGTGCAAACAGGGAATGTAGACTCTTCTGGTATTTTCCAACCTATCGGAGGGTAAGGACTGTCATACATTTAAAATAAGTACATAAATTCCCACATGATAGTAATTATCCCTTTATTTTTTTTCAGCCAACAGTTGACCCTTGCATCTTCTCTGTCTTCTACCCTGTGTGTTCTGCCAGACCCCAGATATTTCTAGCTCAGAGGCCACAACTCATGGGACTGGTTTTTTGATAAAGAGTCTATGTGAGAAAAAGTGAAAGAAAGATTGTCCTTGAAAGATTGAGAGCCTTCTTTCCTTCCCAAAGTAGAAGAGAATGAAGCTGCTTATATAATAGCAGCAATGACTACTTGTATTATCATTGAAACCAGAGGTAAATTTACTTGTCATTCCTACAGTTCTCAAAGCGAAGAGAGGAAGATATTATCATCCATGTTCCTGCTTCCCTGCCCACTACATTCACGTAGGGAAATAGGTTTCCAAAATGTAACTTAATGTTAATAACTATGTAAAATAAAAAGTCAAGTTCTGCTTCTCTCAAGAAACATATTTAAGTGTGTTAGGAAGTAAAAAAAAAAATACAACACTGTAGAAGGTTATGAAATGAGTTTAAAAAATTAGTAACTTATAGAGCTTCAATTCCTGATTTTAGAAAAGGGTTATTATTGTTTTTACCTGACCATGATTATCCTTGGATAACCTAAAATAATAGATTAGGTGCCAGAAACAACTCCCCTCCCCAACCCCATCCCTATACATCTACCAGTGTTGTAGGGGACCTGGCGTAGGGAGCAGATTCTCTCCTTGGGCAAAGTGTCCACCTCTCAGAGCCTTGATTTCTTCACCTTTAAATCGAGGGAATTATTTTACCTTACAGGATTTTTATGAGAGTTACAAAATTAGCACCAAGCCCAGCACACAGGCATTCTACAGATGGCAGCTCTGTGGAATGCTGGTGTTGAGATTAATTACTCATTGTAAAGGGAAAATCTCAGCTTTATAATGCAGTGATCAAATTTAGCATCAGTTGTCATAGAGCAGCCTGACACTATGTTCTTGCTGAAGAAATGTGGAACATTCAGCATCACCAGTAAAGTATCTTGCAAAAACCATACTTGAATCTAAACAAGCTTCTAGTCTGAATGTCTAAATGAAAGGAAACACAGGTAATTCAGGAAACAGTCAAATGACACCACCAAGAAACCATGAGACAAATACAGAATGCACATATTTCAGAAGGCAGCTGACTCAGCCTCTCCCAAATATGTGTGTCATGAAGAAATTCTCTATGAGGAGACTTTTGTAGAGTAGAAGAGTCAAAAGAGGCATAATAATTAAACAAAATGCATGAACTCTCATGGATTTTAGTTTGAAAAAAAGTCCATAAAATTTCAGATAAGTTGGGAAATTTTTAAATATGACCCAACTAGTAGATGATGATATTAATTTTCAATAAATGGTATTGAGATTATGTAGACCAATGTTTTTATTTTTAGGAGATGAAGGTTGAAATATTTAGGAGTGAAGTGTCATAATGTCTATTATTTACTTTCAAAAACCACATAAATATATATATATATATATATATAATGATCTATAAATCTGGCAAGATATTATTAATTATTAAATCTAAATGATGGGTATATTAGTGCTTATTTTACATTTATTTCAACTTTTCTGTATGCTTGAAAATTTAATAATAAATGTTTGGGAGAAAAATGAAAAAGAGATTACTTAATAAGATGATGACAACCAAACTAATTTAATTAAATAGTGCAAATTTAATAACAGAATTTCAGCATAATAGCCATAGCACAAAAGCAAAGTTTTTGTAGATTTTTATATGAATGTGAAATGCTAAAAATAGAATGTGTTAAAATAAAGGAGTTTGTTATATACTATAAGCACCTTCATAAATGATTTAAATAAAAATGTATTCTGCAAGCCAAGGATTTATCTGGCAATGACTTGAATTTCCTGAATTTGCTAATACTGAGAACTATCCAGTAATGATAACTCTATTGCTCCCTCTTTTGGAGAGGAATGTAGATCTGTCTCCCTTTTATTTCTTTTCTCTTTTTGGTTCTGACCATGTGGCAAGAGTAGGTCAAACTTATTGACCCATTCAACCATTTCTGCATCATTCATTCACCCTAACCACTGAACTTTAGGGGTACAGAATAGAGCCACCCAAAGCATAATGCAGAAACAAACATTTGTATGAATGACCATGCTACAACATTAGGACATATAAAAGGCCATATAAATGCTATGGGATATTAGAGGAGGTAATATCTAACTCTAGCTAGGGAATTCTGAGGAAGTTGAATCTGAAAACTAATGATTTTTTTTAAAAAACAGAAATACATTTGAATTTATCTGCTTTTTATTTATATCTATTGTAGATATCTTTTGTTGTACCATTTCACAGAAAATGTAAGATTCTCTGAAAATTTCTGGAGGTCCTTCTTCATACAATTTCCTTCTTCCCAGTCCTTGCCTTAGCATCCCTGAGTTCTGGCCTATGTTTCCTTTGCCTAGGGGGACTGATGCTCTCTGGTTGGCCTCCACTTCTTTGGCTGGAAATTTAAAAAATACTCCCATGCAGAATCCTCAGATGAATGTGGAGCTCACCTTATGGGTTTCCCTGCTCTCAAGATTAGAATTCTGTACTCTTTATTGTCCAGGGCCTGAAAACAGCTGCTTCATTGAGTCTATTGTCCTATGTCAGAGTTGTTTACAGTGGGACAGTAAGAATGGTACCCATGAATTCATTGGGGCTAAACTCCATGACTATTTCAAAGGTCACAAGAGAGTATTGTTAAACTTTATGCTATAAGACAAGGAGAAGATATATATCTACCTATACTAATAAGAGATAAGTATGCAAATTGACAGGTATTTCAAGATTCCCACTAGCCAATCAGGGGTGGGTATGCAAATTAACCCAACAAAGATGGTACAGTCCTATCCCCAAGCTGCTCCAGGCCTCTGGGTAGCATGCATGCAGGTGTGGAGTGGCCAGGTGGGGCGGGACGCCTGCTATGAGGGAGAGGGTAGGGGGCAGAGGGAGCTACAGGAGTGGTGGTGCTCTGGCTGGACTAAGACTGCAGGCTCCGGCCACAGCAAAGACTGAAGGTTCTGGCTGCAGCCAAGACTCTGGCTGGAGCAAAGACAGAAAACAGCGGCCAGAACGAAGGCCTGGGTCCCAGGTGCCAGAGGAAAACCAGTACCAGAGGAAAACCAGTGCCAGCAGCCAGGGGAAGACCTATTGCATGAATCTCTGTGCAACAGGCCTCTGGTAGTCTCTCTCTCTATATATATCTATATCCATATATATCTATATATATCTATATATCTATATCTATATCTATATATCTATATATTATATATCTATATATCTATATATACATACATATATCTATATCTATATCTATATCTATATCTATATATATTATACAGGGTGGGGCAAAAGTAGGTTCGCATGGAAAGTAGTACAAAAATTAATAAATGACAATACAAGAATAAACTCTTTGTTTCACAGCTGTAAACCCACTTTTTACCAGCCTGTATGCAAATCATGGCATGCTAATATATTGATGTATACAATGATACAGTGTACCATGTATAATTTTACATTCCCTTTGATGTATTTTTTTAAAAAGGTGTTTTAAAATTCCTTAATTACTTTTCACCCAATTAAACCAGTTTGTAGAAATAAAAGACCAAACTTGTCAGTTTGGGAGAACTTGTCTCTGGTTATTCCATGACTGAGAGATAATACCTACAGCCTGAATGGCACTGCATTTGAGCCCTCCTCACACTCTGGCCACATTTCCTGTCATTTCATGTCCCACTCTGTCCCCTGTACCCTGTAGGGCCCCTAAAATCTACTAGTGATTTCCCAAATATATCATATATGTTCACACCTCCATGCCTTGTATATGCCATTCTCTCTGTTAGAATACCATTTCCACCCCCCTCCTTCCTCTCTTCTTTCTCCTCCTCCAAGAAGAATACTTCACATTTTCTGCAAAGGCTGTCTATTCTCCACCAGAAAGGCTAGTTATGCTTTCTTGTTGTGACTAACATTGTATTTTTTCCTCTAATATTTCACTGAACTCAGTGTACTGAAATTATATTTTTTATGTGTCCATCTCCCTACATTGCATTCTCATTAGACTATAAAATCATAGCAGGATTGTGTTTTATTAAATGGTGTATTCCCATCCCATTCACAGTACCTGGCACTTAGTAGGCTCCCAATGAGCATTCGCTAATTAGATGAATTAATAAATATATTCGTGGTGAAATGAAAACAGATATCTCAACTTTGTAAGGATAATACTCCTAACCCCAGGGCGGCAGGATCTAAAGACCAAGCCACCTGGTTCCCATGCTGTCCGACATCCCACGCCTTTGTCTCCTGGTCGGCAGGTCTGAATTGTATTATTTCTCAAAGGCCATTAAGAGGCCTTCAGAGAAAGCACAAGAAATTACCTGCAGGGCTGCTGTGCAATAATGTCCTTTTGTTCTCAGATAGTCTCCAGTTGACAGCTATCAAGGTTGTTCTAATTTGTGTCAAACGGGCCATCTACAGGGAACATTTTGGAATGACGAAGGTTCAAGAGATAGGAAAAAAAAAGTAATGAATATAAAGCGTAAATGCCATAGTAAAGTAATAGAGACATATAATAACAGCAAGGGAAATTTGACCTTCTGGCCGGAAACTCGATCGTGAGCCAATTGGAGAACTTTAGAAAATTGGATCAGCCTCAATAGTCACAGAGTAAACATGGGAAGTGCAATCCAGTCTTATTAAACATAATGCACACTTAATGCATAATTTTATTGCAACCAATTTCATGCTGCTGCTTTAAATGAAGCTGGGTTTACTTCCACTGCACCAGTCCACTACCATTAGTGCCTCTTAAGAGAACAGCAAGGCCAGTAAACTGTTACTGGGCTGATCTCTTCCTCAGCCCATACTTTCTGCTCCATAAATTCACCCTGCTACCAGGCCCGGTACTGCGATCTTGTCTCCAGTCAGGACGTGGCGTTTGAAACACTACACTCTCTTGGCAAGTGGTTTGCATACGGGGATGTTATAGCATTTCCATCTGATGCCAAGGCGTGAAGCAGTGAACCTTTGTCTTTGGAGTACGTTTGTCTGAATCCCAGACCCGAGAGCTGGGTTTCTTCTGATCTGGAAATGCAGTCTGGGGCAAAGGAAACATCTGCACTGGGAAGAGAGATGTGAGGATGAACCAAAGAGAGAGCATAAAATCCACAATATACATCCTCTCCACATCTTGAGGCTAATTTCCTCCTGTCAGTGTTGATTTTGGAAACGATGTCCTCAGGTTGTTACATGTTTATGTTTTTCTGGGGTCTGGCCTTCATGTGTCTAAATATAATGGGATGCAATCCAGAGCCTGACTACTGACTCTGGGATCCGGATTCTGCTGTAACCTGCGGCCGCTCGGAGGTCATTACACCTCTCCCAGCCTCAGTGACTTCATCTTGAAAGGGAAGTTCACGGTCCTCTTATGAGCCACAGATGAGGCAGCCTGCAGAAGCAGGATGTGAACCTGAAAGTGGTTACGTATATAACTGTCATAAAGAAAAGTATCGAATGTGAGAAGTTCTGAGCAAACGAAATCCTGGAAGAGCCACACTTCTTGCTGTACCCTCATAAGCATTAGATTTCTAAAGACATCGAAAATCAAATTGGGTGCCTTTGAAGTATTTCATAGAATTCCGATTTCCCAGCCCACCCAAAACAAAACCTAAATAAAATTTTTGTATTGCAACAAAATTTTTGGAAGTATTTTCTATCTGCTGTGGTATGAGAAAGCAGAGAGAACCAAACCTATGAATGTAGGCAACAGGAGCAACACAGCTTCTGGGGCCCTTTAAAGGCCGTACAAAGCATTGCTTTCTCCTCCAACAACTCTCCCCACAGGACACCCATGATCGTACCTGCCCTGCAGGAGCTGGGAAGAGGTCTGGCCCTGGAGCTTGTAGGGGCCCCCTAAGAACTCTTGCTCCAACATGGAATAGGGCTGGGGCCGCGCACAGGGGAAACAAGCTAGTTTGGGAAAGGGCATGGTCAGCACAGGCTACAAATCCCCTTGGCCTCTAAGATCAGTAACAGTCTTCCCTTGTTTTAAAACTTTTCTTATATGTGCATTCTGCTCAGCTTCAAGTGGAATTGGAGGTTCATTCATTTGTTCGCCAACAAACATCAACGGAGAGCCCAGGATACTGTTGGCAGGCCTCATGCTAGGCCCCCGGGATACAGTGGTCATTCTGCACTGAAGGATTTATAATGTACAAAGGAGATAACGCAGATGCAGAAATGACATTGTAAGATAGGGCGCCATAAGGGTCACAAAGATATGAAATTCAAGGTTAGAGAAATTCAGAAGAGCAGCGTTCATCCAGCTGAATAAAGATTTATTTTGCACTGTATCAACATTATTATCTTTAAACATTTTATATTTAAATTGTTATATTTTCTTATAACTGTGTAGTATACTTCTCCTGGTCTAGGACATGTTGAGAATCTATCCATCATTCAAAAATCCGATGTTGAGTGTGTTAGGAATGATGTCATAGCTGGTGAGTTATACCTCAGGATGGTCCCTGCCATCAGTTGATGGTTTGAATGGATGTGTAAAATCTACAGTTTTAATGAACCTAATCTTTATGGACAAGCTGGTCAGCTTACCTTTTGGTCACTTTTCTACATTCTTGGAAGTCACTGACTGTCCTTCTTTACTCCTATAAGGTAAGCGTATGTTTAACATTTGCTATTTTACTTCTCCCCTCCTCTCCTCTCTTCTCTTTTCTTTATTCTTCTTCTCCTCCTCTCTTCTTCCTGCCTCTCTTCTCCTCCACATTTTAAAATTAAAATACCATTCAAACATCAGAAAATTTATCATTTAAAGTGTGCAATTCAGTGGTTTTGAGTACATTCATAAAGTTGTACAACCATCTCTGATATCTAATCCAGAGCATTTTTATCACCCTTAAAAAAAAAAAACCTTTATGTTTTAGCCATGACTTCCTGCCTCCTACAACCTTCACATTCTGTTCCCCTCCCTCACCTGTCCTAGGCAACCCTAGTCAATTTTGTCTCTGTGGATTTGCCTCTTCCAGATATTTCATATAAATGGAATCATACAATACATGGCCTTTTGTATCTGCTGTCTTTCATTTACATAATGTTTTCAAGCTTTGTCCATATTGTAGCATGTATCCTTTGTGTGGGTGAAAATATTTCATTATATGAATATGTGACATTTGGGTTGTCCATTCACCAATTTATGGATATTCAGATGTTTCCATTTTGGAACTATAATGAATAATATTACTATAAACATTTGTGTACAAGTTTTTTTGTGTGGATACATGTGTTTTTTTTTCCTTCTCATTTTATATATTCAGGAGTGGAATTACTGGGTCATACAATAACTCCATGTTTAACATTTTGAGGAACTTGTGGTTCGTGCTTTTTTTTAGAAGACTGTTTTTTTTTGAGTTTATATCAGACTTTTTAAAATTATTATTATCTTTGTTGTTGAAAGTATTACAGAGGTCCCTCTTCCTCCCCTCCCCCATTGACCCCTTCCTCCCCACTCCTGCTATTATCTGTGTCCATGGGTTATGCATATGTGCATATAAGTTCTTTAGTTAATCTTTTTCTGCCCCTCCCCCTTCCCCTTCTCTCTCAGATTATTTTTCAAAGCAGATATATCATTGCTCATTCCCATCAGCAATATGTGAAGGTTCTAATTTCTCTTCATCCTGGTCAACACTTGTGCTTGTCTGTCATTTAGATTACAGCCACCCTGGTGTATATAAAATGGTTTTGATTTGCATATTCCTTATGACTAATGATGTTAAACAATTTTTCTTGAGCCAAATGGCCATTCGTATATCTTCGTTAGATAAATGTGCTTTGTCCATTTTTAAATTGGGTTATTTGTCCTTTTGTTATTGAGTTGTAAAAATTCTTTATATTCTAGATACAAATCACTTTTTAGATACATTATTGGAAATTTTTTTTTATTCCTTGTATTGTCTTTTTACTTTTTCTGATGTCTTTTGAAGCATAAATGTTCTTATTTTCACTGAAGTCCAAATTGTCAAATTTTTCTCTAGTTGCTTGTGTTCTTAGCGGCAGACAGAAAAAGTCTTTGTGTTACCCAAGGTGACCAAGATTTACTCTGATTGTTTCTCCTAAGAATTTTATGGTTTCAGTTTTTGCATTTATGTCTATGATTCATTTAAATTAATTTTTGTATATGGTATGAGTTAGAAGTTCAACTTCATTCCTTCCTCCCCCCAGTGGATATTCAACACATTTGTTGAAAAGACTATTCTTCCCCTATTGAATATCTTTTTACTCTTGTCAAAAACTGACTTCTTAATCAACACAAGATAGCCACAGATAGAGACTTGAGAAAAAGCTACTATGCCATTCTAGACGAGGGAATAAGAGGAATCTAGGCATCCAGATAACTGAGAATTTTGTGTTGCTGCAAGGTTGGAGGAAGAATAATTAAGTTGGAAGTAATAAGCAAACACATACACACACACACACACACACATACACATACACACACATACACACATATACACCACACACACACACATATTGGGTCCATGGGTTCCAATACATGGACCAATTAATTTTTGTATGCATGAATGCAATTAATTTTTTCCTACCCTTCTCTAAAACTAAGTGTGCTTTCCAGGCTGGTTGGCAACCAGCAACAACCTTAGAGAGATCTGATAGCATTATATAGAACTGACATTTCTGATGAGAAATGTTTTCTGGGATGTATATGCAAACCTGGGGGCAGTACAAATTTCAGACACACTGAATAAGGACTCAGGAAGGGCAGATAACTTCTCCCTCCTTCAGCATCCGAGTTCGAACAGAATGGGCATGTACAGATTCAGGTGGCCTAGCGTCCATGTGTAGTCCACAGAGTTAATGCTGTTTATTTCACATGATGATTGCAACAAGCATATCCTTTTTCAATTAATTATGTTTCTACTTCCTGTCTGAAGACTATCAAGGAGGCCTGGGAAAGAACCCACCTGTTCTGCATAACAGACATTCCCAGGAGTGCTGGAGGCAGACTTCTGAAAGCGGGGAGGTTGTATGTGTGGCTGACAAGAGCTTAAGATAGGCACTTGGTGGGGCTCAACTTTGGGAAAGCTGATTTCAAAGGAAGACTAGCTATGAGTCCACAACATGCCTCTCTGAGTACAGAAAGTGGCAAGAAAAGGTAAAATAACTCTCAACCTGGCAGGTCTGATGATAAACCTATGGAGCAGCCCACGTGGGAGAGAGCCTGGAAATACAAAGGGATACAACAGAGATGGGAAAAGGAGCATGCAACGCAGGACAACAGGGGAAAGCACTGAAGGGAAATCTCAGGCTGCAGGGGAATGGCTGAAAAGTGTGAAGTAGATCGGAAAAAGCCTACACAAACATGAGGAAATCAAAGCCCAGCCATGCCTTCCTTCATGTTTCATAGCATGCCTGCTGTTAAACCTTCACCTACCACTTCTGCATCATCCACACACCACGCTGGTTCCGGCCCCTCTGCCTTGTCTCAAATTGCCATATGCAAAATGACTGGGGACCCATGAAACCCTAAATCTTGTCGGCTTTTAATGTGTGCTTCATCTTCTGCTCACCTTCTCCATAATTGAAGAGTTCAAGCAACTTTTCCTTTTTTGACATTCTCTCCTCTTTGGCCCTTTGCTCTCCAACTTGCTCCCTGATTGCCTCCTTCTCTGTTTCCATCCACCAATTTTTTTATTTCAGGATTTCAGCAAGCCCTACAGTTCACTCACACTAAGAATCTCGTACAGTTTATCCGATAACGAACTCACTACTTTTCTCAAAAATTATAATCCTTCTCCGGCATACACTGTTGCTATAAATGTCAAGTGAGTCTCTCAGACTCAGCTTCTCCCTTCTCCATTCGCTCTAGGTACATTCACAGTGAAATCTTTCTCCCTCACAGATATGACCTTCACTCTTTAATACCCTTAGTAACTTCTCGTTGTCAACAGGATGAAGCCTGACTATAAGGCCTCATTTCACTTTCTGAGTCTTTAGAATGACCCTGACAATGTGACTGCTCACACTGCTATTTAAGTATTCCACTATTTGACCCAGGTAACCTTGTTAATACCCCATTTATCCTTAAACACACACACACACACACACACACACACACACACACACACACACACTGTCCCTTTCTCTTGACTTGAAACCTATTATTTACCCAAATATGTGCCTTTGATCATGTTAAACATGCATACACATGCACACACATACATGGTGACATAGACCAGGATGACTTAGCTGAAATAGGTGTATAAAAGCCTGAGGACTTATGGTGAACAAGAAACTGAACATGAATCAACAGTGAGATGAGCTTGCCAAATTGAGTGCAATCTTGGTTTGAATGGAGAAAGGTAAATCATGTGTTCATCCAACAGTATTATCAATTGTCTGTGCTGGATGCTCCAGACGTGATATGGCCGCTGCCTTTTAGAAGTTTAATGTCTACAGAGAAAATAGACATTAAATAATGGGGGCCATAAAAATAAGCATAAATGATAAATTGTGATAAATTCCATAGAAGAAAAACGAACAGAGTGTAGGGAAAGAGTATAATGGAGAGCGAATTTAGATTAGGAGGTGAGAGGAGGCCACTCTGAGGAAAGGATTGAGAACTGAAAGGCAGAACCAGGAGATGTGTGACAAGAAAAGAATTCTGGACAGGCCCTACCCGGTTTGGCTCAGTGGATAGAGCTTCAGTCTCCGCGTCCAAGCTGGCAGTTTCCTTTTGTTTGGGGTTCTGTGCGCTTCCTGAACTTGTAGGTCTATTTCTTTCACCAGGTGAGGGAAGTTTTCAGTCATTATTTCTTCAAATAGGTTTTCAGTATCTTGCTCTCTCTCTTCTGGCACCCCCATAATTCTGATGTTGGTACGCTTGAAGTTGTCCCAAAGGCTTCTTACACTATCTTACAATTTTTGGATTCTTTTTTCTTTTCCAGTGGAGTGTTTTCTGCTTCTTTGTATTTAAAATCTTTGACTGGATTCTTGCATTCATCACATTTAGTGAGACCCAAGAGGAGATGAAAAAGGACCATCTACAAATTAAACATACACTGACTGAAATAAAAAATATTATACAGAGACCTAACAGCAGACTAGATGAAGCATGTGCACCTGAGGGTTAGAAAGGGTTAAGTTGAAGTGTCCATGGAAACGGTAGAGTTAGGAGTCCCATCAGAAAGGAGATCAGATCCTTCAAATAGACCCAGAGGGCCAGGGCGAGGAGGGCTAGGGGTCAGCACAGGAATGCAACTGAGAGTCTGGAAGATGCAAAGGAGCGTCAAAGAACAGGGGAGCTTATTCAAAGAGCGCGAAGCGGTGGCAGCCATATGTGGAACTCTTCAGGCATCCCTTAAAAAAGGACTTGCCCATTAGCTGTGAGATGTATGTTCAGTATTGGAGCTAGTGCTACACTCTTCTAGATGCTCTCCCTGGCCAGTGGAGAGCAGTACTACAGCCTGACCACTTCTGCCCAAAGTGGGATTCCTTTAACAGCCCGTTTTTGCTCTGGATCTTCTCAGTGGATTCTCTAAGTCTTTGTCAGAGGGGCAGTGCAGTCTGAAGCTCTCCCTGCTCAACTAGTCTGCCTTGCTGAAGACCTGTATTGGCATCAAAGCCAAAAGTTGAGGGCAACTAGGACTTAGGCCACTGGCATGGACCATCATAATAGGAACCAGGTTTTATATTATATGCCAGATACTGTTCTAGAAACTGAATATGTATTAATTTTTTTTAATCTTCAAGGCACTATGCGTGAGCACTACTATTATTACCAATTATAAATGAGGATTCACAGAAAAATATAAATACTCTAAGCTATCACAGCTAGTAATTTGTACAGCCAGAATTTGTACCCAGGCAGTCTGGCATAGTATTAAAGTTTATAACCCTTGAGCTTTTTGGGGGCAACCCATTTCAAGGCAGTTCTAGATAAACATAAAAGACAAAGGTGCAAGGCCTTGTAAAGTATTTGCTCTATGCGTGGGGTAGCATTCCCGATCTCTCCCTGTCGCCTTTGTGTACCGCCCCCCCACCCCACTATGGCCTTCCTTTCTTTCCAAGTCCTCTCTTGACCCCTTTTCTTCAGGGCCTTCCAAGGAGCTCTTCCCTTGGCCTAGGACCCTCTTCCTCAGATTCATCTAACTTCACTAGTCCAAGGTCTACCTATCCCTGAGGTCTGGATCAGCCACCATAGCCTTGGGGAAATCTGTCCTGACCACCAGCCTATGTTTAGACCCCTGTTACACTCATTCACAGCATCTGGTGCTTTTCTTCCAGAACTTTTACTGCAATTCCAAAAAAGTAACTAACTTCATAATGACTTGCTTGAAGTTTATGAATAGGTTGACAGGATGGCTCTACTCTGGTGGCTTGGGTCTCAGCTACAAAGGAGAGAGGGGAAATAGAGGCTTACAGCAAAGATATATCCTAATCAGAAAAACATGTGTTTGAAATATTAAGTGAGGAATACCATTACCAGAGTTATGTAGGGAGGAGAGTCTACACTTAGTGGGAATTTTAGAAAGGATAGTGAACATGACAGAACCTATTGCAAACCTTCCAACTCCGAGAGTCCCCGAGGGACCTCTCCGAGGCTGTAGGATCCACAGGTGCCCTGTTATCAGCATGTGGTATAATGCAGTGAAACACCTAGAGGCAGAAAATAGGCATTTCCTCTGGTTTTGATTTGGTTCTTACTTTCACACTGCTGAAAGTAGACCTTCCTTCCCATACCACTTGTCCTGTTTCCTTAACTGTGAAATAAAGAGATAGACTAGATTATCCCTAAGGTCCTTTAATTCAAAGAATTATAGTCCATATTTCATTTTTAAAAAATATTTTATTGATTTTTTACAGAGAGGAAGGGAGAGGAATAGAAAGTCAGAAACATGGATGAGAGAGAGACATCGATCAGCTGCCTCCTGCATGCCCCACACTGGAGATGTGCCCACAACCAAGGTACATGCCCTTGACCAGAAACCTGGGACCTTTCAGTCCACAGGCCAATGCTCTATCCACTGAGCCAAACCGGTTTTGGCATAGTCCATATTTCTTTGTATAATTCTTCCATTGTTTCCATTTCCCACCCTTTTTAGTGTCATGGGTTTTCCCCCTTGCTCATTAATGATCAACACAATGAAAAAATGACCCTTAGAGACTATTATTTGACTATTCTTGCCTTATATAGCGATTGGATAAAAGAATTATAACAAAAATAAATAAATTTCCTGGAAGACTTTGACTTTTATAAAATTATCACATAAAAATTGTTTAGTTTATTTCTCCTAAGAATTATATAATATAGATGGTATTGTTTTCTCTTTACTGCTGATGAAACTAATTATAGGGGTGCTTATAATATGCCTTCCCCACAGTCTCAGAGCTTGAAGCAATTTCTAGGGCTTCAACCAGCCTGTGATTCTGCAATGCTGTCATTCTTACATATTGTCAAGGAGGGTCAAGTATGAAGAACACATATTTGAGTAGTAGCATTAGTACACAGTGAACTTGGTCACTGGCTTTCATATGTAAGTCACAACAGAGAACTAAGATGAATTATTTCATTCAGTATAGTTCACTGAAAATCAATTTATTATAAAAAAGTAGTTATTTGTGGGACTATTTAGCAAATAAGAATCCATATATTTTGTTATGAGTGCACTTAACACAAAGCCCAAGGACACATATTTCAGGCAAAAGTCCCAAGTATCTCAGCTTTTACAATTAATAACAAAGTCATATACATAAGTAATAGAGAAGGAAGAGAAGTTTGAGGGGAAAATCACTATCATGTTAATCTTTCAAAGAGTTATTGTTTAAAGACAGATTTGTTTTGAATTCTGAAAAATACTTTTGGCATTTTCTCTCTTGATGGATGAACCCATTATGTTGGAGTGGGGGTTAGAGGAGGAACATTTTTTTTTTCTAGAAAGACAACATGGGGGAGGGCAGACTAGGACTCAGAGGTGGGCAGTAGGCTAGGTTTTCATCTTCTATTGTTGGTCTCTGGGAGATAGTAGGTGGGCCAGTGTTACTTCTTTGGACCTTGCTTTCTCTATAAGTAAACTGGGAGCAACTAGTCAAAATGTTTAGACGTGATGGCCAATATGGACATCCTCACATTAATCCTTGTGTGGAAGACTGGAGACATGTTAAGTGCTTTCCCATTCATTATCTTATTTTCCCTCGAAGCCCTATAAGGTAGTTAAGAAAGAGATGTACATGTCCCCTTGGTAAACAAGAAAACTGTGCTTAAGCAAAGTAAATGGACTTGCTTCAAGTTGCAAAGCTAGGGTAGTGTAGAGCTGGGACTTGACCTCAGTCCAGTACGATGACTCTAGTCCAGCCATCGAGGTGCTGCTTTGCACCGGCTCCATGTTTCATTCCTAACATACAACTTTGGGGAGGATATGTAAGGAGACTGAGGCCGAGATCGAGAAGCCATTTATGTGTAAGAGTTGTCTGTGCATTAATGTGGTGAGTGAGAAGTCGAACCAACATCTAATTTTAGTATGCAGCCAGTGCAGCGTTCCTGCTAATCGTATTCAGTCAGGCTGACTAAGGAAGAGAAAGGGAGAAAATAAACATTTCACTTAACCTTTACAATTCGTATATTTTGATTGTTTCACCAGCTTTAGAATACCATTCCCCCTGTAATTGCCAGCCATGTCTATGCTCTCCGCATATTCAGCAGCTTCTTTGCTCTCAGTTGTCTGCTCTCTCCTCCTAGTCAACTTCTCCGATGTTCCTTCCCTGACCTTCTACCTCCTGTCACTCCTCCTGCCCACTGCCTTCAGGCCTGCTCTCTCTTCTCCTGCCACCTTGTAGACTTGCAGCAGGCTCGTGGGGAGTGGGAAGAGACCTTAGAAATGAACTGTTAGATGGTGTGCAACCTGGGATCTCCAGGAAGAGGAGAAGGCAGGAAGCCTTATAAGCCACAGAAGCAGGAAATGACAGCATCTTCACTGCACAGAAAACAGAGGAGGGAAAGAAAACAAGGGAGTGAAAGAGTAAAAGGATCTTTTTCTCCTGATAGTTTTATCCTACCCAGGGTCAAACAATTATGAGCAACTACAATGAAACTTTGTTAGATGAAAGCTATGGAATGGAAATATGTTCTTGTGTTCAACATGGTAATTATGAATGCAATGATTAAACAATAATAGTCCAAGAAGGTTGGGGTAGACCAGGCATTGGAGTTTAATAAGCAGGAATTGTCATGATGGGACTTCTTGGTGGGAAAATGGGAAGTTATTGTCATATTGATATGAATCAGGAAGTTGTACATCCCCCCCAACATGGGGGCAAGATGAAAATCTCCCTGTTATCATACCCAGCTGGTCAGCACCCAAAGCCCCTAGGGTAGATCTGTGCTGTGCTGCTCAACCTGGTAGCCATGAGCCACGTCTGGCTTTTGAGCATATGTGATGCGATTGGTCCAGAGTCACATGAGCCATAAGTGTAAAATGCACACCAGGTTTTGGAAACAGGAGAGAGAAAAAAAAAGAAGATATAAGAGATCTCATTACTGATTTTTAAAAAACTGATAACATGCTGAAATAATGTTTGATGTTAGTTATAGAGAGAATTACAATTAATTTTACTTTTTAAACTCTTTTTATGTGGCTACAAAATTTGGGAATACATACGTGGTTTACATTTGTAGTTCTCATTATATTTCCATAACAAACTCTGGATTGGAGATTCAGAGTTGCAATTAGGAGCAAACAGAAAGAGAAATCCTTCCCAGAATAATAATCAATATGCCCAGCCTCTGGAGGGTATTTGAGGCAGAAAATTGTTTTCGGATTGTTGTTGATAAAATCTAGAGAGTCCAAGTGAACTCTGAACAACTGTGCATGGAACGGGAGAAAACAGCCCAATGTTAGCAGCACACAGTAACAGAAACCACCTCTCGGAGGGGAAGGTAGTGCAGGGAGCCCCGTGGAGCTAGAACAAAATGAGGTGGGGCAGCCAGACTTTTTTTTTTGTTTTGCCATATTTGCCTAAAGGTCTTAGGGTTTAATGAGGAGAAACAGAAATGTCTTAATAGAAACCTATTGCTACCTATATACAGAGGGTTCCCCAAGAACGTATACACACTCTAATAGCTGATATCTCAATTTTGAAAATGTATTTTAATAAACACTGCCTTTATAATTAATCCAAGTGTGTGTATACACTTTTTGGGGACGCCCTATATTAGTATATAAGAAACGGCATATATTTGCATGCAACTGGTTACCCTGAATAAGCCGCAGTCAGTTCTGCATGGTCGTGTGTTTTGTCATGCCCAGTGAGTCTGTTGCAGGCTTCATTAAGCTCCACTTTAAAGAACCCGTATTCCTGTGACTCTCCATCTCCACTTCGATCTACTTCTGACAAAACTCCAGCTACTGGAGCATCTGGGAGAAAGTAAGCTGTCCCTCTCACAGCAGGGGACCTCACCCCAGCCCACCCCAGCAGGGGGTGCTTGGAGTCCCAGTCACATTCCAGTTCACTTACATTCCCGTTTTTCAAAACTCGGTGTTTAAAAAGAGATTCTAGAAGTTAAGATCTTTGCAAACCCAGTGTTCCAAGAGGAAATGCACACAGCGAGGCCTCAGTGTAACATGCAACGTGGGTCGCTCCCACAGAGGGGATTTAACGAAGACTAGCCCTGTCCCTTCTGTGTCCTGGGGCTCCCGTTCACAGCGACAGTGGCTGTGAACCTAATCCCTTGGGGTTTCTCGTTCAAAATATGATATTGGTTTTTAAACCAATCAAGATATTTCATATCAGAAACTTTTTTTTTTTGTCTTTAGCCTGCTTTGGTTCTCAATGGCAACCCAGAATAAGAGGTGTGGCTATTTTTAAACCTTAGAGAGTATAGATGACCAAGAGCCTTTTGTGTATCTAACATCCACAAAATCTAAAAGAAAGCAGCTTCTGAATGAAACCCCAACGCCAGATTCTAATCCTCCAGTGGGAGATACAGCATAACAGATTGAAGTTTTTTGAATTCTCTTTAGAGGTACCCCAGCCAAGAGGTCTTCCCTTTTCCCTCTTGTTTTAACAGGAGGAGTAACTGAGGCAGAGACTAGTCCGCCTCTCTGAACACTCATGGATCCTGCTTCAGGCCTAGGAGCAGCTCTGCATTCTTCGTGGACCCGTAAGGATGTCTGCACCTATTGTTTCTCTTCTTTGTTCCGGTTTTCAAGAGGACAGACACCAATCCACAGTTTCTTCATGACTCTTATCAACCTGGATTGCCAAACGCTATCAACTTCTCCCTTTGATGGTGTTTCACAGAATATCGTGTTCTGCTCCTTGCATTGTGTCTAATCATCCCATGGGCAGGCGAGCTTGTGTTCTGTTCCTGAAAAGTTGTAAGATCTCAGGCAGGTCTTATCATTGGATGGGGGCTTGGTTTTCCTCGTCTGTGAAATGGGGATGGTGATACTGCTCTCACGTGGAGACTGAATGAGACATAAGTTTCAGGGCTATCCACGCACATGGGATCATTTTCTCTGCACTGTAACTGCCCAGCACATAGTAGGCAGGCAAATCATAGTTGCTGAGTAGCAGCTTCTTCAACTTGGTTCTCCAAGGCTATTTTACAAGATGGCTGGGAGCAACCTCAGTTTCCCCCATAGGGATGCGAGGTGACCCACAGTGCTCTTCTGATAGTGCCCGTCGTGCCACCGGGAAGGGATGTAAACACTCTGAGCAGGGGAAACAGTGCTGGAGAGAGCTTTGGGCTGACCCGTCTCACTCAGCAACCCAAGGAATGATGGTGAAAACGTTCCCAGCCCTCATGGGGAGCGGACTTCGGTCACAGGATGCTGGCTGCAATCATGCCCCGGGGATAAGCACAGACCTTGTTTTCGTATCTTGGTATTGCTCAACCCATTGATCATCTGCTCATCAAAAACCCTACTTAACGGGAGACAGGTGCTGTTCTAGTTACTGGGATTCTAGGTATGAACAAGGCGGGCAGTGTCCTGACCCTCAGGAAGTGTCCACTCTGGAAGCAAAGAGACATTTAAAAAAAAATCACCAAAACTCAGCTCACACACAGGGACTATGAGAACAACAACACAGGCAAAGCACATGCCTGGATATCTCGTTACGGCGACCTCCAGCCACCCCAGACAGCACAGGTCCTGTCGTGTTATGTGGAAGTGAGCCCGGAGAGGCCAGTGGCCTCACGAGGTCTTGGGAGATAGGAGCAGGGGGAGAGCATGCTGGGGCCGAGGATGCAAAAGAAATAAATCTTCAGTTATTTTATTTTATTTTTATTTTTTTGTAAAAAAGGGAGAATTCCTCCCTCTTAGGGTCATGGGGATTAAACAACTGCAGAAGAAAGGCACTCAGAATGGTACCTTACGCTGAGTTCATTGAAAACACATGGAGCTACTGCCTGGGCCTTCATAGGAAGCAACCACATAACGGAATCATCAGACCATAGGAAAAGGTGCGGGAGGCCTCCAGAAGCGATCGACTGACACTCTTCAGCAGAGACAAGGGCCCGAGATGGGCTTCCAACAGGGAACAGGAGGGTGAGGTGAGGCCCGGCGACTACGGCACAAGGAAATCCCATGCCCCTCGAATGGAAGAGCATGGCGCCTGGCGAGGCTTGGGCTGTAAATGCCTCTTCTGGTTGGAATATGAGTGCCCGGGAGGAGGGGCAGGGGATGAGCTGGCTGAGCCCGGGAGTAATCCCCTTCCCTCTGGCTGTCAGGAGGCGAAGAGAGAATAGCAAACCTCCGAGGCCCAGACCCAGACGCGGTGGGCCATTTGGACCTCCATCATCTGTGAGGTGAAACCCCGATGGCGTGCCAAATTGCCTCTCCGGGCTCCAGCTTCTCCCCACTGCGGACTGTTTGCCTGTCTGGGATGAGATAATTTGTCAGACACCAGCTGCTGATCATTCTTCCCTCTTGGGCACATTTATTATTATGTTACAATACGCATGAAGAATCTTTACCATCGCTGGAGTGAAAATGATTAAAATGTTGGTTTTTGTGTTGTTGTTTTTGGTTGCCCCCTCCCCTGAAATTCTCAACCCTTCCATCTGCCAGAGACGAGGGCATCGGTCATAGACTGTGTTGGGGGAGCAGGATGGGCACCATCATTGTCATAATTAACAAAACAGCAAGCAGAGAACCCCCGGGGGCTGGGGCTGGGGCTGGGGAGGTAGGACCACTGGAGCTTTGCGAGCAGATGAGGAGCTTTCAGCATCTATGGGAGCTGGGCTGTGCAGCTCAGAAAGAGCGCCGAGGATGGGCAGGCGGGCTGGCTGCCTTCTAGAGCTGCCCCATGTCTAATTAAGTACCAGGAGGCAAGCAAAGGTGTAGGTCTGTCTTTCCAGTTCAGAGGAAGGGAAAAAAAAAAATCTGTGGTGTCTCGCGTCTAAGAAACGAACAGGCTGACCTTTCAGAGCGTCTGAAAGAAAAAACCAGATGTATTCCTCAAGAGTCACTGTGACTGAAGGCTTGCATTGTGCAGCCGCATAAAGGGAGAGCCAACCAGAAAACAGCAGCTGATGATCTGAAGCCGGGCTGTGCTATTGTCCAGCACACAAATGTTCTACAAGGACCCAGACCACCATGCGGTTCTCTGTGCACAGACGATGGGGGCCAGGGAGGGGTGGGGGTGGAGGGGCCAGGGCTTTTTTTTTTTTACTCCTTTTCTTTCTTTCCTTCCCCAATCCCCTTCCTTCCAATCCCTCTACAGCCGCTCACATTCAACGGCTAGCAATTGTTCCCAATGACCCTCTTCACTCTCCAAATGGGATGTGGGTCTCTAAAGATTTTCTCTTTGTACCTAACAGTCCCACGTGCAGGCAGGTTCCAGGGAGGAGGTGAGGTCTCAGCTCCCTGGGGACAGTGACTGGGAATGGAGTGGCTGTGATTTATTCTCCATCCAGCCAGGTCAAAGCAAGGCAAGTGTGGGCTTGGGAGGCAGGCAGGAGCATCTCCCCCGCCCCCAACCTCATCAGGGGCTGCTTCCTATTGTCCTCTGGGAGGACTCGGGGCTGGTGGTGCCGGAGTGGGGAAGAGAGAAGGAGCAGTAAGAGGAGGTGGCCGCATGAGATGGAGTGAGATCTTCTCTCCATTCCAGCTCAGTCCTTTCAGGTTTTCTCCCACACACATTATCATCCTCGGCTTCTGTGGATGCATTTCAACTCCCCTCTAACCTGTGAAGTCCTTGTCTTACCCTCCTTCCGGTCTGCACATTGCTCCCAGAATTATATTTGCTCCAAGCAGCTCTCGGTGAATATCCACTAAGTGGAATTAATTCTGTGCCCCGAGGTCTCTGGGTCTGGTTCCTCCTTGTCATTCATGGAGTGTGTCCTCCCAGCAGCAACCGAGGTTCACTAACCAATGGATAGTGGCCCCTGTCCCCGAAACTACCACTTTTTTTCAGCTGGACTTGCTGCTGATTTTTTTTGGGGGGGGAGGTTTGAGGGTGTCCCTGTCTATATTTACTAACCAACATTGATTGATCCGTAGGCAAAAAGAAGTGCATCTAACAAGATCAAATCATAGCCCTCTGCCCTTTGAAGTGGTCTGCCTGCACTCTTCCTAACCCACTTGAGGCAGACGCAACAGCCATCCAGTAGCAGGATCTTATCGCCTCTGTGATTGAGATCAGAAATCCTGCTCCCTGAGGCTGATGCTGGACCACCCCGGGGTCAAGCCTCAGGTGCTGTCACTAAGGTTCCGGGCTATCTCCTGCTTTATATCTGCCACAGCACTCAACACTGGAGGTCATTGTGATTGCATCCAGGTTTGATTCTCCCTTGTCTCTCTCCTCCGTTAGACTCGAAGTTCCCCGTGACAACAACTGATATTTATGGAGTGTTTGGTGTGTGTCAGGTACTATTTTAAAAGCTTTCACATGTGTTATCACATTCAATTTTTCATTTTGTGAAAAGTGTCTTCCAAATGTCAAGGAGAATGGTTGGCACATTTGGAATTTAATAAATATTTGTTGAACCCATCGGAGGAAGGAATGCTAAGGCCCTTTCAAGATTGCAACGAACAAAAGCAAAGTCCTAGGATATATAAGACATTACAAGAAAGCAGGCAAGTCACAGGGACAACCTAAAGCATTCTTGAAGATAACAGATGAACCCCACTCAGCATGTAGTCTCACTTTAAAAGCATCAAGGAGTTGGCTGTTTTAAGAGAATCCTGTTGTGGATTCTTTTGTTAAGCAAAGACTCAATTTCAATTTTTGTAATGAAAATGAACCATCCCCTTCCTCTGAAATAGCCATAACTGGCAAGACCATCACAAGTTTGCATTCTTCAAGGTGCTTTTCCACATCTACAACCACATGCACACACAATGGCCTTTTGCACCACTGGAGAATTCAGAAACAGATCCCTTAGGTATGGAGAAAGAAGTGCTCCCATTTAGCAGATGAGGAAACTGAGGTTCGGGGAGGTGACATAAATTGGCCAGGGAAAGTCCCTTGGACAACATCTGCACCTGAAGAGTCTGCTCAGGCATGCTGTCATTTTTGAATCCTGACCTGGGATAATGTAGGATTATTTAGAATAATTCTAATTTAGAAGTGAATTTAGAATTAGCCTGGCTTCTTTTTCTTTTTTAAAAATATATTTTATTGATTTTTAC
This sequence comes from Lasiurus cinereus, assembly GCA_011751065.1. Taxonomy (NCBI): domain Eukaryota; kingdom Metazoa; phylum Chordata; class Mammalia; order Chiroptera; family Vespertilionidae; genus Lasiurus; species Lasiurus cinereus. The sequence continues at coordinate 4,706,945 of JAAGEH010000226.1, forward strand.
AGAGAGCAAGGGAGAGGGGTAGAGAGTTAGAAACAGTGATGAGAGAGAAACATCCATTAGCTGCCTCCTGAACACCCACTACTGGGGATGTGCCCACAACCAAGGTACATGCCTTTGACTAGAATCAAACCTGGGCCCCTTCAGTCCGAAGGCCAACACTCTCTCCACTGAGCCAAACCGGTTAGGGCTAGCCTGGCTTCTTAGATTGTTCTCAGATCATAGATGCCTGTGTCATGCCCAGATTTATTGATTTACTTTAAAATATATATATTCAAAGCCTGGGAAGTGGGAAGCATAATAGAAAACACAATAGAAAAATAAATCCCTGCTCTCAAGGACTTTGCTAGAACCTCGCTGTCCAAAGTGATGGCTACTAGCCACATCGGAATTTAACTGAAATTAACGCAAGTTTTAAAAGTTAAAAATTTAGGTCATGAATTGCAGTAGAGAATTTCCAATATTTTAGATACTTGAGTGTCAAGCCCTTCAGTTGCTATACATGACTGGTGGCTACACTTAGTATAGATACACTGTCGCCTCCGTCGCAGGGAGTTCTATGAGCCAGTGCTGCTCTGGATGGACCTCAGACTAGTACATACAGGGTCTGGTGGAGGGGAGGGGATGAAGGCCATTAAAGTAGGTGAGTGACAAGAGGAGACAGACAGGGAAGTGCTCATTCTGGGTGAAAGGCGAACTCCCTGAACGGGGGCCTGAATAAAGAGGGCAGGCAGGCCCGGTGGATAACTGGGGAGAAGGGCATTCCAAGGATGGAGCACATCCTACAAGGGCCAAAAGGTGATATAATACTCTCCTTATAAATTTCTTTTATATGCCCATTGAGAGCTTCCTGTGTATCCAGGGGTTTGCCCAGGAATGAGGGGACTCCCAGGACACTTTCCCAAGAGGGTCACAGGCAAATTGAGGAAGATGATCAGCCTACTGGAGGGGGACATGCGACTACAAAGAGGAGATACGTTGCTTGCCTTCAACACCACACAATGTCACAGCCTAGGAGAGAACCCAGACACTGCAGAGTTCTAATGATTTGCTACAGGAGATCCTAGTTGCTCTGGCAAGATGCACACCTGCAAGGCCTCAACGCAGTGAGGGCAATGAGGGAAGGCTTCCTGGTGGAGGGGGATATCTGTGTTGATTCTTGAAGATGACTGAAGATGCCTACCTTGTGGCCCCAACTCTAATGCCTTCTCTGGGCTCTCTGTGGAAATATGGTAACAGGTAGGCATTTATTCTCATTGTGCCCTCCCCATCAGATCACCAGCTGATCTCGGAGATCCTTCTGGCCTCCAAATGCTCCATGTCTGATGGCTTTGTTTGAGTAGGAAGCACTAGAAGGGGAGGGAGTGATTACCTAGTTGTCCACGGGAATATCGCTATTGGGGCAAAAGGAGGCTGTTGATCACATCTCTAATTCCTTGGTGGCATAAAGAGACCTAGAGGGCATCTGCAAGAATGTATATTCATTGAAATTCACGGACAGAGGAGCCAGGCGGACAGGCTGTTCAAAGGTAAGCTGCATCTTGCTCAGCGAGCGTGCGTTTCTCAATGCTCGGAAACAGACATTAAAACCTGCAGCACACATTTGGAATTTCAAAGGTTTCTTCTTCAGGGGGTGGGGCACAAAAGCCACCACTGTTAGGCCCATAATGCTGGGATGGTGGGGGACAGCAGCATACCATTAACAAGGTCTGCACAGCAAACCTTTATGGAGAAAGGCAAGAGCTGTGCCGCCGGGATAAAGAAGATGCCTCATTACGGTGGCTTGGAAGAAAAAGATTATGATCATTATTGCTTTTGAAAATTCACTCCTGTGTTCTACCTAGGTTGGGAGTGTTTAAGAATGGAAAAGCAGTTTTGAAAAGTAGTTCACAGGTCACTAAAGAATCACAAAACACTCAACATTCTCTCTCTCTCTCTCTCTTTCTCTCTCTCCGTTGAAGGTGTCAATCTGAATTTAGAATAAACACGACACCCTCATCAGGAAAGCCTTTCTTAAGGCGGACGTTTCCCAGTCATTCTCTGTGTGGTTTGAAAAGATGCCAAAATCCCAGCCAATGGTTTTGAGGGACCAAATAAGATGGAGCTGCGCCCACATAAAAAGCTACTGGTCCTTCAGCGTCACCTGGCCTGGCTTCGCCTGGCTTCTTCTCCCTCTCCTTTGTTTTGGAATTACACCAGGCGAATGCCACGGATCTAAGTTGGAAAACCAGGAGCCCAGGCTGCAGAACAGCCAGCAGACAACATTGTCTCTGAACTGCTATTGTTTCTATTTTAGGAGCACACTGAGTGATTAGCTTGGGTAACAGTAACATCGCATTACCTTGCACAGGCTGGAAATGCCTTTCAATAAGGAAGCAACGCGGAGGCCATGTGATACAATCCTGTAGACAGAGCCAAGTGGAATACATCAAAGGGAGCCTTGATGCAGATGTTTCATGCAGAAGAAAATTAGGTCAGAGACCACTTCAATTTCAGCTTCTGCCAGCCTCGTTTGAGAGCTTCCAGTGAATTCGTAATGAATAGCTTCTAGGGCACTTTTCTCTCATTCAGTCGCAGGCTGCCACAGCCAGATGAGCGTTCCATGTGGAATCTTCTCTCATTATTTAAAACTGCCACTTTGTGTTCTGAAATTCCAGAACCCTTCCAACGCACCACCGCTCTGGCTGAAACAAAGGACTCTGAAAACACGGGGAGAGCCACCACTCCGTATCCCATCCTTGCGCGCTCTCTCTTCCTCTCTCCTATCCATCATGTCCATCCATGGGTTTTAATTCATGCCCCGACCCCCACTCCTCCTGTCTAGGAGGCATCTCGGTGCTATCGGGCTTTTTAAAAATCTTAACTCAACTTTGAAGAAGCTGAGTGGCCCTTAGATGACCAGAATGCTTTGTTGGCTTCTTGCGGCGGGGAGCATGCATGTGTGAGTGTGGCGTGCATGTACAAAAAAAAAAAAAAAGAAGAAGAAGAAGAAGATTTTCTCTGAAAAGAGCAGAGAAGGGCAGTGTGACCTCAATGAAAGTGAATGATGCATCTTTTCCCTGCCCACCCCCAACTCCATCTCACATGTAATTTATTATATCGGAGGGGTAGAGTCTGGAGCACCCCGGTATCTGCCTCTTTTCCTCTGCTCTTACTGCCTATCCTTCGCGGGTTTCACACTGACAAATCCTTGCTGACTGGGGTGGGTGTGGGTGGGGGGGCATGTAGAAGGATCACTTCAATTCGCGCCAGGAGAAGAATCATTCGATTCAAAACGCATTTGGAAGACGGGGGCCCAGAGACAGACACACAGGATCACAGAGGCGCCTTGACGCTGGTGACACTCTCATTTCCCACGGGAGAGGAGAGGAAGTGGCGGCCCGGCTCCAGCTCACCGTGACACAATTGCTTTGTTTTGCTACCTCCAAGGCACCGGCTTTTCTCAATGCTAGGGTTTGCAGAGCTGGTGGCAGAAGCTTCAGAAAAGCACTCAGAGGCCCGCTCCGGCTCCAGTCCAGGGCGGGGAGCCCTCATGTACATGTTGCCTGTCTTGTCCTGCCATTTGAAACGCTTTCTCTGGCTTAACACCGTCTCCCTGCCTTTCTTCCCCAACAGGCTCTCTTTCCTGCCAGCAGTCTCCTGAGATCTTTTTGTCCTGGTGTGTTTCTCTCTCTCTCTCTCTCTCGCTCTCTCTCTCATTCTCTCTCTCTCTCGTCTTTCTCTCTTTCTCTTTCTGATGAAATTGCTGAGGAAAGCAGATGACCTGATAGATAAAGAGATGTAGTTTAAGTTCCACCTCCCTGTGAACTCGGATGAGCAGTCCTCTTCTCTGCCTTTAGTGTCCTCACCAGGAAAAATGTGGGTGCTGATCCCCATATCCCTCGAAGCTTTGACACTGACTCAATACATGGTCTTTCTCATGTGTTGCAGGCAATTGATACCATCTGGAAGTGTCTGGCTGTGGGTTACAGCCACAGATCTACCTGCTAAGATGCTAACAAAGACCTTGCTCGTAGGATTAGCATCAAAGGGCCTGGGCATGTTCATGGAGCAGCACAGACTGACTTCTTCCAGGTACACTGCAGTGGGGCAGCCCAACACAGCAGCAACAGCACTGGCTTTGGGATCAGGCAGACTTGAGTGTACATTTAAGCTCTGGCTGGGTGACCTCAGACAAAACCCTTAGGCTCTCTGATCCTGAGGTTCTTCCACAGTAAAGGTGTGATCATAACCATTTTAAAAGGAGGTTACAAGATTAAATGAAATATGTAAAATATATGTGCCTGATACCTGGTAAGGGACTTAGCAAATATTAATGTGATTTTTGTTGTTGCTATCAAAAATTAACAATGGATATATATATGATTATATTTACATATTAACATGCTTATTATATATGTTTATATATTAATATGTTGATACCTATATTATGTATAGATACATATTTAGATATACATCTGCATGTATGTCACCTATGCAGAAATGTCACCTATGATCTAGGGTAGTCAAAAAATTAACATTGTTTGAATTCACTTTTTTTGCTCCATCTGAAGAATCTTTTAGGAACACACACACACACACACACACACACACACACACACAATTCAATTTCTAAAGGCAGTAGCAACCAAAATCCATTTAAAATGCTTACTGAGATTTTGGCACAAAAGTTCCCAATAAGTGCTATTAGGTACACTTATTTTTATTTACAACAATATCCTCAGCATCATGAATTCCCGAGTTAGCATGCACCCCTTTCCCAGGCCCCTCCCTGAAGAGGCTTCTGTTTTTGGAGGAACACAGGCAGAGAAAACCTCTGCAGCTGCAAGTCACAGCTATCGACTTGATGCTGGGCTCTCAATCACAAAATCACAGCCCACAGAGCCTGGCAGGTGAGAAACTGAAACCCAAAGAGGTGACCTGACCTGACCAAGGTCGCAGAGGAACCCCAGTTCTCATGAGTGCTCCCCTGTGTCCTTAGCTGTGTGATTCAACGGAGGCCATGCACAGGAAGATGCGTGGCACAGGCCAGGTGCTTGCCGCATGCCAGCGCCCCTCCCCCTGCACCTGCCGGGGCTCCTGCAGCAGTCCTGGCAGAGGGCCACCCTCAGGCAGCGACTGCGGGCTGCCTGCCACCAACGGCACCACTGTCCAAGCCGAGCACTGCCTGCCCAGAACTGGACCTGGTCCCTGCCAGGTTCTGGGACATGGACAGCACAGCCCTCCATGGCCATGGTACTGAGCAGGCTGGGCGGGCACCAAGAGGAGAGTCAGACCTCAGGATGCCAGCCTCTGGCTTGGCATGCTGGTATGCGACCAGGGGAATTTACAGAAGTGAGTGAGGCCAAACAAGGGGAAATGAAACACAGATTTGTTCTTTTCTACACGTATTCATTTGCTCACTTTTTACTCATTTACTTATGCATTCATTTAATTATTCTTTATTGGACCCCGTGTTTGAAGAAATAGGGCTTCTAAGATTTCATTATTTAGCTAAGAGACTATGTAGATCGAGATACAAACCAATTACAATACAATATGGCAAGTGCTGTAATAGCAAAATACTGTGGCAACACAGCAGAGGGAGGCATTCAATTTTCCTGCTTCACAAGTATTAGATGGAGATGAGACTGTGTAATAATCAGGGTTTGATCAGAGAAATAAAGTAACTGATAGATAAATGTCTGTGTATTTACACATCTATGCATATATATATATATATATATATGAATTTATGTTACATATATACACTGATTGGCTAGATTATTATGATCTCTGAACACATAATAATCTGGCCACTCAGTGTATATCCTATATAATAAAAGGCTAATATGCAAATTGTCCCCTTGACCAGGAGTTCAACCAGCAGGCAGGCTGGCTGGACCCCACCCATGCATGAATTCATGCACTAGCCTCTAATACACATACACACACACACACACACACACACACACACACACACTGTGAGTGGCCAGATTATTATGCATTCAGAGATCATAATAATCTGACCTCTCCATGTATATATATATTTAGGCATTTGACTTATACATTTGTAGAAATTGGTTTAATAGAACACTAGTATGTATGCCTATTGTCTTTGCCCAAGTTTGGCAGGCATTTTCTGTAAAGGGCCAGATAATAAATATTTTAGGCTTTACAAGATATATGGTCTCTGTGGCTCCTCCTCAACTCTGCCAATTTAGTACCATAGCAGCCCTAAACAATTAATAAACAAATGGCTGTGTCCCAATATAATTTAACTTAAAAAAAGAAAAGGAAATGGGCCAGATTTATACTGTGGGCCACAGTTTGGAAGCCTTAGTCTCTGCGATTGGTTTGGAGCCTGGGGTCAGCTGGATGGACATTGAGCAGGAAGACGGGTATGAAGTGGAGAAAAGAAGGGATGAACTAGAGCCCATGAGACGGCCCAGAACTTACATCCGACTCTCACTGCCTCAAAGGCTTCAACTCAGTCCCGTGTGAGTCCTGCAGAAGTGCTGCCGCACTTGCATCGTGGCAATAAACCTGTCATGCGGCCCAGGAATTGGAGAAACTGAAGGCGGATCCAGAGAGAACTGGAGTCATTGCTGGTTTCGCTGCTGCCCATGGCAACAAGGCAACTTCACAGATAAGTGATAATAGATGGGCAATGGTGCCCCAGATTCCTGCACTGCCCTTCTGAGTGTAAAATGAATATGGATTCTGCTTCGATTCAACCACCTAAAACTCACGCAAAGGGTCTCTTAGGAGCCACACCAACTTGGACCAATGTAGGGGAAAGAATTCTGAGAGATGCCATCCCTGTCTCACTGAGTGATTCGATCAAGTCCACGCAGATGAGAAAGTTCAGAGAGCAGGTTACGCTGCAGCTGGACCGTCGGCACAGGGAGCATTTCCCAGTGGAGGGCATCCACGGCCTCAGCCAGCCTGCTCTGCGACTCCCATGCAGAGACCACAAGGAAAAAGAATAACGTGTTCTTCTGCCTGCCAGACAGTGGAAGGATTTATTTTCTGACGTTGTCACAAATTAACTATTTTCATCGGAATCCAGATGTGAGCAGGGTGGGGAGTGCTGCGACAGGCTGAGCTCCGTCTGAGCATCAGTCTGCCTATCCAACCTCTGCAGGTGAACTCTCCCCTGGAGCAGGTGGCTGCCTTCTCCATACAGCTCTGGACATCCACGGAGCATGTTCACATATCATAATGTTTTAGCAGGTAATTCCCGTAACATTTTATTCTGAGTCATGACAACCAAAGTATTAGTCTCTTGTTCTCTCTTCCCGTGTTTGGTCTTCATTCATGATCTCAGATTTTGTGAGATGGTCTGGCACCGCAAGTTCTATTTAATGCCCTTTTCTTCTCAGTTCCTTCATTGTATTGATAGAACCTCCACAACATCTCTAGCAACCATGCATTCACCCATTCTCTGCCCATGTGTCTATTCTTCCATTCATCTTTGCATTTATTTATCCATCCATCCATCCATCCATCCATCTCCATTTTTTTGCTACCACCCTATTTCAGTCCTCTATAATCTCATGCTTAAATGATTACAAGATCTAGTAAATTGATTTTTCTAAAATGCCTAGTGAATGAATAGGACTTAGAGTAACATAGGCTTAGATTTGAATTTTGTCTTTGTCCTTTACTGACGGTACAACTTTGAGCACATAATTGAAATGCTCTAAGTCTGTTGAGGAATGAATAGTATCTACATCTCAGGATTGTTGTGAGCACTAATTAAAATAAGTTGTATGAAACTGGTAGCACAATGCCTGGTCCATAAGAAGAACTTAATAGATGTTATTCCACACTCCCATCTTCCCTATTTCTCCTACTCTATCTATTTGATAACTTTTTTTTTTCAGGTATCTTCTGCACAAACACATGCAGTTTTACCTAAGATCCAGGCCTTTGCTGAAGTCATCCTTCCTCCTGAAATTGTACCTTTCCCAGTTCCTAACTTATTAGTGAGACTCACTGCTATTTCTAACTCTGGATCTTTGGTTCATGCAAACTCTCCTTCCTGAATCATTCATATTATTTATCTTTGTAAGAAATGTATCTGACTTCTTGGATCTACCCATGCCCTGGATAAAATGTCACGTCTTCCTGTAACCCTTCCTGAATTAATACTTTTACTCCCACTGTAGTATTACAAGACCTTTTTTTTTTTTAAGAGGAAAAAGGGAACTGCATTTCTGAGCGCACTCTGTTGAGTGTTGATATCTGTGTCCCATACTTTTAAGTAATTACTACCTTCACTTTTTGGCAGAACTTTCCCAAGGTCACTCAGCTACTAAGGATTAGAGAAAAGAACCTCTGATTCCAAATACCCTTTTCATTTCCTACTACCTTACCTTCCATCCTCTCCTCTATAACAGTAATAATTACATTCTTACATTTAAGAAAAACTGAGGGAAAAAACCATGATTGGCTCATTAATGAATTATATTAAAGAATAAGGATAGTATTCTTTTATATTATGTTTATTTATTTATTTTTGCATCACCTAAAAAGTCCTGGTGTGACAATTTATTTTTTTGATTTAATAAATCTTTATTGTTCAGACTATTACAATTGTTCCTCTTCCCCCCACCCCATAGCTCCCCTCCACCAGGTTCCCACCGCTCTCTCTGCCCTTAACCGCTCCCCATTGTCCTCATCCATAGGTGTACGATTTTTGTCCAGTCTCTCCTTGCAACCCTCACACCCCCTTGCCCTTGAGAATTGTTGGTCCACTCCCTTTCTATGCCCCTGATTCTATTATATTCACCAGTTTATTCTGTTGATCAAATTTTTAATTCACTTAATTTTTAGATTCACTTGTTGATAGATACGTATTTGTTGTTCATAATTTTTTATCTTTTACCTTTTTCTTCTTCTTCTTAAAGAGTACTTTTCAGCATTTCATATAATACTGGTTTGGTGTTGATGAACTCATTTAGCTTTTTCTTATCTGTGAAGTTCTTTATCTGCCCTTCAATTCTGAATGATAGCTTTCCTGGATAGAGTATTCTTGGTTGTAGGTTCTTGCTATTCATCACGTTGAATATTTCTTGCCACTCCCATCTGGCCTGCATAGTTTCTGCTGAGAAATCAGCTGACAATCGTATGGGTGCTCCCTTGTAGGTAATTAAATTTTTTTCTCTTGCTGCTTTTAATATTCCCTCTTTGTCTTTTGCTCTTGGTATTTTAATTATGATGTGTCTTGGTGTGGTCCTATTTGGATTCCTTTTGTTTGGGGTTCTGTGCACTTCCTGAACTTGTAAGTCTATTTCTTTCACCAGGTGGGGCAAGTTTTCAGTCATTATTTCTTCAAATAGGTTTCCAGAGTCTTGCTCTCTCTCTTCTTCTGGCACCCCCATAATTCTGATGTTGGTATGCTTGAGGTTGTCCCAGAAGCTCCTTATACTATCTTCACATTTTGGGATTCTTTTTGCTTTTTGCTTTTCCAGTTGAGTGTTTTATGCTTCTTTATATTTCAAATCTTTGACTTGATTCTTACATTCCTCTAGTCTGCTGTTAGATCTCTGTATAATATTTTTTTATTTTAGTCAGTGTATATTTAATTAGTTTTTTTTTTATCTCTAATTGGTCCTTTTTCATCTCCTCTTGGGTCTTGCTAAATTTATCCATCTTTTCTAGGAAATTCTTGAAAAATTTTATAACTGTGGTTTTGAATTCTATATTCAGTCATTTGTTTTCTTCCATTTCTTTCATTTGTGATCTGTTCCTTTGTCTCTGCATTTTCACTGCTTTCCTGAGTTGGTAGAGTAGCTTTATGTGCTAGGTGTCCTATATGGCCCAGTAGCTCCACCTCCCCAGTTCCCTGAGGTGGACTCTCTTGGAGCACCGCTTTGTGGACTGTGTGTACAGCCTTGTTGTAGTTAAGTCTTAATTGTTGTTGGGGAGAATTGACCTCCAAGCCAATTGGTTGTGAGGATCAGCTGTATCTGTGGGAGAACTTCTGTGTTGGAGTCAGCCTTATGATGGAAGACTTGCACAATTGCAAAAGCTTCTGTGTTCAGCTTGGATGGCGTGGAGTCTCAGGGCTGAGCAGACAGCCTTGGCTTCCCATCAGCTCTGCCCTACGTGGCCCCTGGGTCTCAGTTCCCTCGGTATTCGCTGCAGCCCTTTCTGCACACTGGCGCTCATGTGCCTCCAGACCTATGCCTTTCTGGCTCCCCTGAGTTTCCATGCACTCTGGGGACCCATATGCATCTGGGTCCTCAGGGTCTCACCTGAAACTGGGGTTCAGACCAGTTGGAAGTGGATTTCAGTGCAGTTGGAAGGTTCTGTCTTCTTCCCACTAGAGAAAGCCAGTGGCACAATCAGCCCTCTGTGTGCGCACTTGTGCTCATGTGCTTCCAGACCTCTGCCTTTCACGTCTCCCCTAAGTTCCTGTGCACTCTTCCCTTTATATGACAGTTCAGACCCCCCCCATATGAGTCTCACCCAGAATTGGGGTTCAGTGCAGTCAGAACTGGGGTTCAGTGCAGTTGGGAGTTTACGTCTCCCTCCTGCTAGAGGAAGCCAGCCAGGCACTCCACTGCCCATCCTCTCCATGTGCATGTCTCCATACCTCAGCTTTTTCAGCTCCTTTGAGTCTCTGTGAGCCCCTCTCTTTCCTTCTGATTGTTGAGTTTCCACTCAGCCAGCTTTCCTGTGGTTCTGGATGATGTCCATTCTGTCTTTTAGTTGTAGTTTTGAAATTGTTGTGCGAGGCAGCAGTTTAGGTATTCACCTATGCCGCCATCTTGGTTTCTCCCATATAGAATCCTGGTGTGACAATTTAAAGCTGCTAGTGGAGATAGGGTAAATGTTCAGTTAAATGACATTCAATGCCTGAATAGAGCCTTTACTAGAGTCCTTATTCTCAGGAGATTTTGCCTCAATTTCAAACATAGTGAGTTACCATAAACCTTTCAACCATCATATTCTCAGGGTAGGGTCGATTTTAACTTTCTTTTCTTTTTTTCTTTCTTTCTTTTTTTTTTTTTAGTAAGGAAGTCTGCAACAAAGAGGAAATTATTATTATTGTTATTTGGTTAAGTTCTTATCACAGTAAAAGACTCTTCTTACAATGAAGAGCCCTGGGCTATATTATGAAAATCCTTGGGCCAATCCCTCCTGCCAGCAGACAACCAGCCCACTTGCTTATCTCTTCATGGCTTTAATAACTCTGTAAAAGTTAAATGTGTTTTATTTATAGGTTGGAAGAGCCTTCACCCATGAGGAGTCTGAATAAATAGACTTTCGCCATCATTCTCCAACGAGGTTGGGAGGGAACCACTCATGAGGAAAGCCTGGAGGGTATAAATTGTCAGAATGAAGTATGGTCCTTTGTTCAGAATCAGAAGAGTTAACCATTCAAATCATAAAATATCAGATGAAACTCATTTCACCAAACAGGGGCAAGCAAAATGAGAAGAAAGACATGGTGCCACTTAAAATGTCCAAGATGTAATCTCCCCAGGTTAAATCAAGGCAAGGTCATTTGGCATCCTAGAGGCCACACTTTTGCCTAAAGGACCCAGGAAGCATGCTTTCTGGTAGCACAGAAAAGAGTTAGAGCTTTTCTTTTATAGATTTAATAAAATATTATGAGATTGAAGAAACAATGCAGAATAATCTCCCTATTTGGAAGTGTTTATGTCTAGTTATTTGTATTTGAGAGGAAAAGAAGCAACTCAAAGTGATTAAATTAGAGGAGTGTGAAGATTAACCCAACATCATTAAGTAATTATATTATGAGTTGAATAAACATGAATCAAATAATCATATTATATATTATGGCTGTTATCTCTTTGGGTAGAAATGAGATGGTTATCCTTTTTGATAAACCCTCAAAGTCTGTGCTATCCTCAACAAAGGAGCATGCTGCTGATTCACCCTGTGCTTTGAGATCTTTTCCAAGAGAAAGAATAGGTTTTTGTTGCTCAGTCCACATGAACTTGTCTGGTACCTCTTCTGATTAATGGCACTTATTTCCCCAGAGAGCTGCCTGAGGCTAAAGGCAGAGATATGACACTGAGACAGAGCTGACCTAACTGGCTCTCATGAGGTTGATCACATGCCTTGACCTTTCACTAGTGTTCTAAGCATTTGAGTTAACTGGTTGAGTGTGCCTCCCCTACAAATAAGTCTCAGCTAGGCCATTAAAGGTGAGGTGAGAGGTCAGATAGCAGGTTATAAGCACTGTACCTTTAAGACAATTTAAAGTTTACTTTCAAAGCTGGGTGTGGGACCTTCTAAAGAGAAGTCCTGTATAGCTATAAACTATTCATGGAACGCCTCATGTTTCTAGAACCACCTACTTTCAAGTTCCCTTAACTTGTCTCATTACCACCTGCCTCATCTACTTGACAATTCTGATCTCAGATCTATCTTCAATTCATTTTTATTACAGTCACTCTCTCATCCTAGTCTTGTTGATTTGATACTAGACCTTGACTTACCTGATTCTACTTTCCCTGCTTGCAGTAGAGTTAGGAGTGTCCATTTGTCAGTGTCTATTCTTGATTTTATACTCTGCCCCATTTTTGGCTTTGCTCTTTCTGTGAAAACATCAATAATTCCAAGAGGTCCCACTCTGTGACACAAAGCCAAAGGCAGGACAGGAGACTAAAAAGGCTCCCACAAATGAAGTGGAAGGGCCATATGCCCGAGGGAATGTGCTCTACCACCCTTGTCAGTAAGTCAAAAGAGGGGTAGCGCAGTTCCATACTGCCCAGAGAACTCTTAACTAAATAATTCTGCACACATTTCAGACTATATTTCAACTGTCTCTATCTCCTGAAAGAAGTCAACCATGTCTTTGTGCATCAGCCAGTGTGATGCCATGAGATACCAAGTGCTTTGGAGTCAGGCAGACTTGGGTCTGAATCCTGATTCTACTCCTTGTAACTGTGTCATCTCAATCAAACTCTCTAACTTCTGAGTCTCAGTTTCTTCATCTACAAAATGGGGATAATTATATCCACTGCATGCTATCATTGGGAGGATTATCAGAGATAAAGAATATGAAATACAGAGCATTGGATATGGTATTCCATAAGTAGGGTTTATTATTATTATTGTCATTATAGTGTCCTAATACCAAATTCTGACAAGAATGGAGAAAAATTTTAACTATGCAGGCAGCTAATTTCTTGAGGGACAGGCCATAGCTTTCTTCACGCACTAAGTTGATCAGTGTTGTAAGTCACCAGTTGGCTTCCTGCCTGAACTTTTAATCTTGTCCCCATCTCAATTTAAAGAGGGTGAGAAACCAGAGACATCAATCGTTTCCTTGTCAAGGACAACAGCCCCTTCCTTCTTCCTTAGTTCTCTCCTGAGGCCCCATCCACCCAGTGCCAAGGGAGGGGGCTGCTGCTGAATACAGATCACCACGTGCTGGGGGAGGCTCTTTGCCTCCATGGGAGCCAGGAGCGATTTCACTGTCCCTGTGAAAGGCTGTGATGAGTCCAATCCTGCCCTCCCACTCCTCCAGGGGTTAAGCGTCCCACCACATTTCACAGTCTCCCTGGATAGTGATGTAACCATGAAGATGGCAGTTACCCAAGGTACCAGGACACAGACTTTATTGATTTGTTCTCTAATGCATTAGGAGGAAACAGGAAACCTCGGGAAGGTCACAAACAACAATTGTGCATTGACTGGCACAGACATTCACTTCATTCAGGAAAGTGCTGTTCAAGTGGCCTTGCTATCAGAGAGGAAAGGAGACCATAGGTGCACAACTCAAAAATAAGACAGTAACCATGAGCTGCGTCAGAAGGAATCAGAAAGCAGGATGAATTTTGTTCAAGCCCAAACTTGATGGGGAGTCTTTGTTCAGTTACTGGCAAGGGCAGATGCTCCATCAATGTTGCTCAACAACTGGGTGAAGGAATAAACCAGGCAAGGGTGATCCTTTTACATCTTGGCTCTGTTGATTCTCTCGGCTGTTCCACAGCATTCTCCCATTTGATTCTGTGGTTACATGTCCTTCTCTCTATCTCACCTCCATGATGTTTAAAGCTACGTCCATGAGAGAGTTTTCCATGCATTCTCACTGTTTTCCTCAGCTTTCTCCCTTTCATGATCCTCCTTGGAACCACCGATCATTTAAAAAAACACACACAACATGTTGGAAGGTGTCTAAGCCTTCCTGTACCCTCTTTCCTTCCAGACCTGTGCTCTCATTCTTTGGAGTATGCCTCCCCTACGTTTAGGCTAGCCTTTCTTCCTTGATTATTGTAAGAGATGACATCCTCCTTTGAGGATTCTGGCTGTTTCAACTTTATGAAGCAATTTTTGCTTTCTGGGAAGCAATTATTCCACAATGTCAGCTTCCTATGTTAGTCCTTTATCCTCTGAGAAATGAAACCTTCTACATACTCAGTATTTTCCAAATGTTTGGCTTGTATCATTATAATTAGCCCAGGGCTCAGTGGAATATGTAAATTTTTTTAGAAACATTTCCATATTGATTATTAGAAACTGAAAAATTAGAAAGCACTAAGGAGAGATGGACCTTCAAACTGTATTTTTGTTCTGTGGGCTCTGTACAGACATTTATTCTGTAGTCCTGGTTTGAGCAGCCATATGAAATACCATGTTGGCAACAGGAAAAGGACAGTCCAAGGCTTCTCTGGAGCTCAGAGTCTGGGTGACCAGGCCAGCAGAGAAGGGAAGTTGGGGGTGACTGGGCCTGCAGAGAAGGGCAGTTGGGGGGACCACGCCTGCAGAAGTGGACAGTTAGGGGTGACCAGGCATGCAGGGGAAAGCAGTTAGGGGCAAACAGGCTGGCAGGGGAGCAGTTAGGCATCAATCAGGCTGGCAGGGGAGTATTTAGGGGGTGATTAGGCTGGTAGGCAGAAGTGGTTAGGGGCAATCAGGAAGGCAGGTAGTTGGGAGCCAGCAGTCCTGGATTGTGAGAAGGATGGGCAGTCAGACATCCCTAGAGGGGTCCCAGATTAGAGATGGTGCAGGCTGGACTGAGAGACACCCCACCCTGTACACAAATTTTGTGCAGCGGGCCTCTAGTCCTATCTAATAAAAAAAACAACACATGCATATTGACCATACCTCCATAAGCCATGTGCACCAGCTAATCAGGAGTGAGTATGCAAATTAACCCAAACATGTTGGCAGTTAATTTGCATACCCAGGTGCAGAGCGAAGACTGAAGACAGTGTAGATGAAAGCCAAGCACTACAGAAGGGAGCGAAGCTGCAGATAAGCAAGTGGGACTGTGGAGAAGGGAGGGAAGCAGGTGGGGCAGAGGAAATGGTCACAGGAAGCCGTATTCTTGCAGAAATCTCCCTGCAACGGGCCTCTAGTAAGATATAAATGGTGTGGGTCATGAAAGCCTTATATTGAAAAGGGGTTACTAATAGACCAATTTGGGGTTGCTATGAAGATTAAATGAGCAAGTAGATTATAAATAGCCAGCACATAGTAAATGCTCAATAAATCTGTGGGTGTTCCCTTCTCCCTCCCTCCCCCAACCCCATGAGGGTTGATAAGACGTCTAGCCATTGGAATATAATTTGAGTCTCTAGGATAAAACAGCTAGTATTTATTAACCACTAACTGTATGGCAGACAATGTTAAGCAATTGCATAGTAATATTTAAATTCTCTAGATACAAATATTATGCTCATTTTTTAGATAAGGAAAGTAAGGCTCACAGAGATTAAATAACTTTCTTTACATGATATAGCTAATCACTGAGAAAAGTCCAGGATCCACATCTCAAATTTTCTCACACCAAAGCCCATTCTCTCAACTACTTTGTTATAAGGGCATTTTGGAATGAAAAATCAGAGGTATGACTTTAATAAGCTAAAAAATCAGTGAACTGCAGAACCCTTGGGAAAATAGAGGTTGGAGAGTGGAGGTGGAAATGCACTAAAATAATAGATTCCAGAATTGATTCGGTGAGCAGGGCTGAGGAGAAGGGGATTAGTAGGATTTGTAAAGTTGTTATTAGTATTTGCCAAGGATGTTTGCCATCTCCCCTGTTCTTCTTAGGAATTTTGCCTTTTGAGTATGCCTCTGGAAAACAAGATTTTTCCTTCCCCCTCTCTTGATACACTTATTAATTTCTTTTTCAGCACTGGGCAGCATGCTAGGCACTAAGAGTACAGAGATATGGACCATGAGGCCAAATTTTATATTTGACATGTTTGAATTATAGGTTCCACAAGCTGAGTCTGGAACGCAAAATGGGGGTAAGATTTGGATAAGCTTTGACTTGACTTCAGCAGCATCTTGACATGTGCTATGATTTGGGGCTGTGGGGCATGCTACAAGCACTGCCACTTCTAAAACTCACTTTGAACCAGTGATGATGCTAATGATTGTTACTTGGTAACCCCAAGAGGTTTGTAGATATGGTAAGATAAATACCCTAAACTTTGAAGGTGAAAAGTGGTGTCTGAGGGGCATATGAGTTTGTTTTCTGAGGAATATCCATAGCTTTATTCTCAAAGAGTCAGTGACACAACATGATTAAGAACAAATACCATTAGAGTTGTCTCAGAAGGAAGAAAAATGAGAGGAGAATATGGGAAGGTCAGTGAAGAACACAGGTGAGAGAGGAGGGTAGTGGCTGTGGGGATGGAGCCAGCAGGTATAGAGCCTCTTTTAAAGGGACTAGGAATGATAATCAAAATTGACAATAGACCAGATGTGGAAGGTGAGAGAGAAGGACGATGAAACTCCAATGTCGCTTGATTTTCTAGCTTAGGAGATGGGTTAATTTGCCAGAAAAGGTTATAAGCTTTTTTTTTTTTTTTTCGGGGGAGGTGTGGAAGGGGGAAGTAGTTTAGTATTGGTATTGTGTGCTCCTTGGAATGTGATTATGGTACTGCTATTTTCTCTATGAAGCCCAGAACATATATTGGGAAAGTATAATTTAACTCATTCACATACCAGGCAAAGTAGGGTGAACATGCCAATTTGAGATCTATACTTCAAACCCCAAAATGAATTGTTTTTAATAAAGTTTGGACATATTCCTAAAATTGAGGGGCATAATCCCATCTCCCATTTCCAGTCCTCCTTCCCTTTCATAGTCTCAGAGACAAAGGTGGTGATTCATAATGACTGAAAATATGCTTACACAATGCCAGATGTTTAAATAAATCCTTAAAAATTGGCATAATCCAGATTTCTTCCAAACTGGGTATAGGACCAAGAAAGCTATTGCCTGAATTTTCTCTGTTTTTAAAATATTTGACATTGTGTAGATATAGCTAGTTACATAAATGACTTGGCTATAGAAAGGGTAAAACCTAAGAAAGAAGAGGTTGAGCAAATACTGTGTGCCAGTATGACATCTCTTTGTAAATATTAGCTATTCAACAACATATTTTAATGGCAACAGCCCTGTTTTATTTTCCTTGTTTCACAAACCTTTCTAATGCTGCTTACCTTTTAATACAGTTCCTCATGTTGTGGTGACCTCCAACCATAAAGTTATTTTTGTTGCTACTTTATAACTGTAATTTTGCTACTGTTATGAATCATAATGTAAATATCTGTGTTTTCTGATGGTCTTAGGTGTCCCTGCTAGTGGTTCTTAACCTGTGGGTTGCAACCCACAGGTTGACAACTGTTGTTGTAGGAAATTTCTCAAATTTCCTACCTTCTCCCTTTCTCCTTCCCATGAAGACTGTGTTTCTTGTTCGACTGGGAACAATAGTCACAATCTGAAGATAAATATACCTAGTCTCATGACCAAATTTAGCAACGTCTCTGCATCTTGGTTTAGACTCAGTCTTCCTACTTACGTGTTTATTTAGAAGAATTGTTCATGCTGCTACGAAGGCCAACACCTCCACGTGTGTACCAGAGCCCACCCTGTCTCCTTCTCTAGGACTTTGTTCTTCGCAGGTGCCTTCCCTCTGTCTTCGGGATCATTTTCCCTCTCTGCTGATCACTGCCATCAGCAAACAAACATACTCTATCTCCAATCTTAAGAAAACAAAACTTGTCTTCAACCCACTTTCCCTTCCAGCTCTTAGCACGTTTTTTCTCTCTTTTAAAGAAAAACTACTGAAAAGAATTATCCATCTAGTCTTGCCCTCTCCACTTTCTCGCCCCCAAGTCTCTTCTTAAACTTCCCGAATCAGGCTTTGGTTCCCACTTCTTCAAAAACAAATTTTTAAGAACCATACTTGTCAATGTCACACACATACAAAAATCCAATGATGAATTCTTGGGACTACTTTTAAACTCTTAGGAGCTGTGACAAAGTTGTTCACTTCCTCTTTCTTCAAACACTCTGCTTTTGTAGCTTCTGGGATAGTGTGTTCTGGATTCTTCCCTCCACTGGTCACCCCTTCTTAGTATTTTTGCTCTCTTCCCCATCCTTGCTCCAACCCAAGGTGTGGGTTCTCCGTTGTCTTCTCTTTTCCACCTGCATTTACTTCTGGATGATCTCTTATAATCTGGTAACTTCCAAATTTCCATACCTTGTCCCAGCTTCTTCCATGAGATATGAGGTATCAAACTTCCTATCAAATATCTAGAGAATCTATTATGTATCTTATACTAATATGGCCAAAACAGAGTTCTTGATTCCCTCTTGCCCCCTTGAAATACTCTGATCTTTTAAAATATTTTTTCAAAACCTGGAAATCATTCTTGATTTCTCTTTCCACCTCATTTCCTACATATAACTCAGCCAAAAAAAATGTCATATTTGCCTTAATCTCATCACTTGCCTCTATTGCCACTGGCACTTCCAGTCTAAGCCACTATTCCCTCTTACCTGGAGTACAAAGCCTACAAACTCATTGCTGCTACTCTTTCCTCTACCCAGGCCTGTTCTCTACCCAGCAGCCAGTGTTCTTTATAAAATGAATTGTGTCATGTCCTCCTAAATCTACTTCAATTACTGTCCATTTTAATAAGAATAAAATTCAGCCTACTTAATGGCCTACCGGGTGTTACCTGATCCAGTCACTGCTTACCTTTCTGATCTTATTTCCAACCACCTTTTCCATTGACCAATTGTGCTATATCTACTCTGGCTTTCCTTTAACACACCAAACTCATTACTGCCCCAGGGCCTTTGCACTTCTCGATCCCTATATCCAGAATGCTCTCAGCTTAAGACATTCATAGAACTCCTGTGTTAAGAAGTACAGAGCAACTTAAAAGCACAAGCTCTAAGGGTTAGAAGAGTCTTATGGATCTTCAAAACCCATGCCTACATTTTATAGGTGAGAAAAGTGAACCCAGAAATGTTGCAACTTGCTCAAACTCATTCAGTAGGCAACCAAACAGACCTCTTCCCAATTCTCTCTCCTTTGACCTTTGTTGGGTGAGCATTCTTACTGTTTTGGATTCAAATTAACCGATTAGGTTTAAACTACAACACAATTTGTCCAAGTGTACATACTTCTGAATTCCTTTTTTCCTGGAGCAATGGGCTCTAGTGGGTGAAGTGGGACAGAGAACAGAGGATGGGAATGCAGGGGTGATGACATTTTAATGACACAGAAGTATCTGGCTTTTCTCTGCCAGATCAAAGTGCCTCTCGCAGGTGTTAATTTAATTCTCTGCCAGCCTTCTGAAGTAACTGATGGAGACCACGGCACAGATGCGAAGTCCGAGTGTGTACCTCACATCAGAGTGACTTTTCTAAAAGACAGCCCTGGCTGCTTCATTCCTCTAATGTCTTCCCATGGCTCTCTTTGCCCTCAGGATAAACTCTATCTCTGTCACTGGACACCCCAGCCCTTCACAGCCCATGCTTCCATCATTAACCTCCTCCCCTTGCATTCCCTTCTACGTACCCACTGCTCTCACCCAGTGGTTCCCCATGCATCAGCTGCACAGGTGTCATGCACATTGTCCTCCTCCTCTCAGGCCTGGGCCCAGGCCATTTCTGCTCAGAGTACCTTTAGGTACCTGTTCTTTGCATCAAGGGCAGGTATCACCTCTTCTGTGCAGCCTGTGGGGCCTTTCTTAGCCAGTGTCATTGGCTTCCCCAGGATCTTGAGCATCTTGTGTGTGTCCCCATTAGGACACTGATCAGTGTAAAAAGGGGTTTTGTGTGTTCTGGCCCTTCTCCCCATCTTCCTGGGTTCTCTGCTCTTGGGAGATTGGGTGGGCAAGATTGGGTCTTATTCTGTTTGCTCTCCACAGAGCCTAGTCTAGGACCCCACACATGACAGCAACTGAGAATGTGCTGGGTGAACACATGCACCTGGCATGCTGGCAGGGAGTGGGAACAGCCTCCCCAAAGAATATTTTAATGGATGCTCATCTGCTGCCGCCTTGAACACGCCTCTTTCAATCCCACTTATATTTCACAGACTTTACAATTATCTCTCCCCAGGGCCAAAGAGACCAATTATCTTGCGAGGCTCCTTCTGGCAGGCACTGCCCTGCTCTCGGAAGGGCCTCCTGAGCCATCTTTCAGGTCCTGAATGTGAACACATGCCTGGAGTTTCACATCCATTTGTTTAGTGTAGTGCACTCACTCCTAGTGGTTGCAAGAGGACACAAGGTGGTCTACAGATAAGTTTAATAGGAATATACTTACTTTTAAACAATTTAGGAAGAACCCTTTTATTATTTGCAAAAATAAATGACCACCTATTAAAATATTCTCTAGGCTTACAAAATGGAGGCTTTTTGGTACAGGATAGATGTCTCTGATTGGTCTCTAGAAGGTTAACCTTAGCTGACAAAAGTATACAACAATATCTTTTTATTTAAAAAATTATATGGGTACACTTTTTTTTTTTGAGAGAGAGAGAGAGAGAGAGAGAGAGAGAGAGAGAGAGAGGAAAAGGGAGAGTGAGAGAGAAACATCAATCAGCTACCTTCTGCAAATGCCCTGACCAGGGATGGAACCTGAAACCTAGGCAGGTGCCCTGACCAGCAACCAAACCTGTAACCCCTTGGTGCATGGAACCACACTCAAACCAACTGAATTACCTGACCTGGGCAGTCAGCTCTTTTAAAAAGGTCCCTATGGCAAGTGATTCATTTGAGAGTATCAGAAAATTCACTTAGTAATGTAGATAAATAAGAGGTCTTAGAATGAAGGGAGGACTAGAGTTAATTTAAAGTTGAAGTTATTAAGACTGAAATTTGTTTTCTCCCCTATTCCAATAATCTGCAAAGAAGCAACCCTCACATTCTCTGTTTGTTGACCTCTGGGACTATAAGGGCCTATTAATTTCCATGTCAACTTTGTAAACTTCTGCCCCGCTATCAGTACTGTAGCCTTCTGTATGTGGCCTCTCCTCCTAGATCATACATACTCTGGGTACCTGAGATGCCAGAATGGCCCTAGACCCCATGTCCATGACTATAAATAACAGAACATTTACTTTTTTTTTCTAAAGTTTTCTCCATCTTCTTTTTCCCTCTTTCACTTCCTCCTCATTCTTATTTTTCTTCTTCTTCTTCCTCTTAATCAAGTTTTGCACATTGAGGTGGCATTCGGATAGAAGTTAAGAGCAAGCCTGTGGAATCCAGCGGCCTGGGCTCACAGCTCAGCTCTGACCCAGTCCGCCAGCATGAACACAAACAAGTTTGCTTTTCTGTTCCTTGATGTCCCTCATCTGCAAAATGGGGATGATCTTAACGCTTCCTCTTAGAGTTGTCAAGTCAATTTGCATACAGCAATCAGAATAGGATGGCGGTTCCGTAACTTCCAGCCACCGTGCCACATTCTTTCAGATTATGTCCTTACATTAGATTCCCTGAAGTAGAACTACTGAGTCACAGGATATGAGTACCTCTTAGTCTCTTCCTACATCTAATGTCCCCCAGATCATGGACTGTGCCGGTGTCCACTGGATGGAGGTGATTTTTCAGGGACTTGGTCTCACGGAGGGTGGAGGATGAAGGCATGGAGGAGCATGGCCACCGTGGCTGTGATGCTGCCTCAGCACTGGGCATCTGGGGAAAAGGCAGCCAGACTCAGCAACGCTATGAAACCAGCGAGGCAGGGGTGTCAGGCAGCAAGCTGATGCTGGAGAGGAGTCGAGGAAAAAGATGACTGCCTCAGGACAGAGACAGCTCTTGTCAGAAAAATTCCCAGGAACACGAAGAGAGACGTGCTTAAATGGCTTTGTGAGTCATCTCCAGGAATTTGTAGAACAAAGGGGCGATCACGCCATGGCCACGCAGGGCGACAAACAGAGAGCTGCTTTATGGAAGGACCAAGGAGGGCCGGAGAACACAGAGTCGGCCGAGTCATTACCACCCTGGTGATTCCTGACCCACATTCACAGGAGCCAGTCCTCCTTTCTTCTTCTTCTTCTTCTGTGCGAGATGGGAATAGTTCAGTTCTTTTCAGTAGACAGAGAGGTTCTGGGTATGCGAGGGGCTTAAGAATGACTGACAGTGAGGTCTGCAAGAACTCGACACACGCTGACAAGACTGGACTTCCCAAAATAACTTACTCGCCAGTTCCTTGTTGCCAGTAATTGAGCAGTGCTTGGGGCATTTTCATGGTCTCCTTGAAAGCCAGGGCACCGGCTGATACTATTGTTACTGGAAATGATGAAAAAGGATATGATAACGATGACGAGATTGAAAGGAAAGAGAAACTAATATTGACTGGGTGCACCAATGCTGGATGCTTCCATATACTTTATCTCAATTTATTCTCACCAGCCTCCAATGGGGGAGAGGGGGAGTGGATATAACCATTCCCATGGTACAGATGTGCCTCATGGAGATTATCATGCCCTCGGTCACACGGCAGCTAAGCGCCCACCAGGGGCTTAAATTTCTGTCCTCACTTCAAATCTTCAAATCCTGGGCTCTTTCTTCTATATTATTTGCAGTAGATGCAATAGATGCAAACACTACACACACACACACACACACACACACACACACACACACACACACACTAAAGCTAACCTGGGAAGAAGACCTGTGCAGAACCATTACAAAGGGCACCGGGCATCTTGTAATTGTAATGCTCATTTTGCTGACCTATATACTCTGTGTCCTCTGTTACAACAAGGCCCAGGGAACATGTGATTTCTGCCAGGGCTTTAGCATATCAACCAGTTCCAGATCTGAGATAACAGTTTTGAGAGTCGGGGACTGAAACAGCTTGATCACCATGGTTAGTCCATTTGAAGGGCCAGCAACCTTCACCCAGAAACCCTAGTGACTCAGAGCCCCGCAGGGGGGTGGCCCTCAGCTTGCTCAGCAGACCAATTGTTCCCTGTTGATCTTCTTCACTGAGCAGGCAGAGAGCCCTTTCGGTCTCACCCTCTGGGAGCAAACCTGAGGCTGCCCGGCTTGTCAGAGTGCCCAGCAAGTTTGTTGACCTGATTAACCTATGATAATTATCTTCTGAAGCTACGTGGTGGGCAGAAGGGATGAGGCAGACAGCCCTGTTGGTTCGGCTTTCACAGTTCATTTCCACAGGGCACTCCCCTTTGGGTCTCTGAACATGAGCTAACTTCATCCCCACATATTTTGTTCCTTTTTTGGCTTGTCCTTTCCCCTGCCCTCTGTCACATCTGTGTCAGGGTCACTGATTTCCATGTATAAAGAGATGCAGAGTGGGGAAGAAAAAGAAAGGTGTATTGCTCATCTCCAGGCCGTATGATGTATATTAAATATGAATGTTTTGCAAAGCAATAGTCACGTCTCCCAAGAATTAAAGACACTTTTTTTTTCTAGGCAAACAAAAGGAGGGAACATCCCAGAATGCTCTTCACTGGAAAGAGCAGAATGTCAACTTTTCTCTGCATCTGCCCAGCCTTGAAGACAGATGGTTAGGAGGACATGGTTTTTATGGGGAGAAACCTGGTTTGCAACTTGATCTTGCACTTTTGCAATCTTCTCAACTTGAGCTGAGAAATCTCCAGCAACTGGAAGCTGGGATGACATTGCATATTGTTACCTGGGTGTCACAGTTAAGGGAAAGCCCCCAAAATGCACAGGGACAGGCAAGGTATTCAGCAGTCAGGTGGCACTGCAGGAAGAGATTCCTGAGGGGAGCCTCTTCAGAAGGCTCGGGGGTGCCTCTTCTGCTCTAAAAAAAGATTGAGTGTTGCGTTCAGGAGACGGTGTGTGACAGGGTAATTTGCTTTGGTCCTAAGAGACTGAGAACAAGAACTTCTTTTTATAAACCACAATGCCCCTTGAGAATTATGACTTCATTCTTTTCTTGAAGTAAGGCTCAAAGAGCAGCTATCAAATGATATCCATCCACTTGGAAACCCTGCTCTGCCTTACAAGATTGCAGGCAGGGGAAGGTCACATCACATTCTGGGCCAGCGGCATTCAGGTCTGCCTTTCTGTTCTTTTCGTAGTGATTCCCTCTTTTGCTCATGCAAGGGGACCTGGTGGCAAATCATGCAAATCACCTGCTACTTCCATTTTTAAAGAGAAACATACAACGATGCTAAAATAAAATTTGGAAAAAGAAAAGGAGTCAATCCAAACCACTTCGAGTTTTCTCCTTTGATGTTCTTTATAGGAATTCACTCAGATTTGAGGTGGTCATAATCATCGTGAACTTGTACAATTTTTGCTTCTTTCACCTAAAATTCTATCATAGAACTTTGATACCTTCTTATAGCGTTCATAGCTATCATCATAGATTGTTCCATAGTATTCCTGACTCTTAATGTTGGGTAGTTAGGTTGTTTCTCATTGTTTTTTCTCATTTGGGCTAATGCTGTAAAGAACATTATCTTTTATAGATGCATCTTATTCCTTTGAATCATTTCTTTGGGATAAATCCCTAGTTCAGAATTCATAATTCTTGATATGCATTACCAACTTGTTTCCTGTAGAGAGCGGCTACAGTGTTCTGGACAGGATCAAGCCTCAGACTGACTTGTGGCAAAGCCACATACAAGTCCCAGCTTGGAAGGCAAAGCCCTCCCAGCACAATTATAGCCAAAATGCCCTGGCTGTAAGCTTGACGTTATAGTCCGACCCTGTAGTCCTAAGTAGCCAAGGGATGTGAGCTGCAGCAGGTGTAGCAAATGCTACCAAAACAAGACTTGACAGAGTTCAGAGAATGGCAACAACAGGAAAGAAGCAGATTTGAAACTCGCAAGAACACTGTAAACATCTTGCCCTTGTTTTGCTTTGTGTGATCTGACTATAAAATAAAGATCCTGCTTACAGGCAGGGTCACTGTTTTCTTACCAGGCACAGTGATCCACCTGGTCCCAACTATATTCCCTTGTCTGTCCTCTTTAATCCTTCACCACCCCTCCTCTGGTTCACCTCTGGCCATGCTGGATGCTGTACAATTTCCCAGAGACCTGGATTATGTTTTATTGCCCCCAGAATATGATGCTTACAGAATTGCTGGGCTTGGATGGTATTTATCTATTTTTAATTTGAAAATACTTTGCTCCTAAGGCTTACTAACTGCTTGTGTTTCCTGTCAGATGGTCTGTTTTTACAAGAACCAAACCTGAGTTGGGTATCCTACGTATGACTGTGACAGATCAGACTCGAGTGTCCTGAGGAGTCTTAATTTTTCATCCCTCCTTGGCCTTGCATATTGGATCGTCTGACCTTGGCCTCCAATTTTCCAAGAACTGGGCTGGGCACCAAGGGGAGAAAGAATGAGCAGGATAGGAGTACATGTAGTTTAGTGGGGGAGGCTAAGAAGGGACACACTGTATGGGATAGGGAAGTCCCCAGGACCAAGATGAGGAGCTGAGAAAATGCTTCTCAGAGACGAAGCTCAGGCTGACATTTGGAGAATGAATAGAGTGTTTCAGGCCAACATAAAGGAAGAAGGCATCTCCGTCTACCATTACCACCATCTCTCCTGGTCCCTCCCATTCTCAACATCTCACCAGACCTGAGTCACACTGAGCTACTCACACCTTCGTGATCAGTTTGCTCAGAATGTTCCCTGCCTTGGAAGCTTTTCTTCATCCTTATGCACTCGCTCAAGTATTACTAAGTCTTTAAAGTCCATGTGAAATGCACTTCTTCCCTGGAAATTCACTTCTTCCCTATGGTTCACCTAACCCAATCTGCAAATGGAGACTTCCCCGCTCCGCCCCTTAGGATTCCTTTCCTTCCCATAGCACTTAGCATATATGACAGCCACAGTATGACAGCCACAGCTTTCAGCACTTTTTTTTTTTTTGCCTCCTCCACTGAACCATGAACTTGGACTCTGTGTGACTCCTCTCTCAGTGTTGCCTTTGCTGAGCTGGGGGTGCTACGTGACTGCTGAGCCATGATAAACTAATTGAAAGATCATCTCTTGAAATTCAATCACACCACGACTGGAACTCAGTAGCTTCTCAATAAACAAATACATACTGAATACATTTAAATATTCTAGTTCGATTTCCACGAGGTTTCGCTCCACTGTATGGTGTTTTTCTTTTTCTTTTTTTTTTCCCCCTAGTAGTGCTTGTGGGGAAGTCCACCTTCTATTTCACGGGGTTTTCTCTTCTGCCTGAGAAACCTGAGCCTTCCTGAAGATCATCAGCCGCCTTCGCCCAGCTCCACCCACCAACGGGCAGGCCAAAGCATGTCTCCTTAACACAGAGCCCTTTTTTCTCCTTGTGAGAAAACCAAACCTCCTCTGCTATCTGAGATGAAAAACCCCTGCTAAAATAGAATCCACTGAGTCTTCAGCCAAGGAGGCGGCTTGGCAGCAATGGGGGAGGTGAGCACATATTGAAGCATAAAATTTCCCAGGATTAGGGCATTTCATTAGGAGGCTTTCTAGAGGTGTTTTTCTCTCTAAAGACTTCCATGGAAGTCCAGAGAATGTACCAACTACAGAGCAACCTTCTTTACCACCAGGAGCTCTGTTGCCCATTAAGAGTAAACAAGTTTGTGCGTTGTAAACAAGGTTGTGCGTTGATCTAACAAATGCTTTTTTTTTTTTTGGTACACCCTGTTTCATTTTTAATTAAAATTGTGGCACTGGTTTGTTTTAAAAACAATAGTGAAGACTGTGTACGTTGAGAAATAAATTATCATTGGAAGGATTAGAATGGCTCTTCTTTTGATTTTAATAAAGATTAGAAGGAGAAAAAAAAGAAGCACAAAGGAATGAATGCAGCTCCCCCAATATAATGAGTTAGACGGCTTTCCCTCCTTGCCCAAACAAAAGAACAAATGTATTAAACAAAGAGTATAGATTTGACAAACCATCTCTGCTCTCGCAAAGGATTTTTCAAGGGGATTTGGAAAGTTGTAGCCTGCCCATGTTCTGTTATTTCTGAGTATATTAAAGCCAGTACTCTGTTAGCTTAGGTATTGTTTTTGTGTGTGCTTTGCTTCCTGGCAATAGAGTCTTTCTTTAAGAAAAGCAATTGGGAGATACCCTGGTCCTGGTTAATCTGTTCCCCTTTTCACACACGGACCATTGTCTGATGTGCTTCCCAAGAGGCACCGGCATTATGTCCTGGGCCCCCTCTCCCGAGTCGGCAGCCTATACAAAGGGAACAGTACATCTTTCGAAGAGCCTGCTGGATTTCCATTTGACACTGGAGCTGTTTGGCTTTGTGCAAACCTCAATGCAAAATGTGCCGCTTCCCAAGGAAAAACAAAGGACAAAGCAAGGAACAAATTTGGTGGTGGTTTGCCAGGGCTCCACTCAGACCCTCGCCCTAGACGGGAAGAGTCGGGGAGGCTCCTGCTGCCTCTAGGGGTGACTGTACGGCTGGGAGGTCCCGGTGAAAGACTCTTACCCAAGGGGGTGGTGAGCGCCTGGCGGCCTCTCCAGAAGAGGCACTTCTGGAACCGTCCTGTTGTTCCTGCCTGTATCCACCATGACTTTCCATCCAGGGCCAGCTATGGCCACTCCTATCAGTCAACTCTGAGGACAGTTGTCCTTTTCATGTTGAGACTTAATTACTACTTCTTCACTAGTTTTTGTCTGTTTGTTTTTAAAGTAGCCAAATTCTCTAACATACGAAGACCCCGTTTCCTTCTCCTCCTCTTTCCTCGCCATTCAAGTTTCCCAGGCCTGCTCTCCACCTCCTGCTCTTGCTTACCCCTCAGTCCCTGCGGTGTGAGTGCAGTCCTGACCCCTTCCATGATCCCAACCTGGCTCAGGTCACCAGTACCTGCCATGTTGCTAAGGCCTCATTTGTTTTTTACTATCTCTTTTGCCAGACCATGAGCACTTTCAGGATTGAGGCCATACTTTATTCATCTGTGTTCATAGCATCACGGGGCCTGTTTGACTAAATAAGCTCATTCCAGAACTATCACATTGTCACAGCTTCTCTTCCTGAGCTATGAAAAGAAAATAATCCATCGTGAGCCCTTTGCCTTGTACCAGGCTTGGTGCTGGGATTAGCCACATACATTTTATCGGGTGTATTTTTGGCAGATGAGGCAGTGAGGCTCTGAGAGACTAAGTACCTTGCTCTAAATCACACAGCCAGTAAGTAGAGATGGCAAATCTACAGGGCTGTGTTTTAAAGGCATTTTTGTTTGGGAAAGGGGAGGCTGGTTTGGATGAGGGTCCAAATATTCCAGGCATTGAGACAACTTTATACAGATGGAAGACTCACATGAAGTAAATGTGGGCTCCCCGAAAACTCAGGAAGTGGGTGCAATCTCAAGCTGCCCTCACAGTTGGAGAGATTGATTCTCTTTTAGAAACTTATGACTCTCATAATTGAAGAAAGGATAGTAGTAATAATAAGTAATATGTAATGACTTATGCTCTACTATGGTAATAACTCAGAGTTTTATGAATATATTTGTTAACTTTATTAACTCAATGAATTTTCAAAATAATCCTATACAGAAGATACTAAATATAGTCCTATTTTATAGATGAGAATGCGGAGGCACAGAAAGGTTAGGTAACTTTCTCAAGGTTATTCATACAGCCACTAAGTAGCAGAATTAGGATTCAAACTCAGGCTTGTATCATTCCAGAGTTTAGTCCCATAACCACCGTATTATCCCATGAGGTAGTTCTCTTCTTTTAAAAGTCTGGGAATTTCCACATTTGTTGGCAGGCGGGAATATCGTGAATTCTTATCATGGACTACAGGCCTGGTGCAAGGGGTTCAGCCTTCACAGCCCAGCTGCTGCCTCAGCCCTTGCAGCGCCAGCTTTGTCCAAAAGGTCATTCAGCTGTTTGGTCTAATTAGCATATTAGCTCTTTATTATATAGCAGTGGTCGGCAAACTCATTAGTCAACAGAGAGCCAAATATCAACAGTATAACGATTAAAATTTCTTTTGAGAGCCAGTTTTTAAAACTTAAACTTCTTCTAATGCCACTTCAAAATAAATTCGCCCAGGCCGTGGTATTTTGTGGAAGAGCCACACTCAAGGGGCCAAAGAGCTGCATGTGGCTCGCAAGCCGCAGTTTGCCGACCACTGTTATATAGGATTGTCTAAGCTAAATATGGTGAGTTTTTCCCTCACTTGATACTCTACCGTCATTTTACCAGTTTACTATCTTGTTTGCTCTTTGGGGGTCATCCTTAACTTCCTCTACCTTCCTCTTAGATTATGAACCCCCAAACAGATAAGGTCCCAGGAATCATCTGCTCTAGCAGAACTCACAAATGGGCCAGTCTTTGTGGCCATGTCACATATATTATTTATGCAATTTATGCCATTATTCCTGCTAATCACACCTCTTGAGTCTTTTTTCAGTGAGTTGATGGGACACTCTCCCATGCTTCTTAATGGGTATTTTGGGCAGAAGTTCAGTCAGTTCCTTTCATTTATCTTGGATAAATTTCATCTTTCAAGATTCATTTAACCATTTCTGCAAATGCTTTCAAGTCAGCTACCAATTTGGCACCAAGAAATATTAAAAAGTGTATAGTATTTGGAATCAGAAAACTTTGAATTTGGAGTATAACTTTCACATATAAATTAGTAGGTCATGGGTAATTCCCATTAACTACTCTTGCCTCAGTTTTTCCACCTGTAAATTAGAGCAAATGGCATTAACTCTGGAGGACTGGGAACCCCTACTGAATTTTAAAAACCATATTTCTATTATTATCATAATCTCAAATATTTCAAGCCTTGCTAGCCATCCATGACCCTAACCCAAAGTCATAAAACATACTATGACAATGTATGTTTTCTTAGCTTTTACTCCTGCTTACTCCTCAAGTCACTGCAATATGAATACATTAGGTTTATATTACTAATGTAACCTACTTTTTTGTCAAGTGTCCAATAATTTGCACCTCTTTCTCAGAAATATTTGGTAATTGTTTACTGAGAAACTAGCAAATGAAGATGAAATACCTATTTCTAGAAAAGCTTCTGGTGACCTTTAATATTTCTTTAAAATCTTGCATAATACAAGTCAGATGGCACAAATGTTACCAGGGAATATAGCCTTCTGGAGATACAATCTTAGCATCATACGAAGAGCCTGTTGTTTATAGCCTATCTCTTACTTAGTCAATGGAAGGGTCATCTGTACTTTGTAGGCTTCCTTTGGTGGTGGGGGTGGGGTGGGGTGTTAGTGTGGCAGGGATGGGGGAGTGTACAGCTGCCCACCCTCAACCGGAAATATGAGAAATTAAAAGGGAACAGAAAAAAGATAAGTTTTATTCCTGAACCAGATCTTATTCAGAATTTTAACTAGATAATAAGTGATCTCCCTAACCACCTGAACTTCTAAATTCTGGGACCTTTTGCTAGCCTTGATGTTCAAAGTCATCCCAATCTTTCAGCATTTTATTGACTTCTCAGATTCTTCTGTGACAAGCTCTGGTCACTTGTATTTGCCTGAGCCTTGCAGAGAAGACTATTGGATCTACTGGTTGTCTCTGCTGACATCAGATGGCTGCCTAACCCTTAAGGCTTCCACAATCCCTTAGCCTAGAGTTTGAGCGGTAGATCAAACTCTTTTATTGCCAGTGAGGAGAGAGCTGTCAATTGTATTCCTGAAAGTCTCTTTAGTTTATGGTTTATAGAGACAAGCTATATCATCTTCAAGATGAGGAAGGTTCACAATAAAGTATTTTTCCCTATGCTCAGACAATGTAAGCCTGCACATTAATTAAAATGAGATACAAAGCTAATGAGGCAAGCAACAAAACCATAGTGAAGATGATAAACTTTGGAGTGAGACAGACCTGGGTTTGAATCCCAGTTCTTTCAATTGTTGGTATAATGTGGAGATAAGATATTTCCTTCTTAAGCCTCAGTTTTATCACCTGTAAAACAGAGACATTAATTCCTATCTCAGAGAATTACTGTAAGAATTCCATGAAGTAATGCATACCAACTTATAATAGTGCCTTGTGCATAATAAGCTATTATTTTTAATTTGATGGCACCCGTTCTGCAAAATTCAGCCCAGCCTATCTGATCCCAATGTCCACTCTTTCCTCTGTGTTAGGTGGCTTCAGTATCTGACCTCAAATCTATCATTGGTTCACATGGTCTCCTTTCAGTGATAAGACTGTCCATTGTATTTTTTTTTATTTCAATGACTATATCTCTCCTTTCTTAAAGTTCTAGTTCATTCTTTATAAAGTAGCTATTCTTTTTTCAGTGTATCATTTCCAATACCTTTTAACTATTTAATTAATTGTTTTATATGACAAAAGTTAATCAAATAACTTTTATGTAGTTATTTGATTATCTGACTGCTAACAATCACTTGTGATAGATCTGTTTTGGGATGTTTCTAGCTTTGGCTTAAGAGTTCATTTTGAGAGGATCTTTATCTGTGGGAATCATGTTTATTTTTGATGGAGGGTATCTGCCCATAAGAGTACTGGTATTTGCTTCTTCCAAATGCTTCAGGAGTATTAGAAGCCTAGAACCCATCTTTGTGTTATATTCCAGGTTGGGGGTTTCCAGGAGCATATGAATAATATAAATGAGGAGCACAAATATACACTTGGTACAGGTTGGTGATTAAAAATTTCAGGAAGATAATTTCTGAACTGTAAGCTGGTTTATGGAGACAAGCTATATCATCATCTTTCTTTGGGGATAGGCAGATTAGTTCTAGTTTATCCTTTTATTGTCATGTTAATCTTCATTATTCTGTTTGCTTTTTTTCAAGTGAATAAATTCTGACTCTCTCCACCTTGTAATAAGCACAAGACCCCATCTTCTATTACAACATGAGCATTAAAACTTAAGCCCTTAGGTTATTTACTGAGAATGAATAGGCCTACCCTTGGTCAACTCAGGGCAGCTACAGCATCAGCACTTACAAACTTGCTTTTGAGTTTCTTCTTCATTTCTGACCCTTGACCTGTGAGCATTTCTCTTTCTCATGTTCTTAGCCATGGATCTAAGAGGATGTTTGTTGTAGTTTATCTAGCATTTATAAGAATTTTTGGAAGTAATCCCCGTGCCTTCCCTCTCCAACCCTTCTCCCCCCCCTGCCCCCCAAACATCTACTGTGCATACTATTGGAACTACAGTTTTTGCAATGGAAGACTCTCCTTCACTGCTCAAGACATCTAATCCTAATGCTTCCTTCACTGTGGACATCTCTACTGCAAGGATGGTATTTACAGGAGTTGACTGGTCCTGGGGTTGTTCTCTAACAACTTGAGGGGTCTCTTACAAGCTTTTGTGTCTTAACTATTTCCTGCCCATTAAGCATGAGTAACCCTTAAAGGGGGCTTTGTCATTTGGACTGAAACTATAAGGTGTTAAGCAATATCCTAGGTGATTTCCGTTCCTCTCAATTTGTATGTTCCTACTCTCAGCAATATTTGCCCCCAAGAGAATAAGAGAAGTGTCTGATTGCATGTGTAGGTATTTCCTATGAACATGAACATCCATACAGGATTGAAATCTGAAGAGAAAGGAGAGACCTACCTTTTCTGGGCTACATGAATCACAGAAGAAGATCTACTTTTACTTTGGGTAATAAAAACTGATTCCCCATCAAAAAATGTTTGGTCATTGCTATTGCTCAAGACCACTAGGCCCTACCCCACCAAAACCAAAAAAAACTAGAATCATTTGCCAAACACAAATCAACTCTCTCTCTCTCACACACACACACTGCCACCTTCCTCCATTACTTTTGGTGCCGAAATGAGCTTCAGATCTTCTCAATAAAAGTCATCAGGTCTGCACAATCCAGACAGCCTCCCTTTGGCCTGGGAGGTGTGTCTGTTTTGTTTCATATCACCTCATTCTGCCATAAATTGTGACTTCTGGGGCATGAGGGCAGCACAATTACTGAGCTACTCCTTTAAGGGCTTAAGCTTCAGAAGTGAAGGAGCAAAACGTTTGCTGATTGGCCAGAAGCCACAGGATTATTTTATTTTAACTAAAGATATATGAGGCATGGAGGAAAGAACATCAGCTTTGGAATCAGTCAGAAATGAATTCCAGTCCCAGTTCCCTCACTCACTAACAGTGTGATATTTGGCAAGCTTCTAAATTTCTCCGAGCCTCAAATATATGAATTGGAATCAATTTGCAAAGTGCAGGGAGCTGGTACTTGTGAAGGGTGAAGCCTGGTATAACGGAGAAGACTATAGAGCCAGCCATGGGGATGTAGGTTCAAATTTTGGCTCTGCCCTTTCCTTTTGTCAAAAATGGAGACGACAATACCTGCCACACAAAGCTGTTGTAAGAATTAAAGTCAATGAGAAAAATCTCTATGAACCACTTGGTCCACCATAGAAGCTTCTTTCTTGCTTTTGTTAGCACTGTCCTTGGCTCAGTGAATATCACTTCTAGCCCTTGCTCCCAGAGGGACCCGGTGATTTAACTTTGAGTGCCCTCTGGGCAGGAGGAGGCCAACTGCTCAGTTTTCCACCTAAGTAAGGTGACCCTTTCAATCTCTTCCCCTTGATTTTCCAGACAGAGGGGTTATTAGAAGCTGGGAATGGCTCCAGGCCAGCAGGCCACTTCCTGCCTACCACCTGGCCCTCCCAGGGAGCTTTCCATCTTGCAGCCTCTGGGGCTCTGACAACAGGGCCCAGGCAAGAGGTACTGGCCGAGCCCTGGACTTGGATTCCTGAGAGGCCTCTGGAATTTTCTGGAGACAGACTGGGCTCTGTCCGCAGCCCCACGCCTGGAAAAGACTGAAGGGGGTGCATGGCACACTGTTACTTTGAGCCTACTCTCTCCCTGCGGCCTGTGGTTTTAAAGCTTTAATCGGTTAGATCAGAGCCATTCGGTTTTATTGCTGTGCCAGAAAGGTCCACCCCAGCCTAGGGCCGGTAGTGGCAGCTCCTTCCCAAGGCCTTGGCCTGGCCTCGAGAAATGATGGCTGCAGGGCCTGGTGCCTCCTGTGGGGTTTGCGTTTCCTTTCCTGTGAAATCCTCCCCGTGCTTAGAAGGCCGCTCCACGTTCCCATCTCTCCAGCTCTGCCTCTGGCTTCTTTAAAGGCTTCAGTGTTTCCTCAAATTAAGGGACCCAGCTGCTCAGGGCCCTTTGTTCACTGTCTCCAGGATGACCTTTCAGATAATTCGTCCCCACTCGCAGGGGCTGAGCTTTGCTGGTATTTAGACTCAGAGCTTCCTTGGCTAATCGGAATTTATTATCCTCTTTGTTAGAGGACTCTGAGGTTCTTTCTCTCCATGGAGGGCTGTCTTCTGGGTGAGTGATACACGGGCTGGCTCTGGCTCTCTAGTCCTGGCAAGCCTCGTCTCCAGGTTGTGTCTCCAGGGGCCCCAGAGACTGTGTGTGGTGGTGGTGATGGTAGTGTGTGTGTGTGTGTGTGTGTGTGTGTGTGGTATCTATGCATGCTCATTTGGCCATGGAAAATAAAGACTTTCAGGTCTCAGGATTGTCTGGGATAAAGGAATTAGATTAGAGCAGAAGGAACATGGAGTTTTTTTTTGTAGCTTTACTTCAACAGCTTTACTATGGCTGTTTAATTATTCTTGCAAATCTGACTGAATCTTTTTGATAAAAAAATTTTTTTAATATAATTTATTGATTTTTTAAAGAGAGGAAGGGAGAGGGATAGAGAGTTAGAAACATTGATGAGAGAGAGACATCGATCAGCCGCCTCCTGCACGCCCCCTTACAGGGGATGTGCCCACAACCAGGATACATGCCCTTGACCAGAATCGAACCTGGGACCTTTCAGTCCGCAGGCCGACGCTCTCTCCACTGAGCCAAACCGGTTTTGGCTTGATAGAATTTTTATTATGGTAAAATACGTATAACATAAAAATTACCATTTTAAGCATTTTAAGTGGACAGTTCAGTGTCAATAAGTACCTTCGCATTGTTGTGCAACCATAACCACCATCCATTGCCAAAACTTTTGTGTCTTCCCAAAGTGAAACTCTGAACCCATCAAACAATGACTTCCCATTCCTCTTCCCCCAGGCCTAGGAAATCAGCCTTTTACTTTTCTCATGAATTTTCCCTCTCCAGGTACCTCATATAGGTGGAATCAGAGAGTACTTGTTGAATAGTGTTTCATTATATGGGTATTGCCACATGTTGTGTATCGTTCACTTGTTAATGAACATTTGGGTTATTTCCACCTTTCGGCTATCGTGAATAATGTTGCTGGGAACATTTGTGTACAAATACCTGCTCAGGTCAGCTACTTTCCGTTCTTTTGGGTCTATAACTAGAAGTGGAATTGCTGAATCACATGGTAATTTTACATTTAATTTTTGAGTAGTCACTATGCTGTTTTCCACATTTGCTGCACCATAAGTTACTGTTTAGTTTTGCTTTTATGACAGCAACCCTAAAGGGTGTGAAGTGTATATTCAATGAATTTTGAGGGTGATAAAAATGAGAGCAACTACAATACTGATCATTTACGGAAGTCATAGTACCTGCCGTAAGTCCTCACCATGTCCCTGATAGGTTCTTAGAAACTGTGACTTAAAGCAAAACAAAGTCTTAAAACGAAAACAACTTTACCTCAGGCTAAGGCGATATCAATAAGAGTTAAGGTCCTATGGCATATGTCTGGTCACAAAAATATTACCAAACTTCTAAATAAGACCCAAACACTTCAAATATTAAACATTGGCATAAATATGAGCTCTAGGTATGTTTAAGAAACATCAAGAAAACCAAGTGAGATAAGGATTTCCATCTCTCTTGCTCCAATGCAGGGTCTCCGGTGGCCAGAGTATCCGATTGGCTCAGAGCAGAAGCAGGAACCCACCCTGGAAAGGGCTCCCTTCTGTCCCACGGCCACTCACACCCACCCTGCATGTAGATGGACCCTGCAGACATGTGATGCACCACACGTGCACATCTTTGGGATGTGGGAGGAAACCAGAGTCCCTGGAGCAGACCCATGCAGATATGGGGGAAATATGCAAACTCCACAGAAAGTGGTCCCAGCTGGGAAATGATTGTTTTCCCCTTATCAATGCTAAAACAAAACAACATTGAATGATGTTATTCAAGAGCCTGCTAAGCTAAATATTTAACACAAATTATCTCACTGAATCTTTAAGACAACCCTATGTGGTTTGCTATTATCTCTATCTTATGGAAGGAAAAACTGAAACTCAGAAAAATTAATAAATTATATAACTTGCACAAAATCAAAGAACTGAAGATGAGCAGAACTGGGACTCAAGTACAGGGCCTTCAGAGTCCCACGTCCATGCTCTTTCCACCACACAACTTGTCTTCTGACCACCTGGCTGTGCGTAGACGGAAACTCGGAAACCCCCTACCCCCACCCATCAATGCACGGCTAATTCCAAAAGGCTTTAAAATGCAAAGCCACAGGCTTTGCATAAATGAGGAGCATTGGGATGTTGGCAGGTTTCCTGGAAAAAAATACACCCACATATACACACAAGCACATAAGTCACTGAAAATATAGTTACTCAGGAAACATGCCAAACCCTCGTTGAGCCCCTACTGGGTGCAGTGTTGCTGTTCTAGATCCCGAGGCCACAGGAGTGAGTGAGTTGTGGTCCCTTCCTTCAGGGAGCATACCATCCAGTTGGTGGATGTACACTTTCTCAGGTAATTACGGTACAGGGCTCGTGGACTGTGGCAAAGCAAGTAACTCTGGTACAGTGTACAGGGTGTTGTGACTGAGGAACAGAGAAAAAGCCTTGGGAGCACAGATGGTGAGAATAATCAAGTCCATCCTTAGGCACAGATCAAGAAAGGATTCTAATCAATTCATATTTCTATCAACTTTAATTGAATGATGTACAACATGGTCAGTGAAGGAATGGTGACAGCAGAAGGAACAAAACAACAGGCTCAGAGGAGGGAGGTCATGTGGTCGACGTGAAGTGGAGCAAATATCTGCAGCATAAGGAGCACATTAAAGAGGGCAGAAACAGGATTAGAAGTACAAACGTGGGCTCTCTCATTCAATAGCCTTTCCTATCCTACAAAACGTCTCCATTGATTGTGTAATTAATGGAGATGAGTGATAGAGAGTGGGGGTGGGAGGGGGGGAAGGCACAGAAGACATTCTGTTTAAGCATGACAGTGACCTGGTCACATTTGTGTTGTAGAAAATCACTTTTACATAACTTATGGCGGAAGAATTAATACTGCGGTGAGATAGGAGGTGAGATCTAAGTCTAGCAGGAGGGAGATGAACGTGTAATCGCCTCCATAAATTAATTGCTTTCTATGTGACAGCACTGCTCCAAAACATTACATGCATTACTCATTCCATTTCCACAACAACTCTATGAAAAGTGTAGTATTCTCTCATTTTACAGATGGAGAAACTGCGATCAAATAGCTCTCCTAAAGTCACCTTGCACTAAGGCTGGGCCTAGCATTTTAACCAGGGCTGTCTTTAGTTCACAGCCCACGGAAGAAATGGCAGCTGAAATTAGGGCAATCGGGCTAGGGAAAAAAGAGCTAATGGATACCCAAAGTATTTAGAAATGGAAATAACTGGAAATGATGGTCTAGATTTAAGAAAGGAAGGACTGAGTCTTTGGAGGATTGTGTGGTTGGTTCTGCTAAGAGGAGGAGCACAGGAGGGTGGAGGGGAAAGGTGGTGGGCTCTGTTCTGGACAAAGTTGCAGAAATATTATATGGATCAAAGAAGTCTTTTGAAATATGAATTTATATCTCTTATCATTAATGATGAACCTTCCATTGAAATGCCAACCACTGACAGTTGCACACATATGTAATATAGAAATTTAGAAAATATACAGTAATTCCAGATACATTCTCAAGGATTTTTTAAACTGATATAAATGACTGATCAAAAAACTTTAGAAAATAATAATTTTATAATAGATTCAGAGAAATCTAATTTTCAGTTGACAAAGCATTGCCTAAAACATGCAGACTATATTTTGTGATGTATGGTTTTCTTGACTACTTGGTCCATATATACATAATGTGTTCTCTTACTTGTGAGTAGATCTATCGGTATATGTTCAGCTGGTGAATCTGTCCCATCCTCTTGATCCTTACTTTTAATGTCATGTCATTCCCTGGTCATATTTTACTAATTTCAATATTGTAACTTCTTCTAAAATTAAGCCAGTAAATCTAATCTCTATAGAGTCTCTGGAGAGATCTTTTAAAAATAGAATCTAACTTATCATTTCATTGTTTAAAATCTTTCAATGGCCCCATAACCCATATGGCATTCAAAGCATTCAAAGCCTTGGGCATCTGTATCATTTCTTCTCCCACTGCCAAACTCAATGAGATATTTACAGTGATATACACCAGCCCTGCCATTTTACAGTACAGTGTTTTTCATGCCTCATATGCCAATATTCTCTTTCTTATCGATCTGGAAACTACCTATTTATCCTCCCAAACCTTGATCTTGTCTCCTCTAAGAACTTTCCCCCAGTCCTCAGCAGATTTGATTGTTATTTTCCCCATGTATACCATATACTGATTACACAGCTGTTTAACACTGTAATAAAAAATATACCTGATGTGTGTTTTGTGTCATTGACTGTGAACTCCTTAAGGCTAGGGACTTGATTTGAGTATCTCTGTATCGCTAATAATATGCAAAATAAAAGAAAAGGTTCAATAGTGTTAGTGAGCTAAATGAAAGAATGACTGCATATATATATATATATATATATATATATATATATATATATATAAAAGCCTGACAGTTACAACCAGTCGACTGAACAACTGGTCACTATGACGATGCACTGACCATCAGGGGGCAAATGCTCAACACAGGAGCTGCCCACTGGCAGTCAGTGCACTCCTACAGCCAACCTCTCACAACTGATCAACCTCCTGCAGTCCCTCCCCCTGGCCAGCTGGCCCCAATCAGGGCTGGGCAAGACAGCCCCGATTGGCCTCAATTGCTGGCCAGACCTAGAGACCCCACTTGTGCATGAATTTGTGCACTGAGCCTCTAGTTTATTATAAGGATTACATATGTATATGAAGAGTGCCTACCAACTAATAGGTGTTATACAAGTATTTGCTTTAAAAAAATATATATTTTTATTGATTTCAGAGAGAAAGGAGAGGGAGAGAGAAACATCAATAATGAAAGAGAATTATTGATCAGCTGCCTCTTGCATGCTCAATCCATTGAGCCAAATCAGCTAGTAAGTATTGCTTTTTAAAAAAATTTCTGTGTAATTTCTTTCAAAACTTCCTTCTTGTGGTTTTGTCATCAAAACAGATTAAAGAAAAGAAACATGTCTTTGTATCCTTCATAAGCCCTCACAGAATCATGCAGTCAACCTATTCACACATTCATTAAGCATTTGTGGTCCCATGGCCCAAATTTCTGTTAGTTTTCTTCCTAATTGTGCAGTAGGGCTCTCTCAATACATTCAGAAACTCCATCCCTCTGTAGCAAGGGTAGATTTGCTTTCTTTTCCCCACCAGCATTCCTGAGATCCTCTCATTTTCCTTTCTTTTTCAATGGTGCTTTCAATTTCTTTTGAATCTCAGATATCCTTTGCAATGGCATTAATCTTGACTGCAAAAGACTGTCACATTCTTTTGGTTTGGATTTATCTTTATAGATTTTGACCCAAATAATAATAATAATAATAATAATAATAATAATAATAATAATAAAGCGATGCACACTTCTACAGCTGAACACTGGTGTTTGTTTTTCTTCTATGAGGCTGAACATTTACTGATGAATCCACATTGTACCGACAGCAACGTCTTCAATAATTTCATGGGTTGTGTGGCAGTTGGTAACAGTGCATGCATGTGGGCAGGGAGAACTATGCAAATATCAATAATAATTATGCTTGGTATATGCAAATTCCACCAGGTATTTTCAGAAATTAATCTTCCAAATTACTTTTGCACAATTCAGTAAAATTGAAATGTGCATTTAAATAACTGTAGAAAAATTTAAAAGCCATCTCCACTCATTTAAATCATCCAGTTAAGGTGCTATTATAAACAAAAGGATTGTAGATATTTCAGACATAGCAGCCATACTGTCAAAACAGAATCACAGAGCTCCTGAGAGCTATGCTTTGTTTGTAGACAACTTGCCAGGGATGACATTATTTAGATTATTTTGTTTGGTTTAAAATTTTATTAGTGATATTCCTCGAAAGTCATTACTAAAAGGAAGCATTGTTATTTTATTTGTTCATATACTCATTTATCTATTCTTCAGGCGTTGATCTCTCCATTTATCTCAAGCCATCCACCCAAGTGCATGCTTATTAAGCATGACTATGTACCAGGGACTGGGACTAAGCTAGGTTTGGCTTGAGCCTCCAGCCTAATGTGGGCCACAAATTTACATAGTTTAGCCATGTTGGGGTCTTTACATTTTCTCCATAAGTTTAATGTCAACTGTAGCTTTATATGAAAGCTAAATTTCTGGTGAGCAGAATTAGTGCATTATATACATAAAGCACTTTTGGTGCCTTCTTTTGTTTTCAAGCAGTTTTAAGTAATCAAATTATGGCTGGAGCCTTAAATGCTGAAGATGTCCCTAGGTTTCTCTGACTTCCTTGGATACTTGGAATAAGGTTCTCAGGGAAAGTATATTTGCTTGAAAGGATAAAGGATAGAAAAGTACACAAATTCTGCCCATAAGAAGCTGCCATCTCAAAGACAAGTGGGGTAAAGAGCAGTAAGCCAATCAGTAATGCTCATGATTAGAGCACTGTAATGGTCTGTGGACCATGACATCCTTTCTCCAGGGATGATCAGGATGCCTTCAGGAGGTCCTTGGGTTATGCCTATGGAATGGGTTTTACGAAGAAGGTGGTGGAGACAGCTTTGGAAGGGGGAATGCTCGACGTCTTTGACCTTGACTCAACAGCTATACGGCTGTCAGGTCTTAGCAATTAGCCACATCAATAAAATGGGGACAGTCACACCAACCTCAAAGATTTTGGGGAAAACTTAGCTTATGTTGGCCAAAGTGCTCATTTTTATATTAAGCAGGGAATCTTAGTAAAAGAGATGGCTCAGGGCAAAGGCACAGAAGTAGTAGGATGGCATATTTGAAAAGTGATGATGAAGCCAGTTTGCCTAAAACTTAGGATTCCTCTATAGAAAACCAGTAACTACAAATATAGAGGGAGTAACTACAAATTTTCCATTTGTCTGTTTAGTAACCTTGAATTTGTGACTTAAGTGTTTGGATTTTTAATTGCCTATTTCTAAAATGGGTCAAGCCAACATGCTGGCCCAAGTGGTGGGAGGTTAAGATGCAGAAATGTTGTCTGCAGTTAAGGGCTTTCTGTTTTTCTTCTGAGTGATGGTCTCTATTCATTTGACTGTCTCTGGATGATTTGGTTTCTGTTCAGGAAACTGATAAAAGTACATACTTCTTTAGTCAGGTAAGTTAGCTAAGTCAGCTAAGATGTGTTAATATCTCCATTTGAAATGTGATGTATCAAATGCATCAAACCAAATTATCTTGTTTTGTTTTTATTGTGATGTTATAAGCCAGACAAGGGGCTCAGTGCACGAATTCGTGCACTTGCAACGAACTGTGGGATTCAAGACTGCGGTAGACACAGGGGCAGGCCTTGACCCATCCTCCACACCCCTTCCCAACTCCTCCCTCCATGGCCCCCAGAAACCTGTCTGCCGGCAGCTGCACTCCTGCTGCCACTGCTCCCATGCACTGATGGTACCGGCCCTGCTCATACCTGCTGAAGGTGCTGAGCAATTGGGGCTGGCGCCAGCAAGAGGTGTGAGCAGGGTCAGTGCCGTCAGCAGGTGAGAATGGCAGCTGCTGCCCCAATCACCCATCAGGAGCATAGAGAGGTGGAGAAGCCCGCCATTTGCACCCACTGATGGTGCCCAGCAATCGGGACTGGCACTGGGGACTGGCAGTGGGTTCAAGTGGTGGCTCTGGCATCAGCAGTGGGTAAGAGTGGAGCTGTCACTGGCAGTGGGTGTGACAGGTGGCTGCTGGCCCAGATCTCCCCTCAGGAACAGGGGGAGATGGAGTAAACCTCAGAGGTGATTGAGGCTGGCAACCGCCACTCACACCTGTTGATGGTGCCGGGTGTTGGCAGTGGGTGCGAGCAGCAGCTTCAATGCTGGCAGCGGGTGTGAGCAGGGCCAGCACCAGCAGCAGGTGCAAGCACCAGGTGGGGTCACGGTGTGTGGGAGCAAAGAATTTTCAGTAACCACCAGAGGTTTACCCCTATGAGAGCAACCGATGCCCTGCCTTGGTCTGGTGCCTCCACTCACGTCAGCATCCCGCCATGGCCATGGCCGATGCCCACGTGTTCCACACACGCCCCCTATCCTGCCATGGCCGATGCCCACGTGTTCCACACACGCCCCCTAGTGGTCAGTGCACATCATGGCAACCAGTTGTTTAGTTGTTCTGGTTATTCCACTGTTCAGTCTATTTGCATATTAGCCTTTTATTATATAGGATTACAGCATGCTCGTTTTTTGTTTGTTTGTTTGTTTTGTTTTGAGAGAAACATTAAAACTATTCCTTCAAATAAATTAGCAATCTTATTGTCATTGACTCATTTGATGGAAACAATTTATTCTCATCCTAACAGATGCAATCTGGTTCTCAGATCAGACAATCTATTGTGTCTCCCTACACTTTTGAATGCTAGTTAGCTTTTCTTTTCTGGTCTCACATGACTACATCTGTGATCCTACAAATGGCATACTGATAACAGAAGTCGAAACAAGTAGAATGGTAGAGAAAGAAAGTAGGAAACACAGAAAGAGAGGACAGGGTCTTTCTCATCTTTCACTCATTCATTCAACAAAGATCAGGTACCTGCCAGGTGACTGGCATTGTGTAGGAGCCAAAAAGAATGCTCAAAGAGATGTCAGAGGGACTCGACAGCTGGAAGAGGATGGTGAATAGCACTCATAGCAGTATTTTGAGGTAGGATGTTCAGATGCTCCAGAAACATTAGGGAGAGAATGACGAATTAGGCCTGGGAGTCATGTATGCTGGGAAGGCCTCATGGAGGAGGTGATATTTTACTGGATCATGAACACAAGAAAGAAAATAGGTTAATGGTATTCCAGGCAGGGGATACTGTTATCTCAATGATTCAAGTACAAGGCAGACAAAGGTTAGGCCATAGAAGGGTATAAAACTTTAAGGGGTTTGGGGAAGGGAAACAATATATTTCATAAAGGGGAAAAAAAGAGACACCTCAAGGAGAAAGTGGTATTTAAAATAGCCCGTCACATTTCAGGAGGCACAGAGGGGAGTAGCAAGGGCAGAAAAAGGGAATAGCATGAACAATGGCTTGGAGGTAGGAAAGCTCAAGGGAGTACAGGGAGCAGGGAAGAGTCACGGATGCTCTGAGTACTAGCTGCATGTAGTTAGGATTGGGAATGTCAGGTGGTGTTCATGGACAGAGAGCTCCAAATGTTGATACAAGGGCTTGGCGCCTATTTCTATTATTTGGGAGGAATCATCAGAATTTTGATTTGGGGAATTAAAAGGTCAATTTAATTTAATTCCACCAATATTTTCTGAGCCCTTGCTATAAGCCAGATACTGTGGAGGGATCTAAGGACAAACAATGAATTAGGCATGGTTCTTGCCTTCTTGCAACGTCCATTAAAATATATCTATGTCTATGCCTATGCCTATACCTGTGCCTACACCCATGCCTATATCTATATATGCATTCACAGCTCCATGATTTTTTTGTCTGTATCTT
Source organism: Lasiurus cinereus (assembly GCA_011751065.1). Lineage (NCBI taxonomy): Eukaryota > Metazoa > Chordata > Mammalia > Chiroptera > Vespertilionidae > Lasiurus > Lasiurus cinereus. The sequence goes on from JAAGEH010000226.1 coordinate 4,750,926, forward strand.
TATCCAGATATATAGCTCCTAGGGGCCTGGTGCACAAAATTTGTGAACTAGGGGGGAAGGTCCCTCAGCCTGATCTGTGCCCTCTCTGGGAGCCCAAGGGCAGTGATCAGCAAACTCATTAGTCAACAGAGCCAAATATCAACAGTACAATGATTGAAATTTATTTTGAGAGCCAAAGATTTAAACTTAAACTTCTTCTAACGCTACTTCTTCAAAATAGACTCGCCCAGGTTGTGGTATTTTGTGGAAGAGCCATACTCAAGGGACCAAAGAGCTGCAGTCTGTCGACCATGGCCCTGGAGGGATGTCCAACTGATGGCTCAAGCCCAGGAGCTGGCCTAACCTGGCAGTTAGACATCCTTAGCACTGCCGCAGAGGCAGGAGAGGCTCCCGCCACAACTGCTGTGCTCGCCAGTCATGAGCCTGACTCAGGGCTTCTGGCTGAGTGGTGCTTCCCCTATGGGAGTGCACTGACAACCAGGGGGCAGCTCCTGCATTCAGCATCTGCTCCCTGGTGGTCAGCGTGCATCATAGCAACTGGTCTTTCTCTGTTCAGTCAATTTGCATATTAGCCTTTTATTATAGAGGATGGAGAGATTAAGCTTGACAGTGTTGTGTCAGGTGAATTAAAACAGAGGATATGAGATGTGGGGGTGTGAATAAGCATCCAACAGCGGAATTAGAAGGCCCTGCACTAGTCCAGGTGGGACGGTGTGAATAGGAGGATTGTATAGTATGGCAAGAAGAGCACTCTATTTGGAGCTCAAGAAATTAGAATTTGAATCCATCCTCTATCACAGTGGTTCTCAACCTTCCTAATGCCGGGACCCTTTAATACAGTTCCTCATGTTGTGGTGACCCCCAACCATAAAATTATTTTCCTTGCTACTTCCTAACAGTAATTTTGCTACTGTTGTGAATTGTAATGTAAATATCTGTGTTTTCTGATGGTCTTAGGCAATGCCTGTGATGGAGCCAATGGACCCCCAGAGGGGTCGCGACCCAGAGGTTGAGAACCACTGCTCTATCACGAACTATTTTGCAAATTCATCTAAGTCATTTCCTCAGCCTTATTCTCCTTATCTGTAAAGGAAGGATAATGACATTAGGATAATGGCATGAGATTAAAGGTGATATATGAAGTGCTTGGCACTGGCTGGCATCAGTGGTTGGCAATGACGATGTCTGTGATAAAGAGGCTGCAGGGGCTTTGGCTTGCCACTCTCTGCTCAGGAAAAAAGTAGGCATTCTATCCCAGGAACTGAGGCGGGTTCGGTGGCTCCGGACAAAGAATAAGGATGCGGCTTTGATGGAGCTTGCCCTTTGTCCTCTATGCTCCGTGCTCCAGGTAAGGAGCAGATAGTCCTTGCTTGGCTGGCAGAACCAGGCTCACCTTGGGAGGCCCTTTCATGGGCTGCTCTTTCCAATCCACCGATGAACCCACTGACGCGGAGCCTCTGCGAGACTCTGGCAGAGAGCAGGGAGGCAGCTGCCACCAGGCCAGGTTGCTCCATCTCCAGCAAACATTTACAGTGGCCCGGTGCCTGCTGCTCCTTCCATGACACACAGGAAGCTGAGAGCTGGGCCAGCGAGTGGCAGCCAGGACGACGCTGCCAGCGCACAAGCAGGAGTCAGGCTGGCTCCTAGCTGCTGGAGGCAGCTCCTCCCAGGAGCTCACCTGAACGAGTGGCACTGTCTTCCCGGCACTGGCTCCTTCCGGTTGACGTCAGGTGGCTTCCAAGAACGATGGTGCCACAGCGAACAAGGAGGAAGCCAGGGTACAACGAGGGAACCTGGCAGAACAGTTGCCAAAGGCAGATTCCGTTGGGGTTCTTCTTTGTCCAGGATTGAGCCTTATCTCTGTGATCATTAGCATTCTTTCTCAGTTGTGTACTTCTAGGAGTTTACCAACCAACTCTTGAAGGAAGGAAGAAAAGGACAAAGGGAAGGAGAACACAAGTGAGAAGGGAAGGAAGGATGGGAGGGGGAAGGGAGGGAAGGAAGAAGAAAGAAAAGGAACGCCGTGATTTGTAGTTTTTGATGACTTCCGTGGTATAAAAATGCCCACCGCAGAAAACTTCAAGGCACCAACATCATCTCTCTGAATGTGATGTTGAAGAGATGTACAGTTGCACATCATTAACAGTATTTTCACCGTTGACAGATGCGATGCAGATAACATCAAGAGTATAGACCAGCCGGTTTGGCTCAGTGGATAGAGCGTCGGCCTGCGGACTGAAGGGTCCCTGGTTCAATTCCGGTCAAGGGCATGTACCTTGGTTGCAGTCACATCCCCAGTGGGGGGTGTGCAGGAAGCAGCTGATCGATGCTTCTCTCTCATCGATGTTTCTAATTCTATCTCTCTCCCTTCCTCTCTGTAAAAAATCAATAAAATATATATATTTTTTAAAAAAAGAGTAATAGACCATAGTAAAAGATATTCAACTAGTTAGGAGATGAGGAATTTTGAGTTCATATTATCTTTGTTCTTAATATAACTGATCTTATGATACCATTATGTAATTGAACTTTTAATAATGGCTCCATTTGACAAAGAGCTCACAAGATTCCTGATTTTTTTTTTTCCTTCCCGAAAGCTTCTCTGTTTTACCGTCTCTGAAGATTAAACCTCCAGTCTGTTGATTTCATTTGAGAAGAAAGACTGCCTGGCTGATTGGTGTCTGGTAGGAATCTGGGGGTCCAGTTGTTTTTGGTTTGGTTTCTTTCAAGTTACTGAGGTGGAGTTCACATAAAATAAAAGTAACCATTGTAAGTGAACAATGCAATGGTATTGAGTGCCTTCACCATGCGTTCAACCATCACCTCTGGCTAGTTCCAAAACATTTCTGCCACTCCCAAACAAAACCCCTGTGTTAGTTTCCCAGGGCTGGCAGGCACAAAGTATCAGATTCGGGGGCTTAAAAAACAGAAAGCTACCTCCTCACAGCTCTGGAGGCTAGAAATCTGAGACCATGGTGTATCAACAGCCTTGGTTTCTGAGGGCCAGGGGCCGGGGGGATGTGTGCAGGCCTCTGTCCTTAGCTTTCAGATAGTCCTCTTCCTGTGTCTTCACGGTGCCTTCCCTCGGTGTGGATGTGTCCAAATCTCTTCTTATAAAGACAATGGTCCTACTGGATCAGGACCCACCTCAATATCCTCATTTTAACTGGATCACCTCTTGAAAGACCCTCTCTCTACATTCAGCTATTTTAAGAAGCACTGGAGATGAGGATTGCGCTAGATAAATTTTGGGGGTTTACAATCAGCCCAGTAAGCAGTTTCTCTCTAGTCCCTATTTCCCTCAGGCTCTGGCGATTGACAGTCTATCGGTGTCCTGTGTCTATGAATTCACCTGTTCCGGTTATTTCGTACACATGAAACGGACCTTTTGTGTCTGGCTTTTTTCACTTCGCATAACATTTTCATTTTCATGGGAGTATGGGGTATGCGATTTGGAGGAATATCATTACTCAGATGTGATATAGTTTAAAAAATGAGACCCAGTGGTCTAAAAAGCTACCCAGAACACCTGCCCCAAAGTTAGTAAGGCATTCTTTTTTTTTTTTTGCACGCAAAACTGACCAATATCTGGCAGATAATCTTGCCTCTTATTTACAAACCCAGGGGCAAGAAGACTAATGAAAAGACCACAGAAATAGTTGAGGCAACTGAGTTGTTAGTCAGAGACTAGGGAGAGGGCCAGGGGATGAAGAGGAGAAGGTTTCATGAAAGTGATTAGAAAATGCAAATCACTGCTGAGACTGGTTTGGCTCAGTGGATAGAGCGTAGGCCCGCGGACTGAAAGGTCCCGGGTTCGATTCCGGTTGGGGGCATGTACCTTGCTTGCGGGCACATCTCCAGTGTGGGGTGTGCAGGAGGCTGCTGATCGATGTCTCTCTCTCATTGATGTTTCTGACTTTCTATCCCTCTCCCTTCCTCTCTGTGAAAAATCAATAAAATATATTTTAAAAAAAGAAAAGAAAATGCAAATCACTGCCAAAAGCTTAACTATCACAGATTTGAAAAGTATATGAAAGTATAATGTAAAGAAAATTACATATCACGTCTGATAAGGTAACTTACAAATTCTGTAAACATTTTGACATACCTATGTTGCCAAAGAATAACATACCAAGAAAAGTACACAAGTGATATAATTTTAGAAACTCAACATGCCCATGAAATCCCCTCCTTCTCCCCTCCCCCTCCCACCAGATCCTGGTATGTAAATTACCAGTTCCCTAGGAGTCTTTCTCATGCTTCTCCCACTAAATGTAATAATTGCTAGTTTGGACCTATTTTTGAGCTTTGTATAAAAAGAATAACATGATATACTCTTTCATTTTTGAGAAAATTTTTCCTTACATTCCGTGAAATGATCCACGTAGTTCTGTGAAATAGTTGCTCTTTCATTTTCCTACTATTCTACTGTATGAATATATTACAGGTTGTTAATTGATCTTATTTTTGATGGGCATTTGGGATGCTATGGCAACGTTGCTATGAACAATTTTATTCTTATCTTTTTTGTGCTCATGTCACACTGACAATTCTGTATCTGGGAGGGTGAGTTCGCCAAAGTTGTGCTTCTTGGGTTAAGTATTTATCTAGAAGTGGAATTGCTGGCCATATGGGACATATGTTCAGGGTTGGTAGATCTTTGTTAGAGAGTTTTCCACAGTGGTTGTACCACTGTACACTCTTACTGGCTGGCTGTATGAACGTTCAAGTGTCTCCACGTCCTCACCAATACTTGGTGATTCCAATTAACTTAAATTCACTGTACTGGTGGATGCTGTATAGTGATACATAATTGGGCTTTTAGTTTCCATCTCCCTTATGATTTACAGTGGTAGTTTTTCACACTTTATTCACCATGTAAATGCTTTCTTTTGGAAAGTCCCTGATCATCATTTGCTTAGTTTTTATTGGTTCCTTCTATTTCTTACTGTTTAGTTAAAAATTCTTCTTATATTATGAATATAAGTCCTTTATCATTAGGTATATGAGACATGATGTACATATTATATACATTGCCTGTATCTTTTATATTTTATGAAATGTTACTGCAAATATCCCAATTTGAAACTTTCTTTTCATGAGTAGAAGCTATCAGTTTTAGGTCAATGTATCAATCTTTTCTAGGATTAATGCCATTTATTTTCAGTTTAAATAATCCTTACCTACTCCATGATAATATCTCACATTATTGTCTAAAAGTTCTATTGCTCTAAATTTCATATTAAGCCTAAGATCTATCTAGAATTAATTTTTATGTCTGGTACAATGTAGAGGTCCATAGGAACAGCTGGTTGATCCAGCACCATTTATTGAGAAGACTACTCTTTTTTCTCAGTTGTGGAATCTTTGTCATTAATCAGGAAATTGTGTATGTGCAGTATTGTTTCTAGACTTTTTACTCTATCCTATTCACTTATTTTTCTATCTTTAATAGCATAATGTCTTATTTAAGCCTTCATATATAGCAGAATAAATCCTTTAAAGATTTTCTTATTCAAGTTTTTTTTTTTCTATTCCAAGCTATTTGTTTTTACAAAAATATTCCATGTTGATTTTGTCAATTTCCTCAAGAAGACTTACTGGGATTTTGCTAAAAACTAGCTTATTCTTGTTCAAAATTCATAAGCAGGTTTTAAAATTTACCAAATGTTCTTTCTGCCTTATATTAAGATAATGACAAGGTCATTCTCCTGGTGGTGAATTGCACAGATTGGTGTTTGAAAGGTATACTGACCTTCTGTTCCTGAAACAAATACAATTTGATCATGATACATGATTCTTTTATGTAAATTTGCTAATACCTTGTTTAGCATTTTACATACATACTTGTAAGAGACACTGGGCTATGGTTTTACTTACAGATAATGTTCTTGTCAGATTTTGTAACAGGATTATGCTGAATTCATGATGACCTGGAAATATTTTGGTTTTTTAGTCTGAATTTTTATAAAATAATATTGTATGATTCTTTTCCTATTTATAAAAATACACAGGTGAAGTCACTTGGGTCTGCAGAATTCCCTATTGGAAGACTACTATCTACACATTTAATTTCCTTAGACTATTCGGTTTTTTAAAATTCTTCTTAAGTTAATTTTAGTGAGTTGTATTATTCTAGTTATCTGTTAATTTTTTTAAAGTATATTTTTATTGACTTCAGAGAGGAAGGGAGAGGGAGAGAGAGATAGAAACATCATGATGAGGGAAAATCATTGATTGTCTTTCTCCTGCATGCCCCTCAATGGGGACTGAGCTCATAACTTTGGCATGTGCCCTGATGGGGAATCAAACATTGACTTCCTGTTCAGAGGTCGACACTCAACCACTGAGCCATGCTGATCAGGTGGTATTTATTAATGTTATCTGAATTTCAAATATATTGACCAAATCTTTCATAATAACCTTGTCTTCTTAAGATTTATAGAGTCTTTAATCTTATCCCTCTTTTAATTTCCAATTTTGATGATATTTTCTATTCCTTTTTTCATTCACTTCATTAATCTGTCAGGAATTTTTAAATACTGGTATTTTTTTCCCAAATAATAAGCATTTCCTTTTGATTTTTTATAAGTTAATATATTCTGTTCTTTAAGATAATTTATTTTGTCTTTTTTTATATGTATTTTCTCTTTTTTCTTTAACTTCTTGAGCTAGGTACTTAAAATATTGTTTTCAGCCTTTCTTCTTTTCTATTATGTGCATTTAAAACAATAAATTTCCTTCTAAGAACAGCTTATATTTTGCCATGTGGTGTTTATATTATCATGTTGTTCTATATATTTTCTAATTTTCATTGAGATTTCTCTATTAGTTTATGGGTCCTTTTTATAGCTTCTAGAATAAAAAATTAGTTTATTTCCATTCTTTCTTATACAATGCTAAAACCATGAAAAGTCATCACTTGTTGGTACACCTTGGGGTCCTGTCAACTTTTATATGTAATAATTTATGTGAAATTAATTTTTTTTATTTATTAATTGTGAAAGAGAGAGACTGACAGTCATCATTTATTTATGCACTCATTGGTTGCTTCTTGTATGTGCCCTGACCAGAGTTCGAACCTAAAACCTTGACATATTGGGACAATGCTCTAATCAACTGAGCCAGGACTATTTGGGATATTTTAAAAAATAATGTTTTAAAATTTTTATCTTTATATTTAACACTATAAGAGTGCTTTTATTTTTCTAGGTGGTTGAACTTTAATTATATTTCCTTGTTACTGATTTCCAGTTTTATTGCACTCAAGATAAAATTGACCCGTAAAATCTTGACAATTTATTTTGTTCTTCTTGGAGGATTATAATTAACATTTGTAAATGTTTCCTAAACCTGTGGAAAGAGTTGCATTTGCTATTTGTAGACTTAGATTTCTATATGTGGCTATCAGGAAAACAATCCCATAAATTAGATGATGTATATTTCATTTTACAATTTCTATTAATTAAACCTTAAATTTCTAACTATTATTACTTAGTATGTTATTGTCAAACTCATAAGAGCCATAGCTCCTATACCTTTATCTTGGTTTATGCACTTCATCAATAAAAACATGGTTTTTCCATCTTTTAAATGATTTTGGCTTTGTTTTCTACTGTATTTTAAAATTCTATCACTAGGAAGTTTTTTAATTTGCATTTGTCTGATATTGGATTGACCACCTTTTATATTATAACCCTTCAAAAATACTTTTATTTATGCATATCTAATGGTTATAGTCAAAGTGGTTTTCTTACCAATGTTGAAGAGTTTTATATCTCTTGATAAGAGAATTATCCCAATTCAGCTATAATCATACTGTTCTGCTTTGTCTTACTTTTGTCATTTTGATTTATATTTTATATTTTTAATAATTCTGCATTTATGTAGAATAATTTTTATTTGATTCCCTTCTATAGTAATTTAGACATTTTAGGTCATATCCTTTATTCTACTAGTTCATGGACTCCTGGACATACACAGTAGGTCCTCAAGTTACATCAGAGATCTATTCCTATGGGTGACATAATGTGATTTTTGCTGTAAGTCGGAACCCACTTACATAAGCACCTGCATCATTCACGTGGATGAGTAAAAGAAAAATTGAAACAGTAAAAAAGAAAGTTAAAAAAGATAATTCCTGACTTTTACTTGTGGTAAATAAATAATAAAAAACAGAAAGCACATATGTACATATGCCAAAATGACAGAACATTTTTTTTTTAATAAATAAACTAGAGGTCTGGTACATGAATTCATACAGGGGTGTGGTCCCTCCATGTGCCTGCGGGGAATGAGCAGAAACCAGCAGTTTCTGCTTGCCATTCCTGCTCATCCTGGCCCTGCTTCGCAAGCTACAGGCGCACAACCAGTCAGTCCTGATAGGGAGAGGCTCATGCCTCCGCAACGTCGCTCACCAGTCATAAGCCCTGCATCTGGTGCCCATCCTGGGGGGAGGGAGGGGGAGGATAGGACACAGTCAGCCCTCTGGGCTGGTGGAGGGACACTCTTGCTGGCCCAAGATCCCAAGATCTGGATCCGTCCTGGTGAAATTTGCACCAGTTGTTGGGAGCCTCTAGTGAGGGAAAGCAGCCACTGTGCGTGAGGCCAACTTCCAGGAGGCCAGAGGCGCTGTTAAGATCATGCCAGTGGTGCTGGTCCATCAGTGCTTGGCCTGTTCTCTGGATATTGGACCTGCAGGATTACTGAGGGAGTGAATGGCTGCCACTGGGCTGGTGGGCCTCTGGGACGGATCCATCAGCTGAGGGGCACTCCCACTATGGGAGTGCACTGACCACCAGGGAGCAGCTCCTACATTGAGCATCTGCCCCCTGGTGATCAGTGCAGGTCATGGCAACTGGTTGACTGGTTGTTCAGTCATTCAGTCACTTAAGCTTTTATATATATAGATGGGAGATGGTGACATAACCACAAAACGATGTATGTCGAGTCCGACATAACCCGAGGACTGCCTGTACATAGAAATATGTTATGAATGTGTCATGCCACAAGAAAAATATAATATATGTTATTAAAGTATTGATTTCATGAAATGGTAAAGATATAATAAAAATAATATTAAATCAACACTGATATATAATGCAATAAAGTGGACAAATCACACGACACTTCTGAAATTCCTGTCTGAGATTGGGCCATTTTGGCTTATGTTCACTAGTCCCTGGGAGTATGCTCACTTTTCAGGGCTTCCCAAATCCATTTGAATGTTTCCTTGATTTATATATAAGCTATAGGCTAGGACAGAATAATAAGAATAATTATTATAACTATGTGACAGGTTCTGTTTAAGCATTTAACATATATGAACGCCTCTAATGCCCATAATAACTCTGCTAAGTAGGCAGGTACTATTATTATAATTATAGATGGAAAAACGGAGGCACAGAGAGACCCTGAAGGTCACCTAATCAGTGGAAGATTCAGGATTGGAAGGGCCAGCCTGGTTCCTGAGACCACGCTCCTCAGCACCCCACAGAGCTCCCTCTCTCCTTGCCTCACAATTACACTGTGGTTCCCACCTGCATTGTTGGATTCTTCCAGATGTCATCTTGATTTTTTTTAAAAATATATTTTATTGATTTTTTTTTACAGAGAGGAAGGGAAAGAGAGAGAGTTAGAAACATGGAAGAGAGAGAAACATCCATCAGCTGTCTCCTGCACACGCACTTCTGGGGATGTGCCCACAACTAAGGTAACATGCTCTTGACCAGAATCGAACCTGGGACCCTTTAGTCCACAAACCGACTCTATCCACTGAGCCAAACCATTTAAGGCCATCCTGATTTTATTGCTTTACTTGTAGGGACTGCAGTTCCCAGCCTGCTGTGCCAGCTTCCCCTCAATGGACTGAGATGGCCAACATGGGTGAATGGATGAACACAGAAGAAGGAATATAATGTTGCTTGATTCTTAATACAGCAGAGAGCAGGAACAGAACAAGCCCCTGGGCATTTCCTGTTTACTTGAGATCTTGAGTCTTATCCTAAATAAGACTATGGAGAAGACACAAAGTATCTTCCTACTTATTTTTAGACCTTATTTACTTTTTTTTTTTTTAGACCTTATTTACTTTTAATTATCATTGTTTTGCAAGAAGCAATTTTGATCCGTGCCATGCTCTGGAACCTGGATATGTTTTCCTCTAACATATCCATCTGTCTGTACCTTACACTGTCAATATATTTCATATTTGATCCATTATTGCTTAGCTTCAGCTTTTAAGGCTGGTTGGGGGTTTTGTTTTCTATAATTATCTCTATGAGTATGTCTGCAAAAGCTGTTAGTCAACCTTTTAAATTCCAAGCAGGTTCTCCCTAATTTCTTTTTCTCTGTTTTTCCAAGAAGAAGCTCTTCTCCTGGAACTTGTGATGTTTTCTTCTTTTATTTTGCAGCATCTTTTCACTGTTCACATTTTTGTTCTATCTCTCTTCAGTCAAGTAGAAAGAGGACACACTGTACACAAGACTGATCTCTTGTAAACAGGATGGGTGGATCCTTCCTGATTTTCCCCTCATCTGTTTTCCCCTTCATTGCTTGGCTTTTAGAAGTCTCCTCTCAGATCCCAGGTTAGAGGGCTGGCCACTTTTCTAGTTCTCCCCTATGGTTCTCAGAGGAGGAGAGGTGGGGGCGTTAGCATGGGCCATCCTTTAGGGAACTCTGTCCCTGTGTTTGATGCTCCTGCTGTGCCCAGAACTAAATGTTTCCCTCTCCTGGCTCCTACTGAGACACATATGCCCCTCCTGCCCCCTGCCTTGTACCGTTGCCCATGACCCACAGGGGCCTCAGCACTGTCGGACTGTTCTCTTTGATAGCACCTCTGCAAACCCACATTGGGATGCTGTTCAAGCTGTTACTGAACTCAAGGGGTTTGCGGCCTGGGGCTCTCTGTGAAAAAATAAGATGTGGCTCTCTCAAGGTAGTTTTTATTTATTTTCAGCAAGGAAAGCAGATATGAAAATTAAGGCCAGAGCTCTGCCTCTGGGAAGAAAGGTTTTGCCTTTGCTTAGATACGCTATTTAGTCAACCGACGTGTGGGTTTTTTCTTTGCAGTTGCCCACCCTTACCCGGTTGAGCTCTTGTCAGACTCCTGTTGTTTAGGGCTGGTCTGCAAAATACTGTGCTACACCTTTTAACATTCAGCAAGAAGACAGTTTCGTAAGAATGGCTCAGGCCTTGAGCCCCTTGCCCTACCTCACAAAGCTGCAGACGGGTTCCCGGTGCAGTGTTTCTTCTCTGTGCCATCACCTGCCTGTCTTTGCCCTCAGTTCTCCTCCTCTAAGGGAGCCTCTGCCAGGGTTTCCCACTGTTGCTTGATATTTTCTGCTCTGCTCCGACTCTACTCTTCCTCGGAGAAAATCCTCCAAGTTCAAGGAATGTGGCCAATAGCTTTCCTGACTTCTCAGTACCAGTGCAGAGTTGTCAGAATCTTTCTGTTCCTTTGTTACTTTGGTCACATCCATGGAGCTAGGAGGGTGCCTTTCAGATACCTGCGCTCAAGTTACCATTTCCACCGAAGTCTTGGACTCCTCTTCATTATTTGGGGGGCATTGTACCAGGCAGTTTCATTTATGTGGTCTCATTTAATTCACCAAATATCACTGGAGGATATTTCATCAACATCCCATTTTACAGGCAAGTAAACTGAGGTTCAGAGGACCGTGCTAATTTTTTTAAAATATATTTTATTGATTTTTTTCCAGAAAGGAAGGGAGAGGGATAGAAAGTCAGAAACATGGATGAGAGAGAGACATCAATCAGCCCCCTCCTGAACGCCCCACACTGGAGATGTGCCCGCAACCAAGGTACATGTCCCCAATCGGAATTGAACCTGGGATCTTTCAGTCCGCAGGCCGACGCTCTATCCACTGAGCCAAACCGGTCTCGGCAGGACCATGCTAATTTGTTTAAATCTGTACAGGTAGTTTTCAATGAATCTAGTAGGAAGCAGAACCAGTTTTCCTAATATAGTGCTGATTTTTTTCTACTCCTCTGCCTTATCTCTAGCTAATGATCACGCCTGGGAAAGGTACCCAGAAGCCCAGGTCCAACCTTTGGTGGCATGTGCTTTTGCCATATTCTTGCTGTGTGACCTTGGGCCAGTTATTCAGTTTCTGTTGTGGAATAATACATTTCTTTTTTAGATTTTGATGAGAGAATACATGTCAGGGGTTTCAAACTCAAATGCCATTAGGAACATGGCAGGTGGCATAAATATTTTAGGTGGTCTCATGTAAGACTGTGAGGATTGATGGGGGCTTTGAAACCCAAAGAGGACTTATTCTTCTGGAGACATCCAATTCTATGTGTTCAGAGTCACTGGGCTGAGTGTATGCCCACCAGAGGGGCTAATAGATTAAGGAAAAGGGGCCAAGTGCCATCAAAGATGTGGTACCACTGAAATTCTCAGAGACTGCTGGTGGGAATGTAAACTGCACCGTCATTTTGCAGAACACACATTCTTTGGCCCAGCATTTCCACGCCTGAGTGTACACTCAAACCAAATGCGTAAAGCCGCCCACACAAAGATGTGTTCAAGAATGTTCATAGCAGGACGATTCATAACAGCCCCAAACTGGAAACGGTGGCTATTATACTCGGTCAGACAATAAGAAATGAAGACACCACAGCTACCTGCAACAATATGGACACAATTTTTGAACGCAAGGTTGAGCAACAGAAGCTAGCTAAAGAAGATATGTGTTGTAAGGTTCTAAATGTTAATAAGCAGCAAAGAGGAATTCATGGGGTCCGCAGCCAGGATAGAAGCTAATGGCTAGAAGGGAGTTTGAGAGGGATTTCTGAGGTGCTTGGACTGTGCTGATCTTTTTACTGGTGTTCACTTTGTGAAAATCCTGGAGCTCTTCTCCAGTGGTTGTGTGCTTCTTTCTATGTATGTTATACTTGGATATACAAATTTTAAAAATGACAATAATTCCAAACCCTTCCCCTTAGACAGAAGCCCTAGACTAGAGATTAAAAATAGTGGCAGAGCCCTGACTGGTTTGGCTCAGTGGATAGAGCATTGGCCTATGGACTGAAAGGTCTCAGGTTTGATTCTGGTCAAGGGCATGTACCTTGGTTGCGGGCACATCCCCAGTAGGGGGTGTGCAGGAGGCAGCTGATCGATGTTTCTCTCTCATCGATGTTTCTAACTCTCCATCCCTTTCCCTTCCCCTCTGTAAAAAGTCAATAAAATATATTTTTTAAAAACTGTGGCAGAGTCAGTGGATGCTGCACGAACATGCTCTCAGGAACAAACTGGAATTACAACTAAAATCCAGAAAAACTTCCCAAATAATCAATGGAAAACTCACAGGAGTGAACCCTGATACCTGAGGACTGAAAGTGGAGACCACATTGAGACTGGTAGGAGGGCCGAGGCGAGAAAGGGTTGGCTGTGCGCCCACAGACAGCAACACGAGTCCTGGAGCGATATCTCAGCTGTGGGGTGTGCCACTGAGAACTCTGGGATCTAATCCCCAACTGGGCCCCGCAGCAGAGAGCACCAAAACTGAGGACCCACATAACATCTGGATGTGAAAAGCAGTGAGGTGCTGTCTGCCAGGGAGTGGCAGCTAAAAAAATCAGGCACCCTCTTAATTCGATTTCAGTCAAGGGCATGCACTTTGGTTGCAGGCACATCCACAAAATTCCCTATGGAGCCACCCACCTTGTGCTCCAGCTGAGGAAGGGTGAAGCCGACTAGAGCTGTGAGAGCAGAATCCAGGGCTGGGGACTCAGGGGATAGAGCTCAGAAGGCAGACACCCCAAGTTCCCTGGGCTGAGCCATTCCCTCATGCAGCAGAGGACATCTTTCCCATAGAGACATCTTACCTGGGGGGGAGACAGTTGTCACACCCTATTGGAAAACACCTTGCCCTGAGGCCACTTAAGAGATTAAAAATAACAATTAGCCTCCAGGCATAAGCAGCTGCCCCACCCTTTTGAAAAAACTCTGGGCCACACCTGAGGATGATTGCTTAGGGGGCAGTCCAAGTCAGAATCCTATCAGCCTATAGACAGAGGCAATCTCTGGAGGCTTTGAGTCTATTCCTGGTCTACTTAGTCACAAATAGCCTTTAACACCGTCCTGCACTAGAGATTGAGACACCGCATGCAGCCCTATGTTCAATGCAGCATTATTTACAATAGCCAAGACACAGAAGCAACCAAGGTGCCCATCAAAAGACAAATGGATAAAGAAGGTGCAGCATATCCTATCTAATAAAAAAGTAATATGCAAATTGACCATATCCCCACTACACTACAAGCCATGCCCACCAGGAGCAAGTATGCAAATTAACCCCAGCAAAGATGGTTGTGGCCATGGAGAGAGCAGGAAAGAGGCTTGGGTTTCCCTGGTAATAGAGGAAACCAAGCTTTCTACAGCCCTGGCCTTCCTCGGTCTCCACTTAAGGCTACAAAGTTTCAATTTTAGAAGATAAATAGCTGCAGCCACTGAACAAGCAGAAGGCTTGGCTCTGCTCCAGGCTACAAAGTTTCAATTGTAGAAGATAAATAAATCCCAGATACCAGGGCCTCTGCTTGGGTCGCTGGGAGGTTGCAAACCACCACAGGCCCCTCACCCAGGCTGCCCCATGTCCCAAGGGAACCCCCACTCTGATCTGGGACACCAGCTGGCTTTCACCCATGCAGGAGGCCTCTATCCTATCTAATAAAAGAGTAATATGCAGATTGACCATCACTCCAACACACAAGATGACTGCCCCATGTGGTCAAAAGATCCTGCCTCCATGTGGACACAAGATGGCTACCACAAGATGGCCTACAAGGGAGGGCAGTTGTGGGTGATCAGGCCTGCAAGGGAGGGCAGTTGGGGGCAATCAAGTCTGCAGGGGAGAGCAGTTAGGAGTGACCAGGCCAGCAGAGGAGGGAAGTTGGGGGCGACCAGGCCTGCAGAGAAGGGCAGTTGTGGGGGGGGGACCCAGGTCTGCAGGGGAAAGCAGTTAGGGGGGACTATACCTGCAGAGGAGTGCAGTTAGGGGCAAACAGGCTGGCAGGGGAGAAAAGTTAGGGGCAAAGAGGCTGGCAAGGGAGCAGTTAGGCATCAATCAGGCTAGCAGGGGAGTGATTAGGGGGTAATCAGGCTGGCAGGCAGAAGCGGTTAGGGGCAATCAGGAAGGCAGGCAGGCGAGCAGTTGGAAGTCAGCAGTCCTGGATAGTGAGAGGGATGTCCAATTGCCCATTTAGGCCCGATCCCAGTAGGATCGGGCCTAAACGGGCAGTCAGACATACCTTGAGGGGTCCCAGATTGGAGAGGGTGCATGCTGGGCGGAGGGACACCCCCCAACCCCCTGTGCACTAATTTTGTGCACTGGGCCTCTAATCTCTTATAATAAAAGGCTAATATGCAAATCAAATGAATGGCGGAACGACCAGTTGCTATGATGCACACTGACCACTGGGGGGCAGATGCT
This sequence comes from Lasiurus cinereus, assembly GCA_011751065.1. Classification (NCBI taxonomy): domain Eukaryota; kingdom Metazoa; phylum Chordata; class Mammalia; order Chiroptera; family Vespertilionidae; genus Lasiurus; species Lasiurus cinereus. The sequence goes on from JAAGEH010000226.1 coordinate 4,766,384, forward strand.
CAATGCAGGAGCTGCCCTCGAGTGGTCAGTGCGCTCCCACAGGGGGAGTGCCACTCTGTCAGAAGCTGGGCTCATGGCTGGTGAGAGCAGCGGTGGTGGCAGGAGCCTCTCCTGCCTCCACTGCAGCACTAAGGATGCCTGACTGATGGCTTAGGCCCGCTCCCCCTGGGGTCTCCCAGACTGTGAGAGGGCACAGGCTTAGCTGAGGGACCCTCCCCCGAGTGCATGAATTTTGTGCACCGGGAATCTAGTAAATATATACAATGGACTATTACTTGGCAATAAAAAGTGAAATCTTATCATTTTCAATGACCTAAAGAGCATTATGCTGAGTGAAATAAGTCACACAGAGAAAGACAAATACCATATGATTTCACTTGTATGCAGAATCTGAAGAACACAATAAATGAACAAACAAAATGGAAACAGACTCATAGATACAGAGAACAGACTGATGGTTGCCAGATAGGAGAAGTTAGGGGACTGGGTCGAAACGATGAAGGAATTAAGAAGTACAAATTGATAGTTAAAACATAGTCATGGGAAATAAATAATCATGAGGATGTCAAATATGGCATAGAGAATATAGTCAATACTATGTATGGTGCCAGTGAGTACTAGAATTATCGAGGAGATTACTTTGTAAATTATATAAATATCTAGCCATTAGCCATGCACCTGAAACTTATAAAATACTATTGAATGTCAACTGCAATTGAAAAGATAAAATAAAAAAGGATCTCAGTTCCAAGAACAGAAGCTGAGGCTGGGATCACGGGTCCATTTTGCAGAAAAGCAAACTCCAACCCAGGTAAGTGAAATAATTTTCCCAACTACACTCTGCTGAATGGCAGGGTCTGGATTTGAACCTCAGATCTTCCAAATTCCACCCTGAGGCTCCCATTTAGTGAAACCAGAAGCCCGGCGTCAAGGCATTTTCTCATATCTCCATCTCCTGCCTCTCGGCCCCTCCTTCCTGCCCACATGGAAGGAAGCTATACTTTCCTACAGGCCACCACTGTGAGTGAGCAGAGCCCAGATCCCATGGACAGCACTGATGGTTCTCCCGAGGACTTCTGTGGCTACAGAAAGGGCACCTGCTAAAGGGACATTGGCACCATACTGTATCATTTCCTTTTCGCAGACTAACCACGTTGGAAATCTTGGTGGACCGGGTCCCACCGCTTTCCCAACCAAAGCCTGTGCCACTGGAGCGCCGCCGAAGCCCTCTCCTGAAGGGGCCATCTGCTTCTCCCCCTGCCAGCCACTGGGAGACCCAGCCTGGCCCAGCTCTGAGGAGGAGAAAGGAGGAATCTTGGGGGTGCTGGGAGCTGAACTACAATGAAGGAGCCGGATCTGACACAAGGGTAGGTACTTTGGAATACGCAGAACTGAATTTGAATCCTGGCTTCGTTATTTCTCCACTGTGTACCTTCGTCCTCTCTGAGCTACCAACTCCCCGACTGTGAAATTAAGATGCTAAGGATAACCATGCAGAACTCTGGACGAATTCATAGAACCTGGTATGCAGAGGGCCACAGGAAGTGAAGTCCATATTTCCTCACACAGAGTCATGTTGGTTACAATGCACATTCCTAGGCCTGTTCCTGACAGACTCAGAATCTCTGAGGGTAGGGCCCCAAAATCTATCTCTTAATCCTTTTGGGGAGAGACAGTTTTAACAGAAAGACATCGGTTCTGTGGTAAAGTAGGCTAAAATCAAGCAAGTTCCTCATAAGAATCAACAAAAACACTTCCCATGATGCTTGAGCCAAATCTTGGAGCTTGCATAGAAATTGACCTCTTTAGGAAAGAAATGGACCCACTAATCTGGTCGCTGGAAGTGCAAATGTAAACTCCACAGGGCGCTAGTAAGTGGTCAGGAGCAGGAGGAGGGAAACGGGATGGTTAAGAGACACTGAGGGATGAACCGACTCAACACAATGACCATGCACCTGAGCAGGGTCATGAGACGCCCTCCCATCTGCCTGAGCGAGACAAGCCCAGAGCTGCGACCGGGTACGGATGTCTCAGCATCCTTCAGACCTGGTGAGTTGGTTTTCTATGCTTCCCTGTTCCCTCGCATGTCTCTGCAATAAATGCTGGTCACACTTGAAAGTGGTGTGGGTTCTTGCATCATGAAAGAATTTACTAACTAACACCTTGTGATAAGAGGTTTTGACTTTGTCATGTAAAAGTAGCTGGGGCGGATATCACCGTCATCTAAAAGCAGCCTTCCTCTTAGCTGTAACTATGCCGTCGCCTTCTTTGCCGACATAGACATCACCTGCTGTGGAGGTAGGCTTGCCAGACACTGGCTGTCCCGCACTCAGGGGCAGCAAGGGAGGGTCATGCGGCTCAGGTCTGGCCAATGAGACCTACAGGAAATGTTCCAGGAGGACTTCCCGGAAGGGATGCCCTTCGTGATAAAAATTTGGCTACACCCTTGCCTCCTTGATTCTCCCATGCGTTTTGTCAGTGTGTGAAAATGTGATTTTAGGAGCTGTGGCAGCCAGCTCGTTTCCAAGGAGAGAAAACCAAATGAACTTCAGAGAAACCAACCCAAGCATCTGACATCACTACACTGATAGCTAACCAACTTTTCACACCGGTAAGCTCTGGGTCTATTGTTTGTGAGAAAGTAGGTACACGTATTCGTTAAGCCACTTCGGATCTAAGAGGAAGCTTTGCTGATAAAAGATTCATTGAAAGGCTTTGATCAAGAGGTATCTGTGTTCTGCTTCTGTGTTTTCAGGAAGATTCCAAGGTAAGGTAGGAAGTATGTTTTGGGAAGGGGGGAGTGAAAGATAGAAGCAGGGAAACCATTAAAGAAATGTCTAGTAATCAAGGTGAAAGCAATAAAAACCTGAACACACACATATAGAAAACCTACTATGTACTAAGCCAGTGACCTGGAAATATCAGTCATTCTCATATCATCTGTAACATTTTTACTTGATCTGTGTTTTTTTTTTTCTTTAAATAGCTTCCTTTCATAGCAGAGGAAATTGTCTATCATAATTTTTATATGCTAGTTATTTTTTTTCAAATACCCATTAACTAAGTAAGGGAATTGTCGATTACTTAGAATCCACTTCTAATTATGACAAAGTAGCTTTTAAGGATGAATTCTCCTGTTGAGAATAACTAGTAGCCTAGATAAAAACATTGGGAAAAAAAATTAAGACTTGAGAGTCCAGGACCATAAAGAAAAGAGGGGAACAGAGTCATCCTGACAGTTTCTCCCTTTGAGGGACTTACCGTCCTCAGGTGGCAGGTGCGAGAGGAAGAAGCGGATCAGAACTTTCAGCAAGTCTCACAGGTCTGAGATCCAACGTCAGAGTCTGGGGCCTTGCCAACACCGTGGACTGTCACTTGGGAATCACAGAAGGCCTGGAGGTAGCAGAGTAAACCAGAAATAAATCAGCTTTCTCAAAGACCGAAACGAGCCTCACATCAGCTTAATGCCTGATTGCAGTAAGGTACACGCCCCATAACGTACCTAATACCAGTTTAGACTCTCATCATTGCTGTCCCTGCCTCCTGCATCTCTGCCCTCTCCAGGGGCAGAGGTCTGGGGAGAAAAATAACAACAGGGATACCGACTATTGATTAAGCATTAACTATGGATCAGACTCTTACTGCTACTTTGTGAACGAGATAATATTATGATCTCAATGATCTATTTAAGAAAATTGAGTCTCAGAGAGTTTAATAACTTGCCCAAGGTCATAAAACTAGTCCACGATAGAAATCAGCTTGGACTCACTCCTGGCTGCAGAGCTGGAGGCACGCATCGTACCCGCAGTCTGTGTCATGCCAGGTTCAGGCTGGCCGTCTATGCACTACAGCAGTGCAACAGTGCAGCTGTGTCCACAAGTGCCTTGTCGTACCTGGGCCTCATGGACCATGCATGTGTCCAACTGGCAGGTCCCAGCATTTATATATATATACAAATATATATATATATATAATTGATTGCAGAGAGGAAGGAAGGGAGAGGGAGAGATAGAAACATCAACGATGAGAGAGAATCATTGATTGGCCGCCTCCTGCACGCCGCCTACTGGAGATGGAGCCTGAAGCCAGGGCATGTGCCCTTGATCATAATCCAACCTGTGACCCTTCAGTCTGCAGGCTGACACTCTATCTACCCTCCCCCCCTCACTCCCTGCTTGGTCTACTCTCTTCCTGAGGCTTCCTGGTACCTGTGGCTTTGCCTCACCCCACTTCATCAGTCGTTTTCTCCTCCCAAGAGGCTATGGCGCCAGCCATTCTTTACATCCAACCTGATCTTTTTCTTGCTTTTCAGCAGACAGATATCTTCCCTGAGTCCATCCTGTTCATTTTTCTGACATTTATTTCAATAAAATTCGGTGTATTTGCTTCCTTTGTTCAGGCTAAGCTCTAGGCCAGAGGTAGTAAACAGTTTCCATCTCAGATGTGCTCTCCTCCAATGGATCGTGGCTGCCGGGAGCATGGTGGCTAGAAAGATTGGGAGGCACATCCCCATGCCTAGGTAGAGCCCGCCACGCTTGATGAATGTGTTTGATGTGAGCACGGGCTGTGAGGGGAAGGGAGTGGGCACTTAACACACCACGTATCGGTCTCTGTTGCTCTCTGCTCTGGACACTGCTCATCTTCACCCACTACCCTGATTCTCTCTCTGGAAGAAGGAGCTGCATTTGGGTTTTGAAATTGCCTTCTAGCAGCGGTCCCACAAAAAGGTCACATCGGGGTCCTTCTAAACTCATTTCAGATGACGCTGACAGTGGTCCAACTCCTTGCCAGGAAACCTCGGAGAGAGACATAAACCGAGGCTCCCAAGAGCCAATTCTCTCCTCTCGCTGCTGCCCTCAGGTGTCTCTCCATAAGTCTTTCTACAGCTGATTATGGTTTATGAACCAAGAATTTATAGACTCTATCTGACAAAAGACTTTCCCCCTGCACTAGGACTATTTTTATACGGGAAGCCTAGCAAGGTTGTAAAAATGGAATCACATTTAGTTATACATTTAATGAATCACCTTCTTTATTGAAAAGAATCAGGTTACATGAAGTCAGGATGGTCCCTGAGCACCAAGAACATATCTTTTGCATTAAAAAAAATGTGTGAAAGAGGGGAACTGACTTCCATCACTCACTTGACAGTGGTTGTGGGCACCCTGAAGTAGTTTTTTCTTTCTTTCTCTCTTTTGCCTTCGAGGTGTTTCTATACACGTCTCCCTCCCTGACACCGAGCCTCTCTCTAACGAATTGCCCCTATGTGTTCAGTTTTCTTTTCTCTACAACCTCAATTATTTCCTTCTCTCTCCATGAGGAGTTTCAGCCAAATTAACAACTTACAGTCCCAGAACTTCCAGAAAAGTAGGTTCACATCTATGAGCTACTTCTACCTTTGCACCAGGAAAATGTAGCTCTTCACTTACTTCCCTACCTGTACTACCTGTTCCTGCATAATTAATCCATGGGAAAATGAAGAGACTGGTGACTGGAGGGTGCTGACAAGCAAGCTGAACAGGGTGAAACTGGGGAAATCTGGAACTGGGAGGAAGTGGAGACCCCGAATGTTAGGCAGGATATTCATGACCACCAGGGTTATGGGCTGAATTATGTTCCCTCACAATTTCTGTGTTGATGTCCTAAACCCTGTGTTCTGATAGGCTTTTAAAAGCTCTCCTTCTCCTTAATCTCTTATCCCTTCCCCAGCTCCCAAACTCTACATTTTGAACTTCTTTTTAAAAAATATATATTTTATGGATTTTTTTACAGAGAGGAAGGGAGAGGGATAGAGAGTTAGAAACATCAATGAGAGAAAAAACATCGATCAGCTGCCTCCTGCACGCCCCCTACTGGGATGTGCCCACAACCAAGATACATGCCCTTGACCCGAAATGAACCTGGGACCTTTCAGTCCTCAGGCCGACGCTCTATCCACTGAGCCAAACCGGTTTCAGCCATTTTCAACTTCTTAAATGTCATTTATGCTAGTTCAGACCAAAGTAAACCCTGAGGGTCTATTCTAGTTCTTTCCTGTTTCTACCATTTCCCTTTGCCTAGTTCTTGAGATAATGGGCTACTGTTTTAGAAGCCAAAAGAGCCTTATTACTTTTTCAAGTTCCACTTATGTTTGACATGGAGACATGTGTGAATCTGGAAATGCAGAGACTCCAAGAAGCTCCCAGCCAGAGATCCTTTAGTGAGGAACATGCATGGTATGTGGAGTCTATCTCAGCCTTAGTTGCAATGCTCCTTCAAGCCTGCACAGCCCTTCATCTCTGCAGAAATCTGGTATTTCTGGTGGCCACAGTCCAGTGCAGGGGCTGCTCCAAGGCTGCATCAAGGGCTGAGAAGCAAAGGAGGAAAAAGATCTTCCACGAGGATTGCCACCCATCCATTCTACCTGACTTACCAATCAGGCAGAGATCATCTCCACGTTCTACACTGTTGGAATGCCAGAGGGACCTCGGTATCCAACCTAACCATCTCTTTTCACAGGGGAGGAAACTCGATCGCCAATGAGGAGAGGTGACATCATATGACAAAGGAAGGGAGACAGTGTCCTGGGGTCCTAGCTCCAACTCGGGACTCTTGCCTACCACCATGCCATGTACTTAACAGCCTCACCCTGCATCCCTGCATAGTTCTGATTACTGAAATCTGATGCATATATGACAACTGCCCGAGGATGGGGTTTGGCAGATCTGGTCAGCGCTAGCTAAGGACAGACCTTCTATGGGCCCTATTACAACCACCCTGGCCAGAAAATGGGAATCGGCACATCCCTCAGGCATCACACAGTGGAGAGGACAAAGGCCATCGCCATCCACTCAGCGACACTCTCTACAGTATATGATGATCACTGATCTATGCATGGCCTGATTGAGGCAGCTCTAACACGCAAGAGCCCAGGATCCACATCCCACTTCCCACTTTTGCCGTGTCCATGCCCCAGACCTCAGGTAATACACTTCCCTTCTTTGGTTCTGAGAGTCCCCATCGGTGGCAGGCAGAGTGATGCATCCTAGCTCCACCCCGCCCTCCCACCCCAAGGTGTGCACATCCCAACCACTGGAACCCATGAATAGTCATCTTACACAATGAAGGAGATTATGCAGACGTGATTAAGAGATGGGGAGATTACAGAAGTCTCTCCTGAAGCCTCCAGGAAGGAATGCAGCCTTGCCAACACTGATACCCACCATGGGTATCTGAATAAATCTGTATTGTTTTCAGCCACTAAGTTTGTTATAGCGGCAACAGAAAATGAATAATAAGTCATATTATCAAATAATAGTAATAAATAAGCTATTGTAAAAGTCAGTTATTTCAGGGACCTGTTCTCCATCCCACTGGCACTGGCCAAGTCCAGGCTTCCCTCTCTCTCACCGGACTGTTCCAGCCCTTTCCCCACACTCTCCTGCCTCCTGCCTCCAGCCTCACGCCCCTGTGCATTGTCCACACTAGTGTGAAAAAGACCCGTCTAAACATATTTCCGATTTCACAACAACCTTCTTAAAATCCTTCACAAGTTATCGGCCCCTAGACTGCTGGTTTTTAATGTTGTCTGTATGTAATGTGCTCAACCTCTTCTCTTGGTAATGTAGTGTTTTACAAGCCACCCAGCTTTGCAAAGTTTCCCAAGTCTTTGTCTTGCTGGGCAAAGTCACTGAATTTATGTGGGGCTATGGAGGGTGGGCATCCATTTGCCGTTCTTCGAGCATAATTCGTTCCGAGTAACTGATACCCACCGTGGCCAGTACGGTGCCGTTTTGTTCTCAATTCACAGCTCCTTCTCACCAAGGATTATCTCCCCATTGACCAGAGTGTCTATTTTCTGCCAGGAACAGATCTGTTATCTGGAACACAACACTGTGCTCTAGATTATGAAATTGTCCTGCATTAACTGTGTCAGATTTGTTTGAGGATCTCAAAATGTAGCATAAAGATCATTGAACTGGCGGTTGAGAGATCTGTGTCTGGTCCAAGTGGCCACCACGTGCCTTCAGACATAGCACACACATGTCGTAGCTGCAATTTCCTCATGTGTAGAAGGGAAGAATCTGGAGTTTCTGGCTTGAAATTATGTGATGTGTGAATTCAGATATCTTCCTAAACCTCAATGAATGTTTCCTACTCTAATGCATTTTTCCTACTTGCAATTAGAAAAACCAGAGTTCTGAATGTGATGTGGTTATTCCAAAACTGTTCAGAATACCAGAGAGCAATTTAAAGTTTTGCATCCAATTCATTCATTCATGCAGTCAACATGATTTTTTTAGTGTCTATTATATGATTTGCACCTCACTCAAGGACTGAATAATAACAACAATAAGAATAATGAATAGGGAACTCTTGCCTTCTAGTGACTACTATAAATCACCCTTTGTATTAGACATTGACCTTCAGAAAGTATTTCAGTTCCACTTTTGCATTAGGGGAGATGACATATATTTTAAAAAATTTCCCATCCTCCATGTGAGGTTCTAGGAATTAAAAAGGAAAGGACTGATGCTTAAAGAAAGTTGGGGTGGTTTTTGTTTTTTTTTCATCTTATTATTCTTAGTTGTCTCTGATGTAATGTCTAACAACTCATACAAACAATTCTTGCTTGAATTTGTTCTGAAAGATGACTATGAGAGAGACTATGACCCCAAAATAGAGGCATCAAAAACACCTGGATCTGAATTCTGGCTCTGTCATTTAATAGCTGGGTGACTCTGAGCAATTTACCTAAACTTTTCCTGCCTCGTTTTCCTCAATCAAAAACTGAAGGAGATGGTAAAAGTAGTATACACATCACGAGGAGGTTTTGAGTAGTGAGTTCATACATATAGTGTTTATAGAGTAACTCCTACACCTGCTGGCGATGGTAGCTATGGTCGTAGTAGTAATAGAAAATAAAGAAGTAGTGAAAATAAGACATATTTGTATACGAATGATCCAGAAAAAAAAAATGAGATGGCTCCTACCAGATACAAACTATGTTTTATTCTGCCTACGAGCATTCGCTGCTGTGTGGCAATTTCTCCACAGTTGAAAATATCAAAATTAGCCATCTTCCCTCACTATGTTTCTATACCCTGCAAGCAATCTTCCGAGGACTAATTCAACTTTCCAGGTACCTTAGTCCTGGGGAAGTGGTGTGGTAGATTGACAAACAGGATGACTCTGGCCACAGGAAAGTGGCAAATAGGCATTTTAAAATCAATCTTGTGTGAAATTAGTATCAGCGTGTCACTGAGACTCCAGGTGCACTGATAAGATCATTTTCTGGGCTTCTAAGACCCTGGGTCCCAGCCCCTAGACCGAGGTGGATTTGTGAAAACGATGCTCCTCTGGGGTTGGCTGTCCATCCTGCCTCATGACCACTGTTTCGGCTTCCTCTTGTACTGTGCCCCTTCACTGCATCTAGACTTCAACAGCACACGCTTTATCTCTATGAAATAATACTTTTCCTTGGTAGGCATGCTCCAAGAATCAGGGCTGAAAGCTCTAGATTAGAGGCGCCATATGTCCTACTGAGCCCAATGCCAGGCACATAGTGGTCACTCAATTAATATTTGTTATACAATTTTATGTACACCTGACGATTATAACAAGCCCTCCTAGGAAGATGTGGATTATCCTCCTCACAATAAATAACAGGAACAAAATGTAATTAAATAAGCTACACATTCTAATATACTGCACACAACGTTTTACTCTAAAAATCCATTTAAACTCTCAGTCTGCTTAAAAAAGGAGGGGCACTCCTTTGCACATATTCCATTTCTAACACTTTCAAATCACTTTAATCTACCAGTAGTGATGGAGAAGGTCATGAAAAAATCTCATTCCACAAAGGCAATTTAAAAGAAAGAAAAGCCAGATAGTACATTCAGAATGAGAGATATTCTGATGTCTATTTTAAGGAGAAGGTCAACTCAAGGTCAGAAGACAATCCACGGAATTACCAAAAATGAGAGATTCTACTTCCTGTACTTTAGGGATTATGGCAAAAGTCTGACCTGCTTGAGCTGTCCTTAGCAATCTGAATTCGCTGGTTCAGTATTCATTTATGAGATGCCATTTTCCCAACCAAAAGCTGCTACCTAGATTCATTTGAGTCCCAGACTCCACCTTGGGAAAAGCAGCCAGAGCAACCACCAGTGGCACTGATCAATCATTTAGTCTATTAATTTCTGCTTTTATATTTTTAAATTCTTTCATTACCATTTAAAAAATTACTTTTGGAATGGCTTTATTGTTCTTTTCACATTTCTTTAATTTAAAGGTGTCCTCTTTGCTTTCTCTTTAAGCAAAAATAAATAAATAAAATAAAAATATGTGTGTGCTTATATTTGGATACCTGTCTTGTTTTTGTGTTTGTTTCCATGTTTTTGGACATCAATCTCTTATTTGCTCACTTCTAATTTCATTGCATAATGGCTAGTTAACTTTTGGAATTTGTTGATTTCATTTGTGGCCTTATGGATGAATTTTATGACCATATCACATGTGTTACAAAATAGAGTCTCTGTTTATTGGGTAGAGAGTTCTCTAAATATTCTATCAAGCCTATTTGATGTATTGCTAGTAGAACTCTTCGTATTCTTATTGGTTTTTGTCTGCTTGGTTTTGTTTTCTGGAGTGGTTTATTCAAGCTGTCAACCGAAGATCTTTGGCATCAGTTAAACACCAACAGGGATCCTCAATTTGAGGGCAGTGAGAAAGGAAACCTTATTGAGCTCAAACAACTCAGTTGTGATACAGCAAGGCTGCTAGGAGGCCCTGGGGCCTATTGTGCACAAAGCCTGTCTGAGGGGATCTTGTCCTTTTCAGGGAGGTTTCCGAAGTGCTGGGACCTGCCTCTGGAGAGCTTTATATCGTGATTGTCTTCAAGGCCTGGGTGCTTGCCTTTCTCGTGGGTATTATGGGTTCTCTGTGGTCCTGCCTTATTTCCCCCACAACATTGTTTTTCCCTGCGGGCAGTTCCCCTGTAAAGACCAGCTGACCTTGGGAATGGAATGGGAGTCACACCTATGGCACCATGTCAGTCAAGCTGGGTCTCCTTCTCTTCTTTCTACCATTTCCGGGCAAGTAGACATTTTTTTATGAAAACTTCCTCTGTCTGTGCTCTTTGGGTTAGTTCCTCTCTTTACGCCAATCTCACGTACTTTCTGCTTTTAAAGAATTCTGCATTGTTTCTGGAGGGCTCCACTTCTTGGTTTGGGACCTCACTTTGGATTTATCTTTTCTTTTAGATTTTTCTATATTTTTTCATGATTTGTTATGGGAGAGGAAGCTGTAGTAACGTTGAGACAGACTGTCATCTTGTAACAATTAGTGACATTTTATTGGAACACAGAGTTCTGTGACCACCATCCTCTTGTTCAGTTGAATCCTCCAATTGAGGGAACGAGAGTGAGAAAGAGAGCGAGGAGATGGAACTTGGAAAGCTGTTTGAGGCTCATTTGAGGAAGGGGCATCTCTTAAGTAGCTCAGGGTTGTTTATCCTATTTCCATGTCCTGTAATGACAGGTGCCACCTGCAGCAAAGGAACAAAGAGGGTATTCTTCAGAAGTATGGGATAGAATCAGAAGCTCAGCTATAGACAAACCCCAGCTGGCTTCTTTTTACCCTGCCAATAAAAGGCCCTGTGCTTGCACTGTGGCTCCATTATCCCTACAGCATCAAAGCCAGGACAGGCCCCTCCTATCTCGGATGCTGACTGCAGCTCTTCAGCTGAGCTCTGCTTCCTGGTGCAAATGCAGCTGCACACACTCCACATGTTCTTAGAGTGTCTTCTTATTCTTTCTTCAGACTCACCAAGGGCAGCAAGACATTTCTTCCAAATGAGTTGTTTTACAGTGTTTGAATTTCCAGCTCACCACATTATTCTTCTTTTATTAAGCACTAATTTTATTTTTTAGATGTGCCAAAATAATCATCAATAATTATGCAGTGAGGTTATGTTATGTACAAATCCCTTTGGATAAAAAGGTCAGGAAAAACCCAATATTCCCAGAAAGGCACCAAGGTGTGCCTGAAGGAAGGGAGTGCACAAATGAAGCAAACACCTAGAGTTTTGTCTTTCTAAACCCTCTTGTCTTTTGGTTATGGCAGCCCATCTTTCTTTGAGAAACTGCTCCTTCCTTTCTCTAACCATGTGATTTTGGAGAAACCAGGAATCCTAGAGACTTGCCCTGGTCATGCTATCCATGTTACCTGCTTAAATATATCCTCCATCCTGGTGACGAGGGTTAGTCCTAGAGGTGGGCACATGACTCAAACTGGCAATCTGAGTCCTTCTTGAGGATTAACAGACACTGAGGCAGTGGGAAAGAAGCTGTTCCCTCAGGGTTCCTTCAGCTAGCATGAGGTAAGTCTGGAGCTGCCTCAATACATGCCACCTTTCTCACTCCACTTTCCAGGCAAGATGCTCCTCCACATAAGAGAAAATGAGACCAAGACCAGAAGAGACAAGGTGGAGAGAGATGGAGATGGGATCCCCCCCCCCACACACACCATATATATATATGGAGAGAGAGAGAGGTGATGATCTTATGTGAGGTCTTTTAGCCACTCAAATCCCTTACCTTGCCCTAATCCACTCTATTTAATTATACTTTGCATTCTACATTTGTCTTTTATGAGTCCTTGCACCTGGTTTATAACACAGGGAAAGCTCTTTCAGTGCCTACTCGCCTTTTGTTCCTGGGAAATGTCTAATCATCCTCCCAGGCCTAACCCAAATATCCCTAATTTCTCCTCCTCCCAACTCACAATTAGTCTTTGGGCCCCTCCCCTAAGCACTTTGAGCAGACTTCTAGGATATAATTATTTGTTTCTACTTTTCATAATGATTTTTTTCTACTTTTCCCTTTCCATTACACTCTGAGTTTCCTGAGGGCAGGGACTGTGTTCAATCATTTCTAAGTTCAAGGTGCTTCCGATAGGGCAGGGCATAGAGTAGACTGCCTCCCTAGAATTGTCTTCCCTGTGAGAGGAATGGGGAATATGGGAAGGAAGGTACTTCTGGAAAGAGGGTTCACTTCTACCATCCATATCCATAGTCTTTCCTTTGCCAGAGGTTGTCTGACCCACATGGCAAGTGAAAACAGAATCCCCTCTTGTGGGGAGAAATGGCTGCCTTCGGGAATCAGGAATAAATTTAGGGAGGTCTTGAATGCCATCTGAGTCACAGGGAGCTACTGAAGGATTTTAATGAAGAGTATTTAAATTACAGCTAAGTAAATTAGAAAGACCACCTGATAGTCATGTGAAGACTGGGATGGGGACATATTGAGGCTGAAGACAGCATTCAGGAGGAAACCAGGGGCAAAGCTTGGTTCCAAGAGATAGTGGGTAGGGACTTGGATAGTGTGCTGGGACAGAGAGGAGGGCATGGTGGCCTTCCTTATCATCCTTTCTCTCTTGATCCCCTCAGATGAGCAGGTGAGACTTCCTTCCTGATGGCCTTCATCCATGGCTCCTCTCATTTTTCTGTCTTGCCTGCAAATCTCATAAAGTGTCTAAATTAGGAAAGAACACTGCTCTCTCCTTACCCCATAGAATCCTTGAGAGTTACATCTTTGTCAGCACTTCTGCTTCCAGCTCCCATCGGATCGGTTAATGTTTCTTTTATGAAGCGAGGACACCTGATTTCTGTCAGTGCAGGGCTGAGGGCTGCCTCGTCAGCATTGTCTTCCTGGCTGGCCATATCAAATAGACCAAGGAAGAAAGCAACTGAACAGGTGATCAGATTCCAAGGCGATGATGCAGGGTGGCACACTGTTTGAAAGAGTGGAGCTGCAGGGAACTAAAGGGTCCCATCATGCTGGGATGATAGTCACAGCCAGTTGGAGTTTTCTGTTCAGCTGGTGTGAGAAAAGCTGAAGACTGGCTGCTCATCCTTGGGTCACCTGGATGAGCCCTTTCCCTTGTCTGGTCTTGTTTTCTCATCTGTAGTGTGTCAGTGATCCCTACATGTTTCTCCCAGGCTCTTCTTATCTGGACTAAGGGATATAATGGGTGTCTTCATTGTTACAACCTGTGGCAGTCCCAAGAGTTAACCCAATCCTCACTCGCCATTGAACAGCCCCCCTCCCCCACATACACACACTCATTTATTGAATAAATCATTCATTCATTCAGCAAACATGCACTAAGCTCCTATGCTGTGTCAGGCCTTTGCACTATGGATACAGAAATAAATACAAGCCATTCTGACTCTTACAGAGTTTATAATCTAGGGAAAAATCCATAAATGTAAACAGATAATCACCACAAATTGACAATGTTAGAAGCAAAGTGAAGAGGGGTACACAGGCGGGGTCATTACTAAGGGATTCTGTTTTGTTCATGCTCCAAGTACATAGCATTTCCCCTAGAATATAGGTTAGGTCCTCAAATGAATGACGTGACATGTTAGCTGGGCCTACAGGATGAGTAAAAGTTTCCCAGGTAGAGAGGTGAGAGGAAAACATTCCAACTAGAGGGAAATATATGGGTTGAAACCTGTAAACATGAATGAGATTGGTTGTTCTTGGAAAGAGTAAGCAGTTCTACGTGCCTGGCAGGCAGGGCTTGGTAAAGACCTGCTAGGAGATGAGGTTAAAGAAACAGATGGAGGGGGAAGTGCAAAAGGTCTTCAGGGGCTTGGTCCCTAGCAATGAGAAACCACAAAAGGTGCAACATAGCAACTTTGGATTCTCCTGGGCTTGATGTGAGTAGACTGGGGCAGGAAATTCCCCCAGTTAGGAGGCCCTCTCCAAACTGGTGCTACTCTTGGCTCAAGGCGGGTTGGAATGAACAGGACAGCTACAAATATGGATTCTCCTCCATCTCAACAGGTTGTTGGGTCATTGATTTATGGAGATTCTGATGAAGGATAAGTGGATTATTTGAGGAGTTAACCTTGAATTAAGCAATATCCCTACATATAAAATATATAAGAAAAACAATGGATAATCTGGTCAGAAACCAAAGGTAAGAAGAAAGTATTGACTGCTTGAAATTCCCTAGCTCACCGTTTCCCAACCTTTCCTACCTAGACCTGTTTGATTATCGGGAACCTTGCTATCTACTCTATTGCTCTGTTAAATGTAAAAAATACATGTAACATTTTGGCTAAGAACTAACTAAAGCAATCAAATACTACCAATATCATAAAGAAGCACAGATTTGTTTAATCTCCTAAGTGTTTGGTGTGGTAAACTGAGGACCAGAGAGGGACAAGGAGCTAGCTGAGGTCCCTCAGCAAGTCAGACCTGCAGCAAGTTCAGAGCTAGGATTTCCTAAGCGCCAGACAACTAGTTTCCCTGGAGTGACACAAAGCCTTTGGCTGCATGAACCAAAGGAATAGTTAAATCAAATGTTTCTTAGCAATCACAGGTGGTGAGGCTCTGAGAAGATAAAGCCACAATGTCCCCTGGAGCTCAGCCTACCAAGGCTGCACCACTGTGCTGACTCATTTCCTGTAAGTAAAGTCATCTCCCTGTAGAAAATCTTTGCATGCCCACAGGAGAAGTTCAAACTGCTGAGAGTGGTATCCAAGGCCTCCTTCTCTGAACTCATCTCACACTCTAGCCCAGAACCACACTGGGCAGTATACCACGGTTCTCAAACCTGGCAACACATTGGGTCACCTACAGAGCTTTTTTCTTCCATAAAACAATACTGAAGTTTAGACTGTACCTCTATAGATTTGGGGGATGGATCCCAGGCATTTCCATCTTTTAAATCTCCCTGTGTGACTCTAATGAGCAACCAGAGTAGAGAATCACTATTCATCCACAGCTTACTATTTTCTGTGATCTAAATCTGACTTACCCTCTCTGAGGCTTTGGGCAGGAAATCCTTGCTCTGCCTTGTCCCCACTTCTCATTGGCTCTCCCTCCAAACTACCAAGATGCATCACTTCTTTTGTTTTATATTTTTACACATACCTACATCATAGCATGTGTACTCCTTTGCCATGTCTTTTTGAGCCCTAAGGTGACTGTGGACTTGACAAAGAAGATGCTGTTGTATTTATCTGTTTGCTCATTATCAAAACTATAGGACCAGCCATAGAGCAGGCGCTGAATAAATAACTGTGGTCAGAATAAATTTTTCTGAACCCCAGAGTGACTAATGTTTAGAAAACCACATATGATCATAGGCCATTGAGTCATAGGACACAGCTTCTGAGAGATCCCCAGAGGCTGTGTTCTAGCAATTGCTTCTTAACATCTCCTGTCTCCAAGGAAGAGAAATGACCCAAGACCTTCTTCTTACCTGCAACTGAAAATGGGAGGCTAATCTCACCCATGTGGCTGGGCAACCCTATAACTAAAAGAAAGGGAGAGAAGATTCTTTAAACCCAGAGAGACCATGGTTGGAAACTTCCTCTCACTAAGTGTACAGTCTATGGGACAAGTTACTGAAAGTGTATGAAATAACATATAAAGTGTTCGGCACATTGCCTGCTACATTAATTAGGGTTCTCCAGAGAACCAGAACCTGAACCAGAAGTAAATATATACATATATGAATTTTTTAAATGTTACAAGGAATTGACTCACGTGATTATGGAGGTTGACAAGTCCTAAGATCTGTAGTCGGCAAGCTAGACCCCCAGGGAGCCGATAGTGTGAATTCCAGTGTAAACTGGCTCAAGACTGAAGAAGCACCAATATTTCAGTTTGAGTCCAAAGACAGGAAAAGAATGATGTCCTAGCTCAAACCATCAGTCAGGAGATGCCTCTTACTCCGCATGATTGCTCTACTCCATTCTTCACTGGATTGGATGAGGCCCACCACATTAGGAAGGACAGTCTGCTTTACTCAGTCTATTGATTCAAATGTTAAGCTCCTTCAGAAACACCCTCCCAGACACACTCAGAATAGACACCCTGTGGCCCATTCTAATTGACATAAAAGTAACCATCATACCTGCCATGTAGTAGATTCTCCACACATAGGAATTCCCTTCCTTCCAGAAGATATGGTTTCCGATTCCCCCAATGTTCCACCCAACTGTGAGCTCAATCTCTGCTTGTGCTCACCATCCTTCCCATCCACCCTCCTTCTTACCCTCCCTCCTCTCTCTCTCCTGACCTGTTCCTTTTTTCTGTCTCCCAAACGGTTCACTTAGGATTCATTCCAGTGAAAGGAAGGAATTCCTTTGGCACTCTTTCTTTCCCTCTGCCTTTTGGAGATATGATGAGCACACATCGCAGGATTAAAGCAAGTCAAGGAGAAAGTCTGATACCAACCAGTGAACACCAGAGCAGCAAGAATCTGGTCTCTGTGCCGGGACGGGAGGCAGGGAAGGAGAGAAGTGAGGCCTCTGACAAATACTGTGCAGTGTGTTTTTATTACCGCATAATCCATGCTCGTGCCACTTGTCCACATACCACCAGTTAATGGAAACCTCATGTTCTCCTGATCTGGGCCGCCTTGTGGTTAACTCTTGCAGGGCCAGGTATGCATCCAGGCCAAAGGAAATCCTTTCCAGAAGGAAGCCAGGTTATCAGACAGGCAGGCGCTGCCTCACATGTTGAAGAAAGTCACCACGGACTGTGGTTAATGATAAAGGCAGGAATGTGGCAAGCAGGCGCTCGTCTGGACCTGTCTGCAGAGCTGCTCGAGAAATACCACATGGCATTTGGGTGCAATCATCACCTGGAGCCTGGGCTACCTCTGGATTCATGGGAATGCTTGCTCCCCATTTGCTGCTGTCTTGGAGCTTTGATTCATCTGGGGGAAAAGTTCCAGAGTCTGCACAGACCAAGCACAAAATCAATGAGTGAGAGAAGGACGTTGTATTGCAGTGGAGTGTGTGCTGAGAGTTTGCACAAGGAGTGTGGGAGCTCCAGGGAGAAAGCCACTAACTCTGCCTGGGAGTGCCAGGAATAGCATCCAGAGAAGGCGATATTTGATCTTGAGGGTTTGGATGAACAAAGAGATGTTTTTAAAAATCAGCCAAATATGGAGAAAGGCAGAGAAAGCAATGTGTGGCGGGACTAGAGGTATTTTCTCATACAGAGAGGAGGAAGGGGCGGTGAAGTGGTTAAAGGCTGGCCACAGAGTCATACTGCCTTCTAATTCCAACCTTCTTAATGGCTTGTGACCCAGATTTATAACCTCTGCTTTTATTTCCTCATCTGTACACTGGGGACCATAACAGTGTCTACCTCAGAGAATGCTCTTAAGAGTAGATGATGAAATGCATGAAGCCCTTAGCCCAGTTCCTGGCAGGTTAAGGGCCTGGATAAATGTTGGTCATCATTAACATCAGGGAACAAAGGGCTGCTTGGAACAGTCAGAACACATGTTGCTTGGGGACAATGGGAAGACCCAAGGTTAGTCAGGGACCAGATGGTGAAAGATTTGGAGGCTGTCCTAAGGATTTGAACTTGATCCTGTGGGTCATGGGAAATCACTGAAGGTTAATTCATTCAAATACCATCCTCTAGTTGGTTTTCCATCTTGGAAGATCCTACCTAGAAATTCTTTTTTACTTTCTCATCAGGGATCCAAACTGTCCTGGGTAATGCCTGTCACCCTCTGAAGAGAAGAATCAGCCCCTGTAGCTCAGCCCACATACACAGCACTCTTTACATCATCAGACCATCTCATTCTGACACTTGAGCTCTAGGCCTGCACTTGGGTCGCCCTTTAATTTATTGCCAGTGGAAGTCAATCATAAAAAAACAGGAGAGGGGAGAAACCAAGATGGCGGCATAGGTAAACACCTAACCTGCTGCCTCACAAAACAATTTCAAAACTACAACTAAAAGATGAAATGGACACCATCCAGAACCACAGGAAAGCTGGCTGGGTGGAAATTCTACAACTAGAAAGAAAGAGAAAAGCACATTGAGACTTAGAGAAGTTGCAAAAGGCTGAGGTATGGAGATGTGCGTGGGGAGAGGACTGTTGGCTGAGTATGTGGCTTGCTTTCTTAAGCAGGAGGGAGATGGAAGCTCCTGACTTCATTGAACTTCAGTTCTGGGTGAGACTCTGGGAACCCAGACTCACTCAGGGGGAATCTGGACTGTCTGGCAGTGGGCAAAACTCGAGGGCGGCTTTCTCTCAGAGGTGCTTGCTGCGGTTACCAAGGGACACTGAGACCCAGGGGCTTCATAGGGAAGAGCTGACAGGAAGCCAAGGCTGTATGCTCTGCCCTGAGACTCCACCCTATCCAAGATGAGAAAAGAGGCTTTTACAATTTTGTAAGTCTTATCTCATAAGGGTGTCTCCAGCACAGAAGTTCTCCCAGCATAGAAACAGGTGATCCTCACAGTCAATTGGCCTGGAGGTCAATTCCTCCCAGTGATACCAACCACAATCAAGACTTAACTACAACAAGGCTGTGCACACAGTCTACAAAGGGATGCACCAAGAGTGTCCACCTCGGGTAACTGGGGAGGCTGAGCCACTGGGTCCTATAGGACACCTAGCACACAAAGCTACTCTACCAATTCAGGGAAGCAGCAAAAATTTGGAGACAAAGAAACAGATGACAAATGAAAGAAATGGAGGAGAGCAAATGATTGGATATAAAGTTCAACATCACGGTTATAAGGTTTTTCAAGAATTTCCTAGAAAAGGCTGATAAATTTAGTAAGACCTTAGAGAATATGAGCAAGACCCTCGAGGAGATGAAAAAGGACCAACTAGAAATTAAACATACACTGACTGGAAAAAAAAATTATACAGAGACCTAATAGCAGACTAGAGGATCGCAAGAATCAAGTCAAAGATTTGAAATACAAAGAAGCAAAAAACACTGAACCAGAAAAGCAAAAAGAAAAAAGAAACCAACATTTGAAGATAGTGTAAGGAGCCTCTGGGAGAACCTCAAGAGTACCAACATCCAAATTATAGGGGTGCCAGAAGAAGAAAGAGAGCAAGATAGTGAAAACCTATTTGAAGAAATAATGACAGAAAACTTCCCCTACCTAGTGAAAGAAATAGATTTATAAGTCCAGGAAGCACACAAAACCCCCAAAAAAAGGAATCTAAAGAGGACCACAACAGGACACATCATAATTAAAATGCCAAGAGCAAAGACAAAAAGAGATATTAAAAGCAGCAAGAGAAAAACAGTTAATTACCTACAAGGGAGCACTCATATGATTGTCAGCTGATTTCTCAATAGAAACTCTGCAGGCCAGAAATATTCAAAGTGATGAATAGCAAGAACCTACAACCAAGATTACTGTATCCAGCAAAGCTAGCATTCAGAATTGAAGAGCAGATAAAGAGCTTCACAGGTAAGAAAAAGCTAAAGGAGTTCATCAACACCAAACCAGTATTATATGAAATGCTGAAAGGTATTCTTTAAGAAGAGAAAGAAGAAGAAAAAGGTAAAGATAAAAATTATGAACAACAAATACATATCTATCATCAAGTGAATCTAAAAATCAAGTGAATAAAAAAATTGATGAATAAACTGGTGAATATAATAGAATCAGGGGCATAGAAAAGGAATGGACTGAAAATTCTCGAGGAAAGGGGTATGGGAGGTGCAGGAAGAGACTGGACAAAAAATCGTATAACTATGGATGAGGACAGCGAGGGGGAGGTAATGGTAGAGGATGGGGTGGGAACTGGGTGGAGGGGAGCTATAGGGGCACAAAAGAGGGACAATTGTAATAATCTGAACAATAAAGATTTATTAAATTAAAAAAGAGAGAAAGAAAGGGAAAACATCTATATCCAAAAAAACCACACACACACACACACACACACACAAAAAAAAAAAAAACAAAAACAAAAAAAAACAGGAGAAGGAACCAGGTCTGGCTCTTCCCAAAGTTCTAGGCCTCAAAGCAAAGTTTATAACACAATGTCTTCTTGTCCTAGTTAGCACGAGTTGCTTGGCATGTGAAAAACCCTGGAAAATTTCCACAAAGTGGTGAAGTGTCCTGCAAGTAATGCTGATGGGATCTGAGCCACAGCTCACCAATGGAGGCTGTTGGTCTGGTTGTGGGGTTATCAGGGTAATGGGTCCTGGCATTCTGCTCACACCATCTTTATAAACGTCACTTTCACTCTATTGTACATTAACCCCAATCTCTTCACAAGCTCCAATATAAAAGTTCTCTGCAAAGAACCAAGGTTCATGTGCAGCACTGTTAAAAATACCCCAGCATGAGAATATGGAAGCATTAAATAAATCCATGATCCCTATAGTGGACTCACCTGAAAATGTCTGCCTTTGATTAGGAGAAAGCAGTCTTTCTCTCGTGAGAGATTGATTACCGTCCACCCCCAGGGTAACAATAGAAACCCAAATCCCCAAGACTGATCCGATTCCAAATACTAGGTCCTATTGTCCTTTTGAGCTCATATATAACTATTACTATGTCCTCCCAATGGAACTCAGCCTAGCAGTTGCTGACAGGTTGATTCTCTAGTTTGGGATGAATGAGTGAACCAATGAATGGTTAGTAGATAAAGGTTCTATATCCCCAGTTAGTGCACTTGAATTTTATTCACTTCTTTATCTATTCGTGATCAATTACTCATGGCAGAGAGAGCACTTTCCAGTGTTATTGCTAACAATCTGCAGGGTGGGCCTCACTTCCTCCTCTGAAACAGCCACCCCTTACTGTGAGTATTTAAATGGATCCAACTCTGCTGCTATACTGCACAGCCCATCTATCACAGCAATTTGTGCAAATGCCACTCTAGTATCCAGCTCTATGTATCATGTATTTTGAGATCGCACAGTTCCTGAGGCCTTTGTAAAGCAAACCTTTCATGAATAAATCAGGAAATACCCTGATGCATGCTTTATGTAGAGGAAGATATTCTATTTAGGTCACGCAGAGAAGTTCTGCCAAGTTTGCTAAAATGAACAAATCCCCTGAGTGTAGTCTACCTCTACACATTCCAAAACACAAGCAAGTATGTCCTAGGCCCCCTCAGGCTGCTCTCTGCAGACACTGAGGACTCCAGGTCTATAAAGGATCAGTTTGATCACCTGAGGCTCCAAAGTTTTTCAAGTCAGAAGCCAGGCAAGGAGTTTTGCTAGTCCACAGGAAGAATTTTGCAAGTGGAAAATGTGTTTGTGGTGCCTGGGGCAATGGGACTTCTGCAAGAGGAGGAGGAAGAAACAAGAAAAATCACAGTAAGCCTGTTGTCTTAGCTTGTTTTTTGGATCCACTTAACAAGTCCCTGACTTTGTTTGAGTCCAGAGCATTGCAACGGACTCTTTTGAGCCTCCCCCAGAACACAGGATGTGTGGCCTAGTGCGCCTTCCCCTTTAGCAATGGAAATTCTCCTGATAAGAGTAAGGATTTCCAGATTTCCAGCCAACCTCAAATTAGAGAGGGTTATCTGGGGTAGAAGAATGCAGAACAAAATGTTGAATGATTCCCTTCGTTTTCTCAAGGGCAGGCAGGCCCCAGCCCCTTTTGCCCAGAAAAAGCTGTGTGCAATTAGAAGAAAAAGGAGGAGCCATTGACTTGGATTCTGGGTGGTTAGAACATGGAGAAGTCCCAACAGTATTGAGAAGGTGGGAAGAATGTTTGAGAACATTGTTTGAACAGGGTCTGATGTTTTACTTTCTGGGTTTCCAAATTTGTCTTGGGCAGTGCAGTTAATACCATCAACCACTTTAGGGACCAACTCCTAATACAATTCAAAAGTAAGGACAAACCCAAGACAAAAATGTTCAATCAGTTAAGGTTGCTAGCAACATATCAGCCCATACCCTGATTGTCTGGGAAGATAATTATGTTGAATATATAAAGACCATATCTTCCTTCTTTTTCCTGTACTCTCTTCCAAACATCTGTCTTGGGTTGAAGCTTTTTTCTTACATTTGATAAGGCCCAGTTTACAAAGTTGGACTATTCTGAGGAGACTCTTTAAGGATACTATTTGGTACCCTCAACTCTTTGTTGCTTCCACTACCATTTGTTGCTAAGGTGAAGATTTGAGATAGAGTTGGTCACAATCATTACAACTTGATTTCCTAATATTTACCTTCTTGGAGTGTCACTGATTTCTAAGGGCTTAGGAATACTGCTTTCATCCTGTTATGCCACTCACATGATTCAGACATTTAAGCCCTACCTCATCACTAATGGTGAGTGACCTCAGCCAAGTTTTTACATTCATAAAATGTTGACTGCAATGTATACTTTCCCCAATCTAAAGAGAAGGACCAGTTGAAAGAATTTATAGTGAGCATGGTGTGAACTATATATAAATATCGCCATACAAAGTGATTTTGCTGAAAAATTTTCCAGTGATATCTCTGGATTTTTCTTTTATTTCTCCCCACCTTCTGCAGGGTCTGGCATATAGTTGGAAATCAATACACGTTTGTTGCTTATTGGTGGTCTTGTAAATGAGAACCTGAGTCTGAGAACCAATTCTCTAAGGAAGAGGAAACAAAAGAGGGCTTAAAAAAAGAAATGAGTTTTTTTTTCACATTACAAAAATAATTCAAGATCAAAAGATAAAATTTAGAAAACGCATGAAAGTGCCAAAAAGAAAGTTAAAATATTTCATATTTGCAACCTGTTAGCATTTTGCTGGGCCTGAAGTCTTTCTTTCTGACTAGTGTATACACTCAAGTGTCCTCATAGCATAATACTGCCCCTCTAAGTATTGAGTATATCACAGACCAAGAAATATATTTTCTTAGCAGGTAAAAGGCTGGAAGATTAGTTCCTAAATCTACTAATTCTCTAATTAATAGAAATCTGAGAAATGTCAGTGTGGAGCTGTAAAGCCCATTCTCTCTTGGTATTACTCTTAATAAATGTAATAATAGCTAATATTTATTCAGTGCTTACTATATGCAGGACATTGGTCTAAGCCTGTGATTTTCAACTTTTTTCATCTCGTGAGACACATACAATTCAAAAGTAAACCCAAGACAAAAATTTTCAATCTGTTAAGGTTGCTAGCAACATATCAGCCCATACCCTGATTCTTTGGAAGATAAGTCTCTGGGAAACTAATTACCCATATTTTCCGGCATATAAGATGACTTTTTAACCCAGGAAAATCTTCTCAAAAGAAGGGGGTCGTCTTATAGGTTGGGTGTCATCTTATAGGGTGGGTATATCCCAAACTTTATATTTTAACTGGAAGAGTTAGGGGGCATCTTATATCCCCAGTCGTCTTATACCCTGGAAAATATAGGTACTAAAATTCTGCAGCATGTCAAAAAATGTATTTTTTGCTGATATTACCAAAAAAATAGATATAATTTTGATTCATTCACACCAGGTGGCTATTGTGTTGCCTGCTGTCATTTTTAAAATTTTATTTGACAATCTAAGGGAAAGGAGGTCAATGCCCTTGACTACATAGTCAGGTATTCCATGCCAAATCATATTCCAATCCAAAGATTTCAATTCTGTCATTGTGAATGTGCATTCTCTCCTCATTTTACAGATGAAAAAAATAAACCTAAAGTACAGTGGCATTAAGGAACTTACACAAGCTAGGTCAGGATTCTAAGCAAACTGGGTTCTTCAGAGTCTGCATGAGAGGTCCTCACATCAGTATAGTTCTCAAAAGCTTATATATACAGTTCTCTCCAGCACACTAGATTTGTAAATCATATTTAAGGTGTTTATTACTCTACTAGAAGCCTGGTGCATGAATTTGTACACAGGTAGTGTCCCTTGTCCTGGCTGGCTATTGAGGCCTATGGGTGGGCTATCAGAGGGGTCCTGGGAGGTTGGCTGGTCATCCCCCTGATCAGGAACTTTGGGGGGGGGCAGCTGGCAGGAGAAGGAGCTGCGGGAGGTTTGCTGATGGTCCCCGGATTGGGGGAGGGGTGGGGCCATGGGATGAGGGTAGGGAGGCTGGCCTGCTGTGGAGGGCTGTGGAAGGTTGGTCATGGGAGTGCACTGACCACCAGGGGGCAGCTTCTGTGCTGAGAATCTGCCCCCTGGTGGTCAGTGCACATCATAGCAACTGGTTGACCGGTTGTTCGGTCCTAATGGTTGTTTATCTTATGCTTTTATATTTATAGATTTTACAGTCAGGACAAGTGAGATCAGGGGCAGTTACATGACTTGCTGCAAGGATTCATAACTAACGCAGCAGAATTATAACTCAACTGCAAGTTCACTAGTTCTAATCCTAGTGGCCCGTGGCTGCCGTAGGATCACCTGGACAGTCAGCAAACTCATGTCATAACACAATTTTACTTTTCCCATTAGACCAACATGGTTATTCAGGCAGGTTGCACACAAACCATTCTACCTTATTCAAGCCACCAGTGATCATAAAAGGTGTGAGAAAGCTTAGAGCTGTCAAAAGTAACAGCCATACATCACCCCGGGGTTCTGAGCCAGAACCTGTGGAGCTCCTGGAAGCCTACAGTTTTGCAGCCCACACATGTACAGGTCACTCTTCCTGCTGGCTTCAGTTAGTTACCCCTCCTTATCGCTCCCTTCCTCCCGACCCTGCTCCCCATTCACAGTATTTGGGCTGCTTGGAGAGTCATCTTGGAAATAAACAGTACATCAGACATATCCATTTCAGGAGCTCAGACCTAGCAGTGGTTCTCAACCTTCCTAATGCCACGTCTCTTTAATGCAGTTCCTCATGTTGTGGTGACCCCCAACCATAAAATTATTTTCTTTGCTACAGATATTTACATTATGATTCATAACAGCAGCAAAATTACAGTTATGAAGTAGCAACGACAGGCAGAGAAGTGAAGCAACCCTTTAAGAGGCTGGCAGAGTTACCCAAGAAGGGGATGATGGTGGCAGGAACCAATGTGGTAACCATATAGATAAAGAGAGATAAACAGATTTTTAAAAGCATGTTGTATATAAAATCAACAGCACTTGCAGAAGGAATAGATAAGGATGGGATAACAAAGGAATCAAGAACAATTTCTAGGTTTTTTGCTTAAACAACATTAAAGGGACGTGGCATTAGGAAGGTTGAGAACCACTGTGCTAGAGAGTGTCGACAGAATTCTCATCAGAGCAATTTCATGGAGTTGGGATGTTCTGTCCCCAGACTTGGGTAATGGAAGGCCACTGACTCTGGGCAAGATAAAGCTAGCACTCATGAGCTATGTTAGGATACAAAGCTCTACCTGCACTATAGCATTGCCTGAAGTCAGGAGTTCCCATCCCTGGTTGCACATGGAATCATCTGGGACCTTTAAAAACAATCCCCAAGTCCCATTTCAGACTAATTGAGTCTGAATCTGAGGGTGGGGTTCAGGCATTGAAATTGTTAAAAGCTCCCCTGGTGATAATCTTGTGCAGGCATGGTTGAGAACCAAAGTCTAAGTGACACTTAAGCACTTGGGTGATGTTTGGAATCTAATTGTATTGCTACCAGTTGTGTGGCCTCAATTTCTTCATCTGCAAAGGGGGATAATTATATCTATCTCTGGAGTCCTTAATGAAGATTAAATAAGATAACACAGGCATAGATAAAACCTCTGTGCGCTAGTGTTTGCTACTATTTTCCTTAGTATTGTTATTTTTATCATTATTTGATATCATTGGCGCAGAATGCTCAAGGAGAAAAAATATTCTACTTACTTTAATTAATCAAGATTTATTTCATGCCTAAAATGTATAAAGAATCGTACAAAACACAATACAAAGAGGAATCAGATCTAGGGTGTGGGCAGTAGAAACCATATGTTCTGAATTACCTATCATGCGCTCTCTTTGCATACATCATCTCCCGATAATCCCAGTAAGGGGTCATTGACATCCATGAATATAGGTGAGGAAACGGAGGTTTGCGGGTTTTTCCCTCAAAGTCTCCCAGTGTAGGAGGGCCTGGTTTAAACTCAGGCTCCGCTGCTCCCAGGTTTGAGCTCCTTCCCCTGTTTCACCACTGAGCAGCTGTATGTATGGGGTGGGCATAGCCTCCTTTCTCTCAAGACATTTACAGGGAAGAGGAAGGCATGATTTGTACGGAGTGGGGCGGAATCAGGGAAGGCCTTGTGAAGGAAGTGAAAATTCAATGGGGGTTTAGAAAACAAAAAGGATTTCACCAAGAGGGAAATGGAAGGGTCTGGACACTTCTAGTGGGGAAACCCTCAGGAGCAAAACCAAAAAACAATGGCACATTCAGACGATTTGGGATGAGTGTGCACTGTACACTTGGCTCTCAGCTTTGCTCCTGACCTCTTGCATCACTCTCTAAACAGAGACTCTCTTCCTCTGAAATAGGACCCCTGGAGGGATTAGAAAGCACTCTCCATAACACTCTCCTTTCTTACTTATCAACAGCAAGAATCTCTCCTGCATTCTGAGCTACTGTCCTATTGATGACCCTGGGAATTTTACATGCCAGTCAAACGTCAGTTGTGCAATAGGGAGCTCCAGCACAAGCAAGGTTGCTTCTGTCTCTCCCATGCATGTCAGACACAATGCGTGTGTATGTGTGTGTGTGTGTGTGAATGCACATGTGTGTGCGCGTGGACGTGCATATGCAAGCAAACGCACACACACTCACACAAGAGTGAAGAAGAGACAGTTGGGGAGGAGGCTTGGTTCATTTTTCTTTGCAGACCAGACTCCAAGTCCCATCTGTTCCTTGCAAAGCAGCAAGGTCAATGCCAATTTCCCTTTCATCATCCCTGTCTGTGGCTGAGCTGTCTGCGGTGGCAAAAAAATGAATGTTCTCCATAGCTCTCCGCTCTGGGGTGGCCACTTCCAGCCTGCCTACAAAATGTGACTGGGCCACATCAGAGCCAAGCAAAATACACTCTGCTGTGTCAGTGTCCCCTGCATGGCAAGTCCACAGAAGGAAAGAGTCTCCTTTGGAGGAAGCTATTCCACCACCCAAGGTCTGCTGGAGCCTGTGGAGAATTGCAGCTAAAAAGAGAGTGAGAGAAAAAGAGAGAGAGAGAGAGAGAGTGAGAGAGAGAGAAGAAAAGAAAGCCTAACATATGTAACATGAACTCTGTGGTTTCCTCCGGTGCTTGGCATAGCTGAGGCTGTCACATTTCAGGTCTCCAGTTCTCCAGAAACAAAAAGACCATGTGTGTTAACCATGCTGTCCCAGAGATTAGATCAAAATTCTGATCGGAGAATGAGGTTAATCATGGGTTCATCACACGGTGACCTTTGCAGGCAGGACCGCAACCCAATGAGGTTGCTATTGTGCACAAGCCAGATTCAGAATGAGGCCTGTAGGTTTCTGCAGCTCCCACCGCCTGGATTCCAAGGGGAGGGGGCTCCAAGCTCCAGGCTGAGGCCTGCAAGGGCATGGGGGTGGGGTGGGGAATGTTACAGGAAGTGAGGTTTATAAACTGGGGCTCCATAGAATGTCCCTGGTCCCTGGAATTTTGTAATGGGAAGGAGAGAGGAGCTCCTGGCAAATTGGTCCATGGGCTCATTATTGCATGAAAGAAACCTGGTGTCTCCTCTTTGGCTGAAAGAAAGGCTCCAGCTCCAGTTGGAAGAGCATGAGGAAACACGACCTTGCAAGGCAGGGTTAAGGGGCCCATGTTCAGGGATCAAGGTAGAAAAATACTTCCAGAAGTTGGTGTGCTGAAGGTGAAAATGAACTCTGCTGCTTTGTTTACAGTTCCCTGTGGGTCACATGACTTTCACCACACACACAGCAGGGCCCTAGTTTAACCCAGTCCTCACTGGAGACCCAGCATCTGCAATCCTAGAGCCAGGTGTGAATCTGGGCTCCTCAGCTTATTAGGGATGTGATCCTGGGCTAGTCATCTAACCTCAGTCCGTTTCCTCGCCTGTAAAATGGAGTTAATGATAAAAGGACCATATTTTGTGAGACAATACTTGGAAAAGCCTGTTACATATTAAATACTCATTATATATGAGCTAGTAATACTTATCCCAACCTTCAAACCAAAGTCCTATAACCCCCGACCCCATATCAACTGCCTCTCTTGTGCCTATCTTATTCTCGAACCACTGAGAGCTTCTTAGGGTCTCCTGTCACTTTCTCCATGATTTTCCTGTCAACATACACAGGGACATACACACACACACACACAGAGAGAGAGAGAGAGAGAGAGAGAGAGAGAGAGAGAGAGAGAGAGAGAGAGAGAGAGAGAGAACATTCTGGTTTGGGTTTGCAGAGACTCTGCCTTCACATATACTATTTCCTCTGCATGGAAAGCCCTCTCCTGTTCCCAAGTGCCTTCAAAACACTGCCCAGTCTTCATCCCATATGAGCTTTCCTTGAGGCTCGACTCCCTCACGAATAATACCCTCCTCCAACGAAAGAGCTCCCAGGCCTGTTGCTGTGCTCTTTGCCTTCCCACATCCTGCATACTGACCTGTGCCTGTGATTAACTGTCCCATCAGATGGTGAGAAACCCGAGGGCAGGCGCTGCTCTCCGCTCTGTATCCCGAATTCTTTGCATATTACCCAAACTACAACGAGTGCCCATAAAACATTTATCACGTCAAACTGAATTTAGCTCGGTGGAGCACCCGAGAAGAGAATGGTTCTGACTAAAACATTTTTTATGCAGTATGTGAAGGTTAACCAAAAGTTTTTGCACCAACTGCCTCATTTAATTCTCACAACAATCCTCTGGAAGACTTGAGGAATGATGGTCATTTTCAGAGATGAGGAGACTGAGGTGCCCAGTATAAATGCTGTGTGCACGGTCATACCATCAGTAAATTGGAGTGAGGCAGGACTAGAATTAAGGTCTATTTCTACGGCGTCTTCCTCCACTGAGATTTATTGCCCCAAATAGCAATCAGGGCACACTTCTGTCTCTTCCACAGCGCTCTGTCTGTTCCTCTATCAGAACATGCACCACGTTGTGTATCTTCACATGTTTACCCCCAGTAGGTAACTGGTTCTTATATTTTATTGATTTTTACAGACAGGAAGGGAGAGGGATAGGAAGTTAGAAACATCAATGAGAGAGAAACATCGATCAGCTGCCTCCTGCACACCCCCTACTGGGGATGTGCCCGCAACCAAGGTACAGGGCCCTTGACCGGAATTGAACCTGGGTCCTTTCAGTCTGCAGGCCGACGCTCTATCCTCTGAGCCAAACCAGCCAGAGCAGTAACCGGTTCTTGACCTGCAATGTCTTCTGATGTGCAGGAAAGATGAAGTTCATGTTGAGGAATTAGGATGAGATGTGACATGCACATGTTAAGTTGTGAATCCTCCTAGCATCAGGTGAAATTCCACCTATTTTTCTCCATCTTAAAAATTGTAAACAAATGCAATCAAAACTAATATTATTACAGGGATACACTGGGTTCCTCTTAATTTAAATTAAAAGCC
Source organism: Lasiurus cinereus (assembly GCA_011751065.1). Taxonomy (NCBI): domain Eukaryota; kingdom Metazoa; phylum Chordata; class Mammalia; order Chiroptera; family Vespertilionidae; genus Lasiurus; species Lasiurus cinereus. Next base: position 4,796,609 of record JAAGEH010000226.1, read on the forward strand.
ATATACAAGTGATATTGATTTTAAATTTGTTATTAACTAATGATTTGCCATTCACTTACAATTATTCACATCACATCAGTGTCTCACTGAGTTGCAGTTGAGAATTCCTGAACTATCATAAAAAGCCCAGGACTGTCTAGATAGTTGGTGATAAATGTTGAAAACAATGAACAATGGTTTATGTCCTGGTGGACAAAACAATGCGCAGACTTTTGCCTGGGAAGCCCCACAAAATGCCATGCCAGAGACCTACTGGTAGACAGAGAAATTCTCTATTGAGAATTTTTAAATCTAAAACTAAGTAGTTATGTTCTAGTCATATCTACTGATGAGTGTTCCCTTTGCCCTCCCCCTCCTTCTCTACCCACTTGTTAGATGACCACATGTCACCCAAGTAGGCTGGATCTCTGGAGAGGGAAAATGGAACATCCAGGGACAGTCAGTGTCCCCTCACATATTCTTTCCTTTCTCATGAACATTAATGCAATATAGTTCATGAGGACTTGGTTATGTGGATTTTCAGGTTATACTATCAAGTTTTAAATAAATGAATACTGACAAAATTTACAAGTGGTTTTAAAAGATTCCTCCCAAGAAGCCATGGATAGAATATACTAGTCAAAAAGTAAATGCAAGCCACATTAAGAAAACAGCAACTGACACATCTATTCCTTGTGTAAAATCTTTGTTTGCTTCATATGGAGTTAAATCCTATATAATAAAAGGGTAATATGCAAATTGAACCTAACAGCCAAACAACCAGTAATGACTGGTCACTATGATGCACACTAACCACCAGGGGGCAGACGCTCAATGCAGTAGCTGCCCCCTGGTGGTCACTGCGCTCCCACAGGGGAGCTTCACTCCACCACCAGCTGGGCTGAAGGCTGTGAGGACAGCAGCGGTGGGAGTCTCTCCTGCCTCTGTGGCAGTGCTAAGGATGTCAGACTGATGGCTTAGGCCCAATCCCTTAGGGAATGGGCCTAAGCTGGCAGGTGGACTGCGAGAGGGTGCAGGCTGGGCTGAGGGACCTCCCAGAGTGCATGAATTTTTGTGCACCTGGCCTCTAGTATAATTATAATGAAAAATAGGTGTAATAAAAATGTTCCACAAAATTGAAATTTAATAGATGGATTTATATCAGCTCCCATTTAAAATGTATTGCTCAAGGGTTGGGAGGTAAGGACAACAGAGAAATATTGGTCAGAGTGTACAAACTTTCAGGTATAAGAATAACAAGTTCGCAGAAACTGGTTTGGCTCAGTGGATAGAGCGCTGCCTGTGGACTGAAGGGTCCTGGGTTTGATTCCGGTCAAGGGCATGTATCCTGGTTGCGGGCACATCCCCAGTAGGGGGCATGCAGGAGGCAGCTGATTGATGTCTCTCTCTCATCGGTGTTTCTAACTCTCTATCCCTCTCCCTTCCTCTTTGTAAAAAATCAAGAAAATATATTTAAAAAAAAAAAGAATAACAAGTTTCTGGAGACTATTGTATAGCATGGTGATCATAACTAATAATACTGTATTACATACTTGAATGTTGCTAAGACAGTAAATGGTCTCACCATAAAAAAGAAACGGTAATTATGGAGGCGTTAACTAATTCTATGGTGGTAATCAAATTAACACATGTGCGCCTTAATATTATGTCAATTATAACTCAATAAAGCTGGGGGAATAAATTAAAAAGTATATTATTAATAACGTGACATAATTATTTCTTAAAATGTCACTTATCTTTTCCTTACATCTCTATATTTGCATGTATTTCATAATGTACATAATCTTTTAGCAAAATAGCACTTGTCTATAATTTAAAAATAAATAAATATACTTCTACTAAAAGTTTAGGTTTCAATGTTTTTCCCCCTGCAATAGAGACTCAAAAACATTTGAAAACCACAGATGGAAGGAATGAGAAGCAATTAGCCATGTGACAGGGAGAGAAATAAACAATCCAGTATCTGTAAAGTCCTGTTGGGAGGACGGAGGAAAGGCCGATGTAGCTCGAGTGTCGACAGTGGGGAGGAAAAGTGATATGAGATGTGGTGAGAGAGGCAAGGGCAAGATCACCAAGAACCTGGAGATCATGGTAACGAGTTTATATTTCACTAGTATTCTAGTGACATCACCATAGCCTGTACATGTTTAAAACACTGGAATGATGAATTACAGTATATGTTTTAAGAAAATTTCTGTAGCTGTTTTTGGATGATGGAATCAGGTTGATCAGGCAGAGAAGTGAAGCAACCCTTTAGGAGGCTGGCAGAGTCACCCAAGAAGGGGATGATGGTGGCAGGAACCAATGTGGTAACCATATAGATAAAGAGAGATAAACAGATTTTTAAAAGCATGTTGTATATAAAATCAACAGCACTTGCAGAAGGAAGGGATAAGGATGGGATAACAAAGGAATCAAGAACAATTTCTAGGTTTCTTGCTTAAACAACATAGTGACAGTTGATGACGCTGGTTAAGATATGTCATGGGTTTGATGACTTAATACTAGTATATCTGTTTTAAGCCTGATATTTTGTAAGAAACACTAAGGAAGATATACATCAGGGGGTTGGATGAACATGCTATACTGAGCTCACAGAAGAAAAATCATTGTCTGTTCTTAGCTGTTAGTATCTTTAAGGCAAAATCCAGTATCTCTCGAGCCTTGGGATTTAGCTCATTACAGTGACAGGGGCTGAGTAAAATGTATTTTGGACCTAGAAGTTTAGGAGAAAGGGAGTACAGGGAAGAGTACAGGGGAGAGAATTTGAAGGTGAGGAGGGCAGCCATTGGTCCCAGCACGAAGAAGACCTTCTATGGCTGATGGTCCAGTCATTCTCAATGGAGGAAGAGCAATAAGACAGGTCAAGGTCAACAGGAGAAAAGAAAAGGGTCTTACTAGTAGACTGCTCTGGGGCCAGAACTGAGAAATAATAAGGCAAAAGTGTATCTCATCCTTGAATAGAATGTGTTTTAGAAATTCTGCAAGGAAATATGACATGGCACAGAACAATAATGGAGGAAATTTGTTTTTATTTTTATTTTTGCTATAATTTAAGCACTAACTGGAAAAAAAAGATTCAACAGAAAGTTTAATGAAGCTGCTGGATATAAGACAGATTTTTAAAATGCAATAGCTTCTCTATATACCAAAAAAATATCCATTAGAAATATAAACACAAGAAGTACTCAATTCATCATAAGTTAAAAAAAAATCCTAAGAATAATCTGAATGGGAAATGTTTAGGATACAAATAAAGAAGAGCTATAAAATTGTACTGAGAAATACAAAGTAAGATTTGAATAAATGGGAAGGCAGATTGTGTTTCTTTATGAGAAAGCCAAGTATTTTAAGACCAAATTCTTCCAAATTAGTGCATAGGACTAAGAAAATGTCAATCAAAATTACAACAGAATTTACTTTTGGAACTTGATAAGATTGTTCAAAAGTTTATCTTGAAGACTATACACGTGAGAAAAACTAGCCAGTGGGTTAGGAAAGGTGAGACCCAGGGTAAGTTCCAACAGGATACGACAAGATAAGGCTCTCTCTTTACACAATGGTACCCATCCCCTCATTAGGTGCTCAATACTGCCCATCCCTCTTGGTAAGTCCCCAGGGCTAATTCCAGAACTTGCATTTAATTGTTCTAGTACTCTCTCCATTATGGTGAAATCTTCCATTCCAGCACCTATCTCATTGTTTTTACAATTATTTTTTAAATGGCTGGTTCCCTTACTATATTCTTTTTTCATCTTTCTATGTATTCCTAATATTCCTATTGTCTATCATAGTGTCCAATATGTTAGCATTGTTTGACAATATTTTTTTGTAAATAAATAAATGAATATTCTAGATATCCTGGTGACTTCTGTTCTATTACTGGGTCAGGATTATTCAGCCAATATTTATAATTCACTGACTAACGGTATGGGAGGTACTTTTAAGATAGAGAAGCCAAAAACTATTCCATTGATGAGAATGATCAAGTCTATTAGGGAATTATAATTAGTACCTCTGATATAGGTTATTCATTATAAGTTATTCATTCCTTCAACTCCTAAATATAGTAGGTCCTCGGATTACATCAGAGATCCGTTCCTACTGCACAACCTAAGTCGAAACCCACTTACATAAGCACCTACCTCATTCACATGGAGCACATACACAACAGTAATGAAGTGAAACAGTAAAAAAAATTTTTAAAGAAAAATAACAATTCCTGACCTTTACTTGTGGTAAATGAATAACAGAAAACATAAAGCACATATGTATATAAGTCGAAATAATGGAACTTTTTTTATATATAAATAAATAGGAGATGGCGATGTAACCACGAAAGAACGTACATCGAGTCCAACATAACCCGAGGACTGCCTGTACTTGTTCTCAACCCTCTGTCATTTTACTGAGGCTGCTTAAGAACAGCCACATGAGCCATGCAACCTGATTCCTCTGGAAAACAAATATATTCAATATTTGGTGTCCCAGACTTGGCGTAACTTAAAGGAGACTCTCAAGTTTGATATCTCCTGTGTTTTCTAGATTAAATTAAAATGCTTTGTTTTATTTCACAAAACGTACTTTTAAAAAGACTAGGAGAGTTTGAAGATTTGATAATGTTCTCATATTTTTTTCATCGCTAGAAATCTGGATCAGGTTTTACTACTAACCCTAGACTTCCTGCTTTGACACAAGGTTGTAGATGCTGTCGCTATGCATTGCAGTTGGTTCACCAAGCAGTCAATTTTAAAGCCATAATGAATGAATATTGATTGATGTTCATTTTCAAAATCATTTGACAGTGCTGACACCGCACTGTCTACCAGTGACCTCAAAATGCTGTTGAATGAACCTTGATTATCTGTCAAAGTAGTTTGTCTGCTTGAGCTACACTCACTGGTGAACTCATAGCTGCAAAGCAGACATTCTTGAGGCCAAATGTTCCTTTTTTAAAAATAGATGCAACAACTATAATTAATTTTTCACAATTATTGGCGATATTGCGGGTTCAGTTCCAGACCATCACAACAAAGCAGATATTGCAATAAAGCGAGTCACACAAATTTTTTGTTCCCCAGTGCATATAAAAGTGGTATTTACACTAGACTGCTAGTCTACTAAGTGTGCAACAGCATTAAGTCTAAAAAGACAATCTACAGACCTGAATTAAAAGTACTGCATTGCTAAAACTTGCTGTCATCTGGGCCTGTGATGAGTTGTAATGTTTTTGTTAGTGGAGGATCTTACCTTCAATTTGTCAAAAGCATCATATCTGTGAAGTACAAAAAAGTGAAGCACAATAAAACAAGGCTGGCCTAGATAGAGAACTTAAGATAAAGAAAATGGAAACAGCTCCAGTTTCCATTTTGGTCCCCATGGACTATCCTCCATTCAGCCACCAAAGTGGAATGCTTGAATGAAAAAATACAATCATGTGTGTCCCTGATCAAGCTCGCCAGTGGTTTTCCATTAGTCATGGCCAACATATCCCTGCTATTTGAATTGACCCTTGCCTGCCTCTGCGTGTGCCCTCACTTTCTATTCCTCTCATTCATTCTATTCCCATTACTCAGACTGTCTACCTGTTTCAGGAAACCATTGAGCTTCTCTACTTCAGACATTGGCACTGACATTTCCTTTCTATCTGGAAATCTCTTTCTCACGTTTCCACATGACTTGCTTTCTGATTTCATACATTTCAGCTAAAAGTTATCTCCTCAGTGATTTCCCTGATAATCATTTAAAATTAGCAGCGTTACCACCATCTCTTTCTAACCTTTATCCTTCTTTACTTTTCTTTACAGCACCAGTAACTACCTAAAATTATGTTACCTAATTGTTTATTGTCCATCTCAACCACTCTATGAAGTAAACTTCATATAAGCATGAACTAATTTGACTTATCTACAGCTGTATCTCCAAAGCCTCTTGTCATAAATGCTCAATACATATTTTGAATGAGTGAATAAATGAATGTCTGTACCTTGTTCTTGGGGAGCTTCTGATGTGTAGAGATGCATAAATAATCATTTCTTTTAAAAATCACACTAACTCTGTCAGGTAGATATTATTATCTGTCTTCAAGAAGTAAGGAAACAGACTCAGCAAGTCCAAGTAATTTGACCAAGGTCACCCAGCTAATAAAGTGATGAAAATCAGAATTAAATGCATAATTATTTCACCCTTAGTGAATTCACAAATTTCTCCTGAATAAGAGATTAATACTTCAAATGAGATCATGTAGAATTTGCTTATCTCACATAACCTTCCCATTCATTTGACTGGCACACATTTTTTAGCGGTTGCTCAAGTGTATACACGTTATATCATACATAAGAAGCAATTTTGTACATATAAAACATAAACAACATGTCTGGGGAGGCATCAATAGTCTCCCTGTAATAACCTGAAAAAGTGAAAAGCTGGAAGTAGCCTGAAGGCTCTCAGTATCAGGGAATTGGTATAGTCAACTGTGGTACATTCATTACAGTGGCATATTATGTAGCCCCTGAAGGTTACATTTAAAAATTTTTTCAATAACATAGAAAAATGCTCACAATATATCATTTGGTGGGAAGTGTGTATTTGAAATTAAATGCAAGTCTTGTACTTCTGGCTAAGAAGAAGCAAGTTGTATCAGACTAACGCTCCCATAATCAACAACTATAAAAGCAATATAACATGCAAAATACAGCTGTTTGAAGGAGAGTAACCAAAGCATCTGGACCTGAGAGACCACGATCCCAGAGAGAAAGGAAAATAATTGAGGTAGACTGTATGTATACTGGCTACCACGTTTTCCCCTTAGACCATTTGCCAATTTGCAGTGAGGACATAGTATTAAAAAAGAAAACGAGCATGTGACTAGAGTTAACAATATGAATTGTGTATTTTAAAGTTGCTGAGAGTAAACCTTAAAAGTTCTCATTACAAGAAAAAAATGTAACTATCTGTTTAGTGATAAATATTAACTAAAATTATTGTGGTAACTTTTTGCAATATATACATATATTAAATCACTGTCGTATACCTTTAACTAATATAATGTTATATGTCAATTATATCTCAATCAAAGTAAAAGAGTACAATTAGTAAATACAATTGTTATACAGTAGGAAGGGGAAAGAAAAAAATGGAAGAGTAAATATTATGGCACTATTAATGAATTGGGGAAACAAAACTGAGATTCAACCCTACCAATGTAGCCAGCAATGACAGGATAAGATTCTGGTGGAAAAAGAAAACTGAATCCAATATTCTGAGCACAATTTCTTCTAGAGGCACTTGCTAATGTCAAAGTAGCATATACACATTTAAAACAGCCTCTAAGGAGCTAGAAAGCCAAGCAGATATTTCATTAGTCTCATGGGACTAAAGTAAAAATTAACTTCAGTAGAAAGGGATTCTGGTAGGCCATTCCAAGCCTCGAATTATCTTACTCCCTGATTGGACTGAGGTCATCTGTCAATGGTCAAAGAAGAAAGATTATTTTTAGAAAAAAATAAAATCATCCAATGCCTCTACAATGTTTCAACAAAATGTACAATATTCAATCCAAAATTCTGAGGTATACCAGGAAAGAAGACCAACTAATCCAAAGGAAAATACATATAGTATAGTAAGAAACCTACAGATAATCAAGCTATTGAAGTTATTGAACATGGATTTTAAAATAAGTATGCTTACCATGCTTTAAATATAGATAAAAAGTGAAGAATTCTAGTAAAAGACTGAAATTTACAAAGATTCTCAAATGAAAATTCAATGACTGAACATAAAATAAGATTGCTTTAACAGGTCATAAGATATAGCAAAAGAGAAGTAACTAAACCTGTGCAAAGGTTAGTACAAAATATACATATTGAAGCATAAAAAATACTACGCAGATAGAAGGACAGATAAATAGAATTTGTGGGAATAGCATAAGAGATATATGTGTTATGTTGAAAAGATTTAATACTCATGAAAATGGGGACCCAAAAAAAAAGAGAGAAGAAAAAAGGAGCAGAAATAATATTTAAAGGGATACTAGCTGAGAATTTTCTAAAACTGATAAATGGTAGCAAGTCACAGATTCAAAAGCTCTATAAACCTGAAGCATGACAAAGAAAATATATATAGACATATCATAGAAAAACTTCTAGAAATCAGACAAATAGAAAGTAAAGATCAATTTGTGGGCGCATATTAGTTTCAAAAGAGCAATAATAAGACTTACAGCTGACGTTTCAGTAAAAATCATGGAAGACGAAAGGTAATAGAACAATATCTTTAATAACTTGAAAGATAACTACAACCTAAAATTCTATGCACAATAAAAATACCTCTCTGAGATTAAGGTGACATAAACACATTTCAAAATTGAAGAATTTATCACCAGTCAAATTGAACTAAAAGAAATACTAAAGAGAGTTTCTCAGGCAGAAAAAATGTCATTCCAGATGGAATAGGTAATTCAGAAAAAATAAAAAGAAACATGAGTAAAGTATATGATAATAGCATAGGGATCAGCAGGGGATAAATGGAGCTAGTTTTCTTTGTATTCTTCAGAAGTGATAAAAGTTCAACATAAGGTACATAATAATGTCAATGATACATACTGAAATCTGCAGGATGGCCAGTAAAATTAAAAAAATAAAATATATAAAGCAAAGAAAAGGGAAACACAATATTTTAAAAAATAATTTTACATAGAAAAGAAACAAGAAAAATAAAGGAACATACACTAAAAGAAAAAAATAGTAGTAGTATATTTAAACTTAAATATATCAGTGGTTATATTAAATGTAAGTACTAAATATTACAATTAAACACCAATAGTTTGTCAGATTTAGAAAAAATAAAATCAAGTATATGCACATTATGACACAAGCCTTAAATATAAAGACACAGGAAGTTAATATACCTATACTAATAGAAAATAAAGTCATTTTGAAAGCAACAAATATTACTAGAGATAAAGTAGAATATTTCATAAAGATTGATTCAAAAAGAAAATATAATAATCCTAAATCTATATGCATTTAATTACATAAGATTAAAAGATATAAAATAACTAACATGCCTCTTAGTAACTAATAGAAAAAAAACAGAAAAACAGAGAAGGAAAAACTCTAGGCCTACATAGCTTTATTCAGGAATTATTCTAATCCATAAAGCAAAAAATAACACAAAAGTATAAAATCAGAGAACAGAAAAAGACAAACATTTTTGTTAACTCAGTATAGTGTTGATACCAAAATCTGACAAGGACTTTACAATAAAATAAAATTATTGACCAATTTATTTCATGAGCATAACAAAAATCTTTACTAAGATATTTGCAAATCAAGTGATATATGAAAAGGGCAATACTATATCACAATTCAATCAAGTTCATTTTAGGAATTCATGATTGGGTTAACATGAAAAACTCAAGGTAATTCCCATGTTAGTTGCATAAATAAGGAAAAATCAACTTGCAATTCAGAAAAACATTTGATAAGACTCAATACAATTTTATGATAAGCAATTGATTTATATCCAGAAATGTAAAGAAATCCCACATCACTAAGTAAAAGAGAGATAGTTCAATTTTTTAAATAACTCAGTGTTTTGAATGAGTATTCCACAAAAGGAGATATCTAAAAGGAAAATAATTACAGCAAATATTATCCCACATAATTAATATTATGGGTTGAATTGTGCCCCTCAAAAATACATATGGAGTCCTAAACCTTGGAACCCACAAATGTGACTTTTTTGTAAGATCTTAATGAAATAAATGGAGCTCCATTCCCCAAAGTCTACTCTGTTGAGACAGGCTGAACAGTGAACCAGGGGTCTGTAAAGAACCTAGAGCTAATCAGAAGTATCCTGATGCCTGCTTCTTCATCTAAGGGTTATTGTCCATGCTGCCCTGACTTTGAAAAGTTTCTGTCTCACCCACAGGGCACACTGCCAGGACCAACACCAATGGGAGACGTCTGATCGCTCACTACCCCACAGTGATAAAAGAAAAAGCCACAGACCTTGGCGTGAATAAGATCTGAGTTTCACTATGAGATGGGACACTCAGCAGCCATGCCCCTGTTGGCTTCTCCAGACTTCTCTTGACCTTCAGTCTTCTTAGTCCAACTTAGACACTAATTGAGGTTCTTGAGTACATTAAAAAATGGTACATAATATTGGAGATAATAAAGTATGAAAAAAATACAGTCTCGATCCTTAAGAGTTATAAAATGAGAATGCCACACTGTCCTTACAGTTGTTTGAGAATTAATGTGATATTATTAAAAAGAGTATAGTGCTCTTTGTCGGTATGGTAAGTGTTCAGCGTTACTTCCCTTTTCCTCTCTTCTATCCTGCCAGTCTGTCCTAGGCTATGTGCTCTGATCCAGTTATTCTACCTCAGTGATTGTCTATTTCTCACTTGCAAAATGGAGAAAACAGTAAGGCTTTTTATAGCATCCATCAGGTTATGTAACTTATTCTGCCATAACAACTCCAAAACGTTAATGGATTTGTTCTAGTTATCTATTGTGATGAACCAAAACTTAGTGGCTTAAAACGACTATAATTATTTTGCTCACAAATCTATACCTTAGGCAGGACTTGGTAGGGACAACTTATCTCTACTCCCATCAGGGTTAGCTGGGGTGGCTGGAAGATTGGGCACTGGTCATATGAAGGCTCTTGAATGAATGTGCATGGTGGTTCATGCTGGCTGTTGGCTGGAACCTTAGTTAATAATGTGGTTGGAAAGGCTACCCATGGCCTTTCCACATGTCAGCTTGGTTTCTTGCAGCATGGAGTCTGGATTGCATTGATTGTCTCAAGAAAAACAGAAAAAGCTGTATTGCAATTTATCTCAGACTCAGAAGTCATATCGTGCCACTGCTGCCAGAGTCACAGGCTGACTCACATTCAAGGGGAACATGGACCCCACTTCTCAATGAAAGAGTGTCAGTGTCACAATTTAAGAGCATGGATGAGGGACTATATTGATGTTGTCAGCTTTAGAACAATCTGCCCCGGGTTTTAATCAACACAAGTTTAAATTTGGCCCTTACTACATTACCACTGGAAGTCAGCCTGGGTACCCTCCCTAATCATCAGAGCCACTTGGGGATTGGTCTGGTGGAGGGGTCCACCTGGACATATGTTACTATAATTGGTAGGATTGAGAAAAAGATTGTCACTTATCTCATAAAGCTTCTACCCCAAAGTGACATCTGTCAATTCATCTCACCTACAATTCTTCCCTGTGGAGTGTGGAGTCAGCTTAGGATATAGGATTGTTAGCTTTCTCGAGCTTAGGTATCACTTAAAGGGCTTTGTCATCTCACTGAGACTCAAAGGGACTGCACTGTGGGGATCAATTCTTGGCATGGAGACCTGGAGAATGTAGGCTTTGCACAGCTTTTGTAGGGACCCAGAATTAAACCTTTATCTTATATTGCTGGCACTAACATAGTACTATCACAGGGAGACAGTCGGGTACCAGGCATTAGCTATTTAAACAACTTGACAGCCTTAACAGGAAGCAGACTTAGCCTTGGAAGAGAGTGTGAAACTTCAAAAGATGCCCACATGCAAAGAATGATGTTCCCATGAATATGTCTCTCCAGAGATGTCATTTTGTCTTCTCCCTCACAAAGTAGTGTTTCTGCACTAGTGACCTCTCTTCTCAATCTGTCCTTTGCCCAACTTTGATGTCTCAGTGACCTTTTGAAAAGCTTTGGGATAGCAGGCCTGTCTTCAAAAATCAGCTCCACTATTTACTACCTTTGTGATCTTTGAGCAAGTCACCTAAAGTCTCCAAGTCTAATTTCTCGTCTGGGCAAAGGGAGATGAAAAGATCTTCTTTGTAGTGGTTTTGGAAGACTTCCAAGACAATCTATATAAATCTCGTGGCTTCATTCCTGTCACAGAGTAGACACTGAAATGTTACCTCCTTTCTACTAGTATGTCCAACTTCCCAGATTCTCTGAGAAGAACTTAAAACAGTTAATGCCTCTTCCACAACTTGCTCTTCAACGCTTCTCTTTTTGCTCATTACAGGCATTGCTAATGTCCACCATTGTTTATGACTTCGAAAGAGAGTTGGGACCCGGATTTATTCATCTCACTTTTGCATGTAAAAGATGCAATTCTTAGGATACCTATTATATAAATGATATTCCAAATTTTAGACCAACTCTACTTGGAGAAGGCAGGTTATTCCTTTTTCTATTTTTAAATGTATCTTTGTTCTAGAAAAAAATTACATTGAGTGGGAATTATCATCTGTGAGAGAATCAGAGAATTCATTAAATTGTTTTCATCGTGGAGACAATTTTGTGTTTTAGTAAAAGTTTCCATCTCTACCATAATGGTTATCATTTTCCTCTAAATAAGTTCATTTCACTGATAATCTCAAATTTTATGAGAGTAGAATGCATTCTTATATTCTCTTTTTAAACCAAAATCTCCACTATGAGGATTTTAATAGGATTTTGTCATTTTTAATATTATTTACCTTTTCACTATTCTAATAGATTTTTTTAAGAGTTCTTCATTTTAAGGTTTTTTAAAAAAATAGGACTTTGATTTATATATAATTTAAAATATTTCATAAAGTTAACATTTTTATTATTTTCCTCAGTTCTCCTTAATCTTGTTTAATTCTTTAATATTTATGGAAAAAAGCATTTAGTACTTCACTTTCTTTTTAGAACAACTTTAATTTTTTAAATGTTTAAATACTTTTCAAATAGTTGATATTTATAATTTGTCAAATTTTTTTCTGTCCTAATAACAATTTAGAGCAATGTTAAACTATTTGATCTTGAGGACTATTTAAAATTCATACTTGTAAAAACATTTCTAGTGATTTGGCATTTTTCTCAGGAAATGCTGCCTCTGTAATACCTGACTATTGGAATGTTTATAATGCATACACTTATAGCTTAGTTAATAATCATGCTTTCTAATTGTTCTATGATGCAATCAAAGCAAGATGTATTTTCTCTTGGTAGGCACAACCTCAATGTATTTATGTATTTAGGTATATATGTATAGCCAACTATATATATATATATATATATATATATATATATAAATATATATATTAATTATATGTATATGTGTGTGTGTGTGTATATATATACATATATATATATACACATATACATATAATTAATCCAAATAAGTATGTTATTTGAATTATCATGACCTTTTTTTTCCCCTCCAGGATAGACTCAGAGAGATGACTTCAAGTATCCTTAAATATTCAAATGGTTCCATTTCTCTTCTTTTTTTACATAAGATTCCCTAAAAATTTTTGAATTGTATATTATCTGAAAGTATTACTGGCTCTGATTTTGTTTTCTTTACATTTCTTGCTCTATCTTCACCACCCAATTATTTTATTCTGATTTCTATACATTTTAAGTTGCCCCTTGAATGCAGTATTTGTTCAGTGTGTAGGTTTACATTAGGAGTCACTGACTTTAAATGAGGTGGTTTAAACTATATATGCAACATGTCAAGACTGAACTATGTATTTGTTTTTTAATCACATGTATTTGTGCTTTTCTTTCTTTTTTTAATGCTTTGAGGTTTATTTTGTGTCTTCTATTATTTGGACTAAGTTTTACAGTTTCTATCAACTTACTGAATAAACACAAACTGTCTCCCGGGTGGCAGGCACTTTGCCAGGCATTAGGTACAAAATAAAGGGGGAAAAACAGCTCCATTCCCTGCTGGGGTGAGGCAGCAGAGTAGTGGGGACAATATCTATAAATACAATAATCACATTCATGAATAGTTGCAAATAATTGCATTGTAAGTCATGATTATACACTGATAAACCCTTCAAAAGAAAGAAATGCAGTTCTATGAAAGCATGTGACAAAAAGATGTGACTTAGTTAGTCACAAAGATCTTGTAAAATTCCTCAAGAAACCAAATATAAGGAATAAATAGGAGTTACTCGTGAAAGGGAAGGTGGTGATCAAGGTACACATTCCATCCATCGGGAATAGTAGATGAAGAGCCCCAGGGTAGAAGGGAGCCTTACTTAGAGAATCCTAACAACCATCCAATTGCAACATAAAAAAATATTCTGTACCTGGAGCCTAAAGAACTAGTGAGATGTTGGTGTGAGATGAGGTTCATAGGGGTTTGATCAGCATTGGTCAATTCCTGTCTCTTTAAATCTCAAAGTTGGGAAATGAAACTCGACATTCTGATTCCTCCACAACCAAGCAGTTTAGATGAGGAATCAAGTGAGAGTTTTCTCCCCACTTAACACGTTTTAGTCTTAAAATATAATTTTGGACTTGGCACACCAGACTGTGTTTATTAAATTATTCTTTCTGTAGATCATACATCTTCCATGTCAAGAATTTTAATTGACATTTGTAGTTGGTGGTGAAACAATATTTTCAATAATCATTTTAGATTAGACTCCATGACTCATTGTTTAGCTGAGTTCCTACTCATCATTAGCTCCCTTTGTCCATACTTCCCTCCTGCTCAAGCTTTTAACTTTGATTAATCTTCTGGGTCATTTAGAACAGGCATGTGTCTTTAACTAATTCTTTTAAGAAGGGTGTGTGTTTGGCATATTTTCTGAACCTGCTCCTATCATGGAATTCTTAGTGCCGTTGACTTCACATATGAGCAATAACCTGGCTGGTTATGAAATCCTTGGCCCATAATCAACTTTCCTCAAAACTGTAAGATTACTTCATTGCCTTTGGCACTTGGCATTACAGAGGAACGGTCTCAGGTTAGCCTGCTTCTTGTTCCTCAGTAATTAACTTCTTTTATTCTGTTGTGTTTTCGGCTTAGATGTTTACAAAATAGTTTTCTGTCTATTCAAATATTTCATTTATTCCAGGAAAATTATTAGAAAACATTTCATTGATGCTGCCTAGATATAATCAGGTGAGGCCAGAAAATTTACATATGCCAATTTTAAGCGGGTGCTTTCTGTAGATAGCATGCTGCCTTGGCATTAAGAGCTTAAAGGACAAAGCCGGGTTATAGTCCCAGTTGTGTCCTTTACCAGGACTTGGAACAACATTTTAAAAAGAAAGCCCACGATGACAAACTTCTGTTTTGGTTGGCAAAATGGAGCCAACATAGTATCTGCTGCACAGGGTGGTTGTGAGGGTAGCATTGGCCCTAAATCCCAATGGTGCCCTTATAAGAAGGGAAGAGACACAGACACACAGACAAACAGGGGAGAAGGCCATGTGAAGACAGAGGCAGAGATTGGAGAGACATATCTACAAGCCAGGGAATACCAAGGGTTGTGGCATCCACCAGAAGCTGGGAAGAAACAGGGAAGGAAGGACCCTCCTCTAGAGGCTTCAGAGAGAGAGAGCGGCCCTCATGGCACCTGACAGTGCACGTCTCGCCTGTAGAAATACTAGATGATGATTTTCTATTGTTTTCAAGTGGAAAAATGTTAACACAGGAGAAGTATTCAAAAGGACACGGTCTCTTTTCTCTCCCTCTGTTTTTGTTTTCTTTGTTGTTGTTTATGTGTGTGTGTATGTGTGTGTGTGTGTGTGTGTTGTTTTAAGCTTCAGAAAGTCTTCCTCATTTTTATAAATCTATTTACTTTTTATTAGGTAATTTAAATTTCTGAGTTGAAAACTGTTGAATTTTGACTAATTCTGTTGCCATAACTAATGTAATACCAAAGTTTTAGCTTAATGTGATTAAATCCACAAGGTATCTGTGAGAATTAAATGAGAATTAAATAGATTATATATAATATGTAAAACTTCACATTTCCAATATTCTAGCACAAATAGGAAATGTTTGGCTTTTCCCCTATAATCATTAATATCTACTCTGTGCCTCAATTTAGGTTTTTTTAAATTTATTAGCTTAATGAGGTATAATGGACAAATAAAATTGTAATATATTTAAAGTGCATAACATGATGATTTGATATGAAAAAATTCCCATACCAACTTCATTAATTCATCACTTCACATATTTACTATTTTTTTCTTGGTAAGACACCTTAAGTTCTATTTTCTTAGCAAATTTAAATTATACAATACAGTATTATCAACTAGAGTCACTATATTATACAATAGATTCTCAGACCTTATTCATCTTATAACTGAAAGTTAGTACCCTTTTATCAATCTCTCCCTATTTTTATTCTCCCCATCCCCCAACCCCTGGCAGCTACCATTCTACTCTCTGTTTTATTTATTTATTTTTCTTTTGTTTATTTCTGTTTTTTAAATTCTCCATATAAGCAATACCATGCAGTTCTTTCTCTGTCTGGCTTATTTCACTTAGCATAAAGTCCTCCAGGCTCATCTATGTTGTCACAGATGGCATCGATACATATCACATTTCTTTATTCATCATCCATTGACAAGTCATTTAGGTTATTTCCATACCTTGGAACACTGCTGCAATATACATGGGAGTACAGATATCTCTTTGAGATAATGAGTTTGTTTCCTTTGAATATAGTATATTTAGAAGTTGGGTTGCTGAATTATATAACAGTTTTATTTTTAAAAATTCCTCATGGAAAATCTATACGGTGTTTCATCGTGGCCTCACCAGTTTACACTCCCACTAACAGTGTACAAGGGTTCCCTTTGCTCCACATCCTCACCAGCATGAGTTATTCTTGTCTTTTTGATAACAGCCATGATAACAGGTATGAGGTGATCTCACTGTGGTTTTGATTTGCATTTCTCTAATGATTAGTGATGTGGAGGGCCTTTTTGTGTACCTGTTGGTCATTAGTATGTGTATTTTGGAGGAAAAAAATCTATTCAGGTTCTTTCCCCATTTTTAAAAATTGAGTTATTTTTTGCTATTGACTTTTAATAGTTCCTTATAATTTTTGTTTATTAATCCTTTATTGAATACATGGGCTGCAAATGTTTTCTCCCATTTCATAGATTGCCTTTCCTTTGTTGATGGGTTTCCTTAGCTGTGCAGAAGCTTTGATCATAGTGTATAATCCTTTTAATGTACTGTTAAATTTGGTTTGCTAATGTTTATTTGAGGATTTTTGCATCTCTGTTCATCAGGCATATTGGCCTATAATTATTTGTATTGTCCTTGTCTGGATTTGGTATTGGGGTAAGGCTAGCTTCATACAATGAGTTTGGAAGTGTTTCCTCCCCTTCTCTCTTTTGGAAGAGTTTGAGAAAGATTGGTATTAATTCTTTAAATGTTTGGTAGAAGTCACTAGTGAAGGCATCTCTTTCTGGGTTTTTTTAAAACGAATTCACTCTTCTTACTCATTATTGGTCTGTTTAAAATGTTCTATATCATCATGCTTCAGACTAAGTTGTATGTTTCTAGGAATTTATCCACTTCCTTTGATAATTAATTGTTCATAGCACATTCATATGATCCTTATCATTCCTGTGTTTTCTGTTGTAATGTCTCCACTTTCATTTCTGCTTTTATTTCTTTGAGCCTTCTTTCTTTTATCTTAGTTGTTGTATCAGTTCAGAGTTTCACTGATCTTGTGTATTGCCTTTCTTGTTTCTACTTTTTTATTTCCACCCTGATCATTATTTCCTTCCTTGTACTAACTCTGGACTTAGTTTGTTCTTCCTCCAATTCCTTGATGTGTAAATTTACATTGTTAATGAGATCTTTCTTATTTCTTAAGGTAGGTGTTTATTGTTATTAACTTCCCTCTTAAAACTGCTTTTGCTGCATCTTATTAGTTTTGATATGCTGTGTTTCATTTTCATTTGTCTCCAGATAATTTTGGGTTTTGATTTCTTCTTTGACACACTGGCTGTGCAGGAACATGTTGAGTCTTTACATACTTGTAAATTTTCCAGTTTCCACTTGTAATTGATTTCTAGTTTCATACCATTGTAAGATTCAAGCAGTTTAAATTTATTAAGATTTGTTTTGTGGTTTAACATATGATTGATCCTGGAGAATGTTCCATGTGTGCCTCAGAAGAATACGTAATCTGCTTTTGGATGGAATTTGCTGTTAGGTCCATCTGGTTTAACGTGTAGTTTAAGTCCAATGTTTCCCTATTGATTTTCTGTCTGGAAGATCTGTCCATGGATGAAAGTGTGGTTTTGAAGCCCTATACTATTATTGAATTTTTGTGTATTCTCCCTTCAGATATGTTAATATTTGCTTTATATATTTATGTGCTCCAATGTTGGGTGTATAAATATGTACAACTGTTATATCCTCTTTGTGATTTAACCTGTTTATCATTATATAATAAGCTTCTTTTTCTCTTATTACAGTTTTTGGTTTAAAGTCTATTTTGTCTGATGTAACTGTAGCTACCTCTATTTTCTTTGATTTCCATTTGCATGGAATATCTTTCTCTACCCCTTCACTTTCAATGTTTGTGTGCTGAAAACTGAAGTGAGTGTATTTCCTGTGGCTTCATTCACTCTACATTTCTTTGCAAGTCAAACTTCCTCCTAACAACTGCAGCCAGAAGGTAAATTAGGCCTGCCAGATTTAGCAAAGAAAAATACAAGATGCCCCGTTAAATTTGAATTTTAGATAAACAATGAATTTTCAGTATACAAATGGTTCAGATACTGTATGGAGTAAACTTATGATAAAATAATTAAAAATCATCTAACATTCTAATTTAATTGGGCTTTCTATGTTTTATCTGAAAACTCTCCTTTAGGCTGACAAGCATCAAGCCTAGTCCAATTTCTTCTGTGTAGCAAATTTTTATCTGGTACAGATCGACTTAGGAGAACTCTTTTGCTACCCATTGGTTCTCTGCAAATGCTGCAATACTGCGGAAGCCTCGCTTTTCCTCTTTCCTCCTCTCTTTACAATGTTGGGAGGGACTCCATATCCTAGGATATTATCTGCAGTTGCCCTTCCTTCTTTTACTTCCTTTTTACCACCTTGAGAAACTTCCTGTTCTCTGAGAGAGAGAGTTTCTAAAAGGATGGAGTGCAAATAATAACTATTTATTTGAATGTTTACTCTGTTCCAGGCACTGTGGTTAGTGTGTTGCATGAATTCTTCGAATTTAACCTTCATGCTATTCTTTAAAGATAGTGCTAAATGAACCTTGTTTTTCAGATGATGAAAATAAGGCTGCGGAAAGTTAATGACTTGACCAAATATACTAAGATGATAGCATGGGGTTCAATGTCATGTTCATTTGTCCCTGATTACAAGCTTTAACTTCTACATAATTTCCATCTCTCTGGGCCAAAAGGAAGCTGTGCAACAGATAAAATGTGTCTTCCTACTTTTGTTCTGCTTTTCTGTGAGGTTTCACATGGGCAGCCCACCCTGTTTCCTCTCCTAATCCAGATCCAAACTTTGTTTTATGAATAAAAGATGTTTCTACCAGATTCTAGAAGTATATTGTCCTGCCTCTTTCATTCTCTTTGGTATGAGTTTTCATCTACTACACTTTCATGGGTATATTAGTAGAAATTTGGGACAGGCTGGAACAAGACTGGTAGCCAGCTTCCATTTTAATCTGTAGCACCAAATTTTATTTTTGACTCTTCCATTTCTCAGATGACAAGTTTTACTTTTTAACAAGTCATTTTAAGCCTAGAGGATATAAGCTATATATCCAGTGTCCCTACACAGTCACTTTTTCCAATTCTTTATCAAATCCTCTTTGTATTGTTTTCCTTCTTGCTTCAAATTAAATCTGACATCAATATTTTCTTTATTTCCTGGATCTTTAGGGAGGTGATGTTGTTACAAAATGTTACAAATATAGTTGTAATGAATGCTCTGCTTAAAAAAGAGAGAGAGATTCTCATAAGAATTGAGAAATGTGGAGCCCCTCACACTCCCAAATCCAAGGCCAGCTTTGTACCCTTTGCAGGAGAGCATCATCCATTTCCTCCATCTGACCAGGTGGTAGGTGCTATAGTTCCAGGACAATATCCCATTAGCTCCTCTCTCCTTTTGTCTTTCATTTCACCTCCCTTCAGATTCAAAATAATCTTACAACTCAATGCTTTCCAGGTACATTCTATTGCTTCATTTCCTGATATATGTTTCCTGTATTTCTATTTCTTTAAAACATACTTAACTTTCAATGGTCATTTTTCATCCTTGATCCCTACTTTGTCAAGTTGCACTGATACCTATAAAATTTTATTTCACGATTTTGTGCTTTCTTCCTCTTCTTTATTGATCTTTGCCCTGAATGTGTTGGCATGTGCACAAGGTGGCTTTCGCCTTGTTTCTGGACATATTTTTATCTGCGAGTTCCTGTGATACTTCACACCATGCTGCTTCTTTTTCCCCCGACCTATTGTCCTCTGTGACATCTGCTTTTGCAATTTTATCTGGGATTTTCTTCCTTCTCCCTAAAAAATCAATGCTCGGGCCAGGGACTCTCTTGCCAAACACATTCTTTCCAATCTTTGTGAAGTTCCTCCAGGCCTGTAGGAATCCTCCTTCAACTGATTAAAGTGGTGGGTTGGTTTTTTTTTTTTTTTTCTTTCTTTCCCCCTGAAACTTGGAAAACTAACTGCTGTATGATTTCCTTGGCTCTCCCAGGTTGAGGTCATATGTAAAGATCTCAGATTACTTCTGACCTTGATCTAACCCTGCAATCATCTACTATGTGCCTTTTAGTTAGGGGGCCTTTGTACATTCTTTTGTTTTAGGATGAAAAGGGAAATAGCTGCCTTATAGAGGTGAATATAAAGAGAGAACCAGTAGAAATAAACCAACTTAAGAAAAATGTCATTAACAACACTGCCTTGTACGTATTTGTTAAGAAGATAGATCTCATGTCAAATGTTCTTCCCACAACAAAAATAAGTAATAATTACCAGCTTTAGAAAAGGAAATTCAAGTATCAGAGTGTGATAGTTAAGAGCATCAGCACTTATGTTACAAAGTATTGAATCTGAGTTCGTGTTTTGCTTTGTAATAGCTAGGTGACCTTAGACAAATTACTTTACCATCTGAGCCTCAAATGCATCCAGTTTTAAAATAGATATAGTGATAGCAGCAATATAATAGAGATGTCAAGAGAAATATTCTAAATAATGCATATAAAGTGTTTTGCATATGTCAGAGATAATAAATTATGGTAAGTGTTCAATAAGTGTTACATGCAATTTTTTAAAAATTTTATTATCAATGCAGTGTCTACCTCTATAGTCATCAACAAAAGCATTTTTGACCATTTTCCATCCTGCCTATATATTGACATATTTATATAATATAATTCAATATAAATAAAATTGTACTGTTTTCTTTTATTTCCACAAAGATTTCATGACATTTTAAAATGTAGGCATCATAAGTTCATTGAAAAGATACACCATAATTTACTTAAACATTCCACTATATATTGAATATTTACAAGAAACTTAACGTTTTTTCCCCCACTTAATCCCCCAGATGAAGATAGCTTTTTTCTTTGGATTGGTTCTTTGGGAAGCATTTGTAAGTGTGAATTTCCATGGTCATTGCTGTTTGTTAAAAGGTACTTTAACAATTAAAGTATTAAAATTAGCTTTTTGATAGTGTTACATAGTTTCACCTTCCCATCAACAGTGTAAGAGTCACCATCTCAATCCTTGTCAGTGCCCCTTAATCATCGTACATAATAAAAGGCTAATATGCAAATTGACCAAATGGCAGAATGACCAGTTGCTATGATGTGCACTGACCACCAGGAGGCAGACACTCAACACAGAAGCTGCCCCCTGATGGTCAATGCACTCACACAGGGGGAGCGCCATTCAGCCAGAAGTTGGGCTCATGGCTGGTGAGCACAGTGGCAGTGGCAGTGGTGGGAACCTCTCGTGTCTCTTTGGCAGAGCTAAGAAGGTCCGCAGGGAGCAAGCCTAAGCCATCAATTGGACATCCCCCAAAGGCTCCCAAACTGTGAGAGGGCACAAGTGTGGCTGAGGGACGCCCCCCCCCAAGTGAAAGAATTTTGTGCACCGGGCCCCTAGTTATATTAGTATTTTGGTAATTTGAGAAAGTGGTGTGGTATAAATTTAAGTACAGCTTTTTAGTTTGTTTTCTTTCCTGGCCAGAGAACTGGGAACTCTCTGGCATCAACCCAGAGAGTGTGATAGTTAAGAGCATCAGCATTTAAGTTACAGAGTATTGAATAGTGAAGAGCATCAACCCAGTACCAAAACAATTTTGTTGTTGTTGTTGTTGTTGTTGTTGTTGTTATTGAGTTTTCTTATTGAATGTACTAGAGGCCTGGTGCACGAAATTCATGCACGGTTACAGTCCCTAGGCCTGGCCGGCAATTGAAGCACAAGCATCTGGCATGGAAGCGCAGGTCCCAGCCAATCTCTGGGCCCTGGGCAGCTCCTGGGCCCCTGGGCCCCCATGGGTCCCCCTCCACCTGAGTCATCAGCCCACACCCAGCTCCCTCAGTACCTGGGAGCTAGGCGGCAGTCCCACTCCCTATCGCCACTGGTTGCCATCTGCCAGGTGATCAGCAGGACTATTGGGCCTGCTCACACCACCTTGGCCTGGAGCCACCTGCTTACCTCTTCCACCATCCCATCATGGTCTCACTCTCATTGAGGCCCATTGGGGCTGGCAGCCCCTCCACTGCTGCCCGCTGCCAGGGTTGCATTGCCAATGCCCGCCATGTTCCATGCCACCCCTTGGTGGTCATCATAGTGAGCGGTCAAACTCTTGATTGAGGGGACAATTTGCATATTAGGCTTTTATTATATAGGATTGGGAGTGACACTGGTTACTAAAATTACATAGGTCCCAGTTGCACAATTCTATAGTACATTATCTATGTATTGTATTGTGTGTTCACCATCCCAAGTTAAATCCCTTTCCATCACATTTAGCCTCCCAGGACAAAATTTTTAAATGTCCCTATATGGGGTGAGGCAGCACTCAAAGAGAGCCAATAGAGTTTAGTTTGTTCAGTCATCTTGCAGGGCTGCTACACACTGAATGCTTGCTCCCCTCTTTACCCTTCAAATTCAAGTGGGACCTAATCCCTAGTGTAATAGTATTTGGAGGTGGGGACTGTGAAGGTGATTAGGGCATGAGGGTAGAGCCCTCATGAATGGTATCAGTGACCTTATAAAAGAGACCCCACAGAGTTCCCTTCTCCCTTTCAGCCATGTAAGGAAAGAGCCATTTATGAGCCAGAAAGTGGGCTCTCACCAGACACTGAATCTGCTGGTGCTTTTATGTTGGCCTTCCCAGCTTCCAGAACTGTAAGAAATAAATTTCTGTCATTTGTAAGCCACCAGTCTATGGTAATTTGCTACAGCAGCCCAAATGGACTAAATTGAGGGCAGTTTGGTTAGGTGCATAAGAAATAATTTCTGCCCTTTGACTAGAAATTAGGTTTATAGAAAGTGAGTCTCATTTTTATATAAAAATTTTGAAGAACTCAAGTGTCCAACAAAAAGAGAATTATTAAACGAGTTGTGGTACAGCAAACTACCAAGATGTCATACATCTTGCTTAGATAGAATATCTTAATGGTAGGGTAAGCAGGAGAGGGAAAGAATAACATAACATTCTAGGTGCAATATGATCTCAATTATGAGGAAAAGATGTAAAGATAAAGTGTAGAAAACAAAATAGTAATACTAGATTGCTATTGAATGGTGAGTTTATGCTTATCCTGTATTTTAACATTCTCTAAATTATTCCAAATGCTGGTATTTTATGGCAACAATTAGAAGAAATAAAAAATAAAAATGAAAAATAAAGACCCTCTGGTATAAAAATATCAATGTGCTCATACAGAGTTTGAGGCAAACAATTTCTAGACTCAGTTTAAACTTAGCATTTCCTCCTTCACAAACTTGACTCCATTGGGTTAACCATATATATAACACAGCTTTCCCACTTGACTAAGTCTTTTTAGGAACATTTGTAGATTCCATCTCAGACTCTATCTAGTGTCTAATATAGTCCCTCAGACGATATTAGTAAATACTCTTCATTCATTTATTCTTTCATATCGTCATTTAAAAAACATTTACTTAGTGCTCAGTGTCCCAGGCATGATAATAGGGTAGGATTTTTCTGCTCAAATTGCTTAAGTAAAATATAAAGGGGTTGCAAATAAGTTATAGTTCCTGGAAGGAGATAGTAACAAAGAGCAATTCCCTGGCTTGAGCACAGCAGTTAAATTACTATAATGTCAGCTTCCATGCCCACCCCCTACTGCTTTCTAGTATTAGAAAGCCTCTCAAACTCCCCTTGATGAACCCACTCATGAGAGACTCATCTTTCCCGATGCTGATGCCTGGGCACTGCTGCTGGGTACTCCAACATCCTCTGATGCTGCCTTCCTTTCCTATAGTCTCAGTCTCTGCTTTGAGACTTAGCTTCTGCAATACGCCAAGACTGTGTTAGTACCACCAGATGCTTTTCCTGTATTCTTGGGCCTCTTCTTCTTTTCTGTTTTTTTCTTCCCAAAAACCCAGGAAAACCTGAGGCCATAGCAATAGGTAGAGGGGCAAACCCCTACCTCAGGGATAGGAGCCATCATCCTTAATTCTATTGCCTCCACAGAAGTAGAGAATTTAACTCAGAAAGCTTTGCTCCACCAACCAGTGGAGATTCCCCTTTGTTTCTGTCATCTTTCCTCTGCTGGATTTTTTTTTTCTGCCTGTCTCTTCTATCCTCAAAACTGGGCCAATAGAAGAGGTGCTCATCTCTGATTCCCTATCTTCACATTTTACGAAAGCTCATCACTCATGGGAAAGTCACTGCCAAGGTAGGTGGTAGAAATGAAGAAGCTCAAGGATGACACAGAACCTTGGCAAAATTGATTCATTGGAGAGAAGTTTCTAGTAAATTTTTCAGTTATCTTATTTTGGTCTGACTGTTCTCTTTGATTTGATAGGTAAATCCAAACATGGCTCTTCCCTAAATTTACGCATTCAGTTACACCAGCAGGAAAATGAAAATGTATCATTTCCTCCTCTTCTTTCTATTTCAGGCTCAAAGGATTTCTGGATGGAAAAAAGCTTCAAGGTCATCCAGTAAAATGCCTCATTAGATCATTGAAATTCCTCTGCAACATCTCACCAAGTAGCCCTTCAGTCTCTGCTTGTACTCCCAAGAATGGGACTTCATTGCCTTACTGGGCAACCCACCCCATCTTTACATAGCTCTGGAAGTTAAAATGTTTTAATTCTCAGTGTGAAACTATTTCCCTTGCTTCTTCCCTTGGTTCTAATTCAAGCTCTTAACATGAGACTGAACAAATCTAATTCCTTTTCCACATGGAAAGCCTTTCAATGCTCACCCTTCTGATTCATGCTAGACTTTTCTATTTTGAATGATCTCATTATAACATTGTAGAAAAAAATAAAAACGTACGTAATCTAATTTTCCTAATAATGTCCAGGAGATAACAAGTAAACTGATTCATTCATTCTATTCATTTTATTCCTGCAACAAACATTTAGAAACTTCTCATTGCCCTTCTAAACCTAGTGCAAATTTGGCAACAGAGACAAATGAAGTACACTCCTTGTCCTCAAGAAGTGTTGTAGTGTTAGACAGTTGGGTTTGAATTCCTGTTCTATCTCTTGATATTTGAGCAACCTTGGACAAGTCATTAGGTTTTAATTTTTTCATATGGAAAATACAATATTAATAGTACCTACTTCATAGGGTTGTTGTGAGAGTTACAGGAGATGACTCACATAGAACTCATTAAAGAGCCAATAAATGCTGACTGTCATTATTAGGAGCATATGAAAAAGAAATGAAGTCAGTTTTAATACTGTGTATAGATTAGCTAAAGCATGAATATGCTCCAATTGCAGAATGGGAGTGAGAATTGGGGTGGGGAAGGGGGAAATAACCAAGATCTTGTGAAAGCCTAGAAGAGCAGGTCTTCAGTGTTGTTGCTTTTAAGCCAAGTCTGGAGAGATGGAGGAATTAGGTAGAGAGGGTTATTCCAGGCAGAGAGATCAGGCTGTGAAAATGAGAATGTATGAATCTTTGAGATCCCAGGAGGTGTTCAGAGAACTCCAAACAATCCAGAATGGCTGGAATACATGTGTATTGTGGTAATGGATGAGATCAAGGAATTCCCAGGGGTCATTAAACTGAAAACTTTATAAGCCAGGCTAAGAGAATAAACTTTGTCCTATAGGTCATGGAGAGACAATGAAGGATTTCATGTGACGAGATCACATTTGTATTTTAAGATCTCTCTGGAAGAGGGTGAACTGGAGAGAGGCCAGTTCAGGAGGAATAATGAATTTCTCAGTAGGTGGGTTAAGCTCATGTTTAAGACACCAATAATGCAGGGGTGACTGAACCTGCATTAATTATACGGTTTAATCCAGAATTTTGCACACAGTGAAATATAGAGAAGTTTTTTTTTTAATATCAGCATATGTATAAGCTTTGAGTTTTATAGTTTGGTGTTATACTGATTTTGACTTACAAATAGGAACAAAGGAATTACAATGCCTAGAGCACTTAAAATTACATTAGGTATATGAGCAATAAGGGCTGATATTTAAGGCAACAGCATTGATGACAAAGGCAGGGGCAAAGTTCAAGGAAACAAGAACCACAGTGCAATTCTCTCCCCTCTCAGAAGGTAGATCAAGTACCATAGTTTTCTCAGTCCAAAATCTTTCCCTGAAAGTAACAGAGCATGCCAATAGAGTTGCCTTTAACAAATTAACTTCTAATATCAATAATATATTCTAAATGAGCTTTATCATTTCCTAAAAATAGTTGTCCAAGATATTACCTAAATCCATATTTATTCATCTACTTATCAAATATTACTAAATTTCAGTATGAACTGAGAAGTATGTTAGATCTGGAGTACACTGAAATAAACAACTAAGATGTACAGTGGTACCTCGAGATACGAGTGCACTAACATACGAGATTTTTGAGATATGAGCTGTCGAGCGAGCGATTTTTACTTTGAAATGCGAGCAACATTTGAGATAGGAATAATCACGCGGATCAGCCGGCTGCACATGACCCACCAGTTTACCGTGACTCGAGCGAGTCTCATAGTTTCCCACGCCTCAAGGTTACGGAACGAATTAAACTCGTATCTCGAGGTACCACTGTATTGCCTATCTTATGAAGTTTCAGTCCAGAAACATGGATAGATATTAAAATTTAAAAACACAAAATCTGTCATTTAAGCACATTTGTTAATAGAAACTACTTTCTTTCACAGCCAATTCTTCAAAAAAAAAAAAAGGTAACATTTATATCTAGATATCACCTCCTATCCACTTTTCCACCCATTCTATCTGGCTTGCTTCTTTAGAATTGCCATTGATAAGATGATCAAAAACCTTGTTACAAATCTAATGGATAATTTTCAGTCAGTACATCACTTAAAACGTCAGCAGCATTCAACACTCCTTCCTTCTTGAAACTTCCTCTTCCCTTAGCTTCTGTAACATTACAATATCCTCTTTACCCCTTTGCTTCTGCTTCTGAGTTTCCTTTGCTGACTCCTCTTCAAGTTGGTGTTCTTTCTGTATCTTCTCATCTTACCCTTTCTTTCCCTAGGTGAGCTTATCCATTCTCATGGCTTCATATATTCTCGACATATTTCAAGATTTTTATACTTAAGTTTCAGCCCTAATCTCTTGTGAACTAAAGATTCATAAAACCCAATAGATTACATAATACCTCACCTCAGATGCCTCATGAGGATCTCAACCATGGCATGTCCAAAATGTAATTATTGGACTCCTGACTGTTCTTATTCCAAATATGTTCCATTTATGGTGTTAACACTCTCATTAAATGGCATAATAAACTACCCAACTGCTCAAGAAATTTGTGTCAACCCTAACCTCTCCTTTTCTACTAACTCTAAAACATATCTTCTCTTCATTTCTCCTTGACCCACCCTAGTTTAGGCCACCATTATCTAGCACCCAAATGACTGGAATATCATTCTAACTTATCTCTCCAGAGTTGTTACTACTACTCCCCCAAATTTTCTACACAGGGACCAGATATTTAAAACACACACACTTCTAATCATGCCACTTTCTGTCTTAAACTCTTTAATGATTTACCTTTCACTGAGGATCTAGTCCAAATTCACCATGACCTTCAGGGCCCAGCATGATCAGAAACATGACTAACCCAACCCTGATCTCTTTTTGTGACACTCTTATCTCCATGTTCTAATCATAGGAATCTTGCAGTTCCTCAAACATCCCAGGACCTCGAATTCCTCTGGGTTCTTGTCTATGCTCTTTCTACTCCTTAGACCAGTGTTCGGCAAACTGCGGCTCGCGTGTGGCCCAGGAGCCACGATTTGCCACTCTGTTGACTAATGAGTTTGCCGACCACTGGGATAGGGGCTTAATTACAAGGAACAGCAGCCTGTAATTATTGAAGTTGAGAGTCTAGGTCAGCTGTCAGTAAACTCATTAGTCAACAGAGCGGCAAACTGCAGCTTGCGAGCCGCAGTTTGCCGACCACTTCCTTAGACTATTCCCTTCTGTGTGCCAGTTCATGTCTAGTATATCACTTTCTGAGATAGCAACTATTTTCTAAGTATTTATTGTCTTTACCCTCTCACTAAATATAAGTCCCCTGCAGCAGGGACATAGACTATTTAGTTACTTAGTAGTCTCTAACACATAGTATTCAATGAATATTTACTTAATGATTAATTAGTTATCATCAGGCTGCTGATTTCATTAGCTTTCTGTATTATAGCTTTTTGTTGTACTGCCTTCTTCTCTGTAGCATTGATCACTGATGTAATTCTACAATTACTCATGATGAAAACAGTGATTATGACTGAGCAGGATTTTGAAGTATGAATGAGGTTTCGAGTCACGTGACTACTTCTAGCGCTTAATTATCTACTGAGAAGATAAAGTAAGAGCTTGAGGTAGGATGGATCTTTTTTTAGGTTCTTTTGAGCTACAGAATTCTAAGTCTAGGCAATTCAGGATTCAAGATGCAATAGGTACTTAGTTGCTGAGAGGCACCAAGGGACAGAGGAATGAGCACTATGTTAGAAAGGAGGGACTCTGGTTGCAGTTTTAAAGGTTATGCTAGCTATGTGACATTTGCCTTTCTGTTCCACAGTAGCTTCTTCCATAAAATTAAAGAAAATAACACCGTGCCTAGTGTATTAGTCAGGGTTCTCCAGAGAAACAGAACCAATAATGTATAGACTATTTATTTATATTGGATATCAGGTTTATTATTAAGGTACTGGCTTCTTGTGATTATGAGGCAGAGAATCCCATAATTTGCCATCTGCAAGCTGGAGATCCAGAAACACTAAGGATGTCAAAGGCCTAGAGAGCCAACACTATAGATTCCAGTCTGAGTTTGAAGTCCTCAGAAACAGGAGCATGGAAGGCAAGAGGAGAGCTTTGTCCAGCCAGAGCAGTCAGGATGAGAGAGAATTCCACCTTCCTCTACCCATTTGTTCTATGCAGGCCCTCAACAGGTTGAATGAGGCCCATCCACATTGGAGAAGGTCATCAGCTTTACTCTGGCCACCAGTTCAAATGTTCATTTCTTCCAGAAACACTCTCACAGGCACACCCGGAAATAACGACTAACTAGCTCTGTGGGCATCCCCTGGCCCAGTCAAGTTAACAAATGAACTTAACCATCATACCAAGACTAGAAGTAGAATCCTGGATTTTGTCTTCTTTTTAGATACATGTCCATCTACTCTCCATCCCTTTCACCCAATAGTTATGTAATTAACAGTCAGTGTATGCAGCATGGTGTCAGACATTGTGTTAAACATGGGAGATTCAACGGTACATAAATAAAGACCCTGGGGAGCTTAGTTTAGAGAAGGAATCATATAAGTAGACCGTTTATAATTCAATATTTTAAGAATGAGATAAAAGTATGGGCACCACTTTGAGACTAGTACAGTCAGAAAGTGTTGCTAAAGGAAATAAAAACTGAGCTGAGCCTTAAAAACAAAAGAAAGAAATGCTAACTGGAAACACTGGGAAGAAAGATTGAGAAGGACATTCTACACCTGTGTGTGAGAGAGAGAAAGAGAAAGAGAAAGAGAGAGAGAAAGAGAGAGAGCAGAGTAGATATAGCAACATGAGTAGGAAGATGTGGGCAGGCACTACAAACAATCCATTGTTCCTGGATCACGGGTAAGGTGGGAATGCTGAGAGCTGGAG
The DNA here is from genome assembly GCA_011751065.1 of Lasiurus cinereus. Taxonomy (NCBI): domain Eukaryota; kingdom Metazoa; phylum Chordata; class Mammalia; order Chiroptera; family Vespertilionidae; genus Lasiurus; species Lasiurus cinereus. The sequence continues at coordinate 4,826,722 of JAAGEH010000226.1, forward strand.
CTAGACAAGTGAGCTGAAGCTGGATTATGGCAAATCTTGGGTGGCTTGGGCTTTATCCTCTAGATAACTGGAGACAATGAAGGTTTTTAAACAAGAAAGGCAGGGTGATGTGCTCAGATTTATGTTTTAGAAATGTCATTCTGGTAGCTGCATGCTATTTGGAATGGATATAGTCAGATGCGAGGTAAAATGGGGCCTTACCTGTCAATTCTACAAACCCTTAGGCAGCATTTCGTTGTGTGCCTCTGTTCACATATATAATCTGAGAGTTAGTTGAGTATGGAGATCATCTGTCCAACCCTGATTCAAATTAGAATCCCCCTGCCAAGTCCTGCACGCACACACACACACACACACACACACAAACTTGCCCATTATTGCACTACATGCAGACAGCTCTTCAGGCATGCAGACATTGGCAATCGGCCGGGGGTTTTATTTCCCCAGGTACCTAGTATAGCACAGCTACCGCCTGACAGATCTAATCACAGGCGGGGTCTCTTTCACAGTCACCCCCAGAGTAAAAGCGCAGTGTGTTCCCAAGGAAATGACTGAAACATACAAATCAATTGCCCTTTTCTTCTCTTCTTTTTTGACCCCATTTTGAATGCAAGTATGAAGTTTGATAACAGTATCAGGAGAGGAGATGGATTTTGTACATTCAGGGACTCATTGAAAGAAAAGAGACTGCAGGAAGATAGAAGTGCTCAGCCTCACACCAGCCTCAAATATCGCCACGGCTGCTCCGGAGAATAGCCAGGGACTCAATCACACTCTCAAATGTCAGTGTCAAAGTGGGAAAAACATCCGGCGCCTTTTCCTCACTGCCTTTGGCTGGGGCTTCATCATCACTACACTGCTTCTTGCTGTTTCCTGCCCATGCTCCTAACCACCAGCTCTTGGTCCCTGTTCTTACTTTTCCCCTACCTGAGATATCTTATACCAAGTCCATACATTTAACTTCAGTGGATCCCTCCAGCCCAGCCCAAATGTCTTCTCAACTGTGAAGTTTAAGTTGGATGATCTCTTCTAAAAATTTCATCACTCCAAATGTATCTTTCATATGATACCCATTGATGTTTGCTTTGCATTATGATTATTTATACCCACATCTCATCTCATCTATGCTGAGTGCTGCTTCAGGGCAGGGTCAGCCCTTACACATCCTGCTGAGTGGCCTCCGATTTGGCATGTGGAAGGCACTGGATCAAAGTTTGCTAATTAAATAGGTGAAGTGGAACTGGGGCTCACAGATATAAGTGACCTAATTTTGGGCCTGCAGGGATACAATTTAATCATGAAAGGAACTCGAAGAAGACCTACTTGTTCCAGAAAGAGGCTAGTAAGAGACTATATTGGGGACTTCCTGCCTTCTTGCCAGGAAGCAAAAAATGTTATTCCAAGAGGGGTGGTCCCCTAGGCCAAGCATCCCTGCATCCTTGCATCATGCAGAAGCCAGGACAAGCATGTGTTTTGGAGGCAGATAGATCTGTTTGGAATCTTGAGTTGTACATTAACAGCCATGTGGCCATAGGAAATGTACCTCACTCCATCTAAAAAGTAAGATATACCCCCAGGGAAATATCACACAGCAGATGTGCAGAGCCTTGCATAGTGACTTCCACATTGCCACCTCTTAAAAAATGTTAACTTCCTTCTTCTTCCTCCTCTACCATGCTTAGAATCCATCCAATTCCTCTTTTATACACAGGTGCATATTAAAGAAAACATGCTACACTTATTTCCATTTTCTGAATACCCAATTACCTGGAAATGGGCCCACACTGCCATGTTTGTATCTGATGAACCCAACTTCTGGCCTGAGCTGAATGGGGTGGGGAATCCTTTGCCATTCCAGTCCCTCTCAAGTAGAAGTCTGGAACTGGAGCCTTCAGTTTCAATGGACTGAAACACTGAGTCAACCGATGATGAGTAGCTTAGACATCAAGTTCTATTGAGCCAGGTCAGAAAGGGTGTAGATGGTTGACCAAAGCCACTTAGGATCTGAAATGGTAAAGCTTCTCCCTCCCTTTGACATCTTCTCTATTCAAGGGCTGTACCCCAATTCTCATTACTTCCTGCCTGGACAACTGACTACATCAGGGGAAGCCATGTCTCAATTTTTTTATTCCACCTCTTTCCATCAGCTTTTTCTGCAGCAAGAGTGAGAGGTCTCCTTTTAGAATAAAATCTTTGGAGGTGTCTCTCTGGTCTCTACTCCTTCAATGACTTCCATTTTCCTACAGCATTCTCTTCAAAACTTTCTAGGGTAATACTTATGCATATAGAAGCAGGTACATACAGCTATGTGCTATGGGGTCAGAGATGGAAGGGATGAAAGGGGCCCATCTCATTCTCAAGTCTCTTAAGTCATAGGTTGTATTAACTGTCAATGATCCACTTGTCAATCTCTTTCATGGTCTTAGGGTGATTCTTCAATCAAAATGAATGAATAGAATAGAATAGAATAGAATAGAATAGAATAGAATAGAATGGTAAATATTTAGAGATGGATATTTATTATAAGGAATTGGCTAATACAATCATGGAGGCTGGGAAATCCCACAACATGCCATTATAAAATGGAGATCCAGGAAAGCCAGTAATGCATTTCTGGTTTAATCCAAGTGGTCTGAGAATCAGGGAAGCCCTTGCTGTTCAGGCAAACCTTGTTTTTATTGCACTTTGTTTTATGGCATTTCACAGATATTGAGACCCTCCATCAGCAAAAAAGATTATGACTTGCTGACAGCTCAGATGGTGGGTTAGCACATTTTTCAGTAATATAGTATTTTTAATTAAGGTGTGTTCATTGTTATTTTAGACATAATGACATTGCATGCCTAACAGACCACAGTTTAGGGTAAATGTATTTTTTATGTGTACTGGAAAACCAAAAAGTTCGTGTGATTCGCTGTATGGTGAGAACTGCTTTACGGCAGTGGTCTGGGACAGAACCCATGATAAGCATCTCCAAGGTGTGCCAGTCATTCCCAGTCCAAGTGCAGAAGACCTGTGTCCCACCTCAAACAGCCTGGCAGAGAGCCAATCCTTCTTTCCTCCACATTTTCTCCTATTCATTCAGACCCTTCATGACTTGGATAAGGCCCACTCCCAGGGGAGGGCAAGTTGCTTTACTGATTCAAATGCTAATCTCACCTGGAGACACCCTCACAGACACACCACTAAAGTTCAGTCAGATATCTGGGTGCCCCACGTCCCAATCAAGCTGACACATAAAATTGGTCACACAAGGAAACAGTGTTACATATTTTCTTTTGCTTTCACTTTTCATTCCTTTTTTTGTAGGGGGGCATGGAGGAGAGGAAGGAGCATGTCTAGGACATAGAGCAAAATATACAATGAAGTATTTATTGGAGTCCTTTGATGGTCCTGGTTTTTAATTAATAAATGGGGCGAACTTCCATTTTCCATGAATAGGAACCACTTTCATTACTGATCTGGATGATAAAGTATATGGTTCCTCTAAAGAAACATGACTGATATTGCTCTTTGTTTTTCTATTACTGCTGGAAGTTTCATGACATGTAAATGGACTCAGGGTCTCAAAAACAGAATTCCCATAATTAATCCTCATCACTCAAATGTCCAACATCACTATGTTACAATAAAATGCCCAATTATTTTATTTGTTCATAGAATTGTTCATGGGGATTCCTCCAGAGAACCAAAATCTGTGAGCCACTTTTTCATCACTGAGAACAATGAAACCCTTCACTGTATCCAGGTCTCCTCTCTCTGTTGTTTCTCCTCTCTTCTGTAAAAGAGAAAATTCCCTATTTAGCCATTCATTAGAAAACCTCAACTCAATTATTTCTCAGGTTAAATAAATATATATTCTGCAGAATAGAGTAAGTTTTCAAATTCATATCTTGTTTCCTTTCAGGTGTATCTTAAGAGATGAGTATTCAGACCACTCTATTTATGGATCAGTTTTCCATCCCATTGTACATACTGAGAAAAATTTGAGATTTTTGGGGGGCACTGGGGGTGGTGCATTCACAGAGAATAGTACAAAGGTGACTAATGTGTTTAAGGGTACATGGATGTGAGCCATTAACATATCTGAGCAGACAAATCATATGTGTATATGTGTGTATATTATTTTCCACACATAGAAACTTATTTACTTATTTGCTAATCCTCACCTGAGGATATTTTTTCTGTTGAGTACTTTTTTAAAGAGAGTAGAAGGGAGAAGGGGAGAGAGAGAGAGAGAGAGAGAGAGAGAGAGAGAGAGAGACCCCCAATGGTGCAGGGATCAAACCTGTACCTCAGGTATATGCCCTTGATAGGGAATTGAACCAGCGACGCTTCAGTGCATGGGCCAATGCTTTAACCACTGAACAACACTGGCCAGGACAACCACTGTTAAATATTCTTAATACAAGATCATTACACTTTAAGATAAATAAAAAAATATGACCCCAATCCTCTCTCCCCCCCCTCCCCCCCCCCCGTCTCTCACACCCACACACCCACACACATGAATTTTTTATACTTTTGCATTATTAGTGGATTCACTGGTAGAAAACAGAAGTAAACATATTTTGTTTTGTAAACCCTGTATAATAAATAAAACACCTAAAATGTATTTTGTAGGATCAAATAAGTTGTTTGCTTTTGTGTGATACGTCATCAAAGCAATTTTGACATTCTGAAATGATGGCTCATCGTGCCCCCTGACTTTTCATCACATGGCCCTGGCACTACCTGCACCTAGTTTGAGAAGGAAGGACTCAGTTTAGTGCACAAAATTCCTGCTCCCCCTCATACCTCATTATTCATTCTTTGCTTCCCACCTCACTCTCTGGCTCCAGCTGGCTGAGATTTTATCATTGGATTAGAGGCCATGGAGGGTGTGGACTGCAACCGGGTCTGCAGAGGCACACTGCCTGGGGAAGAATCTGAAATGTGCTGCTCTCATGGCCTCAGACAAACTTCCCATCTCTCAGCCTTGGTTTCCTTAGCTATAAAACGAAGATAAAACGTATGCTTCTTGTCCAGCTGGTGTGGCTCAGTGGTTGAGCATCCAGTTCAATTCCCAGTCAGGGCACATGCCTGGGTTACAGGCTCAATCCCAGTGGGAAACATACAGGAGGCAGCCAATCAATGATTCTCTCTCAGCATTGATGTTTCTAGCTCTCTCCTTCTCCCATATTATCTGAAATCAATAAAAATATATTTTCACAATGTATACACCTCCAAGTTACCATGAGGATTAAATGAGTTAGTAAGTATCAGGCGCTGTGCAAAGTGCCTGGGACTTAAAAAAAACTATGGAAAGGTCAGTTACTAATTCCCCTAGTGATCTAAATGACACTTCTCCAAACCATTATCCCTGGCTCCCTGCTGGGACTCTCTCGGTGACCTCTCCAGGGACTCCTGTACATCACGGGCCCCCAGAGAAAGCCCTTCCACACCCCCAACTATTAGGGCAATTACAGTCTCAAACTGAAGCCACCCACCCCTGCCTTTCTAGTGTGTAGCTCAGAGATATGCACGTTCCACAAGTTCACCAAATGAGAGTAGAGTTAATGCATCTCGAAAACAGCAAAAGACACACAGAGGAAAATGGGATTCCTTTCCCGGATAAAAAGATGGAGTTTCAAGCTTACTTTTTTTCTTTGTACAAAATGGGGCAAACAGGTCCTTTGGAAGATTGAGTCGCTCCTCCTTGAGTTACCACCTTGGCCATCCACATTCATCCGGTGTCTCTTGGAGGATGGCTCACACTTGTCTCTTTCTGTGATCTCAGTCATCCTTCCTGGCATGAAGCTGGCAGTGCCTGGTTCCCCGAGATCTAATGGCTCCTACTAATGGAAGGATCATGGCTTCTGATTCCTTTGGACTTAAAGAGATGCTGTCTGGGATTTTGGACCTCCATGTAGAAAGAAAGGGGCCTCTGAGAGCCCATTATATTAGATCATGGCCCACCTGTGCAGGTGAGTAAGGTACTGCCCAAAAGCTTGACTCAGAAAGGGGTAGGACTTGAGGCACTCCTTGGGCAGGACTGACCTCTATTCTAACTAAAAATGAAGCCCAGTAGCAGGCACTCCACCCCCTAAAGAGATTCTTCTCTCGAGCCCTAGTATTCCCATGAGCGGGTATTTCCTAGCAGATGGGCCTTGGCTGGAGGGCTCAGAAACTGAAGACTCCTCGCAGGAGATGGCCCACATGCTGGACCTCTGGAGGTCTACTCTCAGATGTCACACACGAAGGAGGCTTGAAGGGCGATTCCATGCCTGACAGTTATTCAATTTCTTAGAAATGGAGGGGTTTCAGCTATTGTATCCAAGACCAACTAATTTCTTGAAAAGGAGGCCATGATCTGTCAAGGAATTGGAACAAGACCTAAGCTTTGGTGGCCTTGACATGAGCATCCTTAATCAGGGACTTGGTGTCTAATGTTTCCCTTTTTATCTTAGGGAGCTTAGAGGAAGGGGGAAATGCTGGTAGAGATATGATTAGTAGTGTAGTAACCTCTTGTTCACTAGGCTCACCTTCCAGTCTAATGATTGAATCCCATTTCTTTTCTATAACTTGCCCTCATTCTGAGCATTTGTGAGGGAGGAGGAGCAGGGGGGAAATGCTGGAGAGGCAGGGCACTTGGAGAGCAGGGATGGGCTGACAGGCTTCTCATCAGCCCAAGCCTGTCCTCAGAAGATGCTTCAATGAGATGATGTGTTCTTCTTCCTAGGAAGCTCTCTGCCTTTTGAGACTAGCGAATATTGGGGAGCATTCCCTTGGCCCACCTTTTGGAAAGGAAGACTGTATCTGGACTTCCTCCTTCTCCTCTCAAATTATAGGGGAGAGAGGATGGCTTTCCCAGGAATAGCCTAGCAGCTTTTGCAAGTTTTATGAGATCATGTGAAAGCTCTTGCTCTTAGTAGCATGCTCCTTTGAGCTCCTTTGCTTTCAGCATATTCTAGCTCAGGTGTCCTGGGAGCCAGATGTCAGATCTGAATGGCGGGGAAGCTTCCACAAAACAGCTGGCTCCTGTCCCTGGGTGATACAACCTCTAGCCCTGCACAGAAGACCTCTTGAAAGTTACATTTGATGTTTTAACAGGTCAGGCTTGATTGTCTACCTGCTCTAATACAGATGTTTCAGTCCCAGCCAGTCTGTTCACAAAAAAATCAGGGCTGAGCTCAGAGCTAGCATATAAAAAGAAATCAAAACATGTTGGTGAACTGAGCTGGATTGGGGCTTTCTGTTCTGCTGGAACTTTGGGAATCAAAACATGTTGGTGAACTGAGCTGGATTGGGGCTTTCTGTTCTGCTGGAACTTTGGGAATCTGAATATAAAGACAAACAAGAATAACAAGTCTTTGCAATTTTCCATGAGGTATCTGCACATATACTCAACTCACTGCTTGAACATTCTTTAGAGAGAGAGGGAGTAGAGGGAGAGGTAAACATCGATGTGAGAGCTGAACACAGATTGGCTGCCTCCTTCTGGAGATCAAGCCTGCAACCCAGGCATGTGCCCTGACATGGAATTGAACTGGCAACCTTTCAGTATACAGGATAACACCCAACTGAGTCACATCCTCTAGTGCTGAACTTTTGTACTTTTAATCTGCCTTGGAACTGGATTAAAAGTCAGGAGACCTTAATTTATGTCCCAATCCTGCTGTGTAACTTTAAATAATTTGCTTACTATCTTTAAGCCACACAGAGCTATCACTAAGCTCAGATGAAATAATATGTGTGACATCTCCTTGTAAACATTAAGCCACTATAAAAGCAAGAACTAGTACTGTTATTATTATTAATGATTTTACGCATAAAGAGGAGAGATTTCCACTAGAAACTAGAGGTAGAAAAACATCAACTCTTCATATATTCTGGTTATCTTGGATCAAATTGCAATTTAAATCTACATGGGTAAATGAGGAAGGGGCATAACACTGAAATACCTTCCTATAGTTTTAAAAGCAAACATAAATGTGATGTGGTGCCATCTGATACTAGAATGAGCACAGGACTTAGAGTTGCAAGTACATGTGACTGCAGGAAACCCAGCCAGGTCTTTGGAGAACCAGAGAGCCTGTTTCCAGCTTCTGTTCTCCACTGTATTCCCTGGGACCACATGGTCTCTCATCTCCCCTTCTGCCTAATCATCTCCATTCTCTCTTTAGTGAACAGGCTTTTGCTGCCAGATTGTTGGCTTTTGGTACCCTAACCTTTAGTTACATGTGGCCACCATTGCATCAAATCTGGCATCATAACTACACTACCTGGGTGACATCTCCCTGGAAGAGAGCCTCTATCTGACCTGCCCAGGTGGATACCAGTCTAAACCACTGTGACTTCAGATGAGTGGTCATATATTTTTTTTTAATCCTTACCCAAGGACATGTTGTTATTGATTTTTTTAAGAGTGAGAGTAAAGGGAAAGATAAAGAAAGGGAGAATAAGAAGGAAGAGAGAGAAAGAGAGAGAGAGAGAGAGAGAGAGGAGAACCATCAATGAGAGAGAGAAAAACATCTATGTGAAACAGAAACATTGATCAGTTGCCTCCTGTACTCCCCACAACTGGGGATTAAACTTGCATTCTAGGTATGTGATCTGACCGGGAATCAAATGCACAACCTCTTTGGTATATGGAACGATTCTCCAACCCAGTGGGCCAAAGGCCAAAGCAGACAGGATAATATCTTTAAGAGGATGACTGGGTCTGGAAGGAAATAGAGGACTCCTTTAGAACTCCACTAGTGATGCTACTGGCCTTTCTATTCTAATAGGTACTCAATAAAGTCTTGTTGGTTGATACAAAGTCATTGTCATCCTTCACATGCATACAGCATTTCACAGTGTACATATCGCATTCTTATATAGCAATCCATTTGTCCCAACGATAGTCCTGAATTAGTCTTACTTCACTTTACAAATGAGACACAAACAAAGCACAAGAATAGTGAGTAGTGGAACCAGAATCTAATTTTTGACATGCAGTGTCTAAGTGTTTTAGTATTTTAGACATTATTGGTCTGTAGATTATCTAAATAAAGATTTTGGGAGCTCCAGTGGCACAATCGGTTAGTGTGCAGTACTTATAAATAAAGATTTTGTGGAGACAGATCCTCACTTTCTAGAAATATACATTTGGACAGCATCTCCATTTAGGTTATATATGTATGCATAGAAACAATGGCAGTGAATGAGATGTCTAGGAATCTATTTGTAGGGTAAGAACAGAAGAGAACACAGAACAGGTGCTGGAGAAATACTACCATTTAGTGATGATCAGGGGAAGAGAGTCCATAGGAGACAACAAAGAAGCACCCAAGATAGGAGAAAATTCAGGATGGGTGGTATTTTACACAAGCCATGGGAAGAAACTTCTCAAGAAGGGGGTGATCAACAGGGTCAAAGGCTTTCAAGGGGCCAAGAGGAATAAGAACTGTAAAATGCCCTTGACAATTACAATAGGAAGGTGATCAGTGGCTTTAACCAGTACTGTTAGGATAGGAGTAGAGATGGAAGTAAAACATCAGTGGAAAGAATGAAAAGGGAGTGGGAAGTGTAAAAGTAGAAACAGTGCATTCAGCCAACTGCTTTAAGAAGGAAAGCCTGTACATAAAAAACCCTAAAGACTCCCTCAAAAAACTAATAGACTTAATAAATGAATTCGGAAATGTAGCAGGATATAAAATTAATGCCAAAAAATCTATGGCATTTCTATACACTAATAGTGAACTTACAGAAAGAGAGATTAAAAAAGCAATCCCATTTACCATTGCACCAAAAAAAATTAAGATATCTAGGAATAAACTTAACTAAGGAGGTAAAAGACCTATATGCGGAAAACTATAGAAAAATGAAAAAAGAGATAGAGGAAGATGTAAACAGATGGAAGTACATACCATGTTCATGGATTGGTAGAATCAACATCATTAAAATGTCCATACTATCCAAAGCAATCTATAGATTCAATGCATTCCCCCATTAAAATACCAATGGCATATTTCTCCAAAAATACATCTGGAACAAAAAAAGACCCCGAATAACCACAGCAATCCTGAGAAAGAAGAACAAAGTAGGTAGGATCTCAATATCAGATTTCAAGCTGTACTACAAAACCACTGCTCTCAAAAAAGCCTGGTACTGGCACAAGAGCAGACATATAGACCAATGGAATAGAATAGAGAACCCAGATATCCATCCAAACCACCATGTTCAAATAATATTTGACAAAGGAGGTATGAACATACAATGGAGTCAACACAATCTTTTCAATAAATAGTGTTGGGAAAATTGGACAGATATATGCAAAAAAATGAAACTAGACCACCAAGTTACACCATACACAAAAATTAACTCAAAATGGATACAGGACTTAAAAAGATAGGAAACCATAAAAAACACTAGAGGAATCCACAGGCAGAGAAATCTCATATGTCAAAGGAAGTTCTTCACTGATAGCACTCCTAGGGCAATGGAAGCTAAAGAGAAAATAAACAAATGGGACTACATCAAAATAAAAAGCTTTTGCACAGCAAAAGAAACCATCAACAAAACAACAAGAAAGCCCACTATATAAAATAAACAAATGGGACTACATCAAAATAAAAAGCTCTTGCACAGTAAAAGAAACCATCAACAAAACACCAAGAAAGCCCACTATATAAAATAAACAAATGGGACTACATCAAAATAAAAAGCTTTTGCACAGCAAAAGAAACCATCAACAAAACAATAAGAAAGCCCACTGACTGGCCCCTCTGGTCCTGGCGTCTGTGGCCTGGCTCACCTGGAGAAGAAGGCCGTGGGGGTACAGGTCAGAATCCTCACAGGCTTCCTGGGGAAAGTAGTAGGGGAAGTGAGAGCAAGCTTGGTGGGCTTATAAAAGCCTATATTTGCAAATGTTATCACTGATAAAAGTTTAATCTCCAACATCTACAGGCAACTTATACAGCTTAATAAAAGGAAGGTAAATGATCCAATAAAAAATGGGCAAAGGACTTAAGTAGAATCTTTTCGAAAGAAGACAGAAAGAAGGCCAAGAGACATATGAAAACATGCTCAACGTCCCTAATTATCCGAGATATGCAAATCAAAATGACAGTACAGTACCATCTTACCTGTCAGAATGCCAATCATCAACAAATCGACAAATGACAAGTGCTGGCGAGGATATGGAGAAAAAGGAACCCTCATGCACTGCTGGTGGGAATGCAGACTGGTGCAGCCACTATGGAGAACAGTATGGAGTTTCCTCAAAAAACTAAAAATGGAACTCCCATTTGACCCAGTGATCCCATTTCTAGGAATACATCCCAAGAAACTAGAAACACCAATCAGAAAGAATATATGCACCCCTATGTTCATAGCAGCACAATTTACCATAGCTAAGATTTGGAAACAGCCTAAATGCTCATCAGCAGATGAGTAGAATAGAAAACCATGATACATCTATACAATGGAATACTATGCTGCTATAAAAAAGAAGGAATTCTTACCATTTGCAGCAGCATGGATGGATCTGGAGTGCATTATGTTAAGTGAAATAAGCCAGGCAATGAAAGAAAAATATCATATGATCTCACTCATTTATGGAAAATAAAGAACATTATAACCTGATAAATAAAAAGATAGATACAGAGGCAGAAAAGCACCAAACAGACTGTCAAATTATAGCAGGAAGGCTGGAGAGTGTTGGGAAGGGAGGGAAATAGATCAACCAAAAGACTTGTATGCAAGCATATAAGCACACCAATGGACAGAAGACACTGGGGTTGGGTGGGATGATGGCATGTGCCAGGGGTAGGGGAGGTTGGGAGAAGGTCAATGTGGGGAGGGGGAGAAAGGAGATATATGTACTAATATATGTAATATTTTAAACAATAAAAAAATATATAAATAAGTAAAGAAGGAAGGCCTGGGGGCGGGGGGAAAAGGGACAGGTACAGGGTGGAGGAGGTCAATAGGGGAAAAAGTACAAATCTGTAATACTTTCAACAATAAAGATAAATTTTAAAAAAAGAATAAGTCAGGCCCTGAATGGGGCAGTAGAAAGATACAATATAGATAGGGGTTGAGTGAATATTTATTTTTTTTAAAGATGAGAGAAGTTTGGACCTGAAGGATATTTAAATTCTGAAGGATCCAAAAGAGAACGAGTGAGGGCCTCACGGAGGAACAAGGCCCCAAGGAGCAGATGGGAGGAACCAGACGTCCAGGTGGAATGGCTCACGCAATTGGACAGAGCAAAGAAAGAAAGGATAGCTATTCAGGCTAGGTTTGCTGGATTACACTGGGGAATTTTTGAGTTTCCTTTTCTCTGTATAAATGACATTTTCTCAAGAGTAAAGAAAGTGGTGGATCAGGAGATCAGAGATGATTTAGGCTTGTTTATGACGGTGCCATTGATATCACTGCCCTTCTGTTGCCTAGTCCCTCCCTTTCCTTTACTTCACTCTCACACTCTCTCATTCATTCATTCACATACTCATTCATGTAGACAACAATGGAATCAATAGGTTTGTAGTAGGCCATGGGATATGCACTGGGTGTGAAAGGTAAAAAGCACATTGGGCATTGGGTAGACATAGGATAGCTGCAGGAGAAAGTAAACTCTGCCTGACCCTGTGGAAGGGACAGTCAATTACCCCCCAATATCCATCTATCTTTCCTCCATGGAAAGGGAATTTCTCTTGGCCCATGGCTACTAGATCAAGAACACATTTCCCAGTCCCCTTTCTGATTAGTTAGGGCTATCTGACTGAGTTCTGACCAGTGGATGTGAAGGAAAGTGATATAGGTCATTTCTAGGTTGGTCCTCAAAGGGATGGGACATGCCCTGCTTTTCTCTGGCTCCATTTTTCTGCCTGGGATGAGGACAAAGTGGTTGTTTGCTAATGGGGATGCTACAGAGGAAGAGAGTGGAGCAACACCAGAGAAAGAGCCTGGGCCTCCTTGTTATGTTCTGCATTTACTACTCAGGACTTTAGAAACAGCGGAGCTCTGTGTGGGGTCAGCAATGGCCTCAGCTGAGGGGAGCTGGAGAATGGCTGAGGGACCATAATGCAGTTTCATTGGGGACAATGGTGGTCCTGAGTCTTGAGCTCTGCATGTTGGGAGTTTCGGCAGGAAGAGAAGGGACTTGTGCTAGGTGCCTTCACGCTCATAATCTCATTTAGTCCTCGTATGAACCTTACAGAGTGTGCATTATTACCTTCATTTTACAGATGTCACACTCAAAGAGGTGAACTAAGGTGACCCAAGGTGCAGCTGTGGCGCTGCCCAGCCAGGGGACGCGTTTCTGCAGAGTGTTCGGCTTTGTTCTTTCCCTTCCACAAGAGGCTCCTTCTTGCTCCTGTGAGGGCCCCAGGCTGCAAGGAGGTCAGACACTTTCATCAGCCTTGTGGCTTTGCAGGAGTGAGAACCCAGTCTTCCCTTCCAGACCACAACCTCCAGTGGCCATGTGTCCCTCACACACTGACACCTCTGAGCCACTGCATGCACTGTATTGATAGGGCCACGAGGAGGGGAAGAGAACAGAAATGCCCCCGGGCCCAGAACCCTTTACAATGGAGCCAGGTGCTATAAATGTCTCCAAATGCATGCCCCTCTCCACACAGGCACATCTGGAATGCCGTATAACCCCTTCCCTCTCCAACCCCCTCTGCAGTGATGACTTCCTGGAGCATTTTAATGACTCGCCATTATAAATAATACACTCAAACCTTTCTTGTAAAAAAAAAAAAAAGCCAGAGGTTTCTGCAAAACCAGCAAATTACTCCAAATCATAATTTCATCCAAAAACATTGAAAAAGAAAGAGAAAAAAAAAAAGAACCCTTCATACCCTGAGGTAGGAAAGGTTTGGAGATTTATGTCTTTCCTTGAACACACAGATTTATAACAGTGGATAATGTACATTCATTTCATCCATATTTATACCTGAATTGATGTGGAGTCTGGTATCCATTACTTTAATCTATGTAACTTGATCATCAGAAATCTGAACCATAATTTTAACACGTATTACAAAGAGTTTCTTTTTGGCTTAAAGGAAAATGATGGCAGAGGAGAAAAGCCATTAAGAGCCAGCTGCAGTCACTTACTGGCGCTGCACTTCCTTCTGCAATGCGTGTGGATCCCCTGCCACCCTTCCCATCCCTTACCTTCCTGGACGCACGTTCACTCCCATTTGGAAACCCCCAGCACTAACTGTACCGTGAATGGAGCGGGGGTGAGAGGGAAGCAAATCGGGGGAAATTCACGTAAAGAAATTTCTGACACCGTGGCCAACCCAGAGCTCCCAGGGCGGCAGTGGTTAATGGGCCAGTAGTAGCCTCCAGTCACTTAGAAGAAGTGAAAAAACGCACGGCCTGATCAAAGCTTCCCTCTGACAGACAGTGGAAATCAAACCCAGATCCTAGTTCTCAAACAGCATTGCTGGCACTCAGCACATGGTTCCTGTCCAACTTCTGAGCACCAAATATTAGCCTGACTTAACATTCCAAATGCCTGTCCCTGGACGAAAGCCAAGGAGTGGATTTTTCAGAGATCCGGGCCCCAGGATTATGTAGGGTGGAAGATGAGGAAAGGCCCCCGGGACTTCACTCAGGCAGCTGTGTGTCAGAGAACTCTCTCGAACCACCATCTCTGGGTTTTTCTAAAGTCACATAAGGATCTGGAGGGCCGATCTTTTTGTTTGTTTTGTCCTCTGGTATGATCCGGGTCGGCACATAGTAGGTGCTTTCATTTGTTGAAGAAGGCCTTGGTTACAAAGCATTCCAGAGCTGTAAGTTACTGTGTGAGTAGATCATGTACCATAGCAAAGGATGAAAACTATGGGATTTTATGAAATTAGTATTTTTATAAGGGAGTAAAAGCACTTAAATCCATTACATTTTATTCTTGTACCTTCTAAACTCTTTTCCATTATTATACGTATGTCTGAATAATGTCTCATGTTTTAGAAATACTTCAACATTTTAAAGCATGACATCATTTAATAATGTTGACAGCAATCCTGTGGCATAACTGTAACTAATACCACTCCCATTTCACAGATGAGAAAGTCTAAGAGCAGAGTTTCCATAACCTAGTGCACTAGGAAGCACTAAGCTTTGAGCATTGTGCCTTTTGATTCCGGTCTCATGTTCTTTTCTGTATGCTGCACCTGGCCAGAGGAAAGTGCAGAGTGAGTAAGGAGGGCGTTTTAGTAGTGGCTGAAGACAGTTGGTCTTGCCCCAGTCAGAACCCTGGATGATATCGTCAACCCCTAAGTCACTAGGGCTGCTACTTGCATTTCTCTGGAGCCTTCCTGAAGATGGTCTCAGATTTGTCTGGGTCTCAAAAGAACAAATTCCAGCTGTGTGAATATTGAAGTCAGACAGGACAATAATGTGGCTTCATAGTTCTCTGATGAAAACTGACTATTTTTTACTGTGATAATGTCTACAGATATACTACATATGTAATATGTTATACACACACACACACACACACACACTTATAAATATTTAAAAATTAAAAGCAAAATAAATAATTATTATCTTTTAGCAGCAGAAAACATCCAACTATAATGTGTCCTATAAACAAATGGGCTTCTCAAGAGAGTCCCAGAAAACTGGGGAGGGACAATAAGGCTCTTTACACACCATGTCACAGGCAACATCCGAGGCAGGCAGTGAAAGTTCATAGCATTGAGATCATCAACCCTGCTTGTAGGAAAGGACACTGAGGGTCAGAGAAGAGTCCTGGCTGGGGTTCCATATTTCAATTGGAGCCCAGGTATATGTTGCTTTACATTCCATGCCCCATACCATCTTCCCCATTAACATGCTACCAGTGCATATGGAAAACAAGAGTCTAAATCCTAAACAGCTTGAAAAAAGAAAATTTCTTATACCCTGGGACAGCTTCTTCAAAAATACTTCCCGTATGTCCCCAACGAGATGTGAGCTTTATTTCCTTTGAACTTAAAATGATTACTTTGCTGTAAATTTTTGGCAAACGTTCACACTTAACACATTTAATTGGGATTCTAATTCTGTGATGTAAGTACTGCTATTACCCCATTGCCACCAAATAGATGAACTGACATTTATTAAAAAAAAAAAGACCAATGACTTAGCCAAGATCGAACTGTGAGACTGGACTCATCCACGCTCAAGTTCCGTGGCCCAGCCTCCGGCCCAGTACCTCTGGTTTCAAGAACCATGCTACTTTCCACTTACTGAAAATGAAAAAGAGGACAGAATGTGTTACCTTTCTCTTAGTCATTTTTACATGACCCTCTGGGGTAATGAAACAGCAAGGTTTTATTGTACACTTGCTGTGTGCTGAACTGAGCTGTAGAATTGGATGACAGAGACCCCTAAACCACAGCCTCTGCCCTCAAGGGATTAACAACAGAGCTTGGAGTTGGACCTGAAAGTCACATGGGCACAGGCTAGTCTGTTGCCCCTTAAATGTCCCTGAACCGCACCAGGTTTCTTATGTTTCCACATTTCGGCAGCTTGGCTCTGTGTCTGGAACACAGCTGGCCAGACCTCTTGCACACAGCTGTGCCCACCTCTGGCACACCTGCTGGGCACCTGTAAAACCATCTGGTCCAGTCAAAATCCTGAGTCTCCATACTGATTCCATACCTAGGAACTCACTCTCTTCAATTCTCACAAACACTGAATTTTTACTTTATTCTTCCATTTCACTTATTGGATTTGGACTTGACCCATAGTATTAGAATAACTTCATTTATTAAGTCCTGATTGCAGGGCAGTCAGGGTGCTGGACCCTTCATACTTGCCTCTCTAATCCCCACAACAGCTACAGAAAAGAGAATGGTGGTCCTTGTGTTACTGACACGGGAATGGAGGCTCTGGGCAAGGTGAAGGACATGGCCTGAGGTCACAGCCCACAATCTGAGCCTGAAAGCTCCTAAGGAAGCGTAGACAAACTTCAAGGGTTGAAGACTATTAATATTAAAAATAAAATCCTTTGTAAAATAATCTTGCTTTTCCCAAGATGCCAGTTATCTGACACAAATTTGAGGATAGCTCCCACCTTAGAATATACTTTGAGACTGATAGGTCTGTGGATGTAAGAATCGCCCAAACCTATGAAAAAATTTTATAAGACTTCATTTGAGCCCAACTTGATGACAATTGCTGGGAAGCAAGACCTAAAATGCTCCAGAGAAGGACAGTTTTGCTGTTTCTTTGGTGAATTTGGAATTAAGGAGGGAATATAAGGAAGATTATAAGGAGGTGGGAGAAAGCATGGTGGGAATTGGATTACAGGATAGTTAACAAGATTATGTATTCTTTTGAGAGTGGTCATGCCTTGGAGGGGCATTGCTTCTGGAATTTCAAAGTGTGTTAACTTAGATGCATAAGAACATGGACAGAACTGGCTTAGAAACCCTTCGCTAAAAATGTTATAGGCCAAGGGCTTGACTACCCTCTATGCCCTGCCCAGGTATTTATGGTTTACTACAACATCCCCTCCCACCCCCTTTTTTTTGCCACAGACCCAGAAAACCATAAAATCAAAAAATAAACACAATTTTTATGTTATCAAGGAAAAACTTTGAAAAACCTTTTCTGTGGCTCTCAGCTACTTATATGAAATACACACATTTTACTATGTACCGTTTCTACAGGTAAATCCCCACTTACAAAGAACCTATCACTTTAGAGAGATATTATTTGTGTGTGTACGTGTGTACACATACATCTATTTTATAGGTACAAATGTTTCATACATAGGTGAAATTAATTGTCTTAGCTAATCTTGAAAAGACAGAAATGGGATTTGAACCAAGCTTTCCAGACTCCAAACACTTGTTGGGGTTCTAGCCAACAAACATTTCTTCTCAACTTTGCTTGCACTGGAACTTCATAAAAAATCTGATTCTTGGGTTCCAGTCCCAGAGATTATGACATGATTGGTCTTGTTGGCCCCAACATGAGGGCTTAAAAGTTACCCAGATAATTCTAATGCACTACAAAGTTGAGAACCTCAGCTCAAGCTATTACTCCATGTATCAGTTTCTTACTGCTGCTGTGACAAAGTAGCATGAACTTAGTGGCTCAAAACAAGACATTTATAATGTTAATTTCTGTAGTTCAGAGGTCAAAATGGGTCTCACTGGGTTAAAATGCAGGTGTCAGAAGGGCTATGTTCCTATCTGGAGGTTCTAGGGGAGAATCTACCTCTTGCCCTTTCTAAATTCTAGAGGCTCATACTCTTAGTTTGTGGCACTTTTCCTCCATCTTCAAAGCCACAAAGCAAGTCAAGTCCTTCTCACATAACATCCCTCTGACTTTTTCTGCCTTTCTTTTCCCATTTACGG
>JAAGEH010000226.1:4845159-5187857 GCA_011751065.1 Lasiurus cinereus
AGAGAAACATCAATAAGACAGAGTCATTGATCGGCTGCCTCCTGCACACCCCCTACTGGGGATCGAGCCCCAAACCTGGGCATGTGACCTTGACCAGAATCGAACCAGGGACCTTTCAGTCCACAGGCTGATGTTCTATCCACTGAGCTAAATCAGCCAGCTGGGGCTAACCTCCCTGTTTTAAAGTCAGATGATTAGCCATCCTAAATCCACTGCTACTTCATTCCCCTTGCCATGTGCGGAGACATAATCCCAGGCTCTGGGAAAGTAGGTGATGGATGTATGTCTGCCTACTGCAATGGACTAGCAATGGTAAATTAAATTTATAAAAACACAGGGTTTCCCTTCTACCGCACCCGTTCTCAGTGGGGAAAGTCAACCAGCGGTGTGTTCTTTTATAGGAGACTCATGCCCTAGCTACTGGGTGTAGGGAACCCTCTCCTTTCTAATCCCCTCTCTCTTCCTTCTCACTAGCAAGAAGAGCAGCTAGAGCCTGTCACTCTCCGGGCTTCCCATGGCTGCTGTCACCCCACATGGAAACAGCCCAGGTGACCAGCATTCCCAGTTAGCCATGGGAGGAGGCAATATGTGAGCTGCCATATGTGTGCAAGGCACCTGGGCCAAGCATGTGCAGGGAGGGTAACAGGCTCACAGAAGGGAGGTGCCCTTTGCAATTTCCCAGAGGAAGACCTAAGAAATAACAGAGGGCTGGGTGTGCTTGCCTCTCTCACACTTCCCCATCATTTCTTAAGGAACAGCGGTTGGCTCTGGTTTTCATTCTGAAAACCCAAGGAAACGCCTCGAATGTGATGCTCGTGCTGATTTAAAAATTATTCTGAGTTCTCCAACATTCAGAATCCATCAATTATCAAGATGGAGAAGCCTCCAAAAATATTTGTCATGACAGCTCTATCATTATGTTATTATGACAAGAAGGAGAGAGGAGCCATTTAACCCCAGTCAAGGTGTGTGTGTCTGGGTGTGTGTGTTTGCTGTACATCAGTTTAGGGTTCCTATAACAAGTTTGCAATGTACAGCCATAGCTCAGGAACAATTTCTCACTCACAGAGGCCACTGCACTTACATACTGGAGCATCTTTATTTCCCCAAGACGTTTATACCTACATTAAATGTAGAGAAGAAAAAGAAAACCCAATGAATAGTTCTCCACAAGCAGCCAAAGTTGAATGAACTGACATTGGCTCCGAAGAATTCATCTTCATCAATGTTATTGCCTCTGCTCCCGTAAAAGTGAGTGATTGGGACACATAAAATATGCTATCAACTTTTTACCAAAAAATAAGCAGTTTAGATCATTTGTTTCCACAAAAACCGCGCTGTGCATCATCTGTCAAACCAGAGCATTTTCTGTGTGACTGACTTGGGACACCAAGTTGACAATCTAAGTTCTAATTACTTGCACCCTCGTCAGTCTGTTTCTGCTCAACATGGGGGACTGTCCCAGAGGAGTGTCAGAAAGGACATTCTGCGGGTTGATGGGAAGCAGCTGAAATAGATCCACTGGGCTTTTTAATGCAGATGAAGCACAGTGCCCTGAGGAGCTGCAGGGGATCGAAGAACCCTGATTGGAAGGTTCGAGTGTGTTCCATCTGTTACTCCTCTCGCCATTTCATTAATGCTGCGTAAAGGCAGGCAGCAGCCCAGCTGGTGACAAGGTATCTGCTTGACAGGCCCAAGGCCTGCGTCTCCTCTCCCCTGGCAGGGTCAGCTGTTCGCAGGGGCCCAGCCACTGTCCACCCTCCTCCACTTGCGGGTCCAAACGCAGTTAACTCTCTTGGGTGGTGGGGGAACAAGCATGACCTTGGTCAGTCAGATGGCCTTGGGTTTGCTTCACAGCGCTCTCACTGTGGGTCCATCTGAACGTGAGTTAAACTGAAGGTTAGCATCCTCGTCTGAAACAGAATGGAAGTCTAATCATATAAATGCCAGTGCTGTCGTGAGGTGTACCTGTGAGACTTCAGTATTCAGTTTCCTTCTTCAATCCCTGTTATTTACAATTTGTGGATGGAGAATAGGAAATTAAAGAGAGGCAGATGGTTTTCCAGGTATCCCCCGGTTTTTCAAAGCTGCACCTTATGCGACTTTGCTTTTACGAAAGGTCTACAATACTACTACGTATCAGTTTTCACTGATGATTTTTGCTCTTACGGGGGAAAAAAGGTGAAAAGCAAAATTAGCATTTAGTATTTGGTTTACAGGGAGACTTCACTGGTATAGAGGCGGCGGGTACCCAGAGCAGCAAGACTGGCCCTGCCAAGCTCCTTCCCTGGGAACTACACTCAGCATCTCAGCCTCGGTAGCAGCGTTGAGCTGTGTCTGAGAGTATAGGTGCTTGATCTCGACTTATCTTTGCATCCATTAGTAAGAAGTCCTAAGGTATCAGAAAAGCCTGAGAGCTCATAAGGACATTACACTTAGCATAAAACTGGTTGTACAAAATTAAGCGTTTTGATCTGGATGAATGAAATGAAAACATTGTGTGTTGAATTTGGGATCTGGGAACAATAAAAAAAATTTTTTTCCATATAAGTGAATGGTAAATGCTTCTTCTCTTCACACCATTTCAGCTTACAAAATATTTTATAGGAACACTCTACTTTCGGGTATTGGGGAAAACCTGTGTACTTCTGATGATTTTTAAAAATGTAATACATAGGCATTTGATCTTTTTTTCCCCCCAACATACCTTTCTTAATGATTTAAACAACACAGATCTAGTGCTAGCCTGCCTGCCCTGGAATTCTAGTGCTACCACTGACGAGCTGTGTAATCTTGGATAAGTAAGTTAACCGCTCTGTGTCTCAGTTTCATGATCCATAATATGGAGATAATAGTTTTTACTTTAGAGGGTTGTTATGAGGATTAGATGAGTTAATACAAATAAGACACTTAAGCAGCGCTTGCTACTTAGTGTTTGCTGTTGTTATTATTTTCAACAATATTTGAATGTTATTATTTTTACCTTCCTTCCCAATGACTAGCTTAGGCAGTTCATTCATTTCCATCGGCAGGGAGTTATTTCAGAAAGGAAATAAAAGAAGATTCTCTTTGAATTTCAAATGCCTAGCTCTCAGGGAAATAGAAATGACTGGGAGCAGTATGAAAAAATATGAACAAGGCACCTGCTTCCCAAGCTGGAAGTGTTCTTAAAATGGATAAGAGGAGACACTGGAGAGAAATATTGTGTAGTCAGCATTAGTGGGTCCCTGAAAAACCCGCCCTCTGATTTCACTGACCCTGTGTGGGGCAGAGGGCCAGTGGTGAAAGAAATGAGAGGAACCCTGGGCATTTATGGAATGCAAAAGCAGAGGTGACTTGTGGTTCCTTTCAAGGTAGAGTCCCTGGGAGGGGCAAGACCCTCCACCCTCACCCCACTCACAAAAGAAGGGAGACCCTCACAAAAATTCTTCCTACCATAGCCTGGTGGAGAAAGTGTAATTCCTTCACGCTTGAGGGGGAGACCAGATTATCCAGTGGAAAAAGTCAGACATGGAGGATTCTTGAGTCTGGGAAAAAGGAATGACTCCTGGTGATCTCCACAGACTACAGATCAAGGATCGGATGGCAGGATGGATGTTTCAGCAGATGTCAGCATGGACAGATGACACTGAGGACCAGATGCCCCCTGGTCTCAGACGGGAACAATATGGTAACTTCCCTGAACTTGGACGCATGCCAGGGAGACTCAGGGGATGATCCTCAATTAATTGAAATTAAATTTCCACTCTTTGAATTTTGAAAAAGGACCTAAGTTGGATTCCAGGAAAATTTTGAGAAAGTTCTTTATCTTACACACTGGACTTAACAGACCAAGATTTAGATTGATTACAATGTAGAAGGATTTGTGGAAGCACAGTTTTAAATTTATGACTGGATGAGCTATTTGTTTTTCATTTAAAGTAATTTTCTTAATTGTGATCTCTGAACCATCTACATGTGAATTTTGTAATGTTCATCTATTAAAACTCATTTTAAAAATTGATTGTATAATAGTGCAAATATGTGAGAGAAACATGTATAATGAAACCCACATTCCTACTTACCATCTTCAATAATTATCAATTCAATGTCAGTCTTGTTCTATCAACTCATAATGCCAACCTACAAGCCTTTATATTATTTTGAACCAATTCCCAGACTTACTATTTCTTTAGTTCAGTAAATATCCCCAAGAATAAGACTTATTTTAAAGAACATAATTCTAATACCACTAATCTACATAATACGTTGTTATTCCTTGACATCATAAAAAATCTAGTTCATGTCAAATATTTCTAATTATCTCAGAAATTTGTTTCCATGATTTGCTTCCTTAAATCAAGATCCAAATAATTTCCACATAGTGCATTTTCTGGGTTTCTTAAGTCTCTTTTAAATTATAGCTTCTCTTCTCTCTTTCATTTACCTTACAATTTATTCGTTGAAGAAATCAAATCCTTAGATTTTGCTGAGGGCCAACTCTATGGTAATATTTAACATGTCATTCAAGCACAGCATTTCCCATGAACTCGATCTAATTTAGGTTGATATTTTGGCAAAAAACACTTCATAGAATGTATTTCATAATTTCAACAGTAGGCACAGTGTTCACTCTTCTCTCTTTTTTTGCTGTGAGTAGCCAACTGATTTTCATTGTCTAGATCTACTATTTTATTAGATGTTTGAAATACATTAGATCTTCTAATTCTTGCCCCCTTCATTTGTTAGCTGTGCTCCTTTTATGAAAATAAACCTCAGGATATTTGGCTATTCTGAGGTTGTACAGGAAAAGCAGGTAGAATAATTGATTTTTTTCTCTATTTACTAGTTTTTATAAATCAGTAGAAGTGCTACTCCATCACTGGTTCTCTCTGGAAGTCCTGCACTGTCTCTTGGTTTCCCTAAACTCTACCCATTCCTATGTACACAAGCCCCTTATTAAACTCACTTCGTTACCCAGTGTGACTGGTGCCATCTGTTTCCTGATGAGACTCTGATTGATACAATTTCCAATCAAGAAAATAGTAATGAGATTATTAGTCTAAGGGGCACATTTTGCCTCAATTCCTTCAGCTATTCTAAAATTGGAAAGTCAATAAATTCAAATTATTGAAAAGCAAAATACCTAGACCTCGGTAAATTATCTCTAGACAGAAAGTCACTCAATGTGTTTTGTTTTCACCTCTATGCCCTCAGCTTTTAAACAAGGGTCAATACAGGGAATAGTCATATGCCATGTCTGTTCCTGCATCTTCAGTAAATGTACTGGTGGAAACAGGCATCCATTATTGTGACCAATGTCCCTGACATGGTGGCATGAAAGGAGCACTAGATTTGGGGTTAGGAGATACAAGCTGGAACTCCTGCTCTGTAATTTACTAGTTACAAAACCATATTTCTCTGAGTTTCAGTCTATTCTTCTGTGAGACAAAAATACTTATAGACTTGTGAGTATTAATGAACAAATTGAGAGCTTTTAAAAGAGCTCCATAAATATTCATGCATAGTGTATTACTTTAAAAAAAATTAACACAGGCAAAGCTTTTCTTTACTAAAGAACTATGATTCCTTTATCCTATTGAAAAGTAGTCTATAACCCATTGTGAATTTATATATTTTTGCTTTAACTTATAAGAAATGTACAATTAACAGTAATGTTTTATTATAATGAGCATATTTTACTAGCATTTATCGACATATTTTTATTTATTCCTCTTTTGATGATTTTATGCCATATGGATATTACATTTTAAGGTATATCAAATTATCTTTTAGAAGAAAATAGGATCTAAACAACACCAAAACAAAAAAAGCCAATACTTAAAAAAGAAGAATTTGCCCATAATTGTATTGCTTCTGGATAAAGACTCCTATTCATCTTTCTGAATCATTCCTCTTTAATTCTGCACCCAAGCAGCATGAAGCATGATGGTCCAATGTCCTATATTCACAATTTATTATTTGAAAATCAGCAAGATTCATATCTGCCTGTCTATAAAAAGATGTGCGTATGCAGATATGTAGATAAATGGATATGTATCAATCCATACCCTATGATTTATTGGCACACGAGTAAGAGAAAAAAGGAGGAGGAGAAAATATATATCTAAGGGGGGAAAATATGTATGTAAGGAGGAAATTATCTTCTTCCTTGGAGTTAAAGTGCCCATTTCAAACTTTTCTCAACATTCCTTTACAAGTAAGGATCTGGAATCACTACCATCAGTACATTTATTAAACCCTGCTCATCAATGTTCTTGTATTGGTTCCTGTCCATCACATGACTCTATTCATGAATATTCTGTTCTTATTCCACGGAGAGAGGAGCTCATTTCAGATCACGCTCAGCAATCAGCACCACTTCCTGAGGCCACAGTCCAGATGAGATGCCATTTCCTAATTTGAGAAGTGATAGGACAGAAGCTAGAAAACAAGCCTTGTCTGTTAGAATGAAATGTAGTTCTTAAACTACAGAACTATTAACTTATTGCAGGCAAAAGGGAGATTTTAAGCAAGGAACAAGGGTAAGTAGAAATGTCTGAGACAATAGTAAGTCAAGTGAAGTTGGAAGAATTTTAAACACACTCCTCGGGCCAAACAAAGATCTTATTTGTATATGGCCATGTATGATTTACTAGGGAAGGGGCCCGCTGTCTATATGAAACGTCCTTTTGAAAGACACCTGCAGCAGTACTATTATACTACGGAGAGCACAAGGTCATTAAGGGCTCTGTCAATCAACTGACTGATTCCTTCAGATAGGGCTGGTGAACAAAGAGGGCACTTCTCGGTTTCAGACTGAAAGTCACACACCACCTGCTCCAAGCCCTAGGGTTTTGAGAAAAGGAGAAGTTAACATAATCTACTTCCATGCAGAAAGAAACAATTGGTTCTCAAAGCCAGCCTTGAGGAATTCTTTTGTCCAAGCAGAAGCCAATTCTTCAGAAGTGTCCAAAAACACTTCTGGGTTCCTATACCTCTTCATCATAAGATGATTATCACTAGAGAAATATGGTAGCCAATACCATACATTAGAATACATAAACCTCTTAAGTTTCTGAAACTATGAGTAAGTAACAAAACCATAAAAATGTTTGATTACTTGCTCATCCATTTAGTTTCCCCCCCTCAACATGAAATATAAAAATTTTCAGAAAGACTAATTGCAAGAAACCTACCATCAATACCTGTGTTCCATTGTGCCAATAACCTAAATTCTATCATTAACTTTTATTATACTTGCATCACACATCTATCTATTCCTCCCTTTATACAGTGAATGACATTCACGCATTGGGGGAAGGGAGGGGAGGGTCCCTCAGCCCTGCCTTAGAGGCAAGAGAGCCTCCCACTACTGCAGCTGTGTCACCAGCCATGAGCCTAATTTCTGGCTGATTGGTGATCCCCCTGTGGGAGTGCATTGATCATCAGGGAGCAGCTCCTGCATTGAGCGTCTGCCCCCTGGTGGTCAGTGCGCGTTATAGTGACCAGTGGTTCCACCATTCGGTCAATTTGCATATTAGGGTTTTATTATATAGTAGTGTTCTATCTATTTTAAGGCATTTCAGAGCAAATTGCAAACATCTGAATATTTCCATCTAAAATACTTCATTACCCATACCATTAATTAAAGTTCAATATTTGTTGGATAGTTATTTTCCATGTGTATAAATTTCACAAAGAATGAAATACACAAATCGTAACTATAATTCTGTTCAATTTTGATAATGCACATATCTGTTGTAACCGAAGCCCCTATTAAGATATAGAATATTACCATGATCTCAGATAGTCCTCTCTTTCCCTTTTCTAATCAATCACTACCTTTTGTTACTTACTCATAGTTTCCTACACTGGAGGTAATCCTTGTTCTAATTATTTTTCCAACATAGATTAGATTTGTGTGTTGCAGAATATCATATAAATAGGATCATGTGGTATGTATCTTGTGTATATCTTTTGCTCAACATAGTGTTAAGTTAATGCATGCAAATATCAGTAAGTTTTTCCATTTTATTGTTGAGTAGTGTGCCATTGCATGAACATAACCATTTTGTTTACCCAAAACAAGACATCTAGACGGTCCAGATTGTGCTATTATGAATAAAGCTCTTATACACATTCTTATACACATTTCATTTATTTTGGGTAAATAACTATGGTTAGGATTGCTGGATATTAGGGTGGGTATACATTTAGTTTCATAAGACACTGTGAAGCCATTTTTATACAAAAGATTACAATCTATGTATGAAAGATCACTTATTTCACATCTTCATCAACAACTGATATTATCACCATTATGATTAAAGCCATTCTCTTGTGTGTATAGTGGTATCTTGTGGTTTTAATTTGCATTTCCCAGTTGAGCAATTTTGCATGTGCTTATTGGTCATTCCCATATCTTCTTTTGTGAAATGTATTTTTAAATATTTTGTCAATTTTTAACTGAATGCTTTTTGTTTTTATTATTGAAACTAGAAGCTTGGTGCATGGATTTGTGCACCAGTGGGGTCTCTCAGAGGCCCAGTACACGGATTCAGCTTGATCCCCACAGGCCAGGCCAAAGGACCCCACTGGTGCACATATCTGTGCACTGGCCTCTAGTATGCATATAAGATATTTGGTTAATCTCTTCCCACCCTTTCCTCTCCTCTTTCGTACCCCTCCCCCCACCCATAAGATTCAACAGTCTGTTCCATGTTCCCATGCCAGTGCATTGAGTATCTGCCTCCTGGTGGTTAGTGCACATCGTAACTACCAGTCAAGTGGATGAATGGTCACTTAGGCTTTTAATTGTGTGTTGTAGAATATCATATAAATAGGATCATGTGGTATGTATCTAGTGTATATCTTTTGCTCAACATAGTGTTAAGTTAATGCATGCAAATATCAGTAAGTTTTTCCATTTTATTGTTGAGTAGTGTGCCATTGCATGAATATAACCATTTTGTTTATCCATGTAGGAGTTCTGTATATGTTACGGATACCTTTATTTTTTCAGATACTTGTTTTGGAATATTTTCTCTTGGTTTATGGCTTGCCAATTCACTTTCTTAGCATCTTTTGTTGATTATAAAATATACATGTATTATTTTTCAAATCAGGAGATATATTTTATAGTAAATATATTAGCTATAAGCTTTTTATAGATTATTATATTGAAGAAATTCCTATTATTCTTAGTTTGTAACATTTTTATTCTTTAACCATAAACTGGAAATAAATTTAAAAATTTTTACAGTTATTAAAAAGATCATGTTTTTTGCTATTTATTCTGTTATAGTGCTGTAAATTGTGCTGTTTGAGTTTCTTGTATTCTTGGATAAACCCTACTTGGACATGGTGCATTACCCTATTAATACAGTTCAAGACTATATGTGCTAATATTTTATTAAGTATTTTTGGTGTAACATCCAAAAATAGGGATAACTGATGGTAATTTATTTTTTTGGTTATATCTCTGTCTTAGTATTAGAGTTATACTGCCACATAAAACTAATGGGAGATATTTTTTTCCTCATTTTTAGAAAGAATTTGGGGGTAATATAGGATTACTTTTAAAAATATTTGATAGAATTCTCTAGTGTAGTCATCTGGGCCTGAATTTATTTTATGGGAAGAGTATTGATAATAAACTCATTTTTCTTTTTTTAGCAGAAATAGGGATATGCAAGTTTTCTGGTATACTTACTATCACTTTTAGTACATTTTATTTCTTAAGAAAGTCATCCATTTCACCTAAGTTGTCGAATATTTTGGGGTAAAATTGTTCCTAATATTCTCTTATCTTTTTAGTGTCTCTTGAATCTCTTTGGGAATCCCTGTGTTAGTAACCTGTGCCCTTTCTCCTTTTGCCTTGGTCAAGCTAGCATGGGCTTTACCAACTTTGATGCTGTTTCAAAAAATAAAGTTTTGGATTTTATTAATGCTTTTGTTTGCTTACTATTTTACTAATTTCCACTATTTTTTCTTTCCTTCTTTCTACTTTCTTTGTATAGTACTTCCTTAGACATCATTGACTTAACTCTGTACTTTCTTTGTATAGTACTTCCTTAGATATCATTGACTTAACTCTTCTTTTCCAATGTTAGCATTTTAAGTTATAAATTTTCACTGAGGCACTGCTTTAGCTGCATTTCTCAAGTTGTATTATATTGTATTTTCTTTTTAAATATCGTGTGTGTGTGTGTGTGTGTGTGTGTGTGTGTAACTTTATAATATATTAACTAGACTAGACTCAATTACATTTCCCTGGATTTTCTTTCATGTATGTTTCTGGTTATGAGGGGCATTATCAGGAGATTCACTCTAATTCTTAGGGTTCTTAGGAAGGTATAAGGGAAGCAATAGCAGTTTTGTAGCTTATAAAGGGCATTGCTGATCTATTGATACACTTTATTGGCATGAAGTCACAGCCTGGCTTGTAATAACTCAATCATCTTCTGGATATTTCTACAGCTTCTCTAACTCACAGGTCAGGAGTGTATGTTTTCTTCAGTAATACAAGGCCCTGGTTTCTATTAGATACCCTTATCACCAGGTCAGAGGTAACAAGAATGAATACAGGTTCCAGCCCATCTTTGTAGGGTTCCAGCTTGTTATTGTGGGTTCTAGCCTACTCCTGATCTTCTCTTCCTGATTGTCTACCCTGTGGATATTAAGCATGAGTCACAGAGATAATATCTGTAACTACTTAGCCAGCTCCCACAATTGCAAATGAAACTTTGTGCCCTTTGACCAAAGTCTCCCTCTCCCTCTACCACTTAGCTTATGGTAACTATCATTCTTCTCTCTATTACTGTGAGTCTAACTTTCTTTCCCCCTTAGATTCCATATATAAGTGAAATCATGCAATATGTGTCTTTCTGTGTCTGGCTCATTTCTCTTAGCATAATGTCCTCCAGAGTATTCTCACTGCCCTAAAAATCATCTGTGCTCTGCCTATTCATCCCTGCCACCAATCCTGGCAACAAATGATCTTTTTATTATCCCCACTACAGGCCCGGTGCATGAGATTCGTGCATGGGGGGAGGAAGGAATTATTAGGGGAGAGATCCCCTCAACCTGACCTGTGCCCACCCCCCGGGGATCGGGCCTGAGCCAGCAGTCAGACATCCCTCTCACAGTCTGGGACTCCTTGCTCCTTACCACATGCTTGCAATGGAGGTGGGAGAGGCTCCCACCACTGCTGCTATGGCTTGCTGGCTGTGAGCCTGGCTTCTGGCTGAGTGGAGCTCCCCCTATATGAGTGCACTGACCACCAGGGGGCAGCTCCTGCATTTAGCGTCTGCCCCCTGGTGGTCAATGTGCATTCTAGCAACCCATTGTTCCGCTATTCGGTTGATTTGCCTATTACACTTTTATTATATATGATAGATTTGTCACATAGTTGAAATCACTTAGAATGTAGCCTTTCCAGATTGGTTTCTTTCACTCAGTAATATGCATTTAAGGATTCTTTAAGTCTTTTCATGATTTGATAGCTTATTTCTTTTTAGCAGTGAATACTCTCTAATGCTGTAGATATACCACAGTTTATTTATCCATTCACCTGCTGAAGGACATACTCTTGGTTGCTTTCAAGTTTTGGAAATTATGAATAAAGCTGCCATAAACATCTATGTTCGGGTTTTTTTGAACATAAGTTTTTACTTCATTTCTTAAAAAATATGTTTTTTTTTAATTTCAGAAAAAAAGGGAGAGAGAGATAGAAACATCAATGATGAGAGAATATCATTGATTGGTTGCCACCTGAACACCCCCACTGGGTATTGAGCCCACAACAAGAGCATGTGCCCTAACTGGAATTGAACCTGGGACCTTCCAGTCTGCAGTCTAACACTCTATCTACTGAGCCAAACAGCTAGGGCAGTTTTCACCTAATTTGGGTAAACACCAAGGAACATAATTGCTGGATCATATGGTAAGAGCATATTCAGTTTTGTAAGAACTCACCAAATTTTCTTCCAAGGTATCTGAAACATTTGCATTGTCATCAGCAATGAATGAAAGTTCTTGTTCTCTACATTCTTGTCAGGATGTGGTTAGTATTGCAGATTTTGGCTATTCTAATAGGTATGTAGCAAGTAGTATCTCATTGTTGTTTTAATTTGCATTTCCCTGAAAACATATGCTGTAAAGCATCTTTTTATATGCGGATTTGTGATCTGTGTATATTCTCTGGTGAATAAATATATTGAAAACAATTTTACATTAGAAAAAAATGGCAGTGGAATAGATGGATGTGTCCTGAGCCTTGTCCCTGAGAAAACAGAAAGAACAGCTGAGGGTCACACTGGGAGTGTTTGTTGGTGAGTTAAGGGACAGCTGTAATCCAGGAGAAGGTGTGGGACTACTGGATGGGGCTCTACTGACTGGGAAGCCCCTGCTCCTGCTAGGTTTTCTCCCGGAGCCACCAGCTCAGATGCAGAGAGTGTGCCATCTTGAAGGGGAAAGTGGATATTATCAGAAGCCTGAAAATCTACAAATACAGCACCCACCAAACAGCTGCAAATCCTAGGGATCCGGTCCCCAATTGGCGCAAATACTCAAATTCAGAGGAGGTCTACACTCCACACTACAAGGTCAGATTTCACCAGGGATAAGGAGAGAGAGAACTATATAACCAGACATTCAGAGAAGAGAGACCATAGGGAGACAAAGAAACAGCCCACATATGAAAGAAAAGCAGGCATCACCAGAAAAGGAAGTAAATAAAATGGAAGCAAGAAACCTGCCAGAAAAAAATTTCAGGAAAATGGTCATATGGTGGCTGAAAAGAAAAGAATACAAATTTGACAATATGAATAAGAACCAAGGGGAAATGAAGAACCAGGAGGAAATGAAAAATGACATCGCTGCTGTAAAGACCTCAACAGAAAGCATCAAAAGTAAACTAGAAGGAGCAGAGGACCACATCAGTGAGCTAGAAGACAAGGCAGGAAAAATATACCCAAGTAGAGCAGCTTCTAGAAAAAAAAATTAAAAAGCAGGAGGAGAGCCTAAGGGAACTACTTGGAGACAACACAAAACAAAACAATATCCACATTAAAGAGGTTCCAGAAGGAGAAAAAAACTGAGCAAGGAATAGAAAACCTGTTTGAAGAAAAAATGACAGAAAAATTCCCTGATATAGGAAAGAAAAACCCCACACGAATTCAAGAAGCTCATAGAGTCCCAAGCAAAATGAACCCCAAAAGACCAACACCAAGGCACATTATAATTAAATTGGCAAACACCAACGACAAAGTAAAAAACTTAAAAGTGGCCAGAGAGAGATAGAAAGTTACCTACAAAGGAAGCCCCATCAGACTAGCAGCTGATTTCTCAACAGAAACTCATCAGGCCAGAAGGGAATGGAATGAAATATACAAAGTTATGCAAAGTAAGATTCTGAATCCAAGAATACTGTTCCCAGCAAGGCCATCAATCAAAATTGAAGGTGAAATCAGGAGTTTCACAGACAAAAAAGGACTAAGGGAATTTATTACCACCAAACTAGCAATGCAAGAAATGCTAAAGGGTCTGCTATAAAAAAGAAAAAAAAAAGAAATAGAAAGCAGAGGAGGAATAGATGGGTAAAGAATAAAAATGATGACAAATAAGTATCCATCAATAATAACTTTAAATGTAAATGGATTAAATGCTCCCATTAAAAGACATAGGGTAATGGACTGGATAAAAAACCATGAACCATATATCTGCTGACTATAAGAAACTCACCTCAGAAAAAAAGATGCACACAGACTGAGGGTGAACAGATGGAAAAAGATTTTTCAGGCAAATGAAAATGAAAAAAAGCTGGGGTAGCAATGCTTATATCTGACAAATTAGATCTCAAAGTGAATGACATATCAAGAGATAAGAAAGGACACTTCATAATAATAAAGGGAGTAATCCAACAAGAAGAAATAACTCTAGTAAACATATACACACCCAATACAGGAGCACCAAAATACATAAAAACCTTCTGGAGGACATCAAGGAGAGATTGACAGCAATACAATCATAGTGGGGGACTTTAATACCCTATTATCATCTTTGGACAAATCCTCTAAACAAAAAATCAGGAAAGAAACATCAATCCTAAATGACTCACTAGACCAGGTGGAATAAATTGACATCTTCAGAACATTTTACCCCAAAGCCATAGAATATACATTCTTCTCAAGTACGTGTCGGTCATTTTCAAAGATAGACCATATGTTGGGTCATAGGCAAAGTCTCTGCAAATCAAGAAGATAGAAATCATATCAAGCATCTTCTCAGATCACAGTGGCATAAAACTGGAAATCACCTACAATAAAAACAATCCAAGGAAATCAAACACATGGAGACTAAACAACATGCTATTAAACAATGACTGGGTTACCAGAGAGATCAAGGAAGAAATAAAAAACATCATGGCAACAAATGACAATGAAAACACAACAATCCAAAATCTATAGGACACAACAAAAGCAATCTTGAGAGGGAAGTTCATAGATCTACAAGACTACTGCAAAAAAACAAGAAATAATGCTAATAAATTACCTAACCCTACAACTCAAAGAGTTAGAACAAGAGCAACCAGAAAAGCCCCCGTGTATGCAGAAGGAAGGAAATAGTAAAGACCAGAGCGGACATAAACGACATAGAGACCAAAGAGACAATACAAAAGATCAACAAAACCAAGAGCTGGTTCTTTGAAAGGATAAATGAGATTGATGAACCTCTAGCTACGCTCACCACAAAGCAAAGAGAGAGGATCCAAATAAACAAAATCAGAAATGAAAGAGGTGAAATAACAACAGATCCCACAGAAATACAAGGATTGTTAAAAAATACTATGAACAACTCTATTCAACAAACTGGACAACCTGGAGAAAATGGACATATTCCTATAAAAATATAACCTTCCAAAACTCAATCAGGAAGAATCTAAACATCTCAATAGGCCAATAACTACAGAAGAAATTGAAGCAATCATCAAAAAGCTTCCAGCAAACAAAAGCCTGGGGCCAGACGGCTTCACAGGGGACTTTCACCAAATATTCAAGGAAGAATTAAAACCTATCTTCCTCAGACTATTCCAAAAAATTCAAGAAGGAACACTTCTAAGCTCCTTCTATGAAGCCAGGATCACCCTAATACCAAAACCAGATAAGACAACACAATGAAAGAGAATTACAGGCCAATATCCCTCATGAAAATAGATGCCAAAATCCTCAACAAAATTCTAGCAAATCAGATCCAGCAGTACATCAGAAAGATCATATACCATGACCAAGTAGGATTTATCCCAGGAATGCAAGGATGGTATAATATCTGGAAATCAATTAATATGATACATCACATAAACAAATTGAGAGATAAAAATCATATAGTCATATCAATTGATACAGAAAAAGCATTTGACAAAATCCAACACCTTTCTTGATAAAAACTCTCAATAAGGTGGGAAAAGAAGGATCATACCTCAACATGATAAAAGCCATATATGATAAGCTCACAGCTAACATCCTACTCAATGGGCAAAAACTAAAACCATTTTCCCTAAGAACAAGAACAAGACAGGGATGCCCACTCTCATCAATCCTGTTTGGTATAGTACTGGAAGTATTAGCCACTGCAATTAGACAAGAAGAAGAAATAAAAGGCATCCAAATTAGAAACGAAGAAGTAAAGCTGCCCTTATTTGCAGATGACATGATATTGTATATAAAAATCCTGAAAGACTCCATCAAAAAACTAATGGACTTAATAAATGAATTTGGCAATATGGCAGGATACAAAATTAATGCCAAGAAATCTATGGAATTTCTATACACCAATAGTGAACTTACAGAAAGAGAGACTAAAAAAGCAATCCCATTTACCATCACACCAAAAAAATTAAGATACCTAGAAATAAACCTAACTAAGGAGGTAAAGACCTACACACAGAAAACTACAGGACACTGAAAAAAAGAGACTGGTAGAATCAACATCATTAAAATGTCCATACTACCCAAAGCAATCTATAGATTCAATGCACTTCCCATTAAAATACCAACGACGTATTTCATAGACCTAGAAAGAAATCTTCAAAGATTCATCTGGAACAAAAAAAGATGGTGAATAGCCACAGCAATCCTGAGAAAGAATAATAAAGTAGGTGGGATCTCAATACCAGATTTCAAGCTATAGTGCAAAGCCACTGTTCTCAAAACGTCCTAGTACTGGCACAAGAACAGACATGTACACCAATGGAATAGAATAGAGAATCCAGATATCAACTCAAACCACTATGCTCAATTAATATGCTCAATTGTATGTTCCTGCTCTTCCAACAAAGGAGGCATTAACATAGACAGAAGTCAAGACAGTCCTTTCATTAAATAGTGTTGGGAACATTGGATAGATACATGGCAAAAAAAAAAAAATGATACTAGACTACCAACTCACACCATACAGAAAAATTAACTCAAAATGATACAGGCCTTGAACATAAGATGGGAAACCATAAAAATACTAGAGGATTCTACAGGCAGAGAACACACAGACATATTCTGAAGCAATTTCTTCACCAATACCGTTCCTAGGGCAATGGAAGCTAAAGAGAAAATAAACAAATGGGACTACATCAAAATAAAAAAACTTTTGTCGAAACTGGGTTGGCTTAGTAGATAGAGCATCGGCCTGCAGACTGAAAGGTCCCAGGTTCGATTCCGGTCAAGGGCATATACCTTGGTTGTGAGCACATCCCCAGTAGGGAGTGTGCAGGAGGCAGCTGATAGATGTTTCTAACTCTCTATCTCTCTCCCTTCCTCTCTGTAAAGAATCAATAAAATATATTTTTTAAAAAAAATAAAAAGCTTTTGCACAGCAAAATAAATCATCAACAAAACAAGAAAGCCCATTCTATGGGAGAACATATTTGCAAATGTTATCACTGATAAAGGTTTAATCTCCAACATCTATAGGCAACTTATACAGCTTAATTAAAGGAAGATAAATGATCCAATAAAATAATGGGCAACGGACCTAAATAGAATATTTTCAAAAGAAGACAGAACGAAGACCAAGAGACATATGAAAACGTGCTCAAAGTCACTAATTATCCGAGAGATGCAAATCAGAACAACAATGCAATACCATCTCACACATGTCAGAATGACTATCATCAACAAATCTACAAACAACAAATGTTGGCAAGGATGTGGAGAAAAAGGAACCCTTGTGCACTGCTAGTGAGAATGCAGAAGTGGAGCAGCCACTGTAGAGAACAGTATGCAGTTTCCTCAAAAAAGTAAAAATGGAGCTCCCATTTGACCCTGTAATCCCACTCCTAGGAATATATCCTAAGAAATGAGAAACATCAATCAGAAAGGATATATGCACCCCTATGTACATAGCAGTACAATTTACAATAGCTAAGATTTGCAAACAGCCGAGGTGCCCGTTAGCAGATGAGTGGATCAAAAAACCATGGTACATCTACACAATGGAATACTGTGCTCCCATAAAAAAGAAAGAATTCTTACCATTTGCAGCAACCTGGATGGAACTGGAGAGCATTATGCTAAGTGAAATAATCCAGCCAATGAAAGAAAAATACCACATGGTCTTACTCATTTATGGTTAATAAAGGACATTATAAACTGATGAATGAAATGATAGATACAGAGGCAGTAAAACATCAAACAGACTGTCAAATTACAGTGGTAAGGTTAGGGAGAGGTGGGGTAGATAAGAGATCAACCGAAGGACTTGTATGCATGCATATAAGCATAACCACTGGATGCAAGACACAGGGATTGAGGGCATGTATGGGAGTGGGGGTGGGGAGGCAAAGGGAAGATATGTACACATATAATACATTAATAAATAAATTTTTACATTAAAATTTTTCTTTGATTTTTCATAATAATGTCTATTTCTCCAACCTCTTAAGTTATTACAAGCCTATTTTCCTTTACCTCATTTATTTTAGTCATAATCCTTTAAAGCCTTTAAAGAATATGGCTGCTTTCATCCACTCTCCAAAAAAACAGGAACTTCATCTATTTAGTTTTGAAAGCAACTTTCTAAATGCATAAGGATCTTAACACATTGCCGACCAGTAGTTTTATTACTAGCTTTACCCATTGGCCAGATAAGTTTCTATTGAATGAGTAAAAAAAAAATTACATAAATGTTAAAGGCATGTCTTAAAATTAAATACGCATTGCATTTTGATGTTATTTGTTACATGTTCTCACAAGCTAATATCTTTTTAAAGTATACTTTGTAAAATACTCTGTAATATGAAAACACGAGAATTTTCGTGATTCATCCAAAATGTTTAACGTAAAAAGCAATGAATACATTCTTAAATAATTTCTAGATACTTAATAGCTACTAATGTGACCAATACAGAAAAAAATGTTTTAAAATGACAGGCTCTACATGATCCCAGCAAGATCCCAGCTGCTTCCAAATATCTGAGAACTTGATTCTAATGGACTAACAATAACTCTATCTCCCTGTGAAGGTTACTTTTATAGGTCAACTTGGCTAGGCTATGATATTCAGTTATTCAATTAAAGACTAATCTAGGTGTTGCTTGTAAAGATATTTTGCAGATGTTGTTAACATCTGCAATCTGGGTGAACCTTATTCAATCAGTTGAAAACATTAAGAGTAAAACTGAGGTTCTACGGAAGAAAAAGAAACCTTACCTGTGGAAGATTTAGTTTCTGCCCAGGATTTTCTAGCCTGCCAACCTACTCTAGACATTTGTTAACACTTACATAAACGTATGCCAACCTACCCTAGACATTTGTTAACACTTAAATAAGCATATGCATAGGAGGGTAGATATTCGGGAAAATTTCCAGGATAAATGATGTTGGGATTTGAATATTGTAGAGATGCTCTTCCAACAAAAGATGATAAAAGGGCAATTCACAACTAGGTGCTGACATATGCAAGACAAAGGGATGCGGAAAACCCTTTCTGTTCAGGGCAAGGTTACTACAGTGTGGCTGGAAAATAAGAGCAGGGTGAAAAATGGCAAGAAATAGGGCTGGAATGATAGATTAAAACTTGATCATAAACTCAAAGGTCCTGCTATGGATTCTGAATTTTGTTCCCTGGGTGATGGTAGGACCACATCTGTGTAAATAGTTAATGGTGTGGCTGGAGCGGAACAGGGGTAAGGATATCTGTCATGCTGTTTATCACAGTGTGTACATTTGTAGTTTTATCTAGACTTGTTCTCACTTTCCCTCTAGACTCAGTTCAAGCCCTATCCACCAGCTGGGTCTCCCTCCAAAGCCCATCTTCTCCATCTTTTAGAAATGCAGGGCAGTAGGTTGAGCCCAGAGCAACCAACAAGACTGGATGAATACTTTTCAGGTCAAGTTTAAATCGTAAACAGAGGCAGTTTCAGCCAGGTAGGTCCCAGTGGTAAGTCTGGGAATGAAAATTCCAGTATTTGGACAGGCCAGGCATCACAGATAATGATGCTTGTCTTGTAAGTCACACAAAAGTAACCTCTGACCCTCAAGCAAAGGCTGTGCACTTTCTGCCCTCTGTTATGCTCCAAGATCTGTGTGGTAAAAACTCGGTACTGGGGAATGTGTCCGCTGTCAAAATTTCTAAATTGCCCTTTGCCTTTTATTAAGGAAGGTGTAGAGTTACCAGGCCTTCCAGGTAGTTTCTTCATTTATTATTCATGCTTACACAGAGCATCCTAGATGACTGCAAGGCTGTGGGAATTATACCAGAGAAGAAAGATACAAAGAAGAGCATATAGCCTTTTCTAAATTATCAACAATTATCACATAGTCCAAGTGAGCGTTAGTATGAAGTAGTAAAATAAAAACACTTGGAAATGGGATTGCATGGTAGGAAATTAAGTGGAATCACACAGGAAGTATCCAGGTTTCTAGGTCATTACCAATAAGATGAAGAAAGAAGCTATCAGTTTTTTTTTATTTTGAATTGAAATGGGGATTTATTTTTCTAACTAAAAGCATCAACACTCCTCAAAGAGAGACACACGTATAACTGTTAAATGAGTGAAGACCAGGCATTTGTATACATACACTGTAGGTAACATGCATGCATAGAAATTGATAAAGTCTGTACCCAAAGTGAGCACCGAATGAGGGCTTAAGCAACGATTGATAAAGAGATGGACAAAAGATGGTTGAATGGCAAGAGAGAAAAACAGCAAGGAGTACATGAAAGAAAAAGAGAAGAAAATTGGCCATGTTAGGAACAGGGGGTTCAGTACAGTCGGATGAAGCCTCTTATGAGTGGGAGGTAACATCTGGTCCATAGCCCGGTCTCTAACCTTGAAGAGTTATTCCTACACCAGTCATTAGAACAGGCTGCCAAAATGCCAACATCAACAGACCTCAAAGGCTATTACTTTATGCCAATGTTCTCTGGCCAATCTTTGTAGCCAAAACATTCTACCATCTTTTTTTTTTTTTCAGTAGTGTGAGTCCAAAACATAAAGCGTCCAAGTCATCTCTGTTTAGTCACACTTGCATCCCTCACTGCTCTGATTTTCTCAGTCCTGGTCCCATCCTACTGCTCCTCTGTCTTTTACCTGTTCTCAGTAGAATCTCTGGAACCCTTCATTATAAACAAATCCTTCTATATTAACCTTATCATACTATCTACATTAATCTTTCTACCTTCCCCTCTGGTTAACGCTCTTTAGTCTAAAAGCCAACTATAAATAACTAAAGTGATAGTCCCATACCCATCAGGGAGGTTATCTACAGGGAGAGAATTTGGAGAAAAAGAAAGAATTTAGCATGTAGGCCTATCTCTTAGATAGGGAAAAGCAGTGGAAACATATGGAAAAGTAGCCAGGAAAAAACTCATTTTCTATAACCAACAAGTCGACCAGATAAATTAGAGTGCTTGAGTTTACTAGAGCACCCTAATTTCACAACAAGAATTTGCTTTCTAATTAGTCTGATGGAGAAGAAAGAGGGTTATTTCCAGAGCCCTTGGTGAGTCTTTCATCCATACCATGCCTGCTTATGAACTGGATTGAAGTGATTTCATCCTTTTGTGGATGTTGCCTAATTGGAGGGAAGCAGTGTCATGTTGGGGAAAACCCTCCTAATGAGCAGCTGGTCAGTAGACTTTTCTGTCCCTGCTCAGGGTAATTTCATGCTAACTTCTGCATGTCCTTCATGTCTTTACTCAAAATCTGTGCTTCTGAGAGATCCTTCTGACCAGATGGGTCTCCAACACTCTCCATGCTTTATTTTATTTTAATGCTTTATTTTTCTCTAGAGTACCTCTGTACATCTGACATATATATTGGTTGTATCTCCTAAGAGGATGTTAATTCCACATAGGCACAGGTTCTGTCTGTTTTATTTAACTCATACCCTCAATACCCAGAAAACCTTAAATGGAAGACGTATCCAATCATTACTTATTGAATAAATGAATCCTCTGAGGATTGAATGGAATAATGTATGCAGAGCACACGGCATTGGTAGATGTTCAACAAATATTAACTTCATCCTCATCCCCTCTCGTATCAATTACAGTACAATGTCTGCCATAGTAATTGTTTGGAATGATATATCACTATGTAAACATAGCCAATTCCCAAAGAAATCTGTCTTAATTCATAAATGAGTGATCCACATAGCATAATTTGTAGAATTAAAGACCATCCAAAGGATGTCTGGATACATCCTTTGGTCAAAATTATAAAACATTTGATGATTTTCTATATAATTCCATCTGCCTGAGTGGTAGCATGGGCAAATAATAAACTAAAAGTTCAAATATATAGACTTTACTGAGAGAAAGAGGAGAAAACCTGTGGGTATGTTTCCTCTTACATGGGTTCAAAATACTTGGGTTCAACTCCTAGCCTACCTCTAATTAACTGTGTTACTTAGGCAAAAACATTTAGATTCCCAGAGCCTCATCTTTTTCATCAGGAGATGAGGATATGATATTTCCCTTTGGCTGTTTGGTTTACTTCCTTCCCTAGATATAAAGCATTTCCAAGTAGAAAAACCTTAATGATCCCTCCCCCTACTCACAGTACCTCACACTGGGCACGGCACCTGGTAATAACTTGAGAACTGTTTGCTGATTGACGGAACAGGTGGGTCTGAATTATTCATCAAAAAGCAGGGGTTACTGAGCCCCTACAAGGGGCAATGACAAGCCTATTCAGGTTGCACTAGAGTGACCTGGGCATTGTAACATCTGGATAACCTGCAAGGCTTTCATGACATGGCCTTGGGATCCACCTAACACGAATCTCTGTCACCTCTCCTTGGCCAGCTCAGCACTTACCCAAGCCCTTCTTAACCTAAGGACACTATATAGATAATCACACCCCTGGTAAACCAAATAGACCATTTAAAAGTAAAAGAACCTATTTTAGCTCAGCTTCTGGACACATGGTTTATATTTGACACCAGTTATTATAAAAAACAATAACCATGAAAGCTAGCACCCATACAGAAAATTATAGTTTTCTAAGTGCTTCTACAGCCATCTCTTCTCATTCTCACAATAATTGTCCAAGGTGGTTCTGATTCACCTCCTTTTGCATTTGGGTGTACTGAGGCTTGGAGAAAGTGCCTTACCAAAGAACACAGATAAAAACAGTAACTTCACTCATTCAGAGCCTGCTCTGGATCATCCACTCTGGTGAGCATATCACTTGCATTATTTCTTTTAATCTTCATAATGGCCTTATGGCAGAAGTAATACTGTGTTTCATATATTTCATATGAGAAAAGTGAAGCTTATGAAGGTTGCACAATTGCTAAGAGACAGAGCCAAGATTTACACTCAGGCCAAAACCCACCCTCTTGCCCACTCTGCTATACTGTCCAATGTGACGCAGTATGTGGACAAAGAAAGGAACAATCCAACGTGCACGTTCTGACATTGTAAGTAACAGAAGCTTGGAAAACCCATGGATTATTCTCAAGTACTCCTTGATTTTTTTTCCCCCTCTTAGCTAAAACTTCCATTTGAAAATGTCTTGAATACCATCTGGCCTTCAGTAACTCTGGGTGGAATTTCTAAAAGTGATTTTCTTAAAATAAATGGCTAATTTCATCCTCATCTAATTCATTCTATGTCATAAGGACAACCCCACCTTCCTAAATACAGTTTCTATTATGTTACTCTCAAGTTCAAGACAATGAATGGCTCTTTATTCTCTACTATATGAAATCTCACTTCTTAACCTGGCCTCTACTTAATCATCTCACTGTATGAGTCACTTGTTCCTGACACATTTCCTCTTTGTCAGCAAGCTCCTCCTCCTCCCAGATGTTTCTTCACTGCCCCCAACACACTCACCTAGCCCTGCTTCAAACCAGTGGTTCCCAAGATCCAGGTGCATGAAAAAGGCAAAAGCATTGGCAACTCACAGATATTTTTACCTCCAAATATGAAACTTGAAGAAGCATTGGCTTTATAGTGTCATGATTCTTTCACAAAATAAAAAAAAATTAAGGAAAAAATCTAAAGAAAAAACAATAGGCTTAAAATAAAGAACAGTCACAAAGAAAGTGACTATAATAATATACTATAATAATTAGATTATATATGTTCTATAACAGTGGTTGTCAACCTCTTGGACTTCATGGATCACCGCTGGTCCACAGACCACTGGTTGGCGACCACTGTTCTATAACATACACCTCCATTCTAACGTTAAAATACTGTCCTCATTTTCTCTCCATTTTAAGATGGTTTGATGAATATTTCATCAGTGATCAGCATCTGCCAGAACATAAGGATTTGTTCTCCTATTCCACTTATATTCAGGATCAAGAGAATACTGAATATGTCTTATATGATTTCTTAGTTGTCTGTCTTCTCTTTTTAGTGAAATAAGCTCCTTGAGAGCAGAGAGCACATCTTGTGCTTTCTCTGCATTCCCCACAGGACTTAACTAAGCCAAGGCTGCCCAGAAGAGTGAGTTTGTGAGTTTGTGTATAATCAAGACAACCAGAAATATTGCAGGCAATCCATTTTGGGGGACAATTACCTCTTGGGTGAAATAACAACAACCCAATTCACCCAATATTAGCTCTCTGGAATGCAGTCCTCCAGCCTGACCTTTTAGTGACCTCCAACCTCACAGAGCCCGCTGATCACCTGAAGCCTTCTTCACTTATCTTCCCGGTAAATCATTTCACTCACTGTTCCCACCAGTCACTCAAGGGGGGCAGGAGAGATTGTCTCAAAGGAGACACATCAAAGCAAGAAAATACTTTAACCACAATTATCAGTGTGTGTTCTCTGACTGAGCAAGCAGGTAGATTTTCCAGCAAGTTTTGCTCTGCATGGTGAGAAAGACATTTACAGAGAGAATTAAACACTGCATAAGGTTCCTCGTGTGTGTGGAAAGCCGCAACACATTCTCCCCAAATTAAGCATTTAATGGGGGCTATCTTGGAAAAGCTGCTGCCTTTGGTTGTAGTGAGTGTTTTCCCCTCATCACAGCCTTTATATGCAAACATCTTGACCACTCACCCTTTTCCTTGTCTTCTTTGCTCTCTCATATTGCATGTTTGGCTAATGGGCCATGTCTCACAAAGCTCTCCTCCTCTTGCCCCTCCCCCATGTCAGTGTGCATCACAAATATGATCT
This sequence comes from Lasiurus cinereus, assembly GCA_011751065.1. Taxonomy (NCBI): domain Eukaryota; kingdom Metazoa; phylum Chordata; class Mammalia; order Chiroptera; family Vespertilionidae; genus Lasiurus; species Lasiurus cinereus. The sequence continues at coordinate 4,869,778 of JAAGEH010000226.1, forward strand.
GATTTAGCCTTAGCTGGTTTTGCTCAGTGAATAGAGTGTTGGATTTCGGACTGAAAGGTCCTAGGTTTGATTCCCATCAAGGGCACATGCCTGGGTTGTGGGCTCGATCCCCAGTAGGGGGCATGCAGAAGGCAGCTAATCAATGATTCTCTCTCATCATTGATGTTTCTATCTCTCCCTCTCCCTTCCTCTCTGAATTCAATAAAAACATATTTTAAAAAAATATGATCTGATTTAACTTTCACCACAACCCAGGGAGATAGGTTTTATCATCCTCATGTTACAGATAAGTAAAGGGAACCCTGGGGACCTAAAGTAACTTGCCTAATGCAACACAATGATGAAGAGGAGCCATGGTCGGCAAACTCATTAGTCAACAGAGCCAAATATCAACAGTACATTAATTGAAATTTCTTTTGAGAGCCAAATTTTTTAAACTTAAACTTATTCTAATGCCACTTCTTCAAAATAGACTCGCTCAGGCCATGGTATTTTGTGGAAGAGCCACACTCAATGGGTCAAAGAGCCGCATGTGGCTCGCGAGTCAGTTTGCTGACCATGGAGGAGGAGGAACTGGGATACAAACCCTGGTCTGTCTGACCCCAAATGGTCTGGTCTTTTTAACTAGCCTACCATGTTGTACCAGGTGGCTAGTTGTTCTTCAGTTATATAAAGAATTCCCATCTGAAAATGGAATGAACAAATTACCTTTCATTACTTAGCTGACAGCCGATGTAAAGCCAGGAAAGATTAGCGGACCTGCCAATGAAAACTACTCCACGAGGACTGTTTATTTTTCAAACTGGTTCACCCAGGAGCTGGTTCAGACTGATTAGGAGGCTAAATTATGGGCAGTAATAAAGTGATTCAGTTATGGTTTGAGTTAAGCCTGATACAGCTTAGTCTATTCTACCAATCTTGTAGGAGAGCAGTTGTCCCAATTAAAAGAAAAACCCTGGGTAAAAAAGTACACAGATCAGTGTCTGACCCATGGTTAGAGTTTAATACATACTCATTTAATCTCAATGACATGCGGCAACAGTTCCTCACACAGAACTGCATATATTTGGCTTGTTCCATATTTTGGATGCCATGCTGACACCACGTCGATCCCTGTAAAATAATAGCTATTTGATTGTCCGGAAAGCCTAAGTAACCAGGATAAACTTGCATTGTGGTAGTCATGAGAAGACTCAGAAAGATATGTGCATCTCCTGCTGTCACCCACTCTGGGACCACATCCTCAAGAAAGAGCTGAAGGAAAAATGTCTGCAGCCTCCAGTGGATATGGTCAGTTACAATTGCCCTCCGTAAAGCATTTGCTCCTATGACAGCGTGAGTCAGGAGGCAGCTTCTGAACTGAGAAGAAACAGATCTACCCGGGATTTATGGTCCAGTGTTCTTCCATCTTTTAGTCAAAGAGCAAATTGACTCACGTTTTCCTCCCACATAAATTGCCTTGGTTGTCTTTGTTCTCTCTCTAGAAGGAGGCCTAAATCTGTCAGATAATGAGATCTGAAGTGTCTGATTATTCTCCATGAAACCTCATGAAGGACAGCATCAGTCCCAAAGATAAATTTCTTGTGCAAAGAAATAGAAACTCAGTTGGTAAAAATGGAGGAGTTTAAACAAATAGCTCCAGTGCCTTGTTTTAGCACGGTTTCCTCCTGGAACCTCTGGGTAAGAGCGCCATCCATGACCAGCTGGCATGACTTCTACTGACTCTGACAAATCACGGACAGAATTGCATCCTTCAAAGTGAGAAAACAACATGGCCCAGGAAGAAGGGTGATAGGAGCATTGATCAGAGGAAAGTTGCTACTGCTAAGAGATGAGGGACAATGATCAGAAAGGTCATGAGGAAAGTATGAAATTTGGTCTTGAGAGCAAGTTACAACTTAATTTTTCAATGGTTATATGACCTTGGGCAAATTACTTGACCTCTCTGGAGCTTGGTTTTGTACTCCTGTTCTATAAAAATGAATAGGATAATACATGTGGAAAAAACATTTATATGAGTTCTTATACATATATTTTGAAATCTAATAAAAATTCAGGAACCCAAACATATCAACCTACTGGACCTAAGTAAACTGCTATTTCAAAACACAGAGCTTATGCCAAGTACTCAATATATTACCAGAAAACAGTTGTTTTGTCTCAGAAGCTTCTAGTTAAAAACTTGAAAGGGAGCAGGTGGCATATCTAACATGATATTAGTAGACCAATTCAGAAGATAACACTCAGCTATAATTAGCAATACTGTATTTCATATTTGAAAGCTGCTAAGAGAATAGATTTTAAAAGTTTTCATCACAAGGAAAATAAAATTTGTAACTATGAGAGGTGATGGATGTTAACTTATCTCAATATATACAGATATCAAATCATATGTCATACAGCTTAAGCTAATACAATGTTACATGCATGTCAATTATATCTCAATAAAACTGGAGAATAAAACAATATAACACTCAGAGTTCTTCCTTTTCATTGGTTTGCTTCTGTTTTGATGAGAGGGATAGTTATGTATGTATTTTTATACCATTAGAGAGCAAATAAAAAGGCAGCTTTTCAAAATTGATGGGATTGATGCCCTGTAGTATCTTATTTCATGCATTCACATTTTGACAGTAACAAGCATTATTGTTTGCTTGTTTGTTTGTTTCTTTATCCCTCTGGAATAACAGGACATTATCCTGGCATGATAAAGAGGGATTCCATGATGTGGTGCTTACTTGCTTAATACTCTTAAAAATGCTAATTATCATAAGTGTAAAATTCTAATAAAATAATTTCTAATATATTTCTAGGGAGCATAGAGAAACATTTCTAATAACAGGAAATAGTAGATGAAAACAATGAATATATCAGTGCAGAAGTTCTGTTAACATATTGCCATAGTGTTAAAAGCAAAATACAAAGTAAACAGATCCCTTAGCTCTTTTCATTCCCAGCCAAGGACAGAAATTTTACATGAGATGGAGCATGGGATATCATTCCCATGAACCCTGGGGACATTTCTAAAGGAGAATTACCCCTGCCGCCTCCTATGGGGCTTTGTAGTTTTCAAACGATTTTCTAAAATATCTTATTTGATCTTCACCACAATTTGGAAAGAAAAGGCAATTCAATTTAAAGAGGCGGGGACAGAGGCACAGGGAAGGTGCCATTTGCCCACCTTCACCCAGCCAACAAGTGGCAGTCCTAAAACTAGCTTTCTAATGCCATCCCACTCCAGCCCACATCAGGAAGTCCAGGAAAACAAAATACCCATTGATTGCTTACATAAAACTCAAGGACTAGCCTGGCTGATGTGGTTCAGTGGTTGAGCATCAACCTATGAATCAGGAGGTCATGGCTCAACTCCCGGTCAGAGCACATGCTCCAGCTGTGGGCTTAATCCCCAGGGCAGGGTGTGCAGGAAGCAGCTGATCAATGATTCTCTCTCATCTTTGATGTTTTTATCTGCTCTCCTCTTCCATTCCTCTCTGAAATGAATAAAAATCCTAATATATAAAAATCCAGGGGCCGTCACAACCAAAACAATAGGCTGCATGGGGTGACCAGCCTGGTAGAGAGGGGAAGTTGGGGGTGATCAGGCTGGTTGAGGGGCAATTAGGGGTGATCAGGCAGGCAGGCATGTGAGCAGTTAGGAGCCAGTGGTCCCGGACTGTGAGAGGAATATCCAACTGCTGTTTTAGGCACTATCGTCCCAGATTGGAGAGGATGCAAGCTGGGCTGAGGGTCCCCACCTCCCCCACCTCGACCTGTGCATGAATTTCATGGACAGGGCTTTTAATAAATAAACAAAACTGAAGGACTACTTTGAAAGGGAATTATGTAGCAAACATACATGAAGGGCTTCCTGGATATAACATTTAGGAAAGAAGAGATATGCTATGGGATGACTTTCTTAAAAATCTAAGGAACCATAGGGATTTATAAATCTATGCCCTAACCCACTTTCCCAATACTGCCACCATGAATCTTATGATAAAGTTGCCAAGCCTTCCAGTCACCGAGCTCTAGATAGAAAAATCTTTTCAAATTTAAGAAGAGAAGACAGCATTAAATATAGACTCATACATCATATGAGTTTGCAATGAATTTGAACAAAATCAATTTAAATAATGTTTACAGTGTTGTTGGAGTGGATAGAATTTTAATGTTGTGCTTGGTGCTATCATTTTAAGTTAGAAAGGAAAAAAAAGGAAAGCCAAAGAGTATGGACAGACATAAGATAATGAACCCTAAATCTAACAATAAAATTCAAATCCAGTATGTTTCACTACTAAATAAGGAAGATGACAAATTTGATAGAATAACTGAAAATGATCACAAGATGAATCTATTGGGGATAAAATTCTGAAGCTCCTACCACATGCATCTGTTCTTCTAAAATGCCTGGATATCCACTCTGGGCCAAGCACTGGGTGGGCCAATGAAGAACCTGTTACTGCCCAAAGTAGGAGTAAAGACACACGATACACATTTATAGACATGCATATTAGACCTGAATTCCACAACCAGAATGGCCTTATAGACCAGGCACTCTGTTCCCACCTTTCAGAGGAGAAAAATCCAAAGCCCACAGTGGATAAATGCCATGCTCATTGTCCTGAGTGACAGAGATGGGACTAGAACCTGGACATTCATATTCTCAGTGACTACTCATTCCTAGGAGATCATGTATTATTGTATTTCCTTTTTACACTTTAATGTCAATTCTCAAAGTCTTATAGAAGATGTATGTATTACCTTCATGATCAGAAAAAAATTTTTAGTGAAGGAAAACTATACTATAGTAAGCATAGAAAAGGTAGCACTCTAAGTTGTGGAGTACAGTGGTACCTCGAGATACGAGTGCCCTAACATACGAGATTTTTGAGATACATGCCATCCAGCGAGCGATTTTTGCTTTGAAATATGAGCAACAGTTGAGATATGAGTAAGTGCAGATCGGCTGGCTGCACACGACCCACCAGTTTACCGCGACTCGAGCGTCTCATAGTTTCCCACGCCTCAAGGTTATGGAACGAATTAAACTCGTATCTCGAGGTACCACTGTATTTGGAAAGATGAGTTTAGATTGAAAGAGTATAGATAGGGAAAAATGGTGGTGGAGATGACATTTGAGGTGAAGGAAAGGTGAGATTAGAGTGAGTGGTCGGAACACTGGAACAGAAACAGTTAAATCAGAGTATGTAGAATATACTGTGGGCCTGTACAGAAGAGTGTTGACTGAAGTCTTTGTAGGATGACTCTTTCCCTTTGTGCCTCACCATTTGGTATATTCTGGATATTTAATATTCTGGAAGAAAGGGAAGAAGGGTGAAATAGAGGGGAAAAAGGGAGAAAGGGAGCAGGGAGCAAATGAAAAAATATAAGGGTAAGGGAAGCTAAAACCACACTGCACTGTTGGAATTTAGACTTAATTTATGAAATTATATAAAGTCACTGAAGGCTCTTAATCAGGGAAACCACTTGGTAGCAATAAAAAAAAGATAAATTCAAAGATGGAAAGACTAGAAATACGGAAGTCTGAGATTTCCAGAACTTCTCATACTACTGCTGTTTTTTTTATCTCTTTACTTTCAGTATTTTGGTTGAAATTTCTGATGCTGAATTAGCAAACTTTTTTGAACATAGGTGCTCAAAAGATTTCTTAAGTTGCTCTCTGCCCTTAATGTTTTACAAGCCTTGAGTTTGAAAAACATGTATTAGAATGAGCTTAATTTATTATATTAAATCTGAGCATAAAGCTGCAGTTCATTTTTGTGAATAAAACAAAACACAACAAACAACAGTTAAACAAAATAATTACATTTTAAATGACCAAAATCTCAAGATAAACTCCCCTAAACATTTTTAAACCCCCTGTAGGTTGTTATCAAAAGATAGAGTTTATATAATGTAACACACACACACACACACAGTCTTTCTGCTCAGAAGTCTTAAAAAATAATCCTTTTCCAACCAAACAAATGAACACAGAGAACTAAGAGCAGACACATTCTCCTTCCACTGGGTGACCGGAAGTGTGGTCTCCATCTTCCAGGGCACTACAGTTCCCATGGAATGAGGTCTCCAGAGACAAAATCCTCAAAACCAACCCTACAGATGCCCAATGGAGTGTGGGATTACATAATCCCTAGTCTCTGTTAGTTAACATGAGGGAGGAGGATGTGTAATATGTAGAGATGAGATCCCAGGCTTTTGGGGGCGAGTCTGTAAAGCTCTAAAATTGAGAAGAAGAATAGGGGATGGCCTGAAATGGGGACAGTAAATAAGGTAGAGCAAAACCTCATGAAATAATGAAGTAACAGAAAAGGACTGAGCAGACAAAAGCAAACCAGTGAGAGACAGATCTATAGAAATTACCAAATCAACCATGTGGCCTTTAGAATGAGGGACTATTCATGTGTTGCAAAAGATTAAGTGAATCTGCAAGAGCCATAAAAACTTCACTTGGCTGGAAAAAAGAATTGAAAGCTGCACACAAATTCAACTAGTACACAAACAAATATTGGGTGACACTACTAGGAGTCCAGCACATTTGGGGAAAATGGTTTAGGAAGTTTTAGGAACAAGACACACAATAGCAACCTTATAAATTTAAAAAGGCAAGTGGATGGTGAAGAACTTACTGGAGGTAGAAACTGTCCACTGTAATTAACGATGATGTCATACCACCTATAAGTCAACTGTTTAAAATGATCAGTGAACTTTTGCACGTGGTGTTTTTCATCCTGGAATAATCTGTTTCAGGATACTTCTCATGTTTTTGTTGTTGTGGCTGTTTTCTATCAGATTTTGTTTTCTCTTACATTAGAATTTTATTGAGAAAGTCTGCTCTTTTCATCATTACTCCACAGAAGCAAGGACACTGTTCCTGTACCAGGATATTGCCTTAACCACTGAAGAGGTACAACAGAAGTGACAGTAAGAAAGTAACACACACACACACACACACACACACACACACACACGGACAGAGAAGGAGAAATCCATCCGTGAAACCAAAGGACTTTGACTTCTTGTTTTGAGGATTCTGGAAGTATCTCTTGAGAGAAACCACATTAAAAACTCATCTGCCAAGGTAAGTGACTAATTATTTTGGGATATAGTGACTATAAACAGTGAGTCTGGAATTCAGGTTTAGGAAAGAGAGAAGATTGGTATTTTCTTAATGTCAGATGAAGGCATGTAGAAACTCAGCAAAAAAAAACACACAAAAACAATGGAAAACCATAATGGCTACAATTAGAAGAGGCCACCCATGGTGACATCTGGGGAGTAGTCAGATGATGTGAATAAACTGTTCAGTCAAGATGATGCTAAGTCAATGAGGTTGTATTAGAAAAGGATGTAGAGTGAGAGGAGTAAGAAAACGCAAGAATCTCCACATAAATTTCTGCTGTGGTCAAAGGCATTGCTACATGTGGTAGAGATTAGGTTCACCCCAAGTTTTTCTCAGCGCTGCCCTCTTGGTTAAAAAAAACAACAAAAAAACTCAGTTTACAAAATCATCATTACAATGACCATTGTCTTGGAGTAGAAGGGGCATGGTGAAGAGTACAGAAGATAAGGATTCCATCCCCAAGTTTCTCCCCAGCCCTCTCAGTTTGGTGGGCCTCTCAGAGAGTTCAGTCATCAAGATGGGCAGACATGTCACATTCAGGAAATGCACTAGAGGTTAAATAGCCTGTTGCCATGTGTCCCTAATTAGGAGCAATCGTTGGGCTTGGAGTATTTCCTGAAGCTGGACAGTGAATTGGTTCATCAGACATGGTTGATAGCTGCTCTTCTGTCTGGATTAATGTGCTCAGACAAGGTCCTTTTACACTGGAGATCTTTTTTTTAAAATATTTTATTTTATTTTATTTTATTATTTATTTATTTATTTATTTATTTATTTATTTATTTATTTATTTATTTTTCCTATTGCCCTCCCCATCCCCCAGTACATGTCCTCATCCGTCTCCCCACCCCAATCCCCTATTGCCTTGTATCCACTGCTATGCCTACACACATGTATATAAATCCTTCGGTTCATCTCCTACAGGTCCCTCCCCCCCAATTTCCCCTGCCTCCCCACTGTAGCACGACATACACTGGAGATCTTAAAGGCAGGACTTTACCGTCCCAAAGGTACTGATAAGCCAGGAGAGAAACTGGGAGTCCAGCTAAAGGGACATAGAGGTATCTTTCCAAAGACATATTTAGCTCAATGGTAAAAAGGGCATCCATCTTGACGGCCATTCAGTGCTATGGTTGATGGCTCATGTCCCAATTCAGACAGGAGGTAGGCTGGGGTCTCAGCAACAAGAGTCCATGAACAACCATGTGATTGCTATTTCTTTCTTCTGAAATTTCCTTCTTGCACACTCATCCCTCATGGCCCAGTATTACCCATCTTTCAGGGTTTAGCTCAAGTGCTACTTCCTGCAGAAAGCCTTCTTAGCTATATGCAGCCAGGTGATATTTCTCTCCACATACTCTAAATTCCTGTGATCTACGCTTCTTCTGCAATCTATGAAGCATCTTCATCAAACCCAATAGTGTTTAAGAGCTCAGATCCGGAACCAAACTGCCTGGATTCATAATCTTCCTCATATGCTGCAGTGTCAGTATTTGTAAAATGGGATAATAATAATCGACTTCACTGAGCTGTTGTGAGGACAAAGTAAAGTCACTACAAAGCACCTAGCACATGATAAACTCTATAAGGTGCTTATAATGACCATTACTAGGGGTTTAAACCTACACTTCTCAAGCACCTCTAACAGACAATAGTTTCCTGAGGTCACGATCTGTGCTTAATTTGTTTTGTCCCACACAAAGTAGAGCATGGAGCTTAGGGCACAATAACATGAATAAATAGTGACTATAACGTTCGTTAGATTTTTTGGATGTTTGTATTTTAAGAGCAGAGGGCTTTTGCAGCAGGGAAGGGAGGTGGGAGCAGGAGGCCAGGCAGCAGGCGCTGAAAGAACTGGCCATTCTGTAGGCCAGCCTCTGCCAAAGCAGCCAGGGACTCAAGGAAAAGAGTTAAACACCACGGCCAGGTGCAGACAAATGTCACAATCAAGGGAGCTTAATCCATTAGAAAGAGAGTGGCAGTGGGGAGCTCCTATAGAAACAGAGACTCGATCTCTTCTAATAGGCTAAACTGTTTTGGACTTATCCATTTAAGGTCAACACAATAGTATGAAAATAGTTAGCAAGGCCCAGGGATCCAATAATATTGAGAGCAATATGGCAGAGCAGACTGAGGTTTTGTGGTCAAAAAGGTGTGGTTTAAAAATCCTGCCTCCACATGTGGCTAGGTCTGTAACCTTGGACCAGTGTGTAAGCTTATCTATAAATGGGAAAAACCATACCTAACATCCAGGATTGGTGGAAGGATTAGCAATAAGTAGCTAGTCAAATATTGGGCCCACAGCAGATGCTTAACAATTGGCATTGACTCTTGTTCTTGTGAATGTTATACTTGGCAGGCTAAAAAGTGGCCTGTGAGAATAAGATTCAATTCCGAGTCCTAGAGATGGTGGGCCTGGCACAGCCTGGGATGAGGCTGAACTGGACCAGGGTGAACTCAGCCACTAATGCTGGCAAGGATAGAGAAGGCCGAGGCAGGGGCTTTCCTCAGCCCCTCCATCTTAACATTTTTGCATACAAATTGACCATACAAATATTCTTTGATCCATTCCCCTAGAATAGCTCCACCTTCATTACTGGAGTCACCCAAGCAGAAAGCATAATCCTGTGGTGCTTCCTTTGAAGGTAAGTTAAGCTGGGGGCTGGGGCAAGAAAGGGGCAGAAAAGGGGAAGCCAGTGAAAGAGTGGAGATATTTTGGGGACTGAGAGAACACTGGAGTTGAAGTGCTATAATTCCACAACCGCTTGCTGAAAAATGAGAAAATCACTCAATACACTTTGCCAAACAGCTGCTTTGATTGATTTTTTTTTAAAGCCTGAACCAACCAAGTTGTCCAGTTGTCAGAATTGTGTAGCCAAAGCCACGGACTGTGTTGTTCTCAGAAATAATGGATGGCTTGAAGCAAGCACTTCTAATAGGCCAAAGAATGGCACTAAAAATTCTACAGAAAAAGTAGATGAAAAAAAAAAAAGTAAATAGATTTCCCAAAGCTTTTCTACCTATGCATTACCAGAAGAACCCCAAGTTCTTTAAAAATTATGTAAAAATTATGCTCCCAGTCAAAAACAAGGAGGGACCCCGAAGGGACATAGAAGAATTACTCATTATTTTTCCAGCAATGGGATTGAGCAGACTTGCAGCTATTTAGAGATTTTCAGAGCCAAGGATTGAAAGATATTCTTTAATTTCAGATATTAGTAATTGATGGACTTCTGGGCTTTTATTCTCTACCTTTTCTTCTAAAAAGACATGGGGCCATGTTAGAACTTAGCTGAAGAAGAAAGGACAGTTTTTGCTGTTTCCCGTTTTTGCCTTTTCCTTCTTCTTAGTCACTTGTAAGCATGAGTCTGTACATTAAAAAAAATCCTCATTTTAAACTGGTTGCCAAGAACTGAAACTGAAAGGGAGGCTTAGGAGGGAAGATAAGCCTTTAGGAGCAGGATGGTCAACAGCAATCGACCAAATTATAGCTGTCTCCTCATTCATCTGCCAGGCCCCGAGGCCTTCACATGCACTAATGTCATTTGCTTGCATATCCCGGGGACAATTTTAAAAATACGTACATTTTATTTTATCAAAAGAATTCATGTTCACATTTTAAAAATCAAATATTACTAAAAGGTTTATAATGAAAAACTGCATTCCCCTGGCCCACCCCACAGTCTGGCCCCAGGCAACAAGTTGAAACACTTTAGTTATTTCTTCTGGTATCTGTCTCCACATCACTAATAATATACTCATAGTGCTCTTCTCTTGATTTATCTTTTTAATACATAATTTATTAATTTCCTGGCATTTTGGTTGAGAATTTAGTTCTCTTATGTCACCCCATCTCTTCTTCCATCCTCCCAAATGCAGATATTGTCTTCGTTTTCTATTTTGTAATAATAAGTCACCCCCAAATTAGTGGCTTTAAGGAAGTAAGGATTTGTTATTTCTCAAGATGCTCTGCATCTGCTAGGTGGTCTTACCTGGTTTTACGCATGTGACAGCATTGAGCTGGTACACTGGCTGGGAGCCAAACTCACCTGGGGCTTTCAAGCAGAGCTCCTAGTTCTCCTCCATGTGTCTCATTGGGCTTCCTCAGAGGATGGCAGTTTCAAGGCAGCATTCTGAAAGAAAGCATTCCAAAAAACTTGAAAATAGAAGCTACAAGATCTCTTGCAGTCAAGCCTCAAGAGACTTTACCATATCTTCTACCACACTACACTGGTCTATGCAAAAAAAAAAAAAAAAAAGACAAGCTTACATTGTAAGTTAGGGGAAAACAACTCTACCTCTTGATAAGGAGAGTGGAAAGTTAAAAAAAAAAATGTAAGGGCCTGAAGAGAATAAGATAGGGAGTCCTAGGGCTATCTGTGGTGTGGTGGGCAGAATTCTAAAACAACCCCATGACCCCATTTTCCCTCGGTTGGATTTCCATGATTATGTTGAGTTACATGGAAAGAGGATTTTGCAGACATTAATTTTAAGATACGGTCATTATGCATTTGGGCCAAACTAGTCAAATGCCCCTATAAAAGAGAAAGATTTCTCTAGTTGGTAGCAAAAGAGAAAAGACAAACTAAAAATGTGAGAGGAACACAACAGAAGGGAAATTCTCCATTGCTGAGATGGATGGAGCCACATGGAAGGACCTGGAAGAAACTTCTAGGAATTGACAGTGAACTTCAGTTAACAGCCAGAAAGAAGTTGGGACCCTCAGTCCTACAACTGCAAAAAGTGAATTCTGTCAACAGCTTGCATAAGCCTGGAAGCAATTACTTCCTGAATCTCCAGATGAGAGAGTTCTACTGGCCTTTACCTGGATTTCAGTGTGTATGGAGCTGACTGAGCCAAGTGTAGGAAAGTGAGGACACAAAGTATAATGTTTGTGTTCCTAATAATAATGATATTTTCATTAGCAACATAATACTCTCACGTGTACCACCATTTACTTAGATTTCCCCCTGACTAATTCTGTTGCTTGAAATCTTTTTGCTATTACACACTGCTGTAAATATACCTTCACATGTATAGCATTTTTCCTTAGTTTGCTAATTTAACTTGTAAAAGATAATTATTTTATAATAATGTATGTCCCTCAATGTTCCTGGATTCTTGCAAGCACTGAGCTTTACATTCTTTTTATCCTACTTTAATAAGCAAAAGAGTAGCAACAATTAAAAGTATTTTCCATGAATACAAGAATGAAGAATTCTCCCAATTTGTTTCCTCATGGCATTTCTGTTCATTGATTTTTGAAAGAGGAAATGTTGCTTATTGAGCTACTGACAGGTGAGGCAATCAATTTCAAAGAGGTTTCAGACTTGATTTAAATCATAACTTGCTCTTCTTTAATCTCTTTGTATCTCAGATTCTTCATGTAAGAAATGAAGACAGAGTTTGGCATTGCATCAAAACAATATTTATAAAGAAGTTACAGAAGTGCCTCCTTAAATTTCTTCCTATTAACCTATATCTATATATTTTCTTTAAAAAAATGTTGTATAGAGCAAAAAAATAATTGATTGGATTAAGCAGTCCTCAATTATCCTATTAGCAGGCTGTGTAATCTTGAGTCTGTCATTTCACTTCTTTGTGGCTTCCTTTTTGCATCTGCATGGGGAACTTGGAATAATTTGTTAACCAATCCCTGCATACTATGAGTGTCTATTATCTTATGTAATTACCACCAACCAAGTCAGACATGGGACCTGGTAAATCTTTTTCTCTCTGCACAGATGCAATGAGTCTACATTTTACCCCCAAATTAGTTATTTCTGACCAACTCTTTCAGATACCTCCTTTTATAGTTCCCTATTCCATTTTGTTTTCTGTGTAATCTTTTCAAACAGCCACTTCTTAGCTTCTACTTTTAAGATAGAAAATTAAACCCAGGTGTCTTCTTCTCTACAAAAAACACCATTGATCAAAGAATTAGAGACATTAAAAGTGTACATTTATATCACTGAAAAGCAAAACCCCAATAAACAGCTCTGAGAAATTTAACCAAGGCCCAAGTAGTTAAAGCACAAATAAATGAGGAGTAAGAAGGATGATAAAATCACAGAACTAGGAGATATTTAAAAAACTCACAAATGGCCCTAGCTGGTTTGGCTCAGTGAATAGAGCATTGGACTGCAGACTGGAAGGGCCAAGTTCGATTCCGGTCTAGGGCACATGCTTGGGTTGCAGGCTTGATTCCCCAGTAGGGGAGCGGGCGGGCCTGCAGGAGGCAGCCAATCAATGATACTCTCTCATCACCGATGTTTCTCTCTCTCTCTCTCCCTCCTCTTTGAAATTAACAGAAATATATTAAAAAACAAACAAAACTCACAAATGAATAATAACTGCTACTTTATTTACGCATTTATATGTTCTTTCTATGTCTATAACATTTATTCAAAACCTAATTTAATGTCTGTAAATTGGTCCATTATATTTAACTATTTTAACTATTCCTTTATTGTCAAATTATCTTCTTTTAATTCTATTATAAATATTTTTAGGAGTATTCTTATATAAAACACTTTGCACAGTTGATAAGCCTTTCAAGTGCATTTTTACATGTGGAATTGCTGGATCAAAGGGTATAAACTATTTTAGGTATTGTAATATATCTAACATAATTGGTTTTCAAGAAGTTTATCCATACTTACACTCCAAACAGCATCAGATGAGGGTCAATATGATGATTTTGCTAGCATAAGTGATATTTAAAACCTTTGCTAATTTTATAATTTAAAATTGTTCACTTACCTTTGTCAGTGGTAATGAACTTGTCTTTATACTTTTATTGTTATTTGTATTTCCAGAGTAATTTTAGATGGTTTTAACACTATGAAGGTCACATTACAGAGAGTGTTGACTTCTTCAAACAGGCCATTACCTTGGCCTCAAGCTGTAAACTCTGTCTCTTAGGAAGTTACCTCAAATCTAATCTGTTTTGCATATGCATGTTTTAAGGGTCAACCAGCTATCTGGATAGTCATCCACAGAATTTAGCACTTCCTTCTTTGGGAGATATTCACCCTATCCCTAACTTTCTAGAACCTATGATTGCCCTGAACTCTATTTAGTGATTCTTCAAGAAAGAACAATTTGAGCTTTTATATCTGCATTTAGCCAACCTAAATGGCACAGATTAGGGCCTGCCTTCTGGCTAAAAGCCATACTCACAAACAGATGCACACACACAAAATGGAGACAATCACAAGTGCTATTCCCTTTTTTCCAAATATGGATTTTCCTTTAAAATGTGCCTGTGTTTGTTCACTTTCAAACCTTTAGATAGCTATTTTTTATATTTTAACTTTGGAGTCCAGAGTTGTCCTCTGCAGAAGAATTAGTAAGATGAGCCTACTTGGCCATCACTGAATTAAGAATTCCAGAACTATAAGCAATTAATTTTCACTTTCACCAAGATTATTGTTGTTGTTGTTTTCACCCCCTCCTTTAAAATGCAAAGTAATTCCCAAGTACACCTCAAGAAGCTATGTTTCCCAGAATTCCAATGCTACTCTCTGAACCTATATGGAGAGTGTTTCCTACAAAAGTTGCTCCTGGTAACCAGAGCTGCCTAGTTAGCTTCAAGCACACACAGAAACTGCACCAGAGCTCATGCTGACCAAGATAACAATGGCACTGGGGGCCTACCGGGCCCAGAAACCAACTAAGTCTGAGGTAAGAAGAGGATTTTCTTCAACTGGCTAATGGAGACCATAAGCAGAAGCTCTGACTACAGAGAATTCAATGCTGGCCCCATACTTTCTTCTTGAATTTGAACAAGGATCAATGGCTGCAAGGACTAATCTAGTCTGAGCCCTGGATGACTTTCCCATTTGCAGTACTTTGTGCTTAGCAACAATCACTCATCTATGATTCCCTGGCACAAGGAAATAGGATACTTTGCAGCTAACAGGCATTTGCTAAGGTCTCCATAGTCCTTCTCATCTGAGAAGGATGTTAGAACTTACCTAATTTAACCCTCCCTCTGCATGTCAGAAACCCACAGGCCAAAATGGGGAAGACCCATCGAACATAACATGGAAGGGGCAGAGCTGCCAGCAGAATGAAGTGGAGCTGACTCTCCTCCTTGCAATTTGCCTCACAGCTGCACATTCCATGTTTCAGCGACACCCTACTATATGGTGTGTTCTCGACTTTTCTCAAGGTTAGATTCCAAAGTGTTCTGAGTAGAAGAAAATAGTCCGCTCGGTTTTGTGATCACAATCTCCTGAATTCAGCAATATGACAGTGTGATGACTGCATTTAATGGTTGGCTGTTCTCCAAAATCAGACTAGCAAGTCAGGGCTTGTGTTCTGTCCTGTAACTCTGCTCTCCTCACTTCCCCACCTCCTCCCATCCCATTGCCATCTCTGTGGCTCTGTGCCTTCCTTCCATGTGTGTTCCATAGGGTTCAAATGCAATAGGACTAGTCAAGGTGTAAGTCAGGTCGCAAAAAGGAACTGGCCAGGACAAAGTTAGGTCAAATATAGATGATAAACTTCCTCCTCTGGGAAGTGTTTGGTTTTTCATATGCAATAAGATCATTCATTTGTTGTCTAAAAATACACGAACATGTTCTTACTCATCAACCCTCCTCAATTATGCTACAGGAAATGGAAGTGAGCCATTAAATTATAAGAAAAACCTTCTCCATGTCAAGAAATACCTTCCTTAAGACCCAGCTACCAGCTCAGACAAATCTCGTGGGACATCAAAGTCCTCAGCATGGAAAAGTCAGACTAGATGGAGTGTCACATTTTAAGAGCTGGAAAACACACACACACACACACAAAACAAACCCTGCTTGTCTTCAACAGCCTGTAAGATCTCTCTTGTCTCCAGGCAGGACAGATTCCTCAGGTGTTACCCACTTTATCATAGCATTCCTCATCTCCCCTTTTATCTTGTGTCCTTCTCCTCTTTTCAAGATCATAAATCAACAAAGACAGGTCTTCATTCTTCTTTAAAAAAGAAAGGGGAAAGTCTAGACTTCTCCTATTCCATGATAACTTTAATTACCTTCTTCTCAGGTAAAACCTGGAAATACTGCAAAAACTCTAGTGGGCAATCTATAACCAATCCAAAGTCTTTTTCACATTCCTCTCAACTGCAACACCAGAAGGAAGCCATGTGGGAAAATGGCAGATTAGTTCAAGAGACTTCAGATTCCAGAGAAGGGTCAGAGTCAAATCCAAGAGTATGTGACAGCTGAAATTGTCCATGATTTACTAATTGCTGAAGGCAGCGACCCGGCCATAAAGAGCAAAGGCCAAAGGGAAGGCTTGGTGCCCATTGCTGGCATTAGGTTTCTGTCTAGAGGAGGAGAAGACAGCCGAAAACTGAAGAACATTTGGAACTAATTAACTGGAATAAGGAAACTTGAGGCTAAGAGGTGGGGGTGGAATCAGGGACATACTATTCCTTAAAATTAGAAATAGATGGTCAAATTCACCAAGGGCTCTGCTTCTTATTTTTCTTGTCCTCATCATAACGTATACATGGCTGATAAAAGCCTCATCTTTCAGCTTGCTGCTATATTAAGGATCTTATCTACAGAATAATACAGCTTTAAAAAATGAAAGGAATCAGAAGAGATGACTGTTTTCCTTTAGGATGGTCTGAACCTGGGAATGTGGGAGATATTAAGGAAAGAATTGAATTTTTAGAGTCAGACAGACATGAACTCGAATTTTTGCTCCATTGCATACAGGCTATGTGGCCCTGAGAAAGTTAGATATCTCCACTGAGGTTCTGTCTTCTCATCTGCAAAAGTCAACCAATACCAATTCTTTCACATGGCTGATATGAGAATAAAATGAGATGAAATCTGAAAAGCAACCACCGCACCATGCTCAGCATACAGCTATGCTCATGAATTAGAATCCCTTTTCTCTATGCCTTAGAAAAATTACATTAAAAAGTTATTTGTATCCATTTGACACTCCAGAAACCAAGGCATACAACAAAGACACTGCTTAAAACAGTGTAGTGTTGTTTCAAGAATAGATATCTATATCAATGGTACAGATTGAGAATCCAATTGCCTTATTCATAGGCAGAAATAAATTCAAGTTGAATTAAAGACCATATTTGGAAAAATAAAACTAATTTTGTGCCAAAATAATGAAGGATAATAACAAGACCCTGGAGTTGGGAATACTTTTTAAAAACCAGTTATGTAGAAAAAAGAAAAAAAAAGAAAGAAAGAAATTTAAGCATGAACAAAGGTAAAAGACAAAAGATAAACTGTGAAATGTTCAGATACAAGACAAACCAAGGATAAGCATCTGATGCTCTCAAGTAATTTTTGCAAGTCTATTAAAAAAGCTTCAAAGCCAATAAAAATATGGTTTAAATTAAAGACACAAACAGGTAATTGTCAAAGATAAAATCAGAATTGCCCTATGAGAGTGGCTTTTCCTCAATAACAATCAGAAAATGTAGATTAAAAATTAACAACAAATTATCATTCTGCTACCACTTTAGCAAAAATTTAAAAATTTGATAATATCAAGTGGTTTGATACAGTATTGCTTATAACATGAAAAAAATTGAAATATTTATTCACAGAGGAATGGATTAATATAATTCCATAAACACAAATAATTATTATAAAATGATAGAAAATAAAGTAGATTTACACATATTCACACGGATCACTCACAGAAAACCCAAAACCAATACAGAATGGACCAAAAGTAGGTTTCCATTTGTGAATATGCAAAACACTGAGTTTATTCTTATCATTATTATTTATGAATTATTGTATAATTTTCCATACAAACAGCTGCAAATCTACTTTTGTCCACTCTGTATTTCATACTTCTCCAAATTTATCAATATGTGTGGAAAGTATAAAGAATTTGAGAAACTCTCTCATCAGACAAATTCATAATGGAGTATGCTCTTAATATTAATGGGAGGATATCAGTATGGGGACAGGAATTTTCAGGAGACTATAGTTTAATCTATAATGGTTTAAATTTTTGTTCTTGCTGTTAATCCTCCAGAGGATATTTTTTCCATTGATTTTTAGAGAGAGTGGGAAGGGAGGGAAAGAGAGAGAGAGATCAATGTAAGAGAGACACATCCATTGGTTGCCTCCCACACATGCCTCAACTGGGGCCAAGGATCAAATCTGCAACCCAGGTATGTGTTCTTGACCGGGAATCAAAACTGAGGACTGAGCAGATGCTTTAACCCCTAACAACACAGGCCAGGACTATAATGGTTTAAATATTTTAGGTTATTATTTGTTTATGTATTTTTATATAAATTTGAAATTAAATATGTACAAATATTGAAAATCAATGCAAATATCTAAAAATGTTGTCAGTGGTTTATTGGGGTGGGAATATAGTATGGATGATTACTGTTTCTTCTTTGTACATCCCCATAATTTAAAAATTTTTTCCAAAGAGAAAAATGATCATCATTATCCAAGGATATGTATAAAATCCCTGGTTATAGCACTAGATACCAAGCTAAACTGGTTAAAAAAAAAAATAAAATGTCCTGCCCCAGTTTTGCAAGCTCATTTAACTCTGTGAAGTAGGTATTATTATCTCCATCAACAGAATGGGAAATGGAGGTTCCAAGAAGCTAGGCAATTTGCCCAAGCTCATACAACTACAGAGTCACAGACCTGAGAGCCTTCAAATATCAAAGTTAATATTTCTCCCACCATACTAGAGTTAACTCAATGCAAGCATTGTATACTACTTTTCTTTAAAGCAAACTATAATACTATTTTTTAAATGATAAAGTTGCTTCACTGCTAAATTATTTTGAAATCTAAGGAAGAGGAGTATTAAATTTTAAAAATAGATAAGCATTTTATGAACATATGTTCATTTAAATATAGGAATGAAACCAATCTATTTAGGAGAAGGATATTACTGGTCCCAAATAGGGCTAGTGTGTAGAGAAGCCATTTGCACAAAAAGGAAAAATCTTTTGGTCAAACATAATATTCTCACGCAGTGTGATAAAGCAGCATGGGCCTGTACAGAAGCAATTGTTAGTTAAAACTGTATTAATAGAATCTCAACTCAAACTAGCCCAAGAACATGAGAATTTATTGCCTTACATAACTGGTTTCAGAAACATCTGCATCCAGAGATTCAAACAATGTTACTGGATCTCTCTCTCTTTTGTATTCTCTGTGTTTAAGTATGTTCTAGGCAAGTGATAGTATACATAAAGTTCAAATTCTCCAAGTTGCCATGGATATACTTCCTTGCAATCACAAGAAGAAAAGAAAACCTCTTTCCCTCCATGTGAGCCCCTGAGAAATAAGTTGGCCATACATCATGGCCACCTCTGCACAGAGTGGGATTGCTCAGCTCTGAATCTTTATTACCATCCCTCTAGCCCCAGGGAAGATGGATTAAATCCCACTCAAATCAAAGGGATTAAATTAGATTATTATAGAATGGACAGAGAGGTTAACCAAACCAAAGGAATTCTGGGCAAACCAAAAACAAAACAAACAAACAAAAAAACCCCACCATGATCTGATCACAATACAGCCTCAGTTTTTGACACTAAGTGTGTGACTGCTAGAAAGCCAGTGGACTAACCTATGGAGGAGGGGAAGACATTCATAGCCATTAACTCGCAGAGTCTTCCTGAGGATTCAATGGAAGCTGGAGAGAAAATGTACCTAGCACAGCACCTGGCAGATAGAAAGTGTCTTATAAAGTTTATTTCCTAATCGCTTATTCAAAAGCAGAGTGGTTCTGAGCTCCTTATATCACCTCATCCCAGAGAGTTTGTCAATGAGCAAGTCCAACTGAACAATGCAGCAACCCTATCGAACGTGAAATAGAATTGTGAGCCCATTTCCAGTTGTCCTTTGCAAGCCTACTAAAAGCCAGGAGGAGGCCGCGCAACCTGGGAGTCATAACTACCACAACAACAGAAACCGTAGTGACATTTATTGCACGGGACCGTGTGCCAATAGTCTGCTCAGTGCTTGATGTGCATTTTTTTCCCCATGTAATCTTTACCATAACTAACAAAGTAGATATTATTATCATTTCCATTTTACAGATGAAAAAACAGATGTAGGGAGTGCAAGTAATTTGCCCAGGGTGAAATGAGTGACAAGGCTTGGACTCCCACTTGGTTGTGTTTGACTCGAGAGCCTGAGCTCTTAACCATGCATTGTTCTGTCTCACACTGCCCTGTATGGCCTCCTAATACCCCGAGGAGAAGACTCAACATGAAATAGCACTTGGCTGCATTCCAATCAGTCAACACATTCATCACTAGATGCACAAAGAGAGCAGGTAGGCTGGACTCCCTGTGCTGAACAAAACAATTCAGGCAAATACATGCGCTGACCTCTAACTCGATTTGGAGATTTAGCATCTCCATCTTCAAGACTTTCCTTAACATCCCAGCTGCTGTATTTAATAGGACATTTTGTTGATGGGGGTCAAGAGGGATCAAAGAGAATTTATCTTTCTAGTTTCTTTTTCTTTCATTACCCCCCAAAAAATATTTAACCATGGTGTTTCTGGAGCTCTTTCTCTTTGGTAACATTATGGAGCTGCATACTGATTCGGAGAAGTGTTGGGACGCTGGGCACAGATGGCTTTAATTATTTGGGCAGCTATTGACAGATGTGATGGTCTAGGTTTCTGCTGCCTTGGACAGGTGTAAGCTATAGGATTTACCCAGAGGGAGTTGTGGAGAGCCAGAATTGGACAGAGCCCTGTGATGGCCCTTTATTTTGTCTTAATCCACCCCTAGGTACATAGTTATCATATTTCTTTGCCTCAAGTCAGTCAAAACCATCAAACCAAGTCTGCGTGCAGAAAAGAAAATCTCAAAGAGAGGATATAACATTGTTAGCAATTGGTCCCAAACTCTGCTCAGTGTTTTTACTTGGCAGCCTTTCTCCTCATTAATTATGGCTTCGTAATCAAAGGGATATATGTATGTGTCCCTCTTCTGGATAAAAATAAGCATGTTTACTTTTCTGATTATAGTCCATCAAAATGATTCCAACAAGCTGAATATTGGCCTGTGAAAACCTTCATTATTTTGTCCAACAACTTCATTGAGCAAGTTATGGAGAGTAGGAAGAGAAAGCAGACACACTCCCTGCTCTTAAGGAGCAGTAGGAGGAGGTTTCAGACCTCTGAGCTGAAATGAATAAGAGAGTCAGCACTAACTATGTCAAAGCACCGTTCTAAGCTCAGGGGTACAGTGGTGATCAATACAGCCCCTTATCCCATGGAACTTCCAACTGGGGGATAGTCTATTACAAACTCATCTCTTGCCCTGGTCTGTGGCTGGGTTGGCTGGGCATCATCCCAGGCGCCAAAATGTTGCCAGTTCCATTCCTTGTCAGGACACATGCCGGATTGTGGCTTGATCCCTGGCAAGGTGTGTGCAGGAGGCAGCTGAATTGATCAAAGTTGTACTGTTTCTCTCTCTCTCTCTCTCTGCCTTCTTTTCTTTCTAAAAATCAATGAACTATTAAAAAATATCCTCATCTCTTTATCGCTCCATATAAATACATAAACATACACATATATATGTACACATGTATGTGGATACAGTTGTTTGTATAGATATGCATGTATTAGACAGAATAAATACATTATATTAGTTATAACAGAAAAGAATTGTGACTAGATGTGTATATGAATTCCACAGAAACTCTACGGAGGAAATATATTTAAGCTGGGCTGAGTATAAGAGATCACCAAGCTGAAAAGTAGGAGGAGGTATTTCAAGTCCTCCTACTCTTGGAAAAATCAGAGTTATGATTCAGCACCTACAATGGGCTGATTTGTGTCTCCCCAAATTCATACGTGGAAGTCTCAGATTTAACTGTGTTTGGAAATAAGATTTTTAAAGAAGAGATTACATTTAAATGAAACCATTAGGTTGGGGACCAACACATGCAGTATGACTGGTGTCCTTACACAAAGAGGAAGAGACTTCGGGGATGCTCAGCACAAAGAAAGGGCTGTGTGAGGACACAGTGAGAAGGCGGCCCACTTGCAGACCAAGGAGAGGTCTCAGGAGAAACCAACCCAGCCAGCACCTTGATCTTGGATTTCCATCTCCCAGAACTGGGAGAAAGTCAATTTCTGTTGTTTAACCCCCTAGTCTGTGTCATTCTGTTACATCAGCCCTCCCAAATGAATACAGTGCCTCATGCTCAGATTGGAAGAAGAACAGGATTTACCTGGCACATAGAAAACTTTCTGGAATATTTACTGAATTAAAATGTCTGTGAATTTCACAGGTGACCACATTGAATTCTTTCTTTTAATATATTTTTTATTAATTTTTTACAGAGAGGAAGGGAGAGGGATAGTTAAAAACATGGATGAGAGAGAAACATCAATCAGTTGCCTCCTGCTCACCCTCTACTGGGGATGTGCCCGCAACCAACATACATGTTCTTGACTGGAATCGAACCCGGGGCCCTTCAGTCCGCAGGCCGACGCTCTATCCACTGAGCCAAACTGGTCAGGGCTTGAATTCTTAACATATGTAATGATACAACTTAATCCAGCAATGCTATAATGGAGGCATTATTATTCCTATTTTATCCAAGCGGAATGTGAGGCTTGGTGAGGTTAACTGAGGTGCACAATGTCACCTGGCTGGCAAGTGACAGCCTGACTTGGCAGCACCTGCTCTTAGTTCCCGCCCCCGGGGAGTGGAAGGGATGGTGAAGAAGGAGAGGGCTGCATCGCACGGAGGGCCCTGGTTATAGCCATGGATACTGAATGATCAGGAACTGAAAACTCAAGTCAGTACTCAGAAAACCTGTAGTGTAATGACCTATATTTATTCAGACAGACTCTGAAGCTATTCACAATCCGTGCACACCACTCATCACCCTGTACCTCTCACAGACGCAGCCCTCCCAACCACTAATCTCCCCCCTTGTGTACACTCACACATACACGCACTCGCTCTCTCCCCAAACTCCTCAGACAATACAACTTTTTAAGAAGTCCTTTGAAGAATGCCTTAAAGGATTTGAATCAATAATCTCCTCAGATCCTAAACTGGAGCTCCCCAGTTTGCTTTTTAATGATATTTGCAATCACAACTGCTTCTTACTGTTTGCTTCTAGCTAGTTTACCCTATTCTTCCCTCTGCCCACAGAGCCTGCGTGTGTGTGTGTGTGTGTGTGTGTGTGTGTGTGTGTGTGTGTGTGTGTTTAAATAAAGAAACAGACATGGAATTAAGTCTCAGTGTCCCATGTGCTTCATTATCCTGGCTTGTTGGGAATGTGTTAAACATACACTGTGAGTTTTCATAAGTAACAGAAAAGGATCAAAGGAACCTACTTTACCAAAGGTTTTTCTTTTCTCTCTTTTTTTATGATTATTATTTAAAAAACTGAAGTTTGGGTGATTCAAACCACACTAGGTAGAGGGGCTGACAGGATATGGGGGGGAGAGACCTCCAGCAGTAGTTTTTATTTCAAGAAAAGAAAACTTTTTAAGTCGTAAAATGTTCTTAGGTGTCTTTGATTTATTTCAGTTGAATTGCAAACCTGGAATTAGAAGACATTTTAAAAAAATATGCTTGATGTCAACCCTAGGTAGTTATATAAATAGATCGAATTGAATGAAGTTCCGTAGCCCAAAGATTATGCTTTGCTACTCTGCTGAGAATTTTACATAGCAAATCTTGAAGACTTTAAATGAAGTACTTAAAATTGTGAGCTCTCTCTCTCTCTCTCTCTCTCTCTCTCTCTCTCTCTCCATATATATATATATATATGCTCTTCTCTAAAACTTTGAGGAGCTGGCACCTAAGGGACAATAAGAACTGGATTGGAGGATTTGAAGAAATCACCCTGAGATGAGATCTTATGTGCAATGTGAAGTTCATGGGAAGATGGACTTGCTCACTTGATTCTATCTTTGCAATACAGAGGGATGTTGTTTCTTAACTTTTGGGTATTCTATTTGGGTTTTCAAAGATAAGACTGGAATCCATAAGATCTCAAACTGAGTCAAAGCACATTGATGCCCTGGCCAGTGGTTAGTGTCAAGGGCATATACCTTGTTTTCAGGTTCAATGGTTAGAGTGTCAAGGGCACATACCTCCTTTTCAGGTTCAATCCTTGGCCCCAGTCGAGCAGGAAGTAACCAATGTGACTCTCTCATGGCAATGTTTCTTTCTCTTTCTCCTCTCTCTCTCTCTCTCTCCCTTTCTTCCCTCTTTCTAAAAATCAATGGAAAAAAAATATCCTCAGGTGAGGATTAAAAAAAACACACAAATGAACAAGCAAACAAAACACAACAGCAAAGCACACTGATGATTCATTAGAATCTGTTTATATACAGGACTCTGAGACATTTTCCTAGGTAATACTTAAAAAAAAATCACATTGCTTTACCAAATCCAGTTTTGTTGAATAAAAATCTATTCCTTCCATCCTTTAATTGTACAGCTCTTATAGTGGTATCATCTTTCACCAAAAATAGTTCTAGATATTTGCAGATTATCAATAAATACATTTTTTTCTTTGTGCAACATCAGTTAAATAGTTACAACTTCAAGTGAAAGTTCAGTAAAAAATACTTGGGTATAAAAAAAATACTTGGGTCATGGCTAATCACCGCCCTCAACAGATTTTTGTTGTATTGTCATTTATTATTTTATTCATACTTTAAACACTTACAATCAGACTGTGTCCACAATTTTTATATCTTAATTTTATTGCCTAAAGTGATTAAAACCTTTTACATTAATATCATAACAACCTACTTTACTTTTTAAATCTTTACTGAGGTATAACTCACAGACAATGACTCACCCATATGTATGTACTCCTGCAACCATCATCCAAGTGAAGATACAGAACATTTCTTTTGACTGCTTTATCCCCATCCTAAATTAGCTTGTGTTCCTTTATAGGCCATCCTCCCTATTCCCAGCCTGAAATAACCACCAGGATGCTTTCTGTAAGTATATTTTAGTTTTTTACCTCTTCTAGAATTTCACATGAATGGAGTCATACAGTGTGCATATTGATTTTAAGATTTATTCTTGTCACTTTTTATAGATAGGTAGCATTCTATTGTATAATTATTTAATCATTTATCTATTGATAATCATTTGGGTTGTTTGTAGGCTGCAGCTATGAACATTCTTGTAGACATAGGTTTTCATTTTTGTTGGGTAAATAACTAGAAGTAGAATTGCTGGATGGTAAGGTAAGTGGATGTTTAAAATTTTGAGAAGTTATCAAATTGTATTCTAAAGTGACAGGGCATTCTCTTTAGCAATGTATATAGTTTAATTGCTCCATATTGTAGTCAGCACTGTTAGTGCTCTTCATTTTAGTCATTCTGGGAGATGGGTAATGATGTGCCTTTGTGGTTTTACTTACATTTTTTTTATGACCAGTGCTGTTGAACGTATTTTTACATATTTTTGGAGACTATCTACATATATGTGTATACACACACATATATATGTATCTTTTATGTCAGTTCAAGTATTTTGCTTTTTAAAGTATTGGTTTCTTTATCTTCTTATCATTGATTTATAAGAGCTCTTTATATATTTTAGACACAAGTTCTTTGCCACCATTATTTTCAATGAATATCTTCAATGACTCTACGGATTGCTTTTTTGTATCTTTTTAAAAAAAATCCTCATCTGAGGATATGTTTTCTTTCTTCCTTCCTTCCTTCCTTCCTTCCTTCCTTCCTTCCTTCCTTCCTTCCCTTCCTTCCTTCCTTCTTTTCTTTCTTTTTCTTTCTTTCTTTCTTTCTTTCTTTCTTTCTTTCTTTCTTTCTTTCTTTCTTTCTTTCTTTCTTTTCTTTCTTTCCTTCCTTATTTATTGAGAGCGCGAGAGAGAAACATTGATCAGTTGCCTCCCACAGGCGCCCCAACCGGGTATTGAACCTGCAGCCTAGGTATGTGCCTCCACCAGGAATGAAACTTTTTCACTTTTTTTTTAACTTAAATTCTTTATTATTTAAAGTATTATATAAGTCTCCTTTTACCTCATTGACCTATCTCCGACCGTACACCCCCCCCAGCACATGCCTTCACCACTCACATCTCCCCCTCCACACCCCCCGCCGCTGCAGGTCTGTGTCCATTGGTCATGCTCATATGCATGCATACAAGTTCTTTGGTTGATCTCTTACTCCACACCCCTGCCTTCCCTCATAGGTTAGACAGTCTGTTCAATGATTCTATGATTCTGGTTCCATTTTTGTTCATCAGTTTATGTTGTTCATTATATTCCACAAATGAATGAGATCATGTGATATTTATCTTTCTCTGACTGTCTTATTTCACTTAGCATAATACTCTCCAGTTCCAAAACCTGCAATCTTTTTGTGTAGAGGACGATGCTTCAATCAACTAAGCCACCTGGCCAGGGTGCTTTTTCATCTTTATAGTAAGTTTCAAAAAGCAAATCCTTTTTACTTTAGAAAAATCCAATTTATAATGGTTCCTATTATAATTAGTCCATTTTGTGTTCTCTTAAATTTTTGCATACTTCAACACTGCAAATATTTTTCTCCTATGTTTTCTTCAGGAAATTACAGAGTTTGCATTTTTATGTACAGATTTGGACCTATTTTCAGTTAATTTCATATATGATATAATGTAAGGATCAAGGTTCAATTTTCCTCATACCAATACCCAATTGCTCCTATATAAACTATTGAAAAGATTATTTTTTTTGCCCATTGAGTTACCTTGGCATATATGTGGATATATTCTGTTTCATTGAGCTATATGATTTTTCTTACATCACACTGTCTTGATGGCTATAGTATTATAAGTCTTGAAATCAGCTAGTATATCCTTCCAACTCCTTTTTACAAGTTTCTTTAGCCATTGTTTTCTGTATTTCTATGTAAATTTTAAATCATCTTAATAATCTATTTTTAAAGGGTTTTGATTGGGATTTCATTGAATCTATTGATCAACTCTGAAGGAACTTACATCACCATAAAATAATAATAATATAGAATCTTCTGATACCCAGATGGTATATCTCTCCTTTATATATGTCTTATTTAATCAATCTCAGCAACATTTTCAAGGTTTTAATATGGAGATCTTGAACATATTTTGCTAATATTATCTTGAAGTATTTCATATATGAAATCATTTGTAATTGTTCTATAATATTCCACTGAACTAAATGCTGTTATTTACTTAACCATTCTATTTTTGACCGACACATTATTTATGGGTTTTATTCTAATATAATTAATATGGTAATGCATATGTGTACATAGATCATATTTTGGAATTCAAAGTTACTTTATTGACATAAAGTTCTAGAAGAAAACTTACTAGGTCAGATGGCATAAAAAATTTTCAGGTTCTTAATACATAGTGAGTAGGTGTTTTTTTTTTCTTAAAGATGAATTACAGAAGTTTCTTTTTCAAATAGTCTACTTTTTCTTCTCTGTAGTCAAGGTGAACAGAGTCATTTTTACAGTATAATCTCCAAGAAAGACAGAGAAAGAGAAAAATGTTTAAATCCTTATGTAAAGAGACAAGAACACATCCTTTCTTCTATCACCTGCTATATAGTTGAATATCAGATCAAACCAGGTTGTTGCACGCAGACGATGCCTGTATATATTAAAGTGGATGGGTTCTCTCTAATAAGTAACTCTTTCTGGGCCTCGATTTTCTCATAAACAAAACAAGATTCTTAGAAGTCTCATGTTTTTCAAACGCTGCTCTGGAAAACCTCAGGGTGTTGGAGGAGGGAGGTTTGCAATGAGCACTGGAGCTGGCCAGCTTGGGTCTCCCTGCAATCTCTCCATGCAGAAGAGCTCTCTCCTGTCAGTTTTGCATGATCTGATTCTTTTTCAGATTTGTTTAAAAAAAATAGGCATCCGCTAATAAAATAAATTGGAAGACAACTGAACTAGATGTACTCTAAGGGACATTTTAATAGTATTTTACTTGAAGCTACATCACCATCTAGCAGGGTTGTCTAACAGGGTTGTCCTGGAGGAAATGGGATTCCATAATGACAAACATGTTACAAGATGACCCTGAATGCACCTTCAGTTCACAGGATATAGCTAGTTCTGGGCTAATCCCAGAAGAGACTGGAATCAGAATTCAGATTCAAATTCAGATTTCTGGGTACCTTCTGTTATTCACCAGAGGCACTGACTGCATTCTAACATATATCATCCAATCCATATAAGGAAGCTGTGTTATTGTCACCATTTTGCAAACGAGGAAATTAGAGCTCAGCTTATAAGAGATTGAGTTGAGACTTGAACTTCGGGTCACCTAACTCTGGTCACCAACAGTATACCAGGTTTGTGAACAGAGAGCCTGGTCAGGGAAGGGCACCAGACCTGCATTGGTTAAAAGGCCAAAGAATAAAACCAGGTGGGAAGGTCAGAGATTCACAGAAGAACCCAGGACTGGAACGGGCTTTCATGTCTACTCACCCCCAAGAACAAGCCAAAGCAGGCCCTATGAAAGCCAACTCTGCCCTTTCTGAGCTTGGTGATCTTGGGACAATTCCTTAACTTCTCGGCGACGCAGTTTCTTGTACATAAAGTGAGGGCAATGAGCCTAACTGGGTTTCTGTGAGGATTAAACAAGATGATGAAAATGAAAAAGTTAAAGACTACCTATGGAATGGGCTCATGCCTAAAGAGCCACATGGGCAGACCACAGATGCCTCTTAAGCCACAGCAGTTCTGAATCAGGCTCTCCATAGAGCACAAGAGAAAAGAATGAGGACCAGGAAAATAAGATTAATATTGTTTCTAGGCAACCACAGAAAAGGAATAATATAGGGGCATTTTTCATAAGGATGCTAAGATGGCCACCTCACAGAAAGGCTCCCTGTCAGGTTTTAAAAGTAGAAAATAACTATCGATGACCACAGATAGATAGTCTTTTGGTACTTTACAATTATTCAAAATTCTTCCCAGCCATTCTCTCTTTCTGTCTGTCTATCTCTGTCTCACTCCTTCCTCTTGCCCTCGCTTCCTTCCTCTCTCTCCCAATTCTCAGAGTAGTCAGTGAAAAAGATAGAAAAGATGTCTTCATTTCAATTTTATAAGTGATCGAATTGAGGGTTTAAAAAAGTGACAAAATTATACACAATCACCCACTTTGGGCTCAAAGCTGCCTGGACTGTAATCTCCTTGAGGCCAGGTTATATATCTTGTTTTCCTTATATACCTTCCCCCAAAATGCTAAAAAAATAACTGTTGAATGAAATGCATTAGTCTAAAGCTTGCTCATTCCAGAGGTTCAGCCATTTTGCTCAGAAGCAGAATCTCAGATTGAATTTCAAGGTCACAGATGTCATGGAAAGTCGTTTCAGTTGGTACAAGTCCATTTAGGAATAACTTATTTGAAATATAAGTTACACTGTCATGTCCCACTGCTAATCCATTCTTTCCTTTCTTTCTAATTTTTGAATAATGCATGTTTTTTTTTCTTTTAAGAAACAGCACAGAATAAACCCCACCACTGATTGAAGATATATTTTCATTTTGAAAAAAGAACCTTAATGTTAGTTCATCTTTGATTGGCTTTAAGTTGCAAGTACAATTAATTGACCTTGGACATGACATGTTTTAAAGCCTGAATGGGTGAAATTTTACTAGGGGCATATTCATCTTAAATTAAAATGCAACTTGCTGTTTTAGAATATTATCTCAGTCTAGTATTATCTCTGATTGAAGGCCCGAAGTGTTGTCCTGCCTATTAAAAATATACTTCATTTGGACCTAAAATAAAAATATGTCAAGTGTGAAGACACCCATATTTGAACCTTGACTCCCCAGATTTACAATGTTCCATTATGAGGCTCACTAAAACTGCTCTCTGTCTCCAGATGAAATAACCATTTTCCCTTTGTCCCCAGTTTGTAAACATTAAGATAATGCTGCAGAGTACTGACTTCCTCTGAGAAGGGTTTGCTAGGTAAACGCTGAGACTCCCCTGGATTCTTAGTAGCCCCAGTCCTCACTACCAAAGTCATAAAAATAGGACAGAGGAGACATGTTTTTGCCCCCCAACAATTTGAGGATTGGATTTTCCAACCACCTTTGAACCTTTTGATGTTCAAATTCCTCCCTGGCAAGCATTCCAAAGCCTTGCAGGGCTCCTGAAATCTGAGAAGTCTCCTCACCAGAGGCATCGAGCTGAGCTGAAGGCACACAGATGTGGTGTAGCCTGGCTCCCAGAAGGGAATGGGGAGAACCACAGTAAATTATTTAGATGCTGCTGCCTTTCTGTTCTGCCCATCCCACTATGCAAGGCCCCCTTCTTTCTCTTCTTGGGGAGGAGGTTTGGCAACCAAGGGGGTTGGTTCCCTAACCTTCAGCTCTTTCTGATGAAGACTAGATCTTCCCAGCCCCACCTTGGGGGGCGGCGCTGATGACCTTTCTGAGATTGTCACTCACAGCTGCTCATTCTTCTCCATGAGGCTGTGAGAAGGATCAATGTAATGCTACATCTAGTTCTCAGTGAATGGGGCGGGGGAGAGGGAGGAGAGAGAAGGGCGGGGGGAGAAAGAGAGAGACAGAGAGAGAAAGAGAGAGAGGGAGAGAGAGAGAGAACAAAGAGCCGATTTAAATGCCTAAATCCCCTCAGCTCCCTCCTTCTAAGTCTACAAATGGTGACCTCAGGGAGATGACTGGCTAATCCAAAAGTATAAGCCCAGGAGTGACCCAGGCAGCTTCCTGAACATAAAGCCCTGTATGTGTGTGGAAGAGGGCGCCTCTCGCCTGTAATTGCCTGAGCTGCCAGTTGTTCTAACCGATGGAAAGCCAGCTCTGGGACAAATGAGACTGAGAGATTAGCAGGACATTACTGGAGCACTGACAGGTGCAAGATGACAAATATTCATCGGCTAAGATGCTGAGCTCCTGCTGCAGGCCCCAGGCTGGCAACAATCCCCTCTCTCCAAGAACTCGAACGTATTTCTGGGGTGGGTGGCAGGTCATTTTACACAAACCAGAAGTCTTTGCTGGGCTTTTTGTGCTGTGCCCCACAGTCACTGTGCATTCCAGGAGGGAGCCTGTCTCTACGGCAACTGGTCACTAATCTGGACTGCCTTTTCTCTCTCCCTAATAGACTATCTGGAAGTAAGGGTGCGAGTTATCTCCTTTGTGCCCACAGTCTAGTGGCTCCATCATGCTGGAAACAGCTTTCAGTAGATACTCTTATTGCATATCCTGGCCATGATACTTGGCACATGTCTTGTCATTGGTTCCCCTGCTACCAGCCTCTCTCTTCTATTCTTGTTCTTTCTACCTGACCATCAGAGTGATCGTTTCAAGCTCAGGCTCAACGGTGTAATTCTCCTGCTTAAAAACACGCAATGGCTCCCCATCACCTTCAGGATGAATCTAATTCTTTGGCGGGCCCCAGAGAGGGGCTGCTCCAGCATCCTGGGTCCTGGAATGATGCGAGTGTGAAGTCACAGCCAACCCCTGGTGGGCATGTAAAACTAGTGGGAAAGGAGCCTTTTTGGTTGGGAACACCAGGGCGGCGTGTCTTACTTTGCCAAACTCAGCCTAGACTGAGTGAAATTGGGTGGTTTCTCTGAAGTCATCTTCTTTGAGATACAAAAATGACATTAGAGCCAGTAAGGACCAGTGTGTCTTCGACAAAGAATGTTTTTAAACAGAACACTCCTAAGTTCAAGCCCGTTCTATGCCTTCACAGAACTAATAATTACAGTAATTAAGCATGAAAATCTGACTCCTTCATCATGAGTCAAAACACTTTAGTTAGGGAATCCCTCGATAGCTGAGAGAAAGAGATCATTTGAAAATCTGAAAAGCAATCCAGTCAACTAATAATTTTGTCCCTATGATCCCTACTTATGATTTGGTTTCCAGAACAAAGAAAGAAACCTACATCACATACACATGTACTGCATATCAGCATGTGCCCAAATGTGCTTGTGCATCCATGTTTGTCTGACAGGTATGGGGCAGGCAGCCAGATGCTTTCTGCACTGGGGCCCTGGGGCCTGGGACGTTTCCTGGGAGAGGACTCAGGGAAGAAGGAGCCAGCCCCATGGCAGGCACTGTTGTTCAGAGGCAGGTGTACTGACCGCTGGAGCTGTCTCCAAGCACAGGCCCTCCCAGGATCCATCATGTCTGAGTCCTATGGAATGAGGAGGCTGAAGGGAATGCCTGAGGGAGGGCCCTCTCGAAGGTCTGTGAAACATCAAGGCTCACGGAGCCCTGCCAGGAGACCTCTGTAATGGAATGTGACCCACAGCAGGAGAGGGGCCTTCTTCTCTCTCTTGCCCTAGCACAGTGGTTCTCAACCTTTCTAAT
This sequence comes from Lasiurus cinereus, assembly GCA_011751065.1. NCBI lineage: Eukaryota > Metazoa > Chordata > Mammalia > Chiroptera > Vespertilionidae > Lasiurus > Lasiurus cinereus. The sequence goes on from JAAGEH010000226.1 coordinate 4,902,251, forward strand.
GCCGTGACCCTTTAATACAGTTCCTCATGTTGTGGTGACACCCAATCACAAAATTACTTTTGTTGCTGTTCTCAACCTGTGGGTCATGACAGCCCACTCCAGAGGTTGAGAACTGCTCCAGAGGTCACGACCCACAGGTTGAGAACCGCTGCTGTAGAACCTAAGACCATCGGGAAAACACAGATATTTACATTATGATTCATTAACAATAGCAAAATTACAATTATGAAGTAGCAACGAAAATAATTTTATGGTTGGGTGTCACCACAACATGAGGAACTGTTTAAAGGGTCACGGCATGAGAAAGGTTGAGAACCACTGCCCTAGAAAGTCTCAAAAGGCTCCGGCCCTCTTCAGTTTTAGGAATTGTTTATCTGTTGCTGGTGGCATTCAGCAAATGCCCTGCTGGAGACAGGGCAACAAATGTGGAGTGAGGAAGAGGCAGTCTTGAAATTGCCATGAACACTCGAGAAGTCATCACCTGAAGATGAGGCCACGTGCACACAAGAGGCCCAGTGCTATGGAGCCAGCATTCCTACTGCTGAGGTAAGCACACTGATATCCATGCAGTCCATCCACAATTGTTCCTGGCACCTTGTCTATGCGAGTTACTCTGTTACATGCTCAGCAATGTTGTGAGCAATAATCCTTGATCTTAAGCAGCTAGTCCCTCAACCTCCAACGCTGACAATGCTGGAAGAAGCTCCAAGTATCATACATTACCTCATTTCCCCATCCCAGCAACTCCAAGAAGGACATTGTATCTTGCTTTTCAAAGAAGGAAAACTGAGGCCCAGAAAACTTAACTTGGCTGAGGTAACAGAGCTTGGAAGCAGTATAGACAAGCAAGGCAAGTCAGATAAAATGAGATGAACAACTACTGCACAATGCAAGGCCCACTCCTGCTTATCACAAACAAAATAACAAAGTGAAGAAACAAACCAAAGCAGATAGATCTACAGCTCTTTCTGCTGTGATTGTCTGGTGGAGCTATATCACCAAGCCTTACTCCCAGGGGGAGAGCATCGCTTTCAGAGGCTGCCCACCTTGCTGTGCCTCTAAGCATGCTCTCCAGCAGCTCCTGTAATTTTCCCCAGGCTGCCCGGCCTCAGGAGTAATCCAATCAGTAACTGATATTCAGAAAGTAGGTATAGGCTTAGCTGAAGTGGATTTGGTATGTTAATTAAATGTTTTATGGAACCTCTGAGATCTCGGATGACATTCGGTAAATATTTCTTACTGAATCCACAGAATCTGTGAGTGGGTTCTGTATAATAAAGCAATTTCAATGTCCTGACAGATGGGCCATAGAAATTGACTGTGTGCCTATGACTCCAACAGATTATATACAATGAAAAATCTGGACAATAAGTGCTTTCTCTGATTGTTGCCTCTGTATTGGTCATTTTCTAGAAGAGAAGAACTCAACGGTTTTCAGTTTGAATTACAGATCTTTCAGAAGGGTTCTGAGATGTTGTGCAGGTCTTTTGTCCTGGCATTAAGTAAAAAAAAAAGTACCTTCCAGTTTTACTCCCTGGTTCTTGAATGAACTATTCAATCCACAAAAGGCCATTTGTAAAGCATTTATAAAAAAAAAAAATAGAAGTGACAAATTCCCACATCTCCCTTCGAGTTTAGAAAGCCCTCTTTTCCCTATGATTTCTCTGTTGAAAGACTGGTCTAGGTTCTGTTGCACCTTCAACTCTTTCATAGGAGGAATGCAAATTTATGGAATGAGTCCATGTACACAAACCTTCAACATGTGCAACACACACACACACACACACACACACACACACACACACCCTCTCTCCAGGAATTGCTCTCAGCTTGTGATGTTAAACATGCTTACTTAGACAGGTAAATACCCATGAAGTAAAATATTTTTTAAACATTTACATAAATATCTGTTTAAATCTGAACAGAACAAATTCTAGGTTTTTAATCTGTGATTTTTGCCTACTTTGTACAACTGCGGAAAAAATAAAATTTCAAAATTCCTAAGCCAACCACAAAAAGACAAAAACTGTATGTCCAGATACTTGGAGTAATCAAAATCATAGCGACAGAAAGTAGAATGGTGATTGCCAGGGGCAAGAGGGAGGGGGAATGGGGAGCTATTGTTTAATGGGATAGGGTTTCAGCTTTTCAAGATGAAAAGAGTTATGCAGATGGACAGTGGTAATGGTTGCACATTATGAATGAATTTAATACAACTGAATGGTATACTTAAAAGAGTTAAGACAGTAAACTTTATGTTATGTGTATTTTATAATACAAATAATTGGGCGGAAAACCCATACAAGGAAATTTAAAAAATAAAAATTTTTTACATTTCCTTTTTTGTTACCTTATCTTCATCAAAAGGCATCATTCTCTGCCTACAGTGGCTGGTATATGTCCAAATGATGAAAGGAATCTCATGCAGCCCCACAATTAGATAAAGGCAAAATTGCCTATGGAAATGACTGAACCCTTAATTAGCTAATTGCAGGTGCAATTGGCCACTTGCACCATCAGATGAAGGGCAAGTGGTTAATTGTGCCCACAAGTGACCTACTCAATCAGAACTCACAAATGGCTCATCAGATGAGGTCCCAGCCAAAATGTGTCTGCAAACAATAGCATGTGCAAAAGCTGCACAAACCAGAAGCAGCAGTAAAGCTGTTATCTAAAAATGAAACCCACAAAACACGAGGTAATTACGAAAATGATCAAAATAAGGAAAATTCAATAATGAGCCATGATCATAAGGGAATTGAGGGAGATGGGGGATGAAGCAATTTGGGAGATCAAAGGCCATGGATACTGGAAAGAGCATCTGCTTTGAGTCATCCTTATTCATTCTCCCATAAAACTTTCAGGAAAAGTTGTCGTTTTCTCCCATTGTACATTCTTATTCATAGAGGATATTATGTATAGAATAAGGGCTTGGGAAGGGTCAGTGAATGAATGAGTGGAAGACACCATTTGCATATGGAAGGCCAGGAGCACAAGTTCAACCACTTCCAAAATTGATAGTACTGAGAAGTTTCCTATTGGAAACTTCCTCAATACTGACATGTTTGTAGGAGGAAATATTAATGATTATGAGGTTGTCGATGGAAGCATTAATAATCATTTATAATAACCCATTTGGGCCAGGTCTATACTTACATAGAAATCCCAAAAGTTCTGTGGCCCAAACAATAAAAGTTCTAGGATATTTCTCCTTCTTGCCAATAAAAATGCTTTCATCGTGTGACTCAGCCACCTCAACAACTTCCTCTACCTTTACCACTCAAGAGGACAAGAAAACAGAGAATTGTAATAAAGCAGTGATTTTTCATTGCCTCAGCCTGGATGTGTCTCAAGGCACTTCTGCCGATATTTCCTTGGCCAGAAGTAGTCTGTGGTCCAGTCTACTGGATGCAAAGGTTGTGGAGTGCTGGCTCCTAGCTGCTCAGAAAAGATGGCTGGGTGAATCTGTGACTCCAAAAACAAAGAAGTATAAAAAAGTGATCTGTCCACTTGGAAATTTAAGAGTATCCTTGAAGTAATGCTACATTAATGAAACATGGAAGCATGGAACAGACTGACGTACTTCAATGTGGGGTTGGGGAAATAAGAAGAAATAAACCAAAGAAATTATATACTTACAGGCATAGCTCATGGACACGGGCAATAGGGGTGTGAAGACATGGTGGGGATGGATAGGGGCTTGGAGAATGGGGAAAGAAGAGAGGGAAAAGGAAAGATATCTATAATACTATCAACAATAAAAAGTTTATTTTTAAAAAGAAGTAATCAAAATTAAATATACAAGTGACTTAGAAATAAAGAGTGTTTTATGATAAAACATGTAAGCCAAAGGGTATTCACAAAAAAGTGCAAAGCCAATCAACTCTTCTTCATAAGTAAGGTAGGATAAATGTAAATTCACTCAAGAATCTTAATGAAGAAACAAAATAACACAAAAGAGATGCGATCTAAGGAATTATTGAAGATTTTAAAAATGGTGAAATAAAATACATTTTATTTTTTAATTGTTTATATTTATTGATTTCATAAAAACTACAAGATGAATGGTACCCACTAGAATTGGGTAGTGCATTACTCAGGGGATCTCATATTTAAGTAGTTTCCACTTATTTCAATAATACAACTGGTATTCAATTAGCTCTCTTGTCCATCTCTTCCATTATTTGTCCATCTCTTCCACTATTTAAATACCCAGAATTGGAATTTCAGAGAAAGGGGCATGGATAGGTTAAGTGGTGTCTCTAAAAGACCCTATCATTGCTCTCCCACAAAAAGTGTATGAGAGAACTAATTTTCTTTCACTCTCATGAAAACATATATTGCCAATCTTTGTGTTTCTTGTCAACCTGAAGAGTGAAAAATGATACCCAATTTTTGGTTGAGAATGAGATTCACCAACTTTTTACATGTTCACAGAAATTTTACATTTATTCTGAATGTTTTACATTAGCATATATAGTCTATAGTTGCACTGTCCAATACGGAGAAACACTAGTCATATGTGGCTATCCATATACATAAAACCATAGTATGCAAATAGACTGAATGGTGGAATAATTGAACAACTGGTTGCTATGACATACACTAACCACCAAGGGAGGTCACGTGGGACATGGCAGGTGTTGGCAACAAGTGGCAGATCTCAGAATATTGCAGGTGTCAGCTACAGTGGGATGGTGAGGCAGGTGAGCGGGCGAGCCAGACCAAGGCAGGGCACTGGTGGCTGTCATTAGAGTGAGCCTCTGGTGGTTACTGAAAATTCTTTGCTCCCACTAGCTGCAGTATTGCCTGGTGCTCACACCTGCTGCCAGCACCCAGCACTGGCCCCAATCACTTGGTGCCATCAACAGATGCAAGCGGCAGCTACCAGCCCTGATTGCCCCTGAGGGCTTCTCCACCTCCCCCTACTCCTGAGGAGTGATGGGGGTGGCAGCTGCCTCTCACACCTACTGATCGTGCCAGTCCTGCTCCCAATCACCCCGCGCCATCAACAGGTGTGAGCGACGCCATCACCGTCACTGTTAGCATGTGAGAGCAGTGGTGGTGGGAGTGGGGCTGCTGGAAGACAGGAAACCCGGGGGGCTGCAGAGAGAGGGATTGGGAGGGAGTGTGGAAGATAGGCCGAGACCTGCCCCTGTGCCCACTGCAGCCCACAGTTCTTTTCAAGGTGCATGAATTCGTGCACTGGGCCCCTAGTTTAAATATAAATTAATAAAAGTTAAAGTTAAATATTAAGTCCCCCATTCACACTAGCCACATTTCAAGTGTGTATGTTCTCTGAAAAAAAGAAAGCAGTGGAAAATAAGCCAAAAAGAAAAGAGAGGAAGGAGATCATTAGAAAGTAGAGAAAAAAATGAAGTAATATGATCACAGAAAACAGCCATAAACGTAGAAAGCTAAGGACTGAAAGGAAATTTGGAAATTATCTGATCTCATGGTTTTCAAAGTCTATTTTGTGAGATCTTGGAATTCTGTACAGATGCTCAAATCTGTATACTTCAATAAATACATCTTTGATGTATTTTAAGTGTTATAAATAGGATGCAATCAAATTTCAACACATTGTCAGTCATTGGAATTTTAACTTGTTTCACCACTTTAACTTGTTTGGAGGCGGAACTTAAATTTTCCTGGTGTGTGTGGGGGGAAGGAAATACCTATGGTAAATGTGTCATTGGGTAGGAAGGTTAAAGCATTGCCTTGGAGTTGTTGTTTTTCTAATTCAAGACTGAGTATGTCAACTCTCATTAATTTGAACACGCTTACGCATGCTACCTCAGCTCTGCACAGAATGCCCATGAAGGCAGGACTCTGGGCCATCTGCTTGGCACATGCTCCCATCTTCATTCAATAGTCAACAGTGCAATACCAATGGAATGCAAGATGCACAGAGTCAAAATAATATGTCATAAAGAGCTTTAGTGCTAATTTTAAATCTTGAAGACTTCTGGTTTTACTTTTTATTGATAAAGTTGTTGAAAATGTTGTTGTCCTTGTCTCAGTTTTGTATTTCTAAAGGTTCTCTTTTTATCAGTGGATGTAAAAAAGGCCCTTAAAATAAGAAAGAGACACAGTCTGGTGAGAGAGGGAATTAAAAGGGCAAATTAGATATGGCTTATTAGCATCAACTGATGCTTTAATAATATCAACCCATAGAGAATGGTATAAGGAATAAAGGCAAGTGCTGACAACTCTCACAAACACACTTAAAACTGAGAAACTATAATGATGGATGGAAAACTGGTGTTTGTGATCATAAATTTGTCCAATTTTATCCAACCAACCCCTTCAAAATAGTGTTATGGTCCTTGACAGGTTGGTCATCCTTATCTGGTATGCAAATTAACCATCACTCTGTCACACCTGCCAGCCACACCCACCAGCCAATCAGGAGTGAGTATGCAAATTAACCCAACCAAGATTGCTGCAGCCACAGAGCGAACAGGAGAGAGGCTTGGGTTTCCCTGGTGATGGAGGAAGCCAAGCTTTCCACAAACCCTGGCCAGCACAGGCCTTCACTCCAGGCTACAAAGTTTCAATTATAGAAGATAAATAAATCCCAACAAAAATGGCAGCAGCCACGAAGCTGGAGAGAGCAGGAGGCTAGGGTTGTCCCCAGCGATGGAGGAAGTCAAGCTTCTGCAGCCCTGGCCTGCCTTAGCCTCTGCTTAAGGCTACAAAGTTTCAATTGTAGTAGATAAATAAATCCCAGATGCCAGGGCCTGTACTTGGGTTGCTGGGGGGCGTGGCCAGCCTGCAACCCACCACAAGCCCCTTACCCATGCTTACCCATGCCCCAAGGAAACCCCCATCCTGATCTGGGACACCCTTTAGGGCAAAGCAGCTGGCCCCCACCCATGCCCCAGGCCACTATCCTATCTAATAAAAGAGTAATATGCAGATTGATCATCACTCCAATAGACAAGATGGCTACCCCCAGGTGGTCAAAGATCCTGCCCTCTTGTGGATACAAGATGGCTGCCACAAGATGGCCAGCAGAGGAGGGCAGTTGGGAGGGACCAGGCCTGCAAGGGAGGGCAGTTGGGGGTGATCAAGCCTGCAGGGGAGGGCAGATAGGAGTGACCAATCTGGCAGAGGAGGAAAGTTGGGGGTGACCAGGCCTGCAGGGAAGGGCAGTTGAGGGAGACCCAGGCATGCAGTGGAGAGCCATTAGAGGCAAACAGACTGGCAGGGGAGCAGTTAGAAATCAATCAGGCTGGCAGGGAAGTGGTTAGGGGTTGATCTGGCTGGCAGGCAGAAGCGGTTAGGGGCAATCAGGAAGGCAGGCAGGCGAGCAGTTGGGAGCCAGCAGCCCTGGATTGTGAGAGGGATGATTGGGCCTAAATAGGCAGTCAGACATCCTTGATGGAGAGAGTGCAGGCTGGGCTGAAGAACACTCAGATGGGATAAGGTGAAGGCTAGGCTGAGGGATATCCCTTGATGGAGAGGGCGCAGGCTGGGCTGAGGGTGCACCCAGATTGGAGAGGGTGCCGGCTGAGGCTGAGCGACACCTTTGCCCCATATACGAATTTCGTGCACTGGGCCTTTAGTATCTAAATAAAAGACAGTAAGCAATCCTATGGGTCTACTTGCTCTTTTCAATATTAACGGAGCAGTTGCAATATTATCCCACTGAAACAAACTGCATGTTGGTGACATGATGGTCATCTACTTCCTCCCAAGACATAGAATCAGATGCTATGGAGGAACAAATTTAAAACCCAGCACTTTTCTTTTTATGATCAACTCAAATGTAAGAGTTTGAGACTGTTATAAACACATATGTATACATACCTGGTTCCATTTCCTAATGATTCATCCAGAGAGGAGTGAAATTTTTAACATCCAAACTACATGATGGATTAATTAAAGTAGCCAATTTGAGAAGCTATTTAATGAACTTTACTACCAAGCTCGTGGTTTTCAATATATTTCTTATTTTTCTATGCTGTGTTCACACAGATGAAAAAAAAAAGGGTATTTTACCTTAAGGAGGCCAAAGTGTAGTAACCTCTGCATCGATGATGGGCAAGAGATATTTGGGAAAAGCATAGACATAAGGGCTCACTTTAAAGCTCTCAGCACAATATGTTCAAGCAGGCAAAAGAGTCTTTAATAGTATTATAGAGTCAAACAGTATTTGTTAACTTCTTACAAATGTGCAAACGTCTTTCTAAATTAGGGTTGGGTCAGGCCATATAAATAATCAATTATGTTAAGGTTCAGCCTTCAAACTGTAATTTTCCAGAGTTGCTGGTAATTATATTGGCAGTATGTTCAAGAATTGCCTTTTTTACAGGAAAGTTATATGAAAAACTGAAGGCAAGGTGCTAGCACAGATATTTCAAAGATATTAAAGGAGAAAAAAATCGTGAAGGAATTCCATTTATTAAGTAGTTAACAAAAACACAGCAGCTTTTTGGAATTCTGATATTTTCATGCTTATAATTACAAATCAAGTGCCTATAAGGAAACTGAAGCTTTGAATTTCTAGTGAATGGGAAAAAAATGTAGATTTTTATAGTCTTGAGAAATGATAGTCAGAGATATGCTAAGACATCTGACATTTTTTAAATGACATCACTTAGAAATATTATATTATCAGATATATTTGAAAAGTATTTCCTACCAATGGCATTTCATTCAACCAGCTAGGTAGGAGTCTGTTTGTTTGTTTGTTTGTTTAAATATATGTTATTGATTTTTTACAGAGAAGAAGGGAGTGGGATAGAGAATTAGAAACATCGATCGCTGCTCCCTGCACACCCCCACTGGGGATGTGCCCGCAACCAAGGTGCATGCCCTTGACCAGAATCAAACTTGAGATCATTCAGTCCACTGCTCTATCCACTGAGCCAAACTGGTTTTGGCAGGAGTCTGTTTATTAACACTCCCCAAATGAAACACTTACCTCCTAATGAAAGTGAATAGCTACAAGGTAGGGGAGTGTGGGGGTAAAGAGGAGAGATGCATATAAGCCTAACGAATGGACACAGACAACAGGGAGGTGAGGGCATGAGTGGGGAGGATAGGGGAAGTAATGGGGGAATAAGGACACATATGTAACACCTTAATCAATAAAGAAATTTAAAAAATAAAAAAAAGAAATTAAAAAAAATGAGCAGCTACTAGGTAATACTAGTGATTCAGTCTTGAAACAAATATATCCTAGTGCCTCTCTTTCAATCTTCTCTAATTGTTAATGGAATGATAAGCTTATTCATTGAAAAACTGTTGTAAAATACAACTTCTCTATGTGAATCAGAATTTTTGTGCCATTAAACTAAAACAAATCACTAAAATAATTGAATTCTGACACCAATTATAACCCATATAATTGCTTATTAACACACAATTTTGACATATTTCAGTTGCCTGTATAATAAATAATAAGAATGCATTAAATAAATGTATATGGATATATAAATATAACAAATACAATATAAACACTGTGTTGCCTCTTTGTATATTTGGGTTTCTCAAATTGTTTTGTTTGAAAAGAAATACAGTTGAACCATAAACAGCACAGGATTGAACTGTGCAGGTCCACTTAGATTTTTTTCAATAAATATTATAAATGTATTTTCTCTTTGTTATGATTCTCTTACTAACATTTTCTTTTCTCTGACTTACTTTATGGTAAGAACAGAGTGTACAATACATATAATATACAAAATATGTGTTGACTTTTTTTGAGAGAGAGAGAAATATAGACTTGTTGTTTAACTTATTTATACATTCATTGGTTGATTCTTGTATATACCCTGACTGGGGATCAAATCTGCAATGTTGGCATGTCGGGACAATGCTCCAATAACCAAGCTACCTGGTCAGGACCTGTTAACTGACTTATTTTATCATTAAGGCTCTGGTCAACAGTAGGCTATAGTTAAATTTGGGGGGGGAATCAAAAGTTATAGGTGGATTTTCTATGCAAGGGTTGACGCCCTAACTTCTGCATTGTTCAAGGGTCGACCCTAGTACTGGAAATATAATAAAGCAGATTGCTCTGACTACATTTTACACTTCAGAACATGGTCTCTAGGTTCTAACAACTTTGGGGTTAAATCCTAACTCTGACTTACTTTCTCTGTATTACTGGCTATATTTTTAATTTTTTACCAAGTTTCAGTTTCATCATTTGTTTGATGAAAGTAATACAAGTATCTATCTAAAGGGATATTCTGATTAAAATAGATGCAGTAAATTCTTTTTAAAAAGGAAAAAAAACAATGATTTCAGGGGAAGGGGATGGGTGGAGGTGGTAGAGGGCATAGATTGGATCAGTGGTTGCCAGCTGATGGTCCATGAGGTCCGAAAGGTTGGCAACAGTTGATTTAAGGAAACCTTTAGAGCAGTGGTAGCCAACTGGTGGTCTGCGGACCACTAGTGGTCCGTGAGGTCTGAAAGGTTGGCAACCGCTGGATTAGATAGATAGATAGATAGATAGATAGATAGATAGATAGATACATACATACATACATACATACATACATAGATACATAGATAGATACATAGATAGATACATAGATAGATAGATATAGATAGTAAAATGAAAATTGCCTTGCCTAGGAAAGTGACCCAGTACCACCCTCAAGTCTGGATGACAAAGCAGTTGTTCTATTTCTAGTGTTCCCTCGACTGTGCTAGTCTGTAACAAATCCAGTGGGGATCTTCACCTTGGAATGAAGATGTGTTTGGCTTCTGCCTCTACAAGGAGGCAAACAGACAGGAATCCAGGATGGGTGAAGAAAAAACATCCTCAGGTGGAACATGGACAATGGCCAGAAAAAAAAAAGTTAAGTGGGAATTAGTGTATCTTTTGAAAATCGGAAATTTTGAGTGGCATGAGAAAAGGTGAGAAAAGCCTTTGTAGGCAAAGAGAATCAATTAAAAATGAGAATAATAAAATCTATGAAGCTCAAGTTTCAGGTACATTTAAAGACTTTGCAAAAATATGAAGCTTTGAATGCTACACACTCAAGCTTTGCTTTATAGCAACTCTGTGGTTTTGGCAAGTCTTTAATCTCTCCATACCTTTCTGGTGAAGTTACTGAAGTGATGACATTAGACACATTTGATGAAGTTCAAGTTGGTTGCCAAGACCCCTAAGCTCAGAGGCAGACTCATGGCCTCATTCCTCCTCTACTGTGAGTCCTTGAGAACAAGAAGCGTCATGGCTATTGAGTGCTGAACAAACCCTGAAGTCTCATTTTTTATAGTCTTTGATCTGAATATTTGACCCTTTGTTCTGCTGGTGGTGGCCCAATTTATTAAAACCTCCGGTTTCATCTCTTAAGCTCAGCTACTATTCTCAGTGGAATAAAATGGGAATGATAGTCACTTCATACAGGTATCATGAGACTTAGCAGTGATGCATGCACAGGCTTCAGCACAGTCCCAGCACAGAGATGCAAATTCAAATTTCAGTCTCTATTATTTTCAAAGTGTCCTCCCCAGTGAACAGGGATAATAATGCAATTTTCCTGAAATTTAAATGCAATTTTATAATTGTGAGAAGACTTTCCAAAGTATAAAGTGCTAAGTAAGTGTTAACATCTTCAATAGAGATTAGTTAGCCTTCATATCTTCACTAAAACATAAAACAGAAACAGTAAGTGGTGGAACTTGAAGTTTTCTCAGTAAGTTCTCAAACTGAAGGATAGTTTTCCCATTAATTTTTTGGTTAAATGAGGTTCTTTCACCTGTATTCTAGATATCATTCTCTCTACTCTTTCTAGGTAATTTGTCCTATAATTCAATGAACTGCCACTTCTACAAGACCAAACTGTAACATGCCCACTTAAAAAAGTACTCAAAAAAAATTGGCTAAAGGGCTCCATTTTCCAACGATGCTATGGAGGAAATGCCTCTACTGGGTGGAAGACAGACTAAAGTGATAGGAATGTTGGGCTGGAAAAGGTTTATTTTCCAGTTCCTTACCACAGCCAGTAAATATTTATCTACTTTCCCTTCAAGTACTGCTAGCCTTTTGATTTTCAGGACACCTTCCTATTAGAAAAGGATCTTTATGTTGCGATAAAATTGACCTGCACTTGGCCCACATTCCATCCTCTGGAGCCATCAAAACCAGCCTCTTCCATCTACAATGTGAGGCTGTCAAATACTGAGAGAGAGAGAGATCAAGCCTCTCATTGTTCGAGCATTCTGTCATCACACGAGAGAGCTTGAGGGAAAGGTGGTCAGCGGGTTGGAGGAGCGTTTCAGGCAGGGTTTAACCACTGTCTATATCTTGATTGGCCACATCAGGTCCAAAGAAGCCACAGGATGTCACTAAACCACCCAAATCTACCCCTTCTCTTGAAATTCTCTCGCTCTTACTCATACTTATGAATCCCTCTCATTTTCTACAGAGTATTAAGTAACACTTCGGTAAAAGACTCCTTTTTGTGAGAAACAAGGCTCTTACATAATTGAATAGCTACAGAGATTATGATTCCATCTCATTTTTTTTCTCTCTCAGCTCAAGTGTCCTTTTGTCAATCCCTTCTCATTCCTCGTTTTCTGACTAATATCTTTCTTCTTTTATAATAAACCATTTTATCTTTTCCTTAAGTAGGGCAAGAAAATGATGTGGAACACACACCGATAGTCAAGAAGGTCTCAGGCAGGAAGAAAATCATAATGTGAAAGGAGAGCCCATCAGCTCCCATGCCTCTTGATGATGGAAGGCTGGGGTTAGAGTCTGTAGTGAACTACCTTCCTATTGTCTGACCCCAGGCACTTCCAATTAATCTCTATGAATAAGTGGACTACGGGTTCCTACTATTTTTAAGCCAGTGCATCTAGAATCTTCGTTTACTTACCCAGATAGGAAATATCAGTCATTTCCATAGGTTTCTGTAGACCTATTTCTAAATGCTTAGGAAAACATCTGCCTAGACTCTAGGGATTTATCATTAGTACATGTAAACTGGTAACAACACACTTTATGTGAATGGGCCTTTATTCAATATTTTATATACATGACAGTTTTATAACACTCCATCATTTATGCAGAAGAGATATTATTCATAATTACCATCCTGAAGATGTTTTCCTGTACAGAATGAACATTGTAGGGAAAGCTAAGACTCCAAAGCAGGTCGTCAGACCCAAAGTTGGTGCTTACCTCACACTCTGTTACTTGTATTACTCATTCCCAAAAGGAACCAGACAGAATAACCCACAGTGGGAATCATTACTCTCTAAATACAAAGATTTCCCCCTAAATTCTTTACCCTTGGCTTAAGAAAAGTAATAACATGAAATATCTCTGGCATTCTTTAGTCTGACGTTCTATCTCCTAAATCCATGCAGAATGTGTTGTATACTTCTCTTTTTATTTTAATTCATGCTCATTCAATCAATATAGTTTTTAATATCTTCCTTATACCATAGTGCCAGACATTGGGGATTTAAAGTTGAGCAAGATTATGATCCTTGCTATGTAGTACAGGGCATAGGGAATTTTAGAAATAGTATAAAAATAATGATGTTTATAATCATAATTATTAACTTTTATTGAGTACTTATTATGTTCCAGGCACCATAATAATCACTTTCCACATATGGTAGAAGAATTTGCAGAATGTATTATTATTTTTATTTTCTTATGAATGCATATTACCTTCGCAAATGAATTATAAATTCATTGAGAACAAGAGCCTTCCTTCTCCGTGTTTTGCTTAACTCATATATATCCTCAATTAAACCAAAATGAACCAGTTTATGGCAGAAACCTGGGAATTATAAATAAACTAAATGGGGGTACCATAAAAATTTTTTTTCTACTTGTTTTAATGACAACTGTTGCCAAGGGACACATATATTATTAAAAATCATTTTGACTAGGTTGAGTGGGGACTATAAAAAGACAATGTTAATAGCATTTGAACTAATGACAGCTTTTTAAAAATAATAGTTTTCTTAAAATTTATTTTTCAATTATAGTTGACATACAATATTATATCAGTTTCATAGTGATTAGACATTTAACACCTCATGAAGTGATCACCTTGATAGTCTAGTATTGCTTTATATTCACAAAAGCGGTAAAAAACTTATGACATAAAACAATGTTTCATATCAAAAGTACTTATTGAGAATTAACCTTACAAGAGAAAGAGTGAAAGATGAAGTATGTGCCAGTCTTAGCTAGTTACACTACATTAATGAGTATAAATTCTAGTGGCTTGCAAAAGTGGTTCTCAACCAGGAGCAGTGTTGCCCATTGGGTGCACTTGGTAATGTCTGGATACAGTTTTTGGTTGGTACCACTGGGGGAGTGGTACTACTGACATCTAGTGAGCTGAGGTCAGGACTGTTGCTCAGTATCCCTAGTATACCAGAGAGGGCTATCCTCCTTCACCCATAAAAAATTAGCCAACCCCAATGTCACTATCACCAAGACTGAGAAACTCTAGAGTAAAATAACATTCATAAAGCATATCATCTGAGAATAAGCTTAGATCTCTGGTCTAGAATGATGGTCAGCCTCAGTCCAGGATTCAAGCTAACTGAATGACATGGCTGAGGGAAGAGAAAGCCTGGAGTGTCTTACAGTGGCAATGCAATGATCCAGCTCTGAAGTGACATGTATCATTTCCAATCAAATTCATTGGTCAGAACTAGTCACATGGTCCCACCCAAGCAAAAGGATCTAGAAATTGCAGTTCTACCATAGGGTCCCAAACAAGGGAGAAATAGTATGTAATGATGGATGGCACAGATGAATAGACTGAGGGACGTAGGGCAGGGAATAAGAATAATATTGAGCAGAATTATTGCTGTCCTAATGACTTTCCAAAATTCTGAAGTCAATACAGTTTCCATTTTCAGAAAATCTTTGTACAGAAGGAAGCATATTCACAGCAATTGTGATTCAGGGATTTTTAAGCTGAAAATGGTTTAAAATAATGCCTCCTTCACAATGTTATTAATATGTGAAAGCAATTGGCACAGTGAAATATATATATTTTTTTCTTTAAATAATTCTCCCTCTCCCTTTCCTTTGCAGAGTGGATATAAAAGCAATGGCATAACTGAAGAATAAGGCTATCGATTATGGGCTACCTTGCATTCGGTAAGAGAAGAAAACACAAGTTTATACGTATATCATATATGACACCTGAGATCTTTGCTCTTCCTTCCCTCTTCTTCCTCCAAACTATGGTTAGACTGGGCTTTCAAAAGTGCACTTCAGTTCTTATTGTTTCCTTAATTAAAGCCCTGCAAGCCATGACTGGTGTTGCTCAGTGGCTAGCATGTCGGCCTGAGCACCAAAGGGTCATGGGTTTGGTTCCTGTTCAAAGGCATATACTGGGATTGCAGATTTGATCCATGGCCCTGGTTGGGGCACATATGGGAGGTAACCAATTGATGTGTCTCTCTCATATCAGTGCCCCCCCCCCACACCTCTTCTCTCTCTCTCAGCCTTACACTTTCTCTAAAAATCAATGGGAAAATACGCTTAGGTGAGAATTAACAAAAATATAAAAAAACAAACCCCAACAAAACAAACCTTCCATACCTTTTCTTGACCCTCACTATAAAACTCTAACTCCTTTGCATGGAATCCTCACATTATGATTTCATCTGCTCAGCTCTCTATCATCTTTGTTCTGTTGCCCAACCACTTACATTTTCCCAAACACAATATTGCTCTCCCATTCTCCATGCCTCTTGCAAGCTGACTTCCTTTACCCATTGGCCTGACAAACCAGCTATCATTCTCCTCAGGTGCATGTCTAGTTACTTGATGAATTCTTCTATTTTATACAAACTGCTTCTATCAGGAACTACATTTCATGCCTGTATCCGTACAATCTAGCAGAGTGCCTGACATAGAATGGAATCTCAAATGTTTTTTTGAATGAATCATTAAAATATAAATTTCAATCCAGCCAGTCTAACTCAGTGGTTGAACATTGACCTATAAACCAAGAAGTCACCAGTTTGATTCCTGCTCAAGGCACATGCTCAGGTTGCGAGTTAGATCCCCAATAGGGAACATGCAGGAGGCAGCCAATGAATGATGTTTCTCGCTCATCAATTTTGTATCTCTCTATCCCTCTCCCTTCCTCTCTCTCTAAAAAACCAATAAAAACACACTTAAATACACACACACACACACACACACACACACACACACATATTTATATATACTTCATTTTGCTATACCTCCATAATAATCATTTTAATAATTGCATTTTATTCAACCAAGAGGATATCCAACAGGAGAATCCAAGTTGGCAACACAGGTAAACACCTACACTGCTGCCTCACACAACAATTTCAAAACTACAACTAAAAGACAGAACGGACATCATCCAGAACCACAGGAAAGCTGGCTGAGTGGAAGTTCTACAGCTAGAAGGAAAGAGAGGGGCTCACAGAGACCCAGAGGAGCTGCAAAAAGTTGAGGTATGGAGACGCACGCGAGCAGAGAGCGGGTGCCAGAGAATCTGGCTGGCTTTCTCTGGCTGGAGGGAGACGGAGACTCTAAAGGCATTGAACCCCTTATCCTATGAAACTAAACCCAGATCCAGCCAAAACTCATATGGGGGGAGTTTGGACTGTGAAAAGGGAGAACTGCACAGAAATTTAGGGGAATTGCAAAAGATCAGAAGTCTGGTGGTGCGCACGACACTGCACGCAGGGGACCGACTGCTGATTGTACCACTGGCTTTCACGAGAGGGCGGGAGACAGACCCTCCCAATTGTGCCATTTCTAACTCCACTAAACACCGGTTTCAGGCAAAACCCTGGGGACCCAGACTCATATGATCCCAGGGCGCAGGGAAACCGGAGGGGCAGCAGTCTAGAGGCACTTCGAGCGAGCACGCATGCACGCACAGGGACTGCTCCAGCGATTACCCAGTCATGTGAGACTCAGGGGCCGTGGAGGGTGGGGCCGACTGGAAGGCAAGGCGGTCCCTTAAGCCCTGAGACTCCACCCATCCCAAGCTCAACAGAGAGGCTTTTTCGGATTTGCAAGTCTGGTATCATAAGGCTGAATCCAACACAGAAGTTCTCCAGGCATAGTGAAAATGCCGAGACAAGGGAAGGGATCACAAACAAAAGAAATGGAGGAAAACAAATGACTGGATATAGAGTTCAAAACCACGCTTATAAGGTTTTTCAAGAATATCCTAGAAAAGTTGGATAAAGTTAGCGAGTGCCAAGAGGAGATGTAAAAGATCCAACTAGAGATGGAAAAGGACTAGAATTTAAACATATACTGACTGAAATAAAAATATTATTCAGAGACCTAACAGCAGACTAGAGGAAGGCAAGAATCAAGTCAAAAATTTGAAATATAAAGAATCAGAAAACACTCAACTAGAAAAGCAAGAAGAGAAAAGAATCCAAAAATGTGAAGATAATGTAAGGAGCCTCTGGGACAGCTTCAAGCATACCAACATCAGAATTGTGGGGGTGCCAGAGGAAGAGAGAGAGCAAGATACTGAAAACCTACTTAAAGAAATAATGACTGAAAACTTCCCACATCTGGTAAAAGAAATAGACTTTCAAGTCCAGGAAGCACACAGAACCCCATATAAAAGGAATCTAAAGAGAACTACATCAAGACACATCATAATTAAAATAACAAGAGCAAAAGACAAAGAGAGAATATTAAAAGCAGCAAGAGAAAAACAGTTCATTACCTACAAGGAAGCACCCATATGACTGTCAGCTGATTTCTCAACAGAAACGATGCAGGCCAGACGGGAGTGGCAAAAAATATTTAACGTGACGAATAGCAAGAACCTACAACCAAGAATACTCTATCCAGCAAAGCTATCATTCAGAATTGAAGGGCAGATAAAGAGCTTCCCAGATAAGAGAAAGCTAAAGGAGTTCATCAACTCCAAACCAGTATTATATGAAATGCTGAAAGGTACTCTTTTAGAAGAGGAAGAAGAAAAAGGTAAAAGATAAAAAATTATGAACAACAAATACATACCTATCAACAAGTGAATCTAAAAATTAAGTGAATTAAAAATTTGATCAACAGAATAAACTGGTGAATATAATAGAACCAGGAGCACAGAACGGGAGTGGATTGATAATTCTCAGGGGGAAAGGTGTGAGGGGTGTACAGGGAGAGACTGGACAAAAATCATACACCTATGGATGAGGTCAATGGGAGGGAGGTAAGGGTAGAGGGAAGGGTGGGAGCTGGGTGGAGGGGAAAAAAGAGAAACAAATGTAATAATCTGAATAATAAAGATTTAATTAAAAATAAAAGAGGATATCCAACTTAAAAATTAAAACAAGGTATCATTTTCTTTTAAGAAGCTAGGAAAATTTTTATATAAAAAAGAAAAATGTCAAACACACAGATGTTTCTTACAGCATTATATAAAAGCAAAATTATTGCCTTCTTTTCTCAGAAATAGCTGTTAGGAAGGGACTGAACTAAGCTATACACAACTGAATAAAGTTGGATAAATAGGCAAGAAAAAGGTTTTACCTGTTTTTTGCTGCTGTTGTTCCTAGGAATTGCCAACTTTTTACCATAAAATTCTACTTTCCTTATTATTATTTGCCCTAGAATGGTCAGAGCTGGACTTGAATCTTAAGTTTGTCTGGATCATTATCTGTAAAGACCCTTTTAAAGAACAAGGGATTTAAGGAGAGCTCTATTAGTTTAGTTCAAATCTGTCATTTTACACAATCCTATAAAATGGGTCCTACTCTAATCCCATTCTAGAGATGATGAAATGCAGGCATTGAAAGGCTGAATAAAACCAACTAATATGTCAATTTGAGCCCAGGAAGTTTGATTCAGATTCTATAATTTCTCCTATAACCAAACATATGTATTTTAATGGCTTAAAAAGCTTTGTTTCTGAAAGAATGCCTCTCATAAAATGGGTTTGAAAACGTAATTGGGAAAATAGAAGCACTTCAGTGGACTTTTGTCTATTATTTTGTTCACTTCCCATCTGAGCCCTCATCTTTATTTGGAGAATTCTTCATCTTAAGAAACTTGGTGGGAGGCAAAGATTGCCTTCCATGATAATGAAAATAGTTCCCTTTCTTTCTAGGGCAGATAGAGGGCACAGAATGGAACAAAGTTCACCCTGAAAAAAATGATCTGTATAATCTCCAGGGAGTTAAGCTTTCTGATTTTTATATACACAGAGAAAAAGCCTTAAATCCACTGAGGTCGCTCCTTTACAAACATGACTCATATGCCATCCAAACTATAAGTTATGAATTTCAAATCTAAGAGGAAGTGGCCAGTTCAACAGCTCTACCTGAAGAACTCGATAGGAACTATCCTTGCGTGCTTATTGATAAAGTAAATCTACTCTAAGGACCTAACCTCTTTCAGAGAAGCAAATTTAGGAAGGCCTGTTATCTGAATATGGTAATGGCTTCAGCAGAGGACTCTCCAGGAGCACACTTTCTTTCTTAATCACATTGGTAGTAGGTGTTTGCTAGTAACTAGCTGATGGGGGGGGGAGGGAGAAGAAAGCATGAGAATAATAAATACAATCTAAGCTATGATTATTTTAGCTCTTGCCCTGTGATCAAATTGGGGGAAGGACATACACTCTGATTACTGCAGCAATGAATCAGTGTCAGGGAAGACTGAGATGGCACAACTTCCTGGAGGGACCACTTGATTCAATGACTATTCTTGTAGGACAGTGAGTTTCATCTCAAGCAACTACCAAAAATAGGCATATTATAGAAGAGAATAAAAATTAGCATGGGTTTTTAAGATTCATCTACTTATTTATTCAACAAATATTTACTGAGCATTATGTTCATTGTGTCGGGGTCCCAATGATGGGAAGAAATAAAAATGTCCCTCAATCTAGAAAATTTAGAATCCAGTGAAGGAAGTGCATGAGATAGTCACAAAAGCTGGGATAATTGCTATGAAGGAAAACAGCACAGCCCTAACTGATTTGGCTCAGTGGATAGAGTGTTGGCCTGCAGACTGAAGGGTATGTACCTTGGTTGCAGGCACATCCCCAGTAGGAGGTGTGCAAGAGGCAGTTTCTAACTCTCTATCCCTCTTTCTTTCCTCTCTGTAACAAATCAATAAAATATATTTTTAAAAAATAATAAAAAAATAAAAGCCTAGGGCAAAAGTAAGTGAAGGATAGTGTGAAGGAGGAAAAGAGCTAAGTAGGTAGAGAGGGGGAGTGGCAGGAAGGTGGGTGCAGAAGGGACAGCAAGAGCCAAAACCCTGAGGTGGGTGGGGATTAGGACACATCTGAGAAATGGAACCAAGGCTAGTGAAACTGAAACTTACGGGGTAAGAGACAGGGTGGTGGGCCAGGCTGGAGAGATTGCTTGGGAGCATGTTAGGTGTAGAAAACAACAAAAGTGAGTACGTGCTTCAGGCTGCATTGTAGTTCACTTTCTCGTCTTTTCCAGGGAAACAAGCACCTTCTCCTCAGATATTGGAGGGACATACACAGAAAATGTGAAACACTGGCTTATTTTATGTTTTGCAAGATCAATTGTACTGCCCCTAATTTGCAAATGAAGAAACTGAGGCTCAGAAAGGCGAAGTGGACAAGGTAGTTTAAGTTGTAATGACCAGACAGGATTTCAACTTTGGTCTACTGAACTCCATCTCTGTGGGATATTTTAGAAGCCAACTTTGTCTCCTCCACAATTTTGCCTATGAGCATTCAGGACTATGTATATTGATTCTGTGGGCAATAGTTTCCATTTTTATTGCTTTTTAAATAGACCACAGCATGATTTCTTTTAGACTCAGCCTCTCTGTGGATCTCCAATCAGAGATCAAAGCAAATTTGCATGGTGGCTTAAGATGATCTTCTTCTGGTCACCCCCATCAGTCACAGGGACATTTGGCATTCAAATGCAGTCAGCTCTCCCTTAGCTCATCTGAGATGTGAATCATCTTTGGTCCATTCCAGTCACATTTCACATAGCAAATTCATTGCTCTATCCTCAACAGGTTATTCCCAACCTACCTCATTTCTCTGGAATTTATAGGGAATTCAGAATTTGTCAGAATTGAAATGGACTCACTGAAACTTCTCTCTAACAGAGATTTTGATAAAAGAAATCCTTGATAAATGCAAGGTTTTAATGAATTAGCACATTCACAAATATCACAAATATTAGTTATTCATTATTTCTTTCTCCCAGAAAAAGAAATAATGAATAACTAAAACATTTAGGTTGTGTTTTGATCATTTACTTAAGGAGCAGTATTTGCAGAGAAGAGAGCTGCCTGAGGTAGAATCACAAATAATTTTTTTTTATGCTCTACAGAGCGTATGGTGGACTCGTTTATGTCATAGAGTCAAGTGTGACATTCCATTCCTTAATGAAGCCCAGGGTTCAGCTTTCTGGCATGGAACATCACTTCCTTAAGGCTTCTTATTTTCTATTCCCTTTCAGCACCAGCTCTTGCAGTTGATGCTCTTCTTTTGTAGAGTTTTCTTACAAATACAATTTATCACATTACATAAATTGCTAATTTCTTCTGCAGGAGTGTGAAACCACAAAACTGACTAAAACACAAAAGCTGGGTGGTTGGCTAGGTTCATAGACTGAGTGGCTATGTCAAAACACAAACTTTGCAAACCCATGTGATTTAAAGTGCTACTGCAGCAACATGATAAATCACCCCATATCCTTGCCCTGCAAGGTCCCTTGTGAATAGCTGAATGCATGGATACTAAATTCACACATGCTAATAGTCTACTTTGTTCCCTTAACTTATCATCTAACTTTCATTTTGTTTTTTCTGTAATAATATCCAAAGCTCTAAGTCTTTTGTGTATACTACATTCTTAGCTCAGCCTGTCTTGGGTCTCTCTTTGAGCTGTCTTTGACTGTGAACTTGCCACATGACTTTGATCATTGACACTGACCTTAAATAGCACCCCAAATAAATCCCTGCAGCCATTTCTGATTATTCTGTTCATCTGTTTCTATCAAACAAATTTTATCTGACCGATGATATAAACAACCTGGATTATCTAAGGATTTAGTTTACACAACTCTGAGTAAAACAAAATACGGTATATATTTTTTAATATTTTCAAGTGACTACCTCATGTAATCAATGAACTATTATATATTCCCAAAAATTATGAATAGTGATATAGAAAAATTATTATGATGTAGCATTAAGTGACTAAACAAGGTATAAAATTGCAAACATGGTGAGATTTCAATGATATAAAGAAGTGCACTAAACATATGATTCAATATACCAACAAATTAATAACCATATCTAGGATTATGAAAATTATTTTAATTTTCCTCCTATAATATTTTGAATTTCCAATTTTTAAATAATCCATCTAAGAGGCTATTCAAAAGCTCAGTAGTCCCTCTGAAATACCTTGGTCTTAAGAAAATTGCAGAGCAGTTCCTGAAAACACTGCACAAATTCCTCCACAGTTTCAGAGGCTAAAAGGCAGGGCCAGCAACTTGAGGAATTTAATAAAGAACAAGAAACACATCCCAACTTCAATTCCCCTGCAAGTATGATAGGATTTTAAAATGTGCCTGGAAAACTGCATCTGGGGTTTTGCCAACCCCATAACGTTTGGGACGTTTGCTGAACCCAAAACACAGCCGGGCCCACCCATCCATAATTAAAGCCCTCCCCCCAAATGAATTCATTGCTTTGTGGCACCATCTGTCTCATTCCCTTATTTACATAATAGGGGACCCTGCTCCGACTGCAGCAAATGAGAAGCGACAAAAGAATGGCGAGTGAAGGAAGATGAAATGTATACATGTCTACATCAGATCATGGATAATATGGTCAAATCCTTCCAATTTAAAATTAAAAAATTTCTTTTCAAAGCCCATCACAATTTCACCTGGGCTTCCTTCCAGCTCTCAGAACCTCCTTCCTCCTTCTGCTGCATCTGCAAATCTCACTAATATGGCTTGTTTCACTCAAAGAGTTCATTTGTCACATTTTATTTTATTAAATATTTTATATTCCTCTTGTGGACCCATTAGAATGCCAGTTAGAGAAAGTAATGTAAATCAGTTGTGTGTGGTAGTCACTAAGGATGCAGAGGAGAAATAAGCCAGTTCATATTAACTTGAAATTTAAAAGGAAAAAAAAAATTGGCTCCAATATAGAGCTTCTTCAAATCCTTCTCATTTTCCTCCTGTCCGTCTCCTGGGAAGTTTCTGTCCTATCACAGGGAACACGAACAGTGGATCTGTTCAAAGACAGACAAAGGGCTGATTTTGCAATATGCAGCAGTCACACTAATCCCATGTTTTGTGTCCCTTCCTACAGCTTCCCAGTGCCTAGGGCAGCCACAGGCTATAGTAGGGTGAGCACCGGTCAAAAAGCCAAGTGACTTGGATTCCTATTCAGGTTCTGCTGCTCAGTGACCTTGGCCAAGTCCACTGCTGAGAACTTTAAGTTCCCCATCAGTGCTCTGCTGACCCGTGAATGCCTGCGTGGGAGCTGAGATGATGCTCTTCCCTGGGGATCTAGATCCCTATTTCCATGCCTACAGACACATACACACAGATTCAAGGGGGTTAGCATTGGATAGCCTGAGCTCCTTCAGTTATGAGGCTCACCTTTCATCAGGACCGAGTACCCTCAGGCTAGAGTGGGAAAAGATGCCAAGGTGCAGAGGCACACATTGTCTTCTGCACCGCGCCAGGCTGGCTCACATCCAGAGCTCGGGAGGGAGCATCCTCCTCCCAGTGCTGCAGCCATAGGAGCAGCCACACATCAAGTTGAAATGGGTAGAGATGTCCTAATGCTGAGAACAGTGGCTTAATCAGTGCACCGCAGAGAGCTAGGGAATCAAGCTGCAGTGCAATAAACAGATTCCTCAGCCTTGTGCAGGTCTCTCAATAAGAATTCCTGGGGATGGGATCAAGGAATTAGTTTATTTATTATGTTTTCAGGTAATTCTGCTTCATAGCAGAGGTTTTGGTACTACTGGTTTCCATAACTCTTGCTGTGATAAAAAGAAGCACATCTTTAGGAGAAACAATTTCTTAGTTCTAAACTCTGAGAGGGATTTGCCACATATTTGTCCCTATTCGGGTGTTATTGATCAATAGAATAGATAAAACTAGCAATAACTTTATTCCTTAGATGCAGAAATACAGACACATATGATACCCACTTGCAATTAATATGAAGCCAGCACTATAAACATGTTTCTTCTGGAGCTACGCTTAGGAGGTTCAGGCTGGGCAATGCATTAAGGATGATAGCCGAGGAGAGGCTAAAACCCTCCCCATAATCTCATCCAGTAGCCAAAACCCTCAAAAAAATGAGTACAATGATTACAGTATTTTTCAATATAGATGACTCAGATTTCCTCCATCTTATACAATGTGTGAAATAAAGTTTCAGAAAACATTACAATATTTAATGATGAATAACACTCCAAACATAACCTCTAGTCTATCCTCGAAAATATAGCTGGAAGGTAAGTCAGCTAGACCCCTTTTCCAACCAGATGCCCTCTACTAAGCCCTTCCTGTCTACACGGGCGAAGCTCCTGCTGCTGAAAACAATAATGACATGTTTTAGCAAAAATGCGTAGCATTGGGGACACCTGGCTTGGACCTCTGGGCCTTCTCTTTACTCCCACATAACCTTGAAACATTAGGTAAACCTGATCGTCGTCTGTAAAGTGGGATAATGATGACATATCTGATAGGATGGGAAGACCAATGAGACAAAGGACATAAAAGGTCTAAGCGTGGGTGGGGGGAGGTTAATGGAGAGATGAGGATACATATGTAATACCTTAATCAATAAAGAAATTCAAAAAATAAAACAGCAAAAAAATAAAAAATAAAAGGTGTAAGTGGTAAAAAAAAACAAGGTGTGTATTATAAAACACAGTACTGTTTCCTTGTGTTCACAGTTGAGTAGAGGAGATGAAAAATTAGGAAATTAGGTGAAATTGAAGTCACTGTGGAAGCCCAGAGGTGAAAGAGATTTGTCCTGCCTAATAAGATCATAATGTACTTTCTTTTGGAAGAAATATATGAATTCAGACTTTGGGGGTGGGTAGAAGTCTTGTAGAACAAAGGAAGACAGTATAGTTGAGAATACAAAGAAGGATGCTCATTTCAGGAATAAGGAGTGTAAATTGACATGATTGGTTCATAAGATTTATTTGGAGGGATATCACGTATAGTTACAGAAGTGAGGGGTTAGAGGCCTGCTAGTGAAGGACATTGTTTACCTGTGCTGAAAAGGAAAGTCTTCCCATTGAACAGATTGAAGGACCAATGGAGGCTTTATGAAAAGGAGAATGACAGGATCAGATTTGGGTGTAGAAAGGTCACTCTCGAAATAGTGGTTAAAATGGGCAGGAGCAGAATGAGACTGGAAGTAAAAATACCACAATTAGAGATAGTGTTGCAGAAATCTTGCTAAAGAAAGACCAGAGATGAGGTTGACACTACTTATTTGAAAGATGTTAAGAAAGAAACAAAAGTAGGACTCAGTCACTGATTAGATGGGATAGGTAAAGGAGAATGGGGAATCAAGGCTAGCCTCCCAGGTTATAAACACAAGTGAATAGGTAAATGATTTGCACACTGTCCAAGAGAGAAAGACAAAAAGATGAGCAAATTTAAGAGAAAGTAGATGTGAAAGATAGTGAGTTTTGAGACATGTTGAGTTTAACAGTACGTGAGAAAATCCATATGAAAAATCTAGCAACTACGTGTATGTGTGTCTCTAACCCTACCCCCACCCTCACCCCACCCCCAGTCAGGGTAAAAGAATCTCATTATATGGAAGCTAAATATAGTTACCTGAGGTCAGGATGTCCTTAGAAGTTTGTTAATAGCAAATAGTAGTTATTTTCAGCAATTGAACTGCTGTAAGGACGATGTTTTCTTTTCCCTCATTCACCTAGCTCTATGTCCATACACCCAATAGTGCTCAACCATATTCTTGAGGCTCCAAACAAAACTCAAGAACAGCTATGCCATGTCCAAGGTGAGATGGCTCTGGACCATGTGAAGACTGAAGACATAGTTAACTGAGACAATGTTCATGAAATTGCTTTGAAGTCCCTCAAGACATGGCAGTTTCTTCTTTCTGTCCTGTTTCCTTATAGAGGAGCAGTCCACAGCAGTACAATTAGAAGTTGAGTGGCCCATAAGTAATCCCATCTAGCACACTGTCTGACATATAGTCATTATGAAATGTGTGGTGAATAAATTGCAGCATGAAAGCCCACATAAGTTAGACAGAATAAACATCCCAACAGAGCTGGAGGATGCTGCGAGAATGTTTTTATCTCCTAGTTATAAGTGGAGCCTCAGAGTTCAATCAATCTGGTTACATGTCAAGGTACCACTGGGTGGGGTGGGGGGGTCTAAAGTAGAAAACTGAAATTTCTAAATGCTCAAAGAAAGAGTGAGTGGGTGTGACTTCATTGAAGCTGCACTGCAATGCTATATCAGGTCACAAACCTGTGGTATAGTTTAGTGACTCTGTCTAAATGGATGCTTCTCATTGCCTTATGAGATGCAGAAAAGCCATAAAAATTCATGGCCTATTTGTGGCTGAGCTCTAATAAAGGAATAATTGGTGCTTTAAGTGAGGGGTAATGTGAGATTTACAGTGGGAGATTTACTGGAGTAATAAGGACTACAGAGAGAGAGAGTGGGTGTTTCATGCCAGTTACTCTAACAGACAATAGAGCAAGACTGTCTTGACA
Organism: Lasiurus cinereus; assembly: GCA_011751065.1. Classification (NCBI taxonomy): domain Eukaryota; kingdom Metazoa; phylum Chordata; class Mammalia; order Chiroptera; family Vespertilionidae; genus Lasiurus; species Lasiurus cinereus. The sequence goes on from JAAGEH010000226.1 coordinate 4,928,971, forward strand.
CACACTTGCAATCTTGTTCTGTTAAGTGACAAGATGGGGCCCTTAGTTCTTCCTCCTCCTGCACTTCCAGAAATCAAAGCCTTGGAGTTTTACTCAGGGCTCCTGTCACCAAACTTAATAAAGCTCCAGAGAGGTTCCCATAATAGATCACTGGGTGTGGTGAAAAGAACTTGGAATTGGGGTTATAAAAAACTTCATTTTTAATCCAAGTTCTTTCAGTTACTAGATGATTTTATTTTGCCCCTAATTTCTTCCCAATGATTCATTCCTGGCCATTGTCATGGGACTTGAGGTGTCTCCTGATGGAAGAGGCACTCACTCCTATTTCCTTGACCTCAATGTTATTCATATGACTTGCTTTGGCCAATGGAATGTGTGTGAGTTGAAGTAATACAGGTAGCAATCCAGAAGAGCTTTAAGAGCCTTTGGGAGGTTGGTCTTTGCTCTTTTCTCTGTCATAAAAATAATATACCCCAAATCAGAAGTGGGTTCTGGAATAATAAAGACACATGGAAGAGATCTAGAGCTGACCTCAAGACACTGGTACTACATGTGTAATATGAGTAAGAATTAAAGTCTAGTTATTTTAAGACCCTGAAACATTGGGGGTATTTGTTACTCAGTATGATATAGTGAAAGCTGACTGATACACAAAGTAATTTTGACAATTACTAACCGAACCTTGCGTTCCCTGAAATGGCCCACTTATGTGATTGTGTGCAGATCAAATGAGATTCTAGCACTATGTATGACAAAGAGAAGATGTGCAACTAATGACAGTTATTATGTTAATTTGCTCCTCACTTAAGAGTGATAAATGAGGTTATGTTACTTTTTCAACATATATGCTTCTGATGAGCTATGTTTCAAGGACTTGTTGCTGGGGAGTCCCAAGGCCAATGTGCCAATCAGTGACAAATTGGACATTTATGGCACTTTTCTTCCAGGACCAGGGAGAAAGAGTTTCTCAGATCTTTTCATTATAACCTTCACAAGCTGTGAAAGAAATAGCAGCAGGCTCACTTTCACCCCATTACACATCCAGTCAATGGAACGCTGCCTTTTCCTTACCTTAGGAGACAGCCAGGCAACTGAAAGCTGGCTCCCGTGGCCCTTTGCCCATGGCCACATCACTGAGAAAGCAAGGGTACTGTGCTCATTGCAATCACTAACAGTACCTCCATTAATAGTTCACAAAGCTTCCGAAGCTTTCATTTGGGGTTTCACAACAGCTCTGTAAAACAGCTTCCGTTCATTCACTAGTGCCAGCTACATGGTTTCTGCCTTCAGAGAGGTAAGTATTGTTGTATTATTGCCAATTTATTGACTAGTTATTGTATTTATTCATCAAAAATTATTTTGCATATACTATATTCTGGCACTGTATAAGTCAATAGAGATACCCAAAAGAACAAAGCCTCATTCTTGCCCTTAAGGAGCCCACAGTTACAAAGAAGATGCTCTAGACATATAAACTGCATGTCTGAAAGGTCATAGCAAAACTGTGACCATAGGATTGAACAAGTCTGCCTGTGGAATCAGGTATCCCTGCACACAGGAAAGGCCTTTGGGTCTGGGCTCTGAGAGATGACTGGGAGTTTAGTGGATGGATGAATGTGGAACAGAAGACAGAGTGGTTAAAACAATGTGTGGACTCAGAATAGTTTTTGTACAGGGCTAGAGCATAGGATCGGTTGGAGTACTAAAGAGAGATAGAATTCAAGAGATAGGAAAGAGGGGATTGTAAAGAACCTTAAGATGCAAAAGAATTTATCTTATTCTGCAGGCAACAGCAAAGCTCCACACAGTGTCATATATAGAGGACTGTCATGGGCACATTTTTAAAAAAGAGATAATAAAGGTATGCATTGAGCACTTACTATGTGCCAGGCATATGCTAAGTGTTTTACATCCATTCTCCCATTTACTCTTAATATTTGTAAGGCATAAATACATCAATACATTGTTATTCGTATGTAGCAGATGAGGAAATGGAGACACAATGATCTTTATTAATTAGGCCGAAGTCATAGCAAAACATGTCACATATGTTTTGGAGCCCAGGTTGGAACTTAAGAAACTGACCTCCAAAGTTGAACCTCTTGACCATTTTGCTGATCTGCTTCTTTCTGTCTAGAAATTTAACTTGATGTGTGTGTGTGTGTGTGTGTGTGTGTGTGTGTGTGTGTATACACACACATATATATATAATTGTTATTTTTTAAATCCTCACCTGAAGATATTTTTTTATTGAGTTTTAGAGAGAGTGGGAAGTAGGGAGGGAGGGAGAGAGGGAGAGAGAGAAAAAGGGAGGGAGGGAGGGAGGGGGAGAGAGAGAGACAGAGAGAGAGAGAGAGAGAGAGAGAGAGAGAGAGAGAAAGAGAGAGAAAGAGAGAGAGAGAGACTGACATGAGAGAGACACATCAATTGGTAGCCTCCTGTATGTGGCCGGGGAATCAACTTGCAACTGAGGTACATGCTCTTGACCAAGAATTGAACCCTCGATACTTGGTCTGTGTGCTGCCATGGTAACCACTGGGCTAAATTGGCCAAGGCTAACTTTCTATTTTATTCAAAGTTACAAGTATGTGTAAACTTCAATCTCACCCTCAATTTGTAGGTTAGTAACAGAGATTAAGTGACTTGCCTCAGGTCACAGAGCTAGTGTAAGCAGAGCTAGAATTGGCATACAAATCATTACCTCCTTGATTAGTTAACTTAAAATCCCCATTGTAACCCAAACTAAGCTTATTTCTTCCTCCCAAGATGAAAGGAAGACAAGAAGGGGAAAACATGTACTGAGCTCTTTCTAAGCATCAAGTAACCTGCCAGGCGGCACTTTATATCCAACATTCACTTATTTAAGCAACTACCTGGTGAGCTTGGTGGTGCTGCTTCCATTTTCCAAAGGAGAAAGCAGAGGCTTGAAGAGGCTGGGAATCCTGCCCAAATTCACCCCGCTTGTAAGTTTTGAAGCTAGGCCCTAGACCAGGTCTGTGTGGCTGTGATGCCCATGACTCTCACACTTGCACTGCGCCCCTCTGGCGAGAGTTTAATAGTGGCCTGGCCCTGGCAGGTGTGGATTTTATTCTGTACCTGCTTTGCGCAGGTCCTCAATAGGAGTAAGGAGTAAAATGAGTCTTCAATCAACATAGGCAATCTTTTTCTATCATCCCTTCACCAGATCCAGGCCACTAGGATTTAAATTGAGTTTTTAAAGCAGTTTCCCCAAGGCCCTGGATCAAATGGCTTTTGATGTTCTGGGAGGATTCCTCCCCAGCTTCTGCTCCCTGACTCTTCTCACCAGGGTACAGCGGTGAGAAGCCTCACAATTTATTTAGAGGTCACCCACCAAAGAAAACATCTTCTAGACCTTGATTTGAAATTGCTGGGTGAGCTGGTCATATTTTAAGTACAGTGAATGTGTTAAATTATTTCCTACATATTTGGGGTTTAACACAGCAACAGAAGCCTCTCACCAGATATCTCTCCCCCCTCCACGCCCCCCCACACACCACCACCATCCCCTTTTTCTTTGAAATATGTGTGTGCAGCAGATAAATTTTTCTGGTTTTGATGCCCTTACACAAATTGTCAACACACAGCATCTTTTTCTACAGCCCTTTGATGCACTTGAAGGGGTTTTATTCCTTGAACAAGAAGCCACAACTCCAAATGTGTTTAAAACAGAAGCCCCTAAACATTTGAAGTTCAGTTCAAAATTTCTAAGCAGAAACTTGTATTAGGGGGAAAAAAAACACACCTTCCATCCATGAAGTATCAAATGTATACTTCCCAAATGACAGCAGAGTTTTCGCATCCATATCCTGCTAGTCTACCGTCTACCATTTTATTCACTGCTCCCCCCCGACCCCCAGAAACTGAGAATCTGACTCATTTAAAAGCACAGTAAAGATCATTGGGGTGTATTGCTATCATCTCAGATTCCTCAAGCCTGGGTCTTGACCTCTCATCTTTTCTCCACCCAGTGCCCTTTGCTTTCTTCTTTGCTTTTGCAAGTCACATGGGTTGAAAACCTAGACATTGATTTCCTCAAGAGCAGGAAGCTTGCCTTAGTTACCTTTATGTGCTTACTATCTAGGCAGTGCTGGTACATAGGAGATGCTCAATAAATACTTATCTAGTGTATAGATTTAAAAGTTGTCTTTTCCTCTTGCCTCTCTTTCAGCCATGTATCATACATATCTCTTCAAAGCGCTTGTCATTTGTGTTTTAAATAGGAGTATGCCCCCAAAGACCAAATATGACCTATCTGACCAGGGTGCAGCCTGTGCAAGATTTTTTTGAAAAACAAAACAAAACATATAATCATCTAGAAATAGAAACTAAGTGGCCAGTGGTGCCAAATAATTATGTGTCTGAGTTCGGATTAAAGCCATTCTAACAGAAACGGACCAGGGTGTAACTGTCATTGCGTTTAGGAACAATTTGATTCTGTGCTCATCAAATTCCTCTATAAGACCAATATAAAGTTTGATGGATCATTCCAAAGGATTTCTTACCAAAGAATAAGTATGCACCATATCATTTATATAAATTTCTTAGGAGTAGAATCCATGAAGCCTCTTTTAAGTTCCTAACATGCTTTATTCATGGAGACTGCTTACTAAAGCTTCCATGTATACTTGAGCCTCATTTGAGTCATGTGGCCAAGCTAAATCTATGCTATAAGCCTTCTTTTAAACTAAAATGCATGATGAATAACAAATTAATGGAGCTTCATTAAACTATTTTTTTTATCATTAGGTCCTCTATTACTAAAAAAACAATCCTTTATTTTTTTTCTTCAGGTATTTATCCTTCCTCTTTCTTTTAATATATATCAATAATCCCATGGCTACTACCACAGTTCAGACTTCCCTGTTCCACTAGATCAGAGTTCCTCACCTGAGGCTGGCCGTCTAGAAGAGAGACTATGGGTTTCCCACAAGTAGAGGTTAGAAAGCAGCATGGATTTCAAGTTGGCTTGAGCTAGAAAATTCTTAGACACACGGATGAGCATAAGCAGGTGGAGGGAAGTCAATGGAAGCTTCCTAAGCAGCAGGCATAGCTCTAAGCACTGGGAGAAATGCTGTGAGTAAAGATCCTGCCCACATGGGGCTTCCATTCTCATGGAGGCTACAAATCGCTAGCAAACAAACATATACATACTGTGTCAGATGGTCATGATGCTATGGAGAAGAATGAAAGAGGTAAAAATAGAGAGTTCTATAACATTGTCATGTTATGTGAGGTCAGGGAAGGCATCGCTGAGCAGAAATCTGATGGAAATGACAGAATGGGACCTGCTATGATCTGGGGAAGCACATTCTAGAAAGGAAAATAACCGGTACAAGTGCCCTAAGGAAGAAAGAGCATGGAACAGTTCCAGGAGCACAAAATGGCCAGCATAGCCTGAGCAGAAGGTGGGAAAATCATACAGAGCCTGAGCTGATGAAAGAGCTTACACTTTCATTCTAAATGAGCGTTGCTTTAAAAATGTAATTTGGCTGAAACCGGTTTTGCTCAGTGGATAGAGTGTCGGTCTGGAGACTGAAGGGTCCCATGTTCGATTCCGGTCAAGGCCATGTATGTTGGTTGCGGGTACATTCCTAGCAGGGAGCATGCAAGAGGCAGCTGATAGATGTCTCTCTCTCATCAATGTTTCTAATTCTCTATCCCTCTCCCTTCCTCTCTGTAAAAAAATCAATAAAAATATATTTTTAAAAAATAAAAATAAATAAAAATGTAATTTGTTCTAATTCCATTTCAACAGCATCAACTAGTTGCCCGCCATGTTCCAAGCACTCTCATCATCTCTGGGAACACAACCATTAACACCATCGAGTGCCTCTTCAATGAGAAAAGAGATACTCAGACAAACAAATGTAACACAAAGCAGAACATGCACAAGTGTTATGAGAGAGGGGTAGCCTTCAGGGGAGCCAAGATCCCTCTCAGCTTTGAGGAGGAGGCAGTCAGGTATGACTCATGGAGACAGTTCCTCTATGATGATGGGCCTTGAACAACCGACTGAATTGAACACAAGGCTCTCTAAGCTACGGAACTTTCTAAGAACACAAATCAAAGGATGGAGATGAAGATACGTTAGACATTTTCAGAGAATTGTGAGAATTGATTGAGATGGGAAGTGCATGAAGGTAAATGAAGATAGGTTTAGACAAAAAAATGAAGTTAGATGTTTGAGGTATATGGATGCAAGACAATAAGCAAAACCTTATCAGCTGTAGGCTACCACATGTCTTTCTATATTATTTCAAAATATGTTTGTTTATATCCATATATAAAAGACTTCATAAGAGTAAAGTATATTCAATGAAACTATAAAATTAATTTTGGCTATTCAGTTAAAATATTTTAATTAGATAGGCTCTTAGAGATAATATATTATAAACATGTACTTTGTCCCTCAATATTGCACTGATTAGGAAAGTGAGTCCTAAAGGTTTAATAGTCAATGAAAGGTCATTTTGTTAATAAATAATGAACTGAGTTTCAGACTAATGCTCTGTTATTTTCCTACCACATTTTTCTACCCACCTTGACCAGGCCTCTCCAATACTGAATTAAAGTAAGGTGGGAAGTAATACACATTTAGTGCTTCAAATTCAGATCTTTGGCTGTTTTGTTTCATTTTGTAAATAATAATAATGACTCAGCTGATATATCTTCCCCCGCTGAGCACCATCCACCTCTCCAGAATTCTTCTCACACTGTCAGTGGTTACTTAGTGAATGACTGTACGAAAGGCCTCCCAGACACCCATTTAATAGCATCTTCTATCACACTTGCTACTTTGTAGGACCAAAAGGTGGAATTCACTTCACCAAGAAACACTGACTCCCACCACACCAGTAAAATGTTTTATTTTCTTGTCATTTGTTTGTTCAATTTTCCATATGAGAAGATCCTCATTTTCCCTTTTGTAATAATTAAGCTTAGCAACCAACTCAACTCACTTTCAGAGTTTTCAAGTTTGCTTCTAATCAAAAGCAAAAAGTTGATAGAATACAGAGCAAGAGGGGATGGTATAACTTTGCCTTAAAAGTAAATTTTAGATCTTTGCTTCTACCTTTTAAAGACAGACTGGAAAGTTTCAAAAAATCCTTCTACAGCTTGACATTTCATTTGAATTTTGCAAATTACAAACTAGCTTCCAAGACTCAACCAAGTTGCTACCTCTCTCAGGAAAGCCACTGTAAACATCCCAACCCCAAAATCTGTGTTCCTTGGAAATTCCATATGACCTTTAAATAGCACCGAGCATACTGTGTTCTGATGATTGCTTTACATTTCTCTTTTTTCCTATCAGGTTGTCAGCACCCATCACAGTGGGAAAGAAGAAGGAAGTTATCAAAGATGGGAGAAAGGAAGAGAATGTTGGATTCACATGTTTTCCAAACCAATTCAAGACACATGGTGCAGCAAAAATTCCTTTGTTACTAATTGGTTAAGAGTATTATAAAGAGAAACAGCTTGGGTGTCAATACTAGGATTCCATGCACACTGCTGGTTTAAGAGAACACCAGAAAAGAACCTTCTAAATGGATACTGAAAACCTAAGCTGCTCATTTACAATAGCACACATTTAACCTCAAACCTGGACAAAGGAAAACAAACATTGCATGGATCTACAGCTATATTTTTTAATCCTCACCCAAGGATATGTTTTTATTAACTTTTAGAGAGAAAGAAAGTAAGGGAGAGAGGGCAGGAGGAAGGGAGGGAAAAGGGAAGGGAGGAAGAGAGAGAGATGACATATTTAGAGAGAAACATCAATGTGAGGGAAAAACATTGATTTGTTGCATCCCTCCCCAACTGGAATCAAGCCTGCAACCTTTTGGTGCATGGGATGACATTCTAACCAACTGAGCCACCGGGCCAGAGTGATCTATGACTATTTTTATAAAAGCTTACACAGGCACTTCTTATTTAGGTGTATTTGTGTTTTACATACGTTAAATATCACAAATGTAGGCCTTTTAGTGAAATGATGCAGCGATGTGATGTGTAGCAAGTACCATGGTAAGTGGGCACTGCATTAGGGGGTGCTAATTGCCATTAAATGGCAACATTCCAGTATCTACCCTTCACCCTCCTCTCCCAGTTTCTCCACTGCCTGTCAGGTGAGATGCATTTGTGCTGTGTTTGTGTTTTTCTGCATTGCAGTTTCCTTTCTCTGTATTAACTGCTGTGATTCCACAGCTACACAGGGCAATGTGGAACAAATGTAACTGGTAACGATCTTTAACTTATTAAAGCACAGAAAGAAAATCCTAAGATCAGACATGACCCATAACCATCCACCCTGTGGCAGCATCAGGAAGCTGATTTATCCAACTCATTCTCTCCACCGCTCGCCCTAAATACTTACTAAATGAGTCCAACTTTAAGTAACTATAGATTAAATATAGTTATATCCCCCTTAGAATGGCTGAAATATCCGAAATATCTTACATGCCATTACTGTATTGGAAAATTGCCTTTAGCATATCTGGTTTGGGCTGGCACCCTTTTTAAAAAATTCAGCCTCTGGTCATGTCAAGAAATGTCTGTCACCTGAGCTTCTGATCTCCAATACAAAGGACATTGGAGTTGTATTTCTATGTTAGAGGAGCAATCCTTGGTGATGAGCCTTACTTTGACCAAAAGCCTTGAAGAACACTTGGTATAAAAAAATTACTATCATACCTAGGTTTGGCTCAGTGGCTAGAGTGTTGGCCTGCAGACCAAAGGGTCTCGGGTTCGATTCTGGTCAAGGGCATGGACATTGGTTGCAGGCTCCTTCCCAGCCTGGGCCCTAGTCAGAGCTCATGCAGGAGGCAACCAATTGAGGTGTTTCTCTCACATAAATGTTTCTCTGTCTTTCCCTTCTTCTACTCTCCCTAAAAATCAATGGGAAAATATCTTCGTGTGAAGATTAACAACAACAAAAAATTACTACCAGAAGTTTGACTTAGGATACTAATTCTCAACAGCATTTTCTGAAAATGGGGATACAAAAAAAAAAAAAAGGAATGTCTCAAGACAGACGTGCATATGATGAAGGTAGTATGGGGTACTTAGGAAGCATCAGATTTTAGGTGATTCAGAAAGGCCATTCATGGATTTTTTTGAACACCATTATATGCTGGAACATGCATTATATACAATCACATAGTAGTGTATATATATATATATATATATATATATATATATATATATATATATATGATGTGAGGGTTTTTAGAGCAACTGAAAAGAAAGTGTGAGAACCCAAAATAATGCCTGACCACCTCTTTGAAGAGACCGACTTGGGCCTGAACAACATCTTCCAAGAAACTTTGGGATGGGGGCAAGAGAACCGGGGGCTTTCTTACTGGCTCTATTTACCTCAACCATCTGACTTTTCCACATACAAAGTTTTCAGGTTCACATTAAGCCATATTTATATTCAAGTATTAGACTTTTCACTAAGTCTAAATTTAATTCATGTTTGTTGAGATTTTTTGATATATAAAAATGAAAATAAATTATTCCTTCCAGTTTCATGTCATCTACAACTTTAACAAATAATTCTTCACTTACCTCTTAATAAAACAAAAAGGAGGAGGAGGAAGAAGAGAAGAAGAAGGAGAAGGCCGCCGGGCAGGACCAAGGACCTGAAACTTCACCTTTTCTTCAGGGATCTCCCTCCTGATTTCTTTGGGTACCATCAATTATAGGTCCACCAAATTGAAAACCATTGACCTCTGTTTTCATCTCTACTTTAAAGTTTTACAATGCACCTGGTTGAAATATGCTACTCTTATATAAATGGCCAGGTTTTTATCTACAAAATAAAATGAAAGTGATATGGCATCATTTTATTCTTGGAGATTATTGCAAATTCTCCAGAATCACTATCCCCTTTTTGACTGCTCAAGATTTTTTTTCCCATTGATTTAAACACGAGAAGCATATAAAGCGTTTGGAAATCCAGCCATTGGTTCGATTACCTCGCATCTCTTTTCTCTCTACCTTCCTGACAGCATCCAACACTCTATCTGCAGCTTCACTCAGCTCCGCCACCAGGCAGGCTCACAATTCCACTGGGCGGAGGGCTCCATCTCCTCCACAGAGAGGCAACGCTCCTCTGGAATTGCGTTATCTCCATTGGCTCCCAGATCCTCCCCTTAGTGTTTATTCCCCTTTCCTGCCTTGTTTACTACTGTCTGGGGGAAGGTGAAACAGGCCTTGTATAATCTATTCAGTTGACAATGGGCACCTTGCTCTTAAAACAAACAAACAAAAAACACCAACACAGACAAAAGAGTTAATGACACCGAATGTAAAGCACCTGAACAATAGAGGTGATTCAAGGAATCGAACCTAAAGAGACTAGATTGAGAAGATGGAAAAGGGAATATGTCTTGAGAGAGAGAGAGCACTTTTAAAAAAAAATGTATTTTATTGATTTTTACAGAGAGTAAGAGAGAGGGATAGAGAGTTAGAAACATCAATGAGAGAGAATCATTGATTGGATGCATTTTGCCCACCACCTCCTATTGGGGATGTGCCCACAACCAAGATATATGCCCTTGACCGGAATCGAACCTGGGACCCTTCAGTCCGCAGGTTCTACACACTGAGCCAAACCAGTTAGGGCGAGAGAGCACTTTTATTTGCAGGAAATTCCCCTGGCAGGAGGGGAACCTGCCAATGACCCAAGGATGGTGGAGCTGTCCCTCTCAAGATGACCTGAGGATGAGGGTGAGCAACCAGGTAGCTGTTGCAATGTGAGGCTCCTGGCCCACGCCTCTAGCTCCTGGGAAGCATCTGCCCTGATCATCTGTCAGATCAGCCGCAGCTCTGTCTGTGATGGCCAGAAGCCTGGCGGTAAGTCAATATGTTCCCCTTGAGACAAGGAAAAATTCCGCAGGTCGGACTTGCTAGGCGAGTAAGACTACGAAAAGCGCCGAATGCATACAAATGCCGTAGTAAATTAAGATAATGATATTGGCTGTTTACTGTAGATAAAACATAAATCTGTAATGGAAGCATCTAGGAGATTCCAGCGCCCAGTGTATCAACATCAGAAAGAGCAGTTATGATTGTCGTGAAGGGAAAAAAAAAAACAAACCCTGGGCCTGACTAACATTTAGAGATATAAAGCTTTCATATCCTCCAGTCTTCTCCCCTTTGTGATTTCCACAGGATTTTCATTTCCAGAGATATTATACTACTTGCTTTCAAAGCAATTCAATATTTTCATTCAGAAAAGTAATTTCACAGGAAAGTAACACAGAATGATGTCCTGGGTATTCATTTTCAGAGCCAATCTTGCAAAGTCAATTTATGTTGCAAGGAGCTGGGGCGACATGAAAAGGTACAGATCCTGTGTGTTTGGGCTTCTGCGGTCTTCTTCTTCCTTCCCGTTCCCCCATGCAGGATGTCTTGGACACCCATAAGCAGGGGAAAGGAACTGTCTGGCTTTCAAAGCAAAACACACTGCTGACTCCCTCAATAACTCAACCTTTCTAAAGCCTCGACCCTTTAATACAGTTCCTCATGTTGTGGTGACCCCCAACCATAAAATTATTTTCGTTGCTACTTCATAAATGTGAGTTTGCTACTGTTATGAATCATAATGTAAATATCTGTGTTTTCCGATGGTCTTAGGCTCTACAGCAATGATTCTCAACCTGTGGGTTGCTAGCAGGGTTGCCTAAGACCATTGGAAAACACAAATATTTACATTACAATTCATAACAGTAGCAAAATTACCGTTGTGAAGTAGCAAACGAATATAATTTTAAGGCTGGGGGTCACCACAACATGAGGAACAGTATTAAAGGGTCGTGGCATTAGAAAGGTTGAGAACCACTGACCTAGTGTGACCGAAATACATTGATCCGAGCCCAGCACTAGATTACGGCTCTTCTGCCCTGTACTGAAAGTCATGGCACCATAACCATCGCAACCATTGTTTTGTTTTCTTTCTGTTTCCACATTGTTTGAGAAGTTAGAGGAGAAACCAGCAAGTCAAAGGTGAAAGACAAGAAGACAGAGTTACTTTTGATCAGGTACTTTTGTACAGATAAAAAGCTAATCCTGATAAAACCAAGACTGAAATCCTTCCAGCCCACATAAAGTCAAGGTCAGACAACATTAACCAATCAAGTTGAAAGCTTATGGAATTTCTGATCCGAGTCAGACACTGACTGAGGGGCAGGAGTAGATGGAGGAATGATGACCGGGGAAGAGCCGAGAAGGGAGGAGAAAAGCCCCCACACAGAAGTGAACAGATGGACCGACAGAGCGAATGAGAGACAGAGATGGAGGGGGGGAAAAGAAGTAGATCCTTTTTCTATTCCTGTTCCTTGACATATTTCAGGATCAAGAGGAATTAAAAAAAAAAAGAAAAGAAAGAAATCTTCAAGTTTTTCATCAGGCATCTGGGGTGATGGAGCGCCAGGTCCAGATTCCAAAGAACGTTTTTCCAGTCAGCTGTAGGCCCTAACCTTGAGGAAGCTGTTTATTCCTGGTGGAAAGATAAGCCGGCCAGACCCGGCCCCACCCCCCGCCGGAGCAGAGTGGGCATTACCAGTGAACAAAGAGAGGCTGCTGTACAGCAACAAGCATTTGGTTTTGATTAGAGGATATTCAGGGACTGTGCAAGTTCTATGAAAATAAGCACAAAACCATCTTAAAGGGCTTTTTCTTTTCTTTCTCTTCCACCCCCCTCGGTTTATATTGTTAATCTTTCTTCCTGGACGGCTCCTCACAAATGCCTTTTGTTTTCTGGTGGGATTCTGCGTGCCAGGACTCTGAGAAGGGAGGACGGAGGTCCTGTCCTGGCATGCTTTCAAGTCTCTTCCATAGGAGAGCAAGGCTTGTTGCTGTGCCTTCAAGGGTATAAATTTAGAGGCCGCCAAACCATCCGGAGGTAATTCAAATGCTGGTAAACGTTAAAAAACCACCCTGGCCCCTTGCTCATATGAATACCCTGGCACTTACCCCACTCGGAGGAAACGAAACCAATTTGGGAAAGCGAAGAGAGAGAACAAACATGCAATTAAAATGGTCATTTCTCCTGGTTTCTTCCTTGAGTCCGTTTTTTTTGTTTAGTGTGTTGTTGTTTTTTAACACTGCACCTCATTCTATAACCTGATGATGAAACGGGCCCGGTTCATTATAATAACATACAAAAGATCACTGTCTTTTCTCCACCATGACTATGTTACCTTTGAACATATTTTTTTGGTTGGGGAAATGCTAGCTTTGAAAAAAAAAAAATATATATATATATATATATGGTGAGGGAAGGGGCAGGGGTGGCAAGATCTGGGGAGAGAGGTGGATAAACTTCAAGCAAAGCCATCATTTGGGAAGAGCCGCTATTTTTATATTGTTTGCAAACCCTTTGCCAGAGCGAACATTACAGAAATGGCACTTCCCTTTCAATTTATCTTCCTTTCTCCTTTACACATAGATGGACAAATAAAAATGACTCTTTCAAGAAGCAGCATGCATGCCACTTCTATATATTCCTCAGATAGCTTATTTTTATTCGGTCTAAAGCATAACCTATCATTTTTATTCAAGATTTCATCCAGCCTCTCTCTCTTTCTCTCCCCCCACCCCCCTCTGCCCCCCTAGCAAGTCTTCAGGAAGCCCTGCTTTGTTCCAGAGACTCTGCTAAAGGCCAAACGGTGGAGATAGCACACCCATCTGGTTTGCTTTCACATCCTCAGAGAAGGGGTAGAGAGAGCCCCCTCCAGTGGAAGGAACAAGGTGGATGGGAATCCGCATTGCCTTCTTCTTCTTTGTTTGCCTGTGATTAGCTCCGTGCGCTCCTCTCTGAAAGACTCTTGCTATCCATGGGGAAATAACACCACTAAACGAGCTCCCCAGCAAACAGGAGACTCTGTTGTCAGGGCTCGGAACGTCTCACACGTAAGGATTCCATTTCAGTGTCAAGAAAAAAAGCAGAAGCATCTCATGTCTCTCTCCCTCTTTTTCTGTCTTTGTGGTCCTCCTTTCCCCCCTCCACTGAATTCTAAACAGTGTGTGGATTTTCTACGTGTCAACCTTAAAGCATCTGCTGGAAAACAGCAGCCAACCTGTATATGAAACCGGAATAGATTCCATGTCAGAGCAAAATTAAGATCTTGATGCCTCGTCGTTTCCATACTAACACCATCAGGCTTGGTGAATGAGTATCGCAGGAATACCAAAGAGCGGTGGAGTAAAGATGAATATTGAAATTTATAAAATGGCCAGTGTCCAAAACAGTAATGTTCCCAGGGAAGTGTTTTGACATCTGAGATAACCTCCATTTTCCTTCAGTGCTGAGCACGCTTTGATTTGGTGGCAACTGATGTGAACAAACACGTCATTACAATGAGTTTCAAGTCACACTCCTCTTTCCCACCCCTCCAATGTTTACAATTACCCATCAACCCCGATTTTAGAACAAGAGGGGACTTAAAGCACAACATTTGAAGCCAGGTGATTTGGGGCTAGAATCCTGGTTCTGTCACTCACCAAATGTCTAGCTTTGGGTACATGAATTAATCTTTCTGAGCTTTTGCTGCATTTATCAAGAGGGGAAATCAACAGCCCATTCTCACAGGGCAGGGGTGAGGAGTAAATAGTAATATATGTTATACACGACATAAAAAATAATGGTAACTATCACTGCTAACATTTATTGCGTATTGAAATGTATCAGTCACAGTTTTAAGAGTCTTGCACATATTAGCTTATTAGCTATGAGGGTATTGAGAAGATTAAAGGACTTAATTCATGTAAATGAAGTATTACATGTATGCCAGTACAAGGTAAATACACTATAAATGGTAATTATAATGATAATGTAATTCTCATGAAAACCTTCTAAAAAATGGAATTGTTATTAGGCCTTTTATTCAGATGAGGAAACTGAGGCACAAAGATGATAAGGGACTTACCCAATATGTTAGATTAGGAAATAGTGGAAAGATTCAAACAATCTGGCCCCAAAACTTACGACTTTAACCACTGTGCTACATGCAAAAGTTCTCCATAAAATATAAAATGTGATATGTAATAATATATGTATGTGTCTATGTACATGGATATGTGTATATAAATATGCAAACATACACACAGTTGAGTTCCCATATTAAAAGAATGAAATATTCGGATTAAATTTCTACCACCCAGCCCAACTCCACAAGTAAGAACTGAAAGTTACGTCTGGTGCCTGGCCTGATTTATATTCTGAAATTACCATATTCTCTTCTCAGTACCCTTCCTGCCCATATTTTCTTTCCTGGCTGATGGGGCTTGTTCAGCGAGGCTTTGTGTGGGTTACAAAGCGGCAACAATTCCACAAGGGAGTCCAGGAGCATGTTAACCACAAACACACAGTTGTCATAAACACTGTGCATCTTAATGCTGCACTTCAGTCTTTACGTAAGATTAATTAAAGAGCAGATGTTCTGTCGTAGCCGTGCTAGGTATGGTTATCTTTGAGATTCCAGCTCCTCCATTTGCTGGGTTTTAATTTGCATCATTATGCATTTTGAGCCTGGGGCATGAGTAGTCAAGTGGTAAACATTAGCTATACGGCACTGTATTTCCAAATGCACCTTCACTATTAGGCTGACTAATAGAATTCAATTCTATTTTCAGCTGAATCCTCTCAATTTTCATTTGCTTTTGACACGTTATATGGCAGGAGGACAGAGCAAGGAAAAATGAGGGGGAGAGAGGCAATCCCAGCACTGTGTGTGCATAGACCTCCAGTCAGCAAGACAGCCCCCTTCTGCTGGGTTTAGACCATGCACAACAAGAAGCCACCAACATTGTCTTCCTAACGCTCACATCTGTGACAGCCCTAAAATGTCCCCATCCCAGCCTCATCTTAGAGGTTGACGCTACACATAAGGCAAGAGTTTTCAGCTGTTGTTGTTAGGAACTGTAGGCACTAAAATGAATTCTAATTTTTTTGAAATGCAACTCTTGAAAATTGATGTCAAAAAATTTTCCTGGCTCTGATCAAAGTCTGATATGAATTAATTTGTCATTATAACATAGCCCCACTTGCCAGGCATTTCAGGGCAGGGTTTGGGAAAGACAGCAGATATCTGGGTTGACAATTTCATTTAAAGGACAGAGAGCTTTCTGCTTTCTTTTTATTGGTATCTTGATTTAATGAACACACAAACAGACCATCGCCATATGCTCCAAATACCAGCTTGCTGTTCTTCAAGAAGCAGCTTGGGAAAATGCCAAGGCAAGAAGCTTGGAAGAAACTTGAAAAGGCTTCAAGACATATCTTTGTAGCCTGGGATAGCAAATGCATCAGTGATTAATTACACTGGGGTTGGACGTGAATAGGAATGCCAATAAGGCATTCGGAGCCCAGCAATTGTGGGCATGTTGGCCTGACAATAGAATCCTTCCTGTTTTGATTTCCTGCGTTTCCTTTCTGTTGGAAACACATTCAGGTGCTGGTCAAAGATCTAAGATGGCAATATCGTGCTGCTTCTCATTACAGCATCATTAGATCAGGTGTGACCACCATCAAAGAGGCAGCGTCCCAAGGAAATGGGAATTCCAGCATTTGTGCCAGAGAATTCTTGTCTGAAGAAAAATACACGACTGTCTGTTTCTACAGAAATCCTCCACTCCTTCCTTCATAGATGCTAAAAGAAAAAAAAAAAACAGTGTCCGGAGTAGCTTTACTCTGCTGGCCACACCACATCTAGAATCTTCTCTAGATGGCTGAAAAAATGATCCTCCTCCTTCAGAATTCAGAGCTGGAGTTTGGTGAGGTCTTTAGAGCACAGGTCGTCAACTGATGGTCTGTGGACCACTGGTGGTCCGTGAGGTCCGAAAGATTGGTGACCACTGCTTTAGACTAAGGAAGGTCATCATCTTTCTCTCGTTGAAGAAGATGAAGGAGGAGTAGAAGAAGTAGAGGAAGAAAAGGAACATGCTATTCAGAGCAAAAAACTTAAGACTAATAACAGGAAGGAACTTGTTTTAATGGTGGGAACTCAAGTATAGAATCCAGAAAAGCTCATTTGAAAATGACAATTTCAACCCAAGTCTTGGGGCCTGTGT
Organism: Lasiurus cinereus; assembly: GCA_011751065.1. Taxonomy (NCBI): domain Eukaryota; kingdom Metazoa; phylum Chordata; class Mammalia; order Chiroptera; family Vespertilionidae; genus Lasiurus; species Lasiurus cinereus. Next base: position 4,946,068 of record JAAGEH010000226.1, read on the forward strand.
CATCTACTAAATACAACTTGCAGGTATTTTCTATCCTGTATTTCCTGATCTGATGATCTGACCATGTGCATGTTGAGTGGCTTTCAGCATCCATAGGTCATATTCTGGAACCCATGGTTCTTTCTGACCTGATCCTGCCTTACAGATCCCGCTTCAACCCCTGTCTTCTCCCCCTACACCAACAGCCCACTTGTCATGCTACTTACAGCAGGGCAATGGGTGCTAGCCCTTTAACCCTTAGGCTTTCCCACATTGTTTCCCTCTATCTGAAACTCCCTTCTCTACAAGTTCTTTCTAGGAAAAGTTCCAGCTACATTCTCATCTCCTGGTTTGTCCCAGATTTCTCACTAATACTTCTATATCTCTCTGACCCACCAACACCCAGAACTTAACTCATCTTTCCTCCCAAACATTCTCTAGTTTGTAATCACCAATGCATTTTGAAGATATTGATTTTACATTTGACTATTCCTTCCCTTCTAACTCCCTGATAGCCAGTCACTAGGTAATTCCCCATGAGTCTACCTCCAGACCACTCTCCTGTCCCGTCTTTATATCCTGCCTAATTGTCTCCCAGGTTTTCCCTCTCTACTTTCACTCCTCTACTTCAGATACTGGTTTTATCTACTGTGATAATCACCTAATCTCGTTTCCTCCCAGTCTTTTTCTGTTTCTATCCATTTTACCTTCAGCCATGGGATAAAATTGTGATTCTTAAAATACTCTGTCATTCAGTCATTCATTCTACATCTGTGAGCATATGTGCCAGGTGCAAGGAAGTACAATCCTTAAAAATAGAATTCCTATAACCATTGAAAGTATCAATTAGTAATTGGTACTTGGTCACTTTTAAATAAGTGAATACTAAGTAAATGAATGAATAATGAATGAATGAGTAAACAGGGCTTACAATTTAGTTGGAGAGAAGAGTTATAAAATCATCAGAAGCTAGATATTTATAAACTTCTTCTATGAAATATTTTATGACAGTCTAATTGATTGCTAGATGAAGAATATAAGAATTCTGCTCTAATGTAATCAGAGAAACCTTCAGAGAATGTAAGAGAAAAAAAGAGAAATAAGATTTATTGAGCAAATATCACAAATCTATTTTTACACCAAGTGAAGTGCATCTATCGTTTAAAAATACTTACAATAACCTTGTAAGTAAGCCCATTTTACAGATGCAACAAAGGCTCATGGAGGTTAAATAGTTTGTACAAGGTCATCCAGTTAGAAAGAGTCAGAATTGAAATTGAAAGCCAGGAATGTGTAGTCCCAATGCCTACATCTTTCCACTGGACTAAGCTAGAAAAGAAAAGGTGGATATGAAAAAAATTTCAAATAACAGTAGATAAGCCTTGATTATTGGCCTGACATGGTAGACCTCAGTAAAGAAGGGGGTAAAAATTTACCCTCAACTTTTGAATAAAATATCTGTAAGTAATGCAAAAAAATGTGCCAAGGGTGCCACTTTCAACAGAAAGCAATTTACTTACAAATAATTTACTTATAGATGTCCTAGTAAGTTTAATAAGAAAGTTTTGCCTCTAACTTTAGATTCCTTATATTTGATTAGGGTCCTCATGGGTTCTACAGTGCCTGTAGGTTATCAGAAAAAGGCAACTGCAAAAGTGAAAAATAACCCTGAGAAGCATGAACTTACTTTCTAAGGTTTTTGGCACAACTGGTGATCAGACTGAGGTCTGATGTGATGGGTTCGGTTGCCAAGAACAAGTCTGAGGAGGTTAAGGATGGTATAAGGTCACACAGGCTGAGCGGAACTTCATATTACACTTGGACAGTGTTCCATCCAGTGTCCGAATTTTGCCTCAGGCGCCTCAAGGCAGCTCTTCTAGATTCTGCCCTCCACTGGCAGTAACAAGAACCTCATTCCATTGTTAGAATGATCTGATAGTTAGAAAATCGCTTTATTTCCTGGAATCAAAATCTTGTTATAGTCATCTACTACTCCTATCTCGGCTTGTCCTTGGGAACATGATCCCCTTCCTATATTTCATGAGAGCCTTTGTATCTCCCTTCAGTCTTTTCTTTCCCAGGCGAAAACAATGGAGCTTGTTCATAAGGAGAGAGAACAACCTTAAATCCACACAGCAAATTTATTGTATACAAATTTATGTGACCAATTAGCTCCACTTTGCAAATATGTACACTGAGTGTCAATCAAGATCAGCAATATGCCCAGACTCACAAGGACAACAAGCAGCAAAGCAAGAATTGAAACTCAGGTCTATATGATACCCAAACCACTCTCCTTTCCATTACAAACTGCTGCCTTTAACTTTCTCATTGGATATTTACTTACAGATAATCTTGTTTCCCTTTCTAAACTTAAAGTGACTCAAAGAATGCTTAAATAAATTGCACAGTCAAAATACATATGAGATAACAAAATCAGAGTATGTCTAAGAAAAGAAGATAAGTATGCCTGACATCAACTATAAGAAAGTATTAAATTGCCCTAGCTGGTTTGGCTCAGTGGATAGAGCATCAGCCCTCAGACTGAAGGATCCCCAAATTCTATTCCAATCAAGGGCATGTATCTCAGTTGCAGGCTCCATCTGGCCCTGGTCAGAGAACATGTGGGAGGCAATCTATCAATGTGTCTCTCTCCCATCAATGTATCTCTCTTTGTCTCTCTCCCTCCCTTCCACTTTCTCTAAAAAAATCAATGGAAGTGTGAGGATTAACAACAACAAAATATGCAATTGCATTGTATTTAGTCATGAGCTTCCTGGCACTCAAAGCAAAAAGAGAAGTAAAACTAGTTTCAAAGTTGTCACCAAAGGATAAAAAATAACTCGTAACCAATTCATGAGAAGAGAGAATGTTTTCCTGCCACCGTATTCTCAAAAGAATTTTAAAAAAGCATTTATCACATAATCACATAACTGTAAAAAGAATTCATCACTTAGATGTTGAGTAAAACAACAGATGATGTCTTCAAAGTGGCTTTACAGGAGATAAAACAACTATCTTCACACAGCTATTTCTTGTAGAGATTCTTTATTAAGCCAAGGAGTGGGGGGAGACAACATTGCTACTCTGTGAAGGCAATTCTAAAATGAGCAAAGCCAATACAATTTGCAAGCATGCATGTAAGAACAGAGCCCAGAAAAATGGAGGAATGGGCTTCTGTTATTTAGAACCTTTTAGCCCTGCTCTGACCAGGGTCTACACAAAAGAAATGGCCTCAGATACACACTTAGAGAATCACATTTTCTGCTAAGTTTCATGTTTCCACTACTTGTCCATTTAGTTTTAGATGACCAAAAGGTTACTTCCAGCTTCTTCTCTTTATCAAATTTCCAAGTTCCCAATTTCAAGTCTTGGCACTGCATTTCTCCCAAAGGACCCTTCCACTAGATGAGCCTTAGGATCTTCCTTCATCATGTTCTGCTCCAGCCAGGGACACAGCCCAGTAGGCACGTGGTCAGCAAATTCCTTAGAGAATTTCTCAAAAAGCAATCAATTCAACTGCACTCTGAAGGAACTATAGCAATCAATTCCAGACTGAGCTTTCTGGCAGCATCGAGGGTGCAGTTCCTCTGTGTGGCTGAACGAAGCAAATTCCATCAGCTTTTGATATGAGACATTCCAGTGGCACAACTGACAAGCTGTGGATCTGACTTCTACTTTCCCAGATGAAGGGGCAGGGTAAGCTATGAAAGCTTGTAGGTACAATCAAATCTTCTTAAAAATAAGCGTTATATCTGCTTAAGAGCACGGATAAATCTCTGGTTGGCTTTAGCACACAGGAGAAAAAAATGTCCCCTCAATTTGCCTTTGTTTTTAGTTGTTTTAGTTGAAAAACTTTAACACAATTATAAGTAAAATTAGAAATTTACCTACAGTCCATCATCTACTCATCCCCATCAAGCTGAGTTCCTTTTTCCATGTTCTTGTCTAGCCTCTGCCCATATGCAGACATAAATTTTAAATTACACTTATTGCATAAGCGTACTTTTATATTCTGGGTTTTCCCACTTTATAAAAACTCTTCTGGTTACGTGGTTACCACACAGTGTTCATAATTATCTTTTTTTTTTTAAATATATTTTATTGATTTTGTACAGAGAGAAAGGGAGAGGGATAGAGAGTTAGAAACATCGATGAGAGAGAAACATCGATCAGCCGCCTCCTGCACGCCCCCCACTGGGGATGTGCCCGCCACCAAGGTACATGCCCTTGACCGGAATCGAACCTGGGACCTTTCAGTCCACAGGCCAACGCTCTATCCACTGAGCCAAACCGGTTTCGGCTAATTATCATTTTTGATGGAATCACGCTTCCATTAAGCAACTGCCTTATGATTTAATTAAACATTTTCACTACACAGACATTTAAATTTGAATTATTTGGGTTATTAACACAGGACAGGTTCAAAGGAGTCAAACCATATAAATACAGTTCTTTACATCTTGTCAAACTAATTTCTGCAATACAAAGTCCCATTGACACATTCATCACCAACATATGAAAACAGCATCTTCACCACGGCCATGTCAATATTTGGAATTTGTATTTTCTGAATATTAATGTAAATGGTGTAGAGTGACACCTATGTATATTTAGGAAGCAGCCTAGAAATCAGCGAGGATTGTCCTAATAATAGCTGTAACAAGCAGAGATGATGCCAAATAGCCCTGCCTCCTCTTTTTTGCTAAAGAGCCCAGATTTTGTCCACGTCTCTATCTCTCCTCCAAGAGACTCAGAAATAAATAGTGATTAGTCAAGGGCAATCTTGGGAATCTTATTTCCTTGCCAGTGAGACTTAGAAAGAAGTCACCCCAGAAATTCTAGGAAGGGTTTCTTTGCTCCTAAATAAGATAGACAAAATAACCGAACACAGCTGGATACTCTGTATTATACTAATAACATAACCACAATCATTATACCATGTAACCACAAAGAAATCTTAAATTTTACTTGGTAGGGCATTTTTTTTATTATAGTGATATTGGTATTATAATTTTAAAGTTACTTTATCTGCATTGTTTATAAATATACCTAATTATTATTATTTTTATAAACCAATATGTTAACTTTAAAAAAAATGCAAGCACAGTGTAAAATAAGACCTAATGTTATTTTTGAATTGGAAATATGAACATAAATTTATGATGATATAGATTATATATTTATGTGTGGGATATATTTACTGTAGCTCTTTCTATTAAAAGAAGATGGAAGGAATAATAATAATAAGGAATGAGTCACCATCAATAAACATTCCCAAAAACATATCTTGGTTTCTAAATCCCAGCCCCAACCTAAGGGGACAACAGCTCCTTGTAGAAGTGGCTAATCTATCTCTGGGACAAAAGAGCACTAAAGGGATAATGTCAAAAGCACAGAGGACACAAGCAAAGGAGTTCCAGTTGGCAAATTCAAGATAATTTAAGCACCAAAAAGAATAACCACTGAAATTGGTAATATACTGAATTAAAACATAGTAACATTTAAATAAAAGGATACTTTTATTTACAGAAAAAATATAAACTAATAAATGTGAAAGGATGATAGAATTAGAATACTGCTATTTTTTACCCTAATGTAATAATGAGTTCAAGTTTAAGTAAGTATCATCAATGGATACTAAAATCATTAGTTGAGGAAGAACATGATGGTAAAGTGTCATCCCTTCCACCCAGATAACTTTCTGACTGGAATATATACCTTTGTAATAGAGGAATATGCCTACCATCACCTTAATCAGGCCATCAAACTTAATACCATTAATAGGAGTATATCCTGACATTGTGCTTGATATACTGTAGTACACAGAATCACTCATGCAGTTATATTGTCAAAAATAACCTAAATCTACCCAAGGCACTAGCCCTCATATCTGGATATTCAGTGAACAGAGAAAAAAATTAGATGACACCATAAAGAAACAATCAGATAAATACAAAATGTGGTACTTATTACAAAGCCTGAACCCTTCAAAACCTCAATGTCAAAAATAGGTAGGGAACTGTTCTAGATTAAATGACTAAAGACTCATAAACCAATACAATGGGCACATAATCACCGGATCCAAGATTTACAAATATAAAGGGCATTTAGCGACCATTGGAGATTTGAATATGCATTGGATTTGAAATTATATTATGGAATTATTTTTAATCTCCTTAAGTCTGATGATAGTACTGTCCTTATATAGGTTATTTTCCTTATCCTTAGGAGATGCATGCTGAAGTATTTAGAACAAAAGTCATGATATCTGCAACTTCATTTCAATGGTTTGGCCAGAAAAGCTATTCTTTCTATTTTCCTATATGCTTGACCTTTTTCAAAATAAAAAGCTTATGAAGTAAAAAAAAGAAGAGGTATGAGTAAAAACAGTTCTTCCTCCACTAGAAATTATCATTTAGTTGTCATAATCAGAAGGATTATGATATACTGGGGGAGGAGGGATGGGAGAAGAAGGAGGAAGAAGAGGAGGAGAGAACCGGGTCCTTGATTTCCTGAACCACTGAATTAGCCAATGTTAAAGCCACCTTGCCTAGTGTTTTCTTATTATATCAATTTTATAAATTATTCTTACTTTTTAAACAAGTTGAGATTCGGTAACTTGCAGACAAAATTGTTTTAACTATAGAATAAGTAGCAGACAACAAAACCTTAATATGTAGCAATTATCATGATAAAAAACAGTAATAAATACTCAATATGTCCATTTAGGTCTTAAATAGACTCTTAAAATTTAAAATTAACATGGCATAAACAACATTCTTGATTTCCTCTACCTAACTGCTCAAGATGGAAATTGCCACCCTAACACAACATCTAATCTAGAAGGAAATCTATATTCCTCTACCTTCAAAATATAACCCAAATCTGTTTTCTTCTTTTGATCCCAACTGTTACAATTTCGATTGAAGCTTCTACTGTCTCTTACTTGTACAACTGCAGTAAGCTCCTAATTGACCTCCATACATTCAATTTTGTCACAAGCATTCTCTCTTCATACAATAAATAGCCAGAGTGACCTTTCTCTGCCATGAATGATATGATGCTTTCACTGGCATGGTAAATGCCCCTAAGGAATTACCTTTTTACAGTAGTCAGTGAGGCTCTATAGAATCTCTTCCCATGTTCCTCTCCAACCTCACCTGGAACCACTCTCCCTTAAGCTCACTACACCATAGCACACATATTTTCTTTCTATTCCTCAAATACAGCACGTCCATGGTTACACTTAGGGCCTTTTTGTACAAGTCTCATAACTTGGTTAGGCACACACTTTTCTTCCAGCACTATATAGATGCTTATCTATTACTACAAGACAAAGTATTGGGACAGCTTGAAATTTATTCCATTTTGCATAAATATTTGGGTCATTACATTTTCTTCACTTAAAATTTTAAAACATTTCAAGAATGTGCCTACATATTCATTTCTTTTCATTAACTGCCTGATAACTATTCATTTATTTTGGTCTAGAGCAGATAGAAGCAAATGTTTCCTTAAAGGTTAGGCTTTGAGGGTCATACAGTCTGTCCCAAGTTCTCAATTCTGCCATTCTCTAGCCCTTCCTCACACCATCACTGTGTTCTGGCTGGGATTGCTATAGGCATGAAGATACTGGGGAGGAGTCTATGGTGATGAGACTTGGGGAGGAATTATTTGTTATTTCAACCTGCAGATAATGCTAAAATCTAGCAACTGATAGTTAAGGAGGAAACTGAAGTCATTGAGTAAGAAAAGGGCATCCAAATGTATCCAAAGAATCAAAGTCCTAAAAGAATTTAGAAGAACATGGGTTTGAGGAGAGGAAATAGTGAGGGAGACAAAGGAACAATCACGTGGTTCCGGAAGGGCATGTGGGACAAGTGCTTGGATGAGGCTGACTTTTATTCAGCCACCCATGGGGAGATTTAGTTGTTTCTATCTTAAAGGATGGGAATGGCATCCATCAACAGCCCCTGCTCTAAGACCTTCAATGATTCCCCATAATTTATGAGATAAAGGCTAAATGACTCAGCATGAAATAAAGGCCCTAACCAATCTGATCCCAAACTAGATTTTTGGAACTCAACAAATGCCTTTCTCTCTCCTTCATTGACCATATGTTCCATTAAATAGCCCATTTCCTTAGTGTCTCATACTCTTTTATAACCCTGTGCCTTTTTCTTCTTAAAAATGTTCTTTCTTCTCCTCTCTGTTTTGAAAAATAAATCTTTCAACATTCAATTTTAATGTCCAGCTGATGAATTATGGTTGAATTTACCCACTTTTTTGCCTATCTGTTATTTTTATAATAAAACAAAGTGTTTTTAATTGCCTAGTACAGTGGTCGGCAAACTCATTAATCAACAGAGCCAAATATCAACAGTACAACGATTGAAATTTCTTTTGAGAGCCAAATTTTTTAAACTTAAACTTCTTCTAACACCACTTCTTCAAAATAGACTCAGCCAGGCCATGGCATTTTGTGGAAGAGCCACACTCAAAGGGCCAAAGAGCCGCATGTGGCTCGCGAGCCACAGTTTGCCAACCACGAGCCTACTAGAACAAGGATCACAATCTATAATATCTAATTTTTTTTTGTCAATTCTCCATTGACCTGCTAGAAGTATTTGAGTTATATTTAAAGGCTCCAGTACTTATGTATATGCAGACATGCCTAGTCACTTAGGTTAACTGTGTTGCTCTCATCCCAGACAGGTAACCCTGGGTTGATGAGGTTGTTTTCCTTGATCCATGACATTCTGACTTCAGTGAGGAATGGGAGGAGAAAGTTATTTTGGATTTAGAGGTCCTCATTGCCTGGCTTCTTACGGTCTGTCACACTTATGGTTTTTTATTAGGGGAACTTCAGTCTGAGCCAGCAGCTGCTTCTATCTGCCCTCAACTACCTGCCTGGGTATGCAGTGAACAAATGTACTAAACTTGACACCTCCTATGCAGCACTTCAGATTCTCTGTGACTCACCTCTACTTCTAGAAATTGCTTTATCAACTAGCTTCCCCAGGTGTAACATGAGCACCTTGCCCCTGTCACTTCCTGCCCACAGTGTTCTAAGGCTCATGGGAACCAACTTGGCATAAAACAGAAATATAGGAGACTTAACACCTCTTGGGCAATCCTCAACCAATGGGAATGAGAATGATGGATGCATGCTCCTTCCTTTGTTCCCCTGAGTAGATGGTTCTTTATATATATTATTGATTTTTTACAGAGAGAAAGGGAGAGAGATAGAGTGTTAGAAACATCGATGAGAGACATCGATCAGCTGCCTCTTGCACACCCCCTACTGGGGATGTGCCCACAACCAAGGTACATGCCCTTGACCGGAATCGAACCTGGGGCCTACCAGTCCGCAGACCGATGCTCTATCCACTGAGCCAAACCGGTATCAGCAAGAGTAGATGGTTCTTGATGGATTTGTAAGACTTCTCAGAAGAATCAAAACAATAACACATCCTATTATGGACTTTCCCTTTGTCCATGTTTCATGTTCTCCATTCCTCACTACTGTTCACTTGTGATCACATTCATCTTTAGATTCTGGACATTTTTAGAATTTTCTATGTAATTAAATTATATTATTTGCAAATAAAGATGGTTTTATGTCTTCCTTTCATGTCTTCCTATCTTTTATTTATCTCATTTTACTAAATTGACGAGGATCTCCAATATAATGTTGGATGAGAGCAAATGTAGACATCTTTACATTCTTCTTGATCTAATGTTTTGCCATTCAACATAATGTTCCACCATTAAATATATTTACTGTTAATTTATTGATGTGGCCCTTTTTCACAGCCTAAAAAATAGGTGAATTATTATAAGTAAATTGTACTTCAACACAGTGTTTGTATGTTTTTAAAAGCTAGCATGAGTAAAGAAATGAAGGTGAAATAAATAGTTTCAAATAAGCAAAAACTAAGAGATTATGTTACCAAGAGAACTTCACTAAAAGCAATACAGAAAGAACTTCCTCAGACTAAAGGTAAATGCCATCAGATAAAATCTGAGGTATAGAGAAAGGAATGGAGAACATAAAAAATGCTAAATATGTAACTAAATAGAAGAGATTATACTTTTTTCTTCTCTTAATTTCCATATAAGACAACTGATTATTTCAAACAATTGTTAATATTGTATCCTGAAGTCTATTATATGTGTAACTAAAATAAGTGACCAAGGCCCTGGCTGAGTAGTTCATCATTCTAATACACCAAGGTTGTGGGTTTGATCCCAGGCCAGAGCACATACAAATATCAACCAATGAATGCATGAATAAATGGAACAACAAACAAATCAATGTTTCTCTCTCTTTCTCTTTCTCCTCCCTTCCTCTCTCTCTCTCTCTCTAAAAATAAATAAATAAATAAATAAATAAAGTGATCAAAATAGCACAAATATGTAGTCATAAGTAGAATTCTTATAAGTGGTTTTTATATTTTAGGTGAGTAAAACAATAGCAACTTTAAGTACACTGTGATAAGGATACATACTGAGTTATATACTAAAACATAGTACAAAGAGATGTGGCTATAAAGCTATTTGAAGAATTAAAATGGTATGTGAGAAAAATACAATTAACCAAAATAAGGCAGGAAAAGAAGAGAAAAAAAACTACAAATAGAAAACAAACTACAAATGATAGGTCCAAACACTTCAGTAATTTTATCCTATATAATAAAACCCTAATATGCAAACAAACCAAATGGTGGACCAACCAGTGGAATAACTGGTCACAATGATGAACACTGACCATCAGGGGGCAGACACACAATGTCCCCTGCCCACAGGCTCCGACCTGCAGCACCAGCAGGGGGTGGGACCCTAGGCCAGCCAAGGCAGGTGCCAGTAGGGGCTCCCCAATCACCCCACTGGTAGCCCCACAGATTGGCCCTGATCACCAGGCAGGCCTAGGGATTCTACATACATGAATTTCATGCACCGGGCCTCCAGTCTATAGAATAAAAGTCTAAATAACCATTTTGGTGGAATGACAAAAAACGACTGGTCACTATGATGTGCACGGATCACCAGGGGGCAGATGCTCAATGCAGAAGCTTCCTGCTGGTGATCAGTATGTTCCCATAGCGGGAGGACCCCTCAGCCAGAAGCCAAGCTTACGGCTGCTGAGTATAGCGGTGCGGACAGGAGCCTCTCCCACCTCCACAGCAGTGCTAAGGAGCAGCCACCAGGCGGACATCCCCTGAGAATTGCCAGACTGCAAGAGGGCTCAGGCCAGGCTGAGGGACACCGCCCCCCACCTTCCAGTGCATGAATTTCATGACTGGGCCTCTAGTTAAATATAAATGGACAAAATATTTCAACTAAAAGATAGGTCAGATTATATTTTTTATAAAACAAGATGTAAATAAAGTAAAAAAAACTAACAATACAAAGATACAGGGAGAATTTTAAAGTAAAAACATGAAAAATATGTACATGCAAACACTGAGCAAAAAAAAACTTGGACACTCAAATTCCTAACTTAGGTTCTGCTTCTTAGGGAGCCTGACCTATGATAAGCCCCAGATTATGATATGGCACCGATAAATCATTCAAAATGTTCTGATGCAATAACTGCACCTAAAAGTCATTTGATCGTAAGCAACTTATTACAGTCCTTGAGGCACTTTCTAAAATCATGAACGTCCTTGAACTGGCCCTGAACATACTAGTAATGATATAATCAGGTACTGGTATTAAATGACGCCCCGTGTCTCAGCACCTCTGTGTGGTTAGACAGAATTTACACAGGTCCTGAGCTTTCTTCCAACTGTAATAAATTCCCAGACTGCATTCTAATCATTTCATCACTTGATTTTGCTGTCTAACAAGGGAGTTTTGAGCAGGTGAGACTGGCACGTTGCCCATTCAGACTTTCTAGTCATAAACGAACGAGGGCTCTGGAATGCTATCAAAGAAAATCCCCAGGAAACTTTACAGACTTAAGTGTGTATCAAATCTTTCTCAGTTTTTCGTGGGGAAGACCTCCACTAGAAAATTGTACGTGAAACATAGACACAAGACATATGCATGTTGTCTTTCCCCAGAGAAGTCTGGATTTATGATACACTGTTTCTTTTTTCCCATTTAGGAATATTTCACAGACATACACTCAAGCCATCCAGATGCAGGGGGTAAGGGAGCGAATTATTTATATCTGCCCACAAATTCAGCCTTCCTGTAGATCCAAGTTTTCACCTGTTGTCATTTATCTTCAGTCTGAAGATGTTCTCTTATCATTTCTTATTGAACAAGCCTGTTGGCAACAAATCCGCTCAGCACTTTTTTAAAAATATATATATTTTTATTGATTTCAGAGAGGAAGGGAGAGGGAGAGAGAGATTGAATCATCAGTGATGAGAGAATCATTGATTGGCTGCCTCCTGCATGCCCCCTACTGGGGATGGAGGCCACAACCCGGGCGTGTGTTCTTGACCAAAATCAAACCCAGAACCTTTCAGTTCGCAGGCTGACCCTTTTTTAAGCACTTGCCATACTTTATGGTGGATGATGGCTTTTCAGTTCTGGATCATCCACTCATATATTTCCACCCCCAGTCAAGAAGAATACTAACCACCATTGAGCTGAAGACATAGACACCCCTGTCTGCCAACTTGCCCTTGTCTTGTCCCTGAAGCCAGATCCTTGGGTTTCTGCTTTGGACTCTGTGTTTGAGTCCCTGGGTTAGCAGTCAACCTACTACTCCAGTCCTCTGTCTACAAAACCAAAACTGGATATGACCTCGGTCCCCAGTCTGGATTGCACCTGATGCTGACCGCTTCACCCTCCACTAGGTATCTCCCACTGGCCAAAACTCTGAGACCAGGCTTTTCTCCTGGAAATAGACATCTGATCATGAAAGTCACCTGTCCAAAAAGCTTCCATGTCTCCTCTCTGAAAGGGTAGCACATCCCTAACTTAGGATCAAGGCCCTTTTTGCCTTTCCTATGACATCTCCCACCAATCCCCTCCCAAACACCTTAAATTCCAGCCACTCTGAACTCCTTCGAGTCCCCCCAACAGTTTTATGGAGAGAGGAGGGGGTGGAGAGAATGGAAGGTAGCCTACATCTTTGCACATGCAGTTACCATCTACCTATAGAATACCCTCACCCCCACAACTTACGCAATGCCTACTGATCCTTTAAAACCCTCACCAGTCATCACACTTACATCACCGAGTGCATGTTCAAAAACTCTGCTAGTGCCTACGCTTCTATTGCAACTGCTCATTAGCCAGAAACTTTGCAAGTAAGAACCCTGTGCAAAGGGGAGAGTTAGTGATGTGGGATGGAGCAGAGCAGGTGTGCTCAGACATGTCCCAAATAGCCAAGCGTGGAGCAGCTTGTCACTCCTAGTTCTCAAGGGCTGCCATTTCCCCTTGCAGATCAGTGGGCTTTCTGTGGCTATGAATCTTGCCAGTGTAGAACTGCAAGCCCACGACTGTGGGTAAAACATGCACATGTGCTACGCTGCCCAGAATCTAAACGAGCTGTACCAGCAGAGAATGTGCAGAGCTATTGCCCCAGAGGTGTAAAAGAACCAGGAGAAAGTGATTGCCTACAAGTCACTGCATACCCAGCCCTGAGTAATACGCTTCCCTATTAAGGGAAGCTTTGAGTGGCTACAATTCATCATAACCCTTTATAAAATCTCTTTTCTTCAAATGTGCTCTGTTGCCAGACACTACGTCTGACAGTTCCTCACTTTTTCAAGTCAGGAGCTCGATAATTTCTCCACTCCTGGCCTGGGCTTCCGTCAGTATAAATGAGACAAGCCTTTAAAAAGGCATCAAGGAATGATGGCTGTCTTCTCCTCCCCAACTGCATCCCCCTATCCAGCTTTCATCAAGATAATAAATAAGGCTTTTGGTGGCTGAGCACACCTGGTCCGAGATCAGTTAAAATAAAACCCCATGTTTCTATGGTGCCTGACACTTCAAAGATGAGGGTGGTTATCAATTGGTTAATACAGTCATTGTTAGCTTGGGTTTGATTCTCCTTAACTTACAGTAGAGAGAGAAATGACACTGACAGCCATCAAGAGGGTGGCTGAGACTTCAGTGTGATAAGATGTAGGAGCTGAGCATCAGCAAAGGAAACTTGTGTTATCTATGGCTGGGCTCATCTGTTTGCCTTATTCAGCCGGTTAAGTTCCGTGTTTTGCCCTTGGCCACTGTCATTAGCTGAGTGTGATGGCACTTTTGAGCCACAGCTGCCCCTGCTCTCTCAGGTGTGGCCTTTGATCCATCAGCTGGTGTCTTAGAGGCTGAAGGAGGCTGGGGTTGGGGTTGCTGCATGGAATCAATGCTGCCCAGGAATGCAGATGATTCAGAGACCCAATTTCACTCTATTGTCAGGCCTGAGCAGCTGTCCCATCAATGGCAGCATTTCCTTATTTGTCAGCAGAAGCTTAAAGAAGAAACCTCTTTATATACATATTATTGATTTTTACAGAGAATGAGGGAGAGGGACAGTGTGTTAGAAACATCGATCAGCTGCCTCTTGCACACCCCCTGTTGGGGATGTGCCCGCAACCAAGGTACATCCCCTTGACCGGAATCAAACCTGGGACCCTTCAGTCCACAGGCCGAAGGTCTATCTACTGAGCCAAACTGGTTAGGGCAAGAAACCTCTTCTGAACACTTATTACAAATACCAAGGTGGACACTTTATGCAGATATAATTTCCTTTGACCCTCACGACAACCCTGGGAGGTCAATGATGCATGCTCCCTATTAGAGAAGGCATATCTGAGATTCAGAAATGGTAAGTAACTTGCCCAGAGCCTTAGAGCTACTAAGTGAAGACTTGGGTTTGAAACTGATCTCAATCCTGTGTTCTTTATCATGTGTTTTCTTATTATTTCTCATAATTTAATTCAGGGATGTTTAACATATTCGGATCTCAGGAACTTTAGGGAGCTGTTGGGTAAAGATTTTTACTTGGACCTTTAGAGAGCTGTTGGGTATGGAGGACTCAAGGTTTCTGGTTGTTGGGTTTCTGCTTGGTGGTACAATTTATGAGACAGTAAATGCAGAAGGAGCCAGAGTTTGGGAACACATTTGAATGCCTCAATTATTCCAGGCCTTCGCCCAGATCACTTCAACAACATCCAAGATATACACAAAAAGGCACATGAGCCATGAAATCAAAACAAATTTGACTGCTCAAGAAATAACTATAGATTAGATACAGTGAAGCCTGAAGATTTAGCATCATCTCCTTTTCCTGTCTACAGAGAAAGTGTGTTATCTACAAAAATTCTTCTTTCCTCTATCTTTTCTCATTCCTTTTATCTTTCTTGACATTTTCTGTTTTTTTTTCTTTTCTTGCTTAGTTTTCCTCTCATTCATGGTTCAGCAACAGATTGTTATTAAGCACTACATACACATGGAAGCCTCCCGTTTATAGAAATTAATTGTGCCCAGCGACTGCTGTCCAGGCACTAACCTCTAATTTGAGCAATAAGACATGGACATTAAAATATGTGATACAAGATGAAAAGGGTTACTTGCCTTAAGAGAAGTTGGGGGGGGGGGGAGATGTTATGGGAAGGTGGTGGTGTAAAATGAAGGGTGAGGGTTTTTTTAACTGGAGGATAAACTTTAAAGTGAATGGATAGGTTACAGACACATTAAATAAAGAGAAAAGGAGTCGGGCAAAGATTCCCACCCAAAGATGTCCACAGCCTGTTAATGTCCCAGAATCTGTGAATATGTTTGGTTACATGCAAAGAAGAATCAAGGTTGCTAATCAGGGGACTTTAAAACAGGGAGATGATCCCAGGTACTCTAGGTGAGCCCACTAAAGGTCCTTAAAGGTGTAAGAAGCAGTAAGAGAGAGAGGACATGTGTTGACAGAAGCCAGGTCAGAGAGATGCTACATTTCTGGATTGGAAGATGAAGGGAGGCGGCCATAAGTCGAAGAATGAAGGAAGCCCCTAGAACAGCGGTTCTCAACCTGTGGGTCGCGACCCCTTTGGGGTCGAATGACCCTTTCACAGGGGTCGCCTAAGACCATTGGAAAATGCAGATATTTACATCACGGTGCATAACAGTAGCAAAATTTCATGGTTGGGGGTCACCACCACATGAGGAACTATATGCAAGGGTCGCGGCCTTGGGAAGGTTGAGAACCACTACCCTAGAAAATACAAAAGGTAAGGGCATAGAAGCTCCAGGAGGGAACACAGTCCTGCCAGCACCTCGGTCTTAGCCCAGGAAGATCTGCAGCAGATTTCTGACCTCTGGAGCTGAAGGATAATAAACACGTTTCTTTCAGGAACTAAGTTGGTGGTGATTTGTTACAGCAGCAAGTGGAAAACTGATGCCAGAGGAACTACAATGTGGAAGGATGGAAGTTGAAGCTTATTTTTTAAGTCCACAAAGAAAAAAGCAAGAGATGAAGCTAGGGAGCCAGGCCATGATAGGCAATAGGGAGCCACTGATATTTTTAGAGAGGGACAGGATCAGATATGGCAGCTGTGTAATAGAAAAAGTAGAATCAGCAATTCAGGGAAATCAGCTAGGAAACTGTTAGAATAGTGTGAGCAAAAAATGATGAGGCTCAGAAAAAGGAGTCACTCATTCATTATTCTACAAATTATTTTTGAGTGTCTGCTGTGTGCCAGGTACTACTGTAGGCATTCAGGATATGGCTGATATCTTAATCCTCCCTTCAAGACCTATAATCTAACGGGTATAGACAGGCAATAAACAAATAAGTGTATAATGTGCTTGAGGGTTATAGGGCCTCTGAAGAGTACTAGAGTGGGGAAAGAAACCTAAAGAGTGAAAGGTGTGGATAAGGGATTATTTAAATGGGACTTTGGGGAAGGGCTCTCAGAGGTGGTATTTGAATACAGTCCTGAAAGAAGCGGAGAAGAGAACAAAGCAGATATCTTTCAGCAAAGAACAGAAACAGAAGAGTTACCCACCGTACAGTGAGTAGGCTGGGGTGGCTAGAGGGAAATGAACAAAGGTGGGGCGGAGGTCAGACCATACAGGGAGCAGGGGCATCTCTAGGACAGCCTCCGAGATTGTTGTGAGAACTCGGGCTTTTACTCTGAATAACGTGAAGACATTCTGCTTTTAGAATGGACGGGTCTAGGAAGCTGTGTAAATAGAGAGCCACGACTCCAAGAACAATGGGCAGTCTTCTGCTATGGATTCAGTTGCTGGCTTCATCCTGAGCAAATTAGATGATCCCAGCACAACCACCCAAAGGAAGCACATTCTGCAGACACAGGAAGTGTGAGCTGGGCTACGTGCCACCACAGGCTCAATGAAACCCAGCTCAAGGACAAAGTGGGTGCTTTGCATGAAGAAATTTCCATCTTGCTTTCCATGCTTTCTTCATGGGTCAAAACCAGATTGGCCAAGAGAAAATTTGGGTCCCAAAACAGTGTACATTTGCCTGGATAGAGACAAATCAAGAATTCCGTTCAATTTACGACTAGAAATTATCTCACACTAATGATGACAGACCACCTGCCATCTGGGATGTGTTCCTTAACCTGTGTAGGCCTCAGTTTTCCAACTAAAGATAAGAGAATTATTTAGTTTCTGATCTTGTCAAGGCCTCTGGCTGTGGTTCTCCCGCTGAAACAAAATCCTCAAATTTATTCAGTAAAATGGTCAGGCCATATGCAGACAAAGGAGTGGAAAGCAGGAGTCTTCACTCTTTGGGATTTATGTGGTCTAGCATTCATAGGGCAAGAGTACAGACCCATGTTTTAATTTCCATTCCATCTCCTACAGGTAATGTGAACTCCTTTAAAATCGAGAATGGAAGAGCACAGGATACAAATATGCAAACACATTATAATAATCATGTGGGTTTGAACTCATGATTTCACCTGTCTCAGATCGTCATCTGTAAATTGGGGATATTAGCATCTACCCCATAGCATTTTTGTGAAGGTTAGAGACATTGCATGTAATAAATGCTAACTAAATCCTTTAACATTTAAAGTGTGTTAAAATGGAAAAAAAAAAAGCTATTGCTGTTACTTTAAAAAGAAAATTAAAAGTAAGAATTCCATTAGAAGTCAAAAATGGCAATAATCCTGCTAAGAGCAGCATAATAAAGACAGTAGATCAGGGGGAAGGCGCTAGGGGCAAGATTAGTCCAGGTTCTCTAAGTTGCACCTAAAAAGCCAAAAGGTCTCAGATGCAAAATCTCCCAGCCATTGACCTACCCATCAAGGGAGTGCTTTCTTGTTCTATAATCCTTGGCTTCTACCCAGACTTCCTATTATCTCACCAGGGGTTCCCTTAATCTTTCAAGGATTGTGCAGAGTGACACTGATTTAATCTAGAATGTATATATTCCCCAGCAATCTCTGGTGAGAGAGAGGCAAAGTGGGCCAGCAGGATCTGACCCTGGGCCTTTACTTGCTCTGATCCCTACAATAGGGCTGTGTTGGCAGCTGGCCTTGAAGCCGACATTTCCCCAGTACCTGCCTGAGCTGGCTTCTAGCTGCATTTGGCCAATGGGCGACACTGGTGGGAAATAAAAGAACATAAAAACTGAACAAGCCTGGGTATTTCTCTCTCTGCACAGGGAAGTGTCTCTGGAGTCAATGATGTCCCTTTCCATGATGCCAGCTCCCACCTGGTGACCATGGTCCCAGGTGTCACTCCAGCCTACAAATGGAAGAAACTTCCTTTGTTGGAAGGGGTGTTACTTTGTGGTCCCCAGTTTGGCTTTGTAGCTTTTCTTTTACCTGTGTAAGCAGTTCTCTGCATGAATTTCCCTCTGTTTTTAATGCTTAGAGTGATTTCCTTCCTCGTTGGGCCCTACCTGACAGAGCCGTATTGACCCTTGGCTGTGACCAGGGAAGGGGTGGAAGAGCTCAGAGAGGTCTCAGGGAGCAGCAGTATCTTGGAGGCTGCACCACACTCCAAGGTCTGTGTGGTCAGGTTAGACCAAAACCCCACTCTTGTCAGGGGCCCTGAGCTGATTAAACTCTAAAAGGTGGATTCACAGCTTCTCAACTAGCAAGGTTTTGAAGAATAAATCGTAGTGCTCATTTTAAAATTCTGATGAGAAATGAAACCGTCACATGGACAAGAACAATCTTGTCAGCAGGTCCCACACAGTCTTTCCCTTCAGAAGACCTACACAGAAGCCTAGTCAAAAATCACAGGGCAATCTGTTGAATAAGATGGCTTTGACAATCCACCAACGATCCTTCACTGGGAAATTCTTATAAACAAGATAGGCAGCTCCTGCACCCCTCCCCCGGGAGGGGGGCTGTATCCTAACCCTCTGAGTCCTGTGGCCATTCCCATGGGAGAACTTGACAAGACACTGCCCACATCCTCCTCTATGATTCCTTCACCTCTACTTCCATGGCCGACACACCCCTGCTCCAATGAACACACTGTTGCTTTGAAAAAAATGCCATTCATTCTTCAATAGGAAATGGGCATGGTCTTCAGTGAGGCAGATCCCACAACTGGTCCTGCCTAGACTTCTTGGGGAGACAGGGCTCCTGGAGAAGTTGTCATACAGGTGAATCTAAAGAGCTGCCTGTTGGAAAGGTCAGGCCATACCTGGCATGGAGCCCCTTTTCCAAGTTTAATACTGAGTCAATAAAATAATACCCCCTCTGGGCACTTAAAGGAACCATCAGAAACTCAGGACTCATGTGGCACATGGGGATCACAGGTCAGGGCAACACTGCAGACAGACTTCTGCCTGCGCACACACTCACATGCACAATCACACACACATACCTGGAATAACAGCAGGGTCATTTGAACAGCAGGTACAACACACAGTAACATCTGTTCAGCAGCATCATACATGACATTCATTGAAGCTACTATCAGCTATCTGGTCCTTATGGAGAACTGGTTATATTCCCCTCATCTCTCTCCATGAGGCACTTGGAAGGAGCCAGGTCTTTTTTTGGACTGAGTAAGCTCCAGGCCTCTTGGAAAACACAGAGAGAAGAGAGGAAACAACACCCACCCACCCCCTATCACAGAACGATAGCAGGTAACTTGACCATGTGGATGCTTCAGCTGGTTCTAATCTGACACAGGAACAAGTAAGACCACATTTGTGCACCAGCTAATTAAGCAGGTGACTATAGCTTCAAGTCTAACCTTCACTGAGGTCCCACTGGCCAGTATTTTACCACCTCTCTTTTGATCTATAATATTTTAATCCATAATTTAAGTCTCAAAAGACAATGCTATTACTATAAGTCCAAATTTTATCCAGTAGCATGATGGTAAACAAACAAACAAATAAATAAATAAGGCTTTAATTTATAACTTTTGACAATTGCTATTACACAAGTAACTCCCACCATGGCTGATTTTAAGCTATCAAAGTGCCATAAAAAAACTTTAAAAATTCCCTAAAACTTATTAACAAGCTTCTTCTTTATGAGCTGGAACAAACTAGCTTCCAACCACAGAATGAAGCACAGTAGGAACTCAAAAAGATCAACCCATGCTTAAAGTTCACCAGTAGTTTTCTCTGATACCTGGAGCGATGGAGAAACATTCTGATCATTGTGTGGGATTCAAGTCTATCTCACAAGGGAGATTCTGTTTGATTATTTGCCTATCTATTTATAGCTTTTTTTGTTTTCAAGAAAGGATTTATGATGGATTACCTAAATGCATTTAATGTAAAAAAAGATAAGACTGAATTTAAAACAAGTAGAAGAGAAAAGTGGGATGAAGAGAGCATGAACGTTTTCATAGTAGTAGAAAGAAAATGAAATCAGGAATGAGCTCAGCACACAAAATGCATGGTATACGTAAAGGTCACTGGGCCTTTCAGAGTACATGCAGAAAAGACTCAGTGGGAGCAAACAGACATCCTCTGATGAGCCGCTCACAGGAGTTCCAACATCCAGCGTCCAGTGCATCTGGCCATCTGTGCAGCATAATGTGGCAACTAGCCCCAGTGGGTCAGTTTGGACAGTGATGTTACACCCGGACTTCTACGGAAAGGTGGTGAATGGGCCTAGTGTCCCACTCCTGCCTGCGGAGGCACTTGGCAGTCTAACGATCTCCCATCCTCTGTCAATTTGTCAGAATTGCTGTTCTGGAGCAAACTCCAGCCTCCATGAACAGGCTCGCTAGGGGCACACTCTGGATGCTGAATTCGTCGAGTCCCCTCCAAGTCAGATTGGCAGCCTCTGAGAGCTGTGATCCAGCTCTGCACAGACAGTGCCTGTCAAGAAGAAGAGTGGCCCATGCTTTCTCCAGCTGTCGATAACCAAGAAAGGCCAGAAAATCGATTCTTGGGACCTGGGCAAGCAAGGAGGCCAGAGAGTAAGAGAATCATTCAAAATGAACATACAAGTTGGCTTCAGTGGTCTATGCCTACTACAGAAACTTTGGCAGACTTTGTATGTGTTTGTGATGAGACTCCAATATTGTATACCGTCTGGTTCTCCCAAGCCCTGGGGAGACACCCACGTGTCTCCTCTATGCAGGCCCCTTTCCTGAGTTGGCTCAGTCATTAGGGACGTAGTTCTGCTGAATCAAAAATTTAAAAAGTATATACCTGGCAAAGAGCCTGGCATTGAGCAATGAGTTTAATGGAAGCCCCACATCTGACTCTGCCAGGCATCCCAGGCCTCCTATGGTTGTCAGTGGGATCTTCATGGAAAGGCCTTGCTCTTTCTGGGATTCTTTCTTGGTTAGAGCCCATTTTCACAAGATTTGGCCCATGGAATGCCCCAAGTGCCTCTTACCTGCATATCCCACACACTTGTGCTCAGTCAGGACTGGTGCATGTGAAATTGCCAAACTCTCTGGGCTCTGTGCCTACTTGCTTGGCTGTATGTCCAGAGCCTATCTCTGCAGCCAGGACAGTTTCCTCAAGGGTGTTCATCCCTTGCCAGTCCCATCCACATTTAAGCCTTTTCTGCATCTAAATATGCAAATGAGACCTCTAGTATGATGTTTTGGGAAACTATAGTAATCAGGCATTGGCCCATTAGCCTTAGGGAATTAGTTCATGGCAGGGGAACAAAATATGCAGGTTCTGAGAATTCCATATGCTGACTATCTGTGGCTATTGGCAGACTTGCTCAATGGTGCATACCCAGCAATCAGAAACTTGCCTTCTCCAGTCTCCATTCAGCCACACCCCACCACCAATTTCCTGTAAACCTGTTATCAAAGCTACACATGGCTCAGCTATAGGCAGAGATTTGCTTTGGAGTCGGCTTCAACATTGTGACAAAAACAGGTCTTAGAGTCAGTAGAACTAAGTGAAAAAGACAATTCTTCTATTTATTAGATCCATGAACTTGAACAGATAGTGACTCTGAATTTCAATTTCTTCATTTGTAAAATGGGAAAAGTAAAAATATTTAGTTGATGTCTAAAAAAGAAAATATATTTAAAAAGCTCATAAACAGAAAACACAATATAATGTTATTTTTATTTATAGCTAACTTCTTAAAGAGTTTGTTAAGATTTTAAAAGTCAAATTAAATTAAAGGAAGTTTGAGCTTCCAGTATTGGCAAAGTAGCTTGGCCAAGATAACACTTCTACATATAACAATAAAATATATATAAAATATTTTTAAAGAATTAGAGAATACCACAAGCCAACAGAAATTGGATGAAATATCATTCCTTATAAGATAGAAAGTGCATTGGTGGAATCTGTGAATTAGCAGCTTTTTACAAGAGGGCATGTTCCAATCCCTGTAGCTCAGGATGGTACTATAGTTTTGTTGTCTTAAGGTATAAGAAAATAGAGTTCTGAGCTAGCTAAACTACTGAAAAGTGTGTCTTTGTGTGTGTGTGTGTGTGTGTGTGTGTGTGTGTGTGTTGGGAAGCCCAATATCCTAAAAGAAGAGAGTTACAGAGGGTACAAGTGCAAAAATTTACAAATAAACTCTGTTAAAAGTATTGGTTGTTGCTGACTAGAAAAAATATAGAAGTTGAAAGTTGAAATAATTGGGTATAGATGTCAAATATTTCCCTTCCAGGGAACACACAGTTTATAGTTCAGCCTCAGTCAAGTTAATTAAACAAATATGAACACTCTTAAAAAGAAGATAACAAAATCTAAATTTTCTATAATATATTTTCCACAATGTCCACATAGGTTAAAAAATTACTAGACACACAAAATAACAAAAATGTGATGACTTATACTTCAAAAGAAATATGTTCAAGAACTCCTAAGAAAATGTGTCATAATGACCAAAAAATGAGAAATATCAGCAAACAGCAACTATAAAAAATGCAAATTTTAGAACTGAAACCATAAGCAGAATATTAAAAAGATACCAATAAAAAGAAATAGTAAACTCACAAAAAGATAAAAGGAAATTTTCCAAACTAAATAAAAAGAAAAAAAATGGAAAGAAATGAATAAACTTTAGTGACTTGTATTAGATATCAAGCAATCTAATACATTTATAATCAGAGTTCCAAAACAAATCAAGCAGAGCAAAACAGAATGGTTAACATTTTCCATTATTATTACAGAAAGTTCAATGTAGGAGATCTAGTGAACCCCAAGCAGAATAAACATAAGCAATACCATATGACATCATATCATATGATTGAATCCAAATATATTTTTAAAATCTTCAAAACAGATAGAAGAAAAACTACACATTATATAGAGAATCATAATGTTATAAAACTGCTGACTTCTAATCAGAAATAATGCAGGCCATAAAGCAATGGGATCACACCTTTAAATGATGCAAAGATAATACTGACAACCAAGATTTCTATAGTCAATAAAAACCTAAAAATATGAAAACAAAACAAAGACATTTTCAGATAAACAGAAACTGAGAGAATTTGTACCCAAGATATTTATTGTATAAAATAGTTTGAAGTTCTCTGGTTGAAGGGCAATAACACCAGATAGAAATTAAAACAGATCAACAAAAATAAAGGAGTAGCACCAAATCTAATAGATATAGCATAAATATGAGGGAGAGTTTTTCTTTCCTTTTTAATTTTCTTCAGAAATATATACTGTTTTAAAAAAAGCAACTGTAATATATTGTGTGGTATTAATGGTGTATATGGATTATAAAACGTATATACCATGGGTAGGCAAAAGTAGGCTTATAGTTTTAAGTGTACAAAACAGTTCTTTTGTATTATTATTTACTAATTATTTTGTTACTTTCTATACTAAAACCTATAAACCTACTTTTGCCCATTCTGTATATATGTAATACGTATTATCTATGTATAGAAAAATCTACCTAATAAAAGAGTAACATGCTAATTGACTGTATCTTCATGACACCCACCAGCCAATCAGGAGTGAGTATGCAAATTAACCCAACAAAGATGGTGGATTAATTTGCTTAGACAGGTGCCCAGCGGCCAGGCTCAGGGAAAGCAGAAAGGCAGCTCCGGCCAGTATGCAGGTGGTGCCAGCAGCCAGGGGAACCACAGGCCCATTCTTGCACAAATCTTCATTCATGCATTGAGCCACTAATATATTTATAATAACACTAAGATCATGACATCAATGGAGCCTTACTGTTGTTAGTTCCCTATACTTCATGTGAGGCAGTAAACAGTTAACTCTGTAAAATTACATATAGTAATTACAAGTTAGATGCTGAACAATTATTTAAAAAAATAAAAGGAGATATGGTTAAACATTAATTAGTTCAAGTAAAATTGAATATTAAAATTTGTTTAACTCAAAGCAAGGCAAAAAAGGTGGAATAGAGGAACAAAACAATAGCTGGAACAAACAGCAACATGATAGATCTGATATAATAATAATATTATTATATAATTGTAGTAATATAATTGTAATATAAACAGAGTAAATCCTCAAATAAAAGACAGAAATTGCTGGACTGTATAAAAATCAAGATCACAACTATATGCTGTGTACAAAAGGCAATTTTTAAATACCAAGACACAAACAGAGCAAAGCAAATTCCATGACCATGTCTAACTTCAATATGATTACAAAAGTGTGACCTAACCACGTGCTAAGACAGTAGGAAAGCAAATATCTGGACACAAGCTCTCTCTCCCATCCTGCAAGGATCAGTACCATTGGTGCTAGTAAAGGGAATGGAAAAGTTTAAGGTCACTTGCACACCAGACACCCACTGTCCATACAGCTGGACACAATGCCTAGGGAAGTGCCAAGTCCAGTGCCCAGAAATAACCATGCCTGAATTCTGGGTGGCATTGTCATGAATCAGGGAGGCCCAAAATAGACTAGACAATGTTCTTCCTTCTTTAGATGCCAAAATGATAGGCAAGTAAGTGGCCCTGCCTAACCCTTCCGAATCCAGCTTTAGTGTTTATAACGCCACTAAGCATTTGAGAGAGGGACTTAGGCTGTCAAAAAAGTGTGGGTACAGTGTTGAAGTTTTAAGAGAATTCCTATTTAATCAGCTTCTCCACTGCAGGTATCTCACAGAAAGAAATTACACCATTTATTTTAACAGAAAAAAAAATGAATAAAAGGAATCCATGTAAAAGAAGTGGTAAGTATGTTATCTGAAAAGGCAAGCTTTACTAAAATAGCATATAAAGGAAGAGCTGCTACTCCTGGAACTGGGAGACAGTTAAAAAGATGGAAATAAAAACATAGAAGTATAGACAGAGTTCTATGAATGGAGTAGGGCCCCATAAACTTCAAATCTCTGATGGTGGGGTTACCCTCTAC
Organism: Lasiurus cinereus; assembly: GCA_011751065.1. Classification (NCBI taxonomy): domain Eukaryota; kingdom Metazoa; phylum Chordata; class Mammalia; order Chiroptera; family Vespertilionidae; genus Lasiurus; species Lasiurus cinereus. The sequence continues at coordinate 4,971,734 of JAAGEH010000226.1, forward strand.
TTGGGTTTGTTTGTGTCTCAGGAAGGAGCTATGAGGCTGATTCTTTAAATGTTAGAAAAATCAGATTCAGCTGCTGCTGCAGAAACAGCCTGCTGCTTCTCAGGTAAAAAAGGGAGCGTGAGGTGACCAACCAGAAGCCCATAGTACACAGATGGGAAGGAGCAAGTCCCTTCTGCCTTGAGTCTGACTCCAGCACTCTGTACTGATAGAGCCTATTGTAAAGTCGGGCTGCAAAGAAGAAATTACATGAAGCTGTACAGCCCCAGAATCACCAATCTGAGTGCAGAAGAGTGAGTTTAGAGCCAAGATACAAGAGTTCAAAATATGACCGCACTGGGCTTTGGCGAGGCCAACAGTGACTGGCTGCTGGGTGGGTTCCCCAGGCAGGGAACTTGATATGAAAATTGGTCAGGAGGAATTCCTAAATATCTGGGAGCAAACTGAACCAAAGGATGACTGAGTCCAAGTGAGTGTGCCGGGACCACAAAGTGGGAAGCCTGACCACATATTAGGACAAGAGGGACTGTGATGCTGGTGTTCAGGAGCCTGGTAAATGTGGCAGCAGAGCATGGCATGGGGAGCACAGATAATAATGACCAAACAGAAGTCTGCAGAGCCCCACATGTCTGAACTCTCTCTGGTGTGGCTGTACGCTGGTGGGAAGGTTAAAGACATGGTTTAGATAAGGTGCTATAAACTGAGACAAAGAGTAATAGCACTTATCCCAGTATTTATCTATCGGCCTTATTTTGTGTTTTAAAGGACAAGAGATATATAAATCATTTATGTGTGTGTGTGTGTGTGTGTGTGTGTGTGTGTGTGTGTGCATACAATGCAAATGCATGCATACATGGATGTGTATCCCAGAAGACTATTTCAAAAGAACCTTGTAACATTAAGGCATGGGCAATATGATATGCAGTTATTATGGCTGGTGACCAGAATTGGGTATTAATGAAGACACTGTTACTCATGATTTTCAAATAGCTAATTAGATCTAGAGGATGTGCATTAAAACAAGTCACTCCCCTTCCATGCTTGCTGGCCATGATCGATGAAATGTCAAGTCCCAGGAGATCTCTGAGCTCACATTCTCTTCCTACTAGAATTGGGGCAGCGCCCCCCCTCCCCCCCACATACACACTCCACCTTTTCTACTCTGAGTCTTATTTCCACAAACTGTGCTTATGATACATCAAAGAATTTGATCTTCAATGTCTAAGTTCTTTGAAAGGGTGTTGGCATCTCCAAACAGTTTCTAAAGCAGATAGTCTTCTGGCATTCAGAGAAAAATAATAAGGATGAGAGAAAGCAGGTAACTCTGAATGTGAAATGAAAGATTTCACAGTATCATGGATTTTCAAGCCAGGAAGAATGTAAGAAATTAGTGAATCCAGTGCTTATATGTGAAACTCTTCTGTTTTAAACAGAATTCCTACACTAGGTTTTAGAACTGATAATAATTTCTTGAGTAAATGAATATACAAGGCAGAATACGTGGTGGGGAATTTTCAGGTAGAAGAAATTACAGGATATAAGATATGGGAGTCATGACAATGTCCAGGGTTTCCTGGAATTCAAAATTATTGAAGCTAAAATACAAGAGGAAGAAGGTGATGTGAGGTGAGGTGGAGGATGAACTCCTTTCCTACTTGTCAACTTAATCCTGTGCCTAATGGTTAGAGAGCCAGTGGCATGTTTCAAGCAAAGGAGATACATAATCATATTTGAGTTTCCTAAGTATTAGATCAGAGGCTGCACCCCAAAAGGGAGGTGGTTTGTAATAATCAAAATGAGAAATGATCAAGTCCATACTAGAGTAGTTGGATTGGGTAATTGGGACTAGGAAGAACCAATTTGGGAGACAGGAGACAGCCAGTTCTAAGTGACTGAGTGGAGAGAGGACAGACAGGGATATAGGAGAGTCTGAGATCACCCCAACATCTCCAGCTTGTACTGCTGAGCTAACAAGGGTCTTCCTGGAGCTAAGGAGTCCAGGAGAAGCAGGGGTGCAATGACTACACTGACTTTTAGACATGCTAAGTTAGGCTCAAGAGGGGAACATTGAAGGCGAAACCAAAAAGTGAAAAAGGCAAGATAAAAATACTGATAAATTTCTAGATGGAATGGTAATCTACACAGATTGAATGGGAAAACAAGATATAAAGTACAGCAGCACCAACTATGGCCACCTAAATTTCAGATACATCCAGTACCAAAGCCAGCAGAGATTGACAAGAGGCAAGACCTAGGAAAAAGGGAACATCCCAGGAAGTCAGAACCAATTTCCACAGAATTGCACTAATGGCCTGGGCCTTTTTCCCATTCATCCCCTTTAGAGGGACTTAAAGACACAGTGGTCCACACCCAGATCTGACAGAGGGTATGAGCAAAGCTCAGCTTTACCTCTCCCAGGGCCCCTACATTCCACTTCCAAGGAAGCATGTAACCTTTAAGCTGGAAAAGGATGTCTCCATCTCAAGGGAGATGGAGCTGTTGTGGGTAGTGACTCTGGCGAGCAGTCCAGCCTCAGAGGAGTGTGAATTACTGCCCGCACACACAGAGTGGCTCTCCTCAACTGCCTGCCAAGGAAGGAATGGTTCTCAACCAAATCAGTCTGTGGCTGCCAAGAGCTCTTGTGAGGGCCCGGTTTTCCAGCAGGAAACGTAACCTAAATTGGAAAACATGAGTGTAAGCTGGAAAACAAACAGCTCAAAATATCTGTGTCCTGAAATGAACTGCAAGTGGATTCAATTCGGTCTCCAAAACTGAATCCACTTAGTCAAAGGAGGGTCAGGGGCGGGCAGCAGAAAGGAGGGAGAGAGGAAGAAAAGACCAAGTGATGGAAGGAAGGAAATTCAGAACAAAAGGAACATTGAGCTTTTGCTATATGCCAAGACCTGTGCTGGGAGGTCCACGTTCATTTCCTTATGAAGTCTCTCAACAATATTCTGGTGCATGGAGAAACTGGAGGCCGACTTAATTCACGCACCCAAGGTCACAGAAGTAGAATGCAGCAGAGCTGGAAGTTGAACTCAGATTCCATGACTCCAAAATTAACATGCTTTCACTAGCTTCTTTTGTTCCCCCAAAGGATGAAGTGTTATTGGCAACTGCTTTGGAGAAGACTTCCTGAATTCCTATTAGATTTTTTAAAAGACTGAGGCGTTGGAAGTGGCCAAAATCAGAGAATCCCTAGTTCTTGAATTGAACTTTCCTAGAAAATTGTTCCTTCTTGTCTCCCTTTTCTTTCTTCTTGATCTTCCCTGTCCTCTGAGGCTCTACTTGAAACATTTGCATTTGCACTTTCACTCATTGTGCTTATGCTTAAAACTCTACAGGGTCAAAAGATATAAGTAATTTATCAAACCTTCTGACTAACAAATGGCAGGATTGAGATTTAAACCCAAGTCTTCCAATTCTTTGCTCTAAGCAATTCTACTATTTTTCCAATATGTGCCTACAACAAGAGAACACAAGATAAACGCTGACCATTGATTTGTCAATTCCAGCTGCTGGGATAGTTGGGTGATCATTAATTCATCAGTAACTTCACAGAGAGACTCAGAAGAACAGGCCAGTGTCAAAGAGGAAATTATTATTAAAGTATATTAAAAACGGTAAAGCAATATACAAATGAAAGCAAGTACTATCATTTTAATAAGGGATTCTTTTTGCTAGGTACCCAAAACTATATTTTTAGTTCAAAGATGATCACTGGAAAATATTGCAAAAATAGGATAGTCAGTTATTTATTGGAGAAATTATTGCCTTTTTTAAAAGTCTGGTTTAAATATTAAGTGAGCTTAATGTCCAACGTCACAAATATAGAAGATGGTGAAGCAAAAATACAAACTTCAGCAACTTAAAAATCACTTCACAACAATCCAATGAACTAGGTAACATCATTATACATCATTAAAAATAGGTTTATCCTTATAAGCACACAAAACAGAGAGTTCATTTTTGCATTATTGTTTATTAATTACTATATTTTCCAAATGAACTGTAAACCTACCTTTGTCTCACTCGGTATATGTCCGTATTTTCTAAAAAAGGCAATAAAGAGTTAAATAAAGACCCACAACCAGTAAACAGTAAAACTGAGATTAGCATTCAGGCTGTCTGACCCAGAGTTGGTGGAATTAACCACAATGGTACTGCTGATATGGAAGATAAAGACTAAAAAGCACAGGACTAGCTTCTCTTCGTAATTTGTAAAACAGTAGAGAAACGAAAAGATGCTAACATCATTACCTATGACAGTTATCTGTTCCCTAAAGCCACCCCTCATATCCATCTCCATGGAAAACACCTTAATTCAGGGCCATCATGTCACCCCTAGACAGCCTCTTGTGTGCCCAATTAGCCTCCACATTGCCATAGGAGAAATCTTTTAGGAAAATGGATCCTCTCTTGTGTCTCCCCTACTTGAAAACTCACTAGCTTCCTATTTCCTTTGGGAAAATGTCCATGGGTCCCAGGGCCATGTTTCTAGGCTCTCCTCCATCATACGGCCACCTCTTCAATCTTATCTCATCTGCTTCTGCACCACCCCTCACAATTTCTGCCCCTGCTACACTGGACCACATCCAGACCTGCGACTAAGCAATGCTGTTTCCTGACTCTGTGCCTATGCTCACATGCTCTCCCTGGCTGGAGTAGTTTCTCTTCCCTTTATGTATGTCAGGGAACTCCCCAGCCAGGATACCCCCTCTTTAAGATCCTCTCTTTCCCTCCACCCTGGGAGTTCCAGTCCTTCTTCGAGCTGCTTTTGTACTAATTATACACCTCTGTATTTTGCATGCTGCATATGTCTCCACACCAAACTGGGGCAACCCGAGGGGAGAGATTCTGTCTTAATCATCTTTGGGGTCCCAGAGCCTAGAATAAGGGTTCAATAAGTGCTTGTCAAAATGAATTTAGCTGACTTCTCTGATTATTCCTCACTAGTTCCCAATCAAGATAATAAACTGCCTGCTCCGGTAGAGACAGTGTGTTTTTCTTTATTGCTTTCCTCACCGACTCCTTTTCTCTCTCTCCAGACTCTCCCCTCCCCTCCAATACACTCCAAAGAAGTGAGAAAGCAAGAAGCTGAACAAAAAAGTAAACTCAAAAGCCCTATCCAAATGCCAGTTTGTGTTGTTTCTTCTGTGTCTGTGAGGGAGAGACAGAGAAGCAGAGAGAGAGGCAAGGGGAGAGGGGCGAGGGCATGCAGCACTGTGGGTAGACGTGTCCCCATGGGGCAGGATCTCACACTGTGTCTAATGGCAAGCCTACTCTGGGGGACAATGTGGACGGGGAGCAATAGATTGACTGCTGTGTGTACCAATTTCAAATTGCTAGCTACACCCTTAGCTAACACTAGTGTTTCATGTTGCAAATCCAGTGTTACCACATGAAATAGTCAGCAAGTACACCTCTGCCAGAGATGGAGTAATTTGTTATCGGCTGGAGTGAGAAACTGACACAGTTAGTTCCCAGAGATGCTTTTATTCAGATGTGCAGTCTTTCCCAGATTAACCATGACTGTTCTGGATCTCCTCAGCGACAAGCACTCTGAGCAATGGCTACTTGGCCAGTGTTACTGCATTTTTAAAATAATTTTTTAATTGATTTCAGAGAGAAAGGGAGAGGGAGAAATATATAAAACATCAATGATGGGAGAGAAAGTATTACTGCATTTTTGAAGGTGTTCTCCTATTGGCTATCCAAACAATTCCCAACTTTCACATCTTCCCTGTTACATGATGGTAGTACAGGAGGCAATTTGGAGAGTAGCCGGGTTCAAATACAGTTAAAAAAGGTATCTGCTCCCCCAACCCCGCTGCCCTTTTGTCTTCCGCCAGTGTGTTCTGCTAAAATAATCTGAACATGTCACCCCATTTAAATTTCCTCAATGATCCCTATTGTATTCAGGTTGAAGTTCAAGCTTCCTAGACTAGCAAGTGTGCCTATGTGTATGGTCTGCTCCTGATTACCTGTCCGACTTTTGGATTCTAAAACACCAAACTACTTGCCAATTTCTGCACATATTGTTTTTGTCTCCATGTCTTTGCTCAAGCAGGCAGTTGCTTCTGCCTGGAGTACCCTTTCCTTCATGCCTCACCCTCACCCACTTTGTTCAGCAAGCTTTACTTATTATTTAAGACTTAACTCAGGTATTATCTCCTCTAGCTTCTTCTAACCCTCTGGATTAATTTCCTTCCGGCTCTCAAAGTGCTTTTACATTTCTCCCACCGGTGTTACCATGATGCAGGAAGTCAGAGACCACAGTGCTCAAGAGCAGAGGAAATGCCAAGGAGAGTGATAGGAGTGCTCTGCCCCAAATGCATGTACATAGGGTATGTAAAATAAGTAAAAAAAACAACAACAACGCACTAAAAGTTTGATGTACCTGCAATTCTAAACAGTCTCAATGATAAAATACTTTTCCTGAGAAGGGCAGCTCACCCCACTTCCATCCCTGGTTGCTGGGTCTGAAGTGAAAACACTTAGCGCCATCATTTAACATCATCACTCACATCATCTGTAGAGACCGTGGGCACATTCCTCAATTTTCTGTTCCTCAGTTCTCTCCTCAGTAAAATGGAAACAAGAAAACTATCTTCTTGATTAGTTTGTGTGATGATTGCATGAAAACAATGCATGCAAAACACTTAGAACCATAACTGGGATTAAGCAATCATTCCATAAATATGAACTATTTGCTGATGAGTCTATACTCTTTCCTTGGGTCAAAGCTCCCTCGCTAGCTTAACACTCTTTGGGCTCTGTCTTGCTCACTGTTACACATACTCTGCCTAGCATAATAAGCATTTGTTGAACGAGCAGATGGGTCTCATTCATCTCTTTTGGCTAAGTGCATTGCAGACTATGTAAATTGGAAATAGGTGCTCAATAAATGCTTGTTGGATGAATGGGTAGTTGAATAAGAGAACAGTTCATTAGAGAAGAAAAAACTTGTAAAAGGAGTTACATGTGGCCCTAAAGAGAACAGAAATGAACAGGTAGAAGGGGCACAGAAAGTCAATGGTGGGAGTGAAGAGATACAGAGTTACCTCTTCTTGAACTCTTTCAGAAGATTTGGTATAATGAAATGTAGATCCATGAAAACTGCAGCAGCAGAGCAGCTAATTCCATGACTTGTAGAACCCTAGATAAGAGAGAGGAAAATTCGGGACATCATGGGCCCTGGAAAATGGCAGTGGTGAAAGGTTGCTCAAAAGAAAGATTTTCCCATAGGCTGAGCCCTACATTAAGACCAGAAACAAGGCTGTGAAGAGGGAAACTGAGATCTTCCTGTTTCTTATTCCAGTCCCTGTGTGAATGCTAGATTTTGTTTATTTGGTCTACAAAGTTCATTACTATAGCTCCTTTAATCCAGTCCTTGAAAGATACATGACTAACATATACCAGCATAAGAATTACTCTCAGATTTTCCATGGTATGACATTATCAAACCCAGTGAGGGATGCAGACAACTCTAGATTGGAGCCATTAACAGAAGAGATGAAGATTGCACGTTCAAAATAGTAACTCAGTAATGTTTAGAATTTCCTTCCAAAATATCACCTCATTAATTTTTAGCTGTAATTAGTAGGAAAAATAGACCATGTCTGGGTTCTGGGAAAACTCTGCTAGACCATTTGTCATCACCAGGATTCCAAAGGGCCTCGTAGACTGAATTCAAACCAACAAAATAAGATTCAATGTACAAAGTCCAAAGCTTAATTGACATTTATATCAGACAGAAAAAGCCTGCCCAAATAGTCGCCATTCCAACTGTGATCCTGATGTTTCCACCTAGTGGCCCAAATTCTGGCCTCATGTGGCCAGGAAGAGTAATTTACTTAGTGTGTGTCAAAACTCACCAGTGAAGTGATCACTCTTACATGCTACCAACCCAATCTTCTATGGCTTATCTTTTCCAGAGGTATATATCTCCAGTTCCTTCAGCTAGTTCTTACCTAACACCATTTTCTGTCACCTTTTGCAATTTAAATCATAAAAGTAGTAGCTTCTAAAATGTTTTGGGCTGATTTATGTTCTTCTAATATCATTCAAATGCTCCTAGAATGTGAAGAATCATCTAAGATATTTTATCTGATCACCTATTCAATGAAATACTTTCCTCCACAGTCATTCTGTATGAACATCAAATGCTAATACGAGGTCACTATCTTCCAAAGCACTTGTTGGAGAGAATGAGCAGATGGGGTGTTGGTTCTCCTGCTGTTACAGAGAAACCCCAAATAATAGTGGCTTTAATAATCTAGTGGTTTATTTTTCTGGGTAGGTGGCCCAAGTCTGATATGGCAGCTCTGTAATCACAATGGACCCTGGTCTCTCTATCTTTCACTCTGCTCTCTTCAAAATGCAGCTTCCATTTCATGGTACACAGTGACCTTTCTAGCTCATATTACCCTATGAGTTTACTTCTCCACTAACAAGAAGAAGAGAGGAGGAAGTGAGGAAGCACATCCTTTTCTTTTGGGGATGGTACCAGAAGTTATATAACCATTCCTGCCCAATTCCAGTTAACCAGAACTGAGTTCCACACATGGCTAAAAGAAAGTCTTTATTCTAGACTATCACAGGCTTATCACACACACAAAAAAGATTCTATAATCATAAAAAAAAAGAGATAATGGATATTGGAGGACAACTGGTAGCTTTTGTCATACATGCTTCAAAACTCTTCCCCATCCTATCTAATAAAAGAAAAACATGCAAATTGACCATACCTCCGCTATGCCCACCAGCGAATCAGAGCAAATATGCAAATTAACCCAATTAAAGATGGCAGTGGCCACCGAGCTGGGTTCTTGGGGCTTGGGTCCTCCTGCAATGGAGGAAGTCAAGCTTCCTGCCTGCCCTGGCCAGCCCTGGCCTCTGCTCAAGGCTACAAGTTTCAATTATAGAAGATAAATAAATCCCATATACCTGCTTCCAACCGGCCTTGGCCTCCACTCAAGGCTACAAAGTTTTAATTATAGAAGATAAATAAATCCCAGATATTTGCTTCTACTCAGGAGGCACAGAAAAAAAGAAAAAGAATAAAAGGAGGGGCTGGGAACTTGGGTTGCCAGGGGGTGATCAGGCCAGGATGGGACAGCAGTTGTGGGTGATCAGGCTGGTGGGGGGCAGGGCCATTGGGGTAAGCAGACCAGCAGGGGGGCCAATTGGGGGTGAGCAGACCATCAGTGGGTGTCAGTTGGAGGTGATCAGGACAGTGGGGGGGTGCAGTTTGGAGTGAGCGGGCCCCCGGGCGGGGGGCCGGGGGGGGGCAAGCAGGCCAGCAGGCAGAGTGTTTAGGAGTAATCAGGCAGGCAAGCAGACAGGTGAGTGGCTGCAGCCAGCAGTCCCAGATTGTGAGAGGGATGTCCAACTGACGGTTTAGTCCCGATCCCTGTAAACCAGCAGTAGGACATCCTTAGAGGGGTCCCAGATTGGAGGGTACAGGCTGGGCTGAGGAACAACCCCCTGCTGCATGAATTTCATGCACCAGGCCACTAGTTTTTAGATAAAATTGTCTCTGTTGTTTTTTCAACTGAAAATAATCTATTTTCTGCAAATAAAATAAACATATCTTCTCCAAAAAATTAAATACAATTTCATAGATCTTCCTCTTACTAAATCTTTACTTGCCAAGAAGAGCAAGCCTCCATTTCTTCATTTCTTCTGTAATGAGGATTCTGTATACTTCTGTATCCCATCACATTTCTCGTCACCTTTTTACTGTTTCATCAGTTTAGAGTTCTTGTTCTATTCCTCAAGACCACATTTATCAATCACATTCTATAAATAAGTATTGATTACTGATATTTTCCCAAAACTAAGGTTGGCATTGCCAATAACTCAAAGAAGATATCATTTTTAACCTCAAGGAGCTTAGAGTTTAGAGCCATATTAAATAATTCATTCATAATGACCTCAGTCAACCCAATTCTGGGTATTTTTCATAAGAATAACAATGTAGTCATGCCTACACTATTCAGAACTTAGATAATTGACTGTTTTATTAACTTGACATCCAGCTATGTTGTACCTCACCTTGGTTTTCAGCCCATTATTTCATCAGTTGGAATCTGGATTCTGTCCCTGAATATTACACCACCACTCCCAATTTTATGCATTTTGAAAATTTCCCTTTGATAGATATTCTCAGAGAAACAGCTAACGAGTGATTTGCTGGAACCCATTACTTACAAGAAAGTAAAAGAAACTATAAATACTTTAAAATCAGTATTTTTTTCTCTTATTGCATTCTTTTTTTTCTCCTTTTGTTAAAGTTGCTGTAATATGGTCCTGGCAGCTGGAATGGCTGTGCAGGTAGTTAGCCAATGCCAGCTGAATGCAGCCCAGAAGGTTTCAAAGTCCACTGGCAAGCTAGTGCCAGCGATGCTCCATATTAGTAGCTGGTGATGTTGGCACAACTCTAGGAATTATGTGAACTCATCCTGTTTTGTGAATTTCATCCTCATCAACAGAGGATTCCCCCATGCTCCACCTCCTCTTCTGAAAAGAAATGCAAATTAATGTGATTTATAGCTTGGAAAGTTTTCAAATTCTCAAAAATTGTATATTTCCTCTGAATAAGAACCAACCAGAAGTTGCAAAATTCTTATCATAAAAGAGCTTAATGTCAGACATGGGTCTACTCTTTTCAACTAAAACCTCAGACTTGCAGAGTAGAAGCCAAATATGTCTTATCCCACTGTTTCCACTTCTTTGTATTATCACAATCATTCCCTATTCATGTCATCCATATCACAGAGGGAAGGAAGTGGTTAAGCCCAATCCCTCACACATACCCCAGAACCATTTAATAGTACTATGTGAAAGATGGCAGCCATGATTTCAACAATGGAGGAAATTCTTTGAGTTTATATTCCCATCTATAAATTAGTGATTCCCACTACAAAATATAAATAAGCAGGAAAATAGATCCTCTCATCATTCCCCTTTGAGAAAAAACAGATACAAAGGTAATAAATAAGTGTGAGAGAAAAGGAAAGGAGAGTGGGAGGAAAGAAGAGAGGGAGAGAGGAAGAGAGAGAGGGAAGGAAGAAGGGAAGGACGAAGGAAGGAAAAGAGGGAGGGAGAGAGGGAGGAGTCCCAGATTGTGAGAGGGATGTCCAACTGACGGTTTAGGCCCGATACCTGTAAAACAGCAGTAGGACATCCTTCAAGGGGACCTAGATTGGAGAGGGTGCAGGCTGGCCTGAGGAACACCACCCCCCTGCCCCCCATCGTGCATGAATTTTGTGCACCAGGCCACTAGTTTTTAGATAAAAACTAAAGGAAGAGATAAAGGGAGGGATGGAGGGAAGGATGAAAGGAGGAAGGGAGGGAGGGATGGAGATCTGTGGAACTAGATAGTAAGTGAAGGAATTACCCACTCTCTCTCTGATAAGAGAATGGGAAAGGAACTTGGCAGAGAGCATTCAGGGTGAAAGTACATCCTTTCACTGCAACTAATAAAAGCTCTACAATTTAGGTGACCTTTGAGCAGCAACAGACAGAGAGAGAGAAAAGTTCCTACAAATAGAAATAAATGCCTCATAGAAGGAAGTGACATCCCAGAGCAGACCTTCTTGGGGCAAACACAGCTGAGTACATTCAATATCCTTGATGGTGACCTGCAGTCAACCTCATGTCCCTTGAGGCCACACCCAACAGAACCAGGATAACTCATTCATGTTGAACACTTACAATATACCAGACACTGTGCAATAAAATCATTAATCGAGACAGGAACGTATCAGTAGCAATTCTCTTTGCAGCCCACATTGATAGATGCAAACCAAAAATGCAACTAAGACTGATTTCCAAGGAAGATGGGCACTTAAAGAACATTGCTCTGTCAGGGCATGCTTGGGCAGGTTTCATGCCAGTTACAGTCACATAACACTGTTACTTAATTTTTTCCCCTTACTTCACACAGTATCTAGGAGAAGAGAAATTAGAGAATAACATTTATGAATAGTACAGGATTCCCTCTCCATGACATGAAGTTTCTGGTAGCAACAAAAGCAAAAAAATGAAACTGGATTAGGGGTCATGAGACAGCTTTCAACTTCACTGATTATTAAATAAGAACCTTCATGTAAAACCTTTTGCCTAGAGAAGAATTACTCAAGATACCATAGCTATTGATATTAGAATAGCAAACGCCATCAATGTTTTACTATTTTGGTGTTATTATCACTACTGTTCTATATGATATCTGAGGCCATTGTTTAGCCATAATTTAAATGTATCCCTATTTTTTAGCAGCTCGTTTCTCAGGGATGAACTGGGGGAAATGAAGAAAGAGAATCCTCCTTTCTAAACAAAAGATATAAAGGGGGAAATGCCTATAAAAAATAAAGACTACACCCTTACAATGTATGCTTGAAAAATTCAGCAATCTTTTATATCCACATTCAGAGAAGTAAACTAAGATATCAGCATGGCTGGGCTGGGGCCGTGTCATGCATTGAAGGAGGGAGACTGTAGATTCCAGAATGACCTAGGGGTTGGTGCTTGCATCAAGGAAGGGAAAGATGACAAGTCTGTGAGGTAGGTGGAGAAAATACTTCGGCTTTAAACTCACATGCTTCAAGCCTAGCTAACCTAAAGGCAGCTTAGTTGCAGACAACAGAAGCCATTTTATCTGGCTTAAGCAGAAAGATCTATATTAGAGGGCAGTAAATAGCTCACGGAACTTACTGGATGGCCAGGGCAATAAGATTGAAAGCTCCCCAGCCTGGAATTATATTGCTGGGAGAATTGTCCAACCACCTCACTGAATTTATGTAACAGATACCCGATTGCTGTTGTCACTTGCTGCTTCCCCAGCCTTGACAAAAGGGACCAGAAAGTAGAACTTGCACCATAGATGTGCCACGAAAACCAAATGCTTCTGCAATAAGGTCTGATCTCACACAAGTTCTCTAAGCCTCCCACAATCGGATTGGCTTAGCAGAATCTGGGCAACCTTTGAAATCTTAGCTGCATGCTAAATCCAGAATGGATGTTTCAGTTTTCCAGACTCTATAATACAGGAACGTATAAGAGAAAGGCCCTGGAAGCTAGTGTTGAGTAAATTAATCTGTAGCATCCATCACCTTGACTTCAGCTTTGGACATTGGGTAGTTTTTTAAGGCATTTGGCTATTAAACCCAGGAATCCCTTTTCATGCCAAGTGGCCTGGTATTGCTGTAGGACTGTGGAATAGCCTCAGAAAATTAGTGTTACCATGATCCTGAGGAACAGAAATCAGAGAAAAGCATAGAAACTTGTCATTTTACTGAACTCATTTTCATACATGTCTCCACACTCACAGAGTCTAGTCTCAGAGTGTCCTTATTCCTATAGAGGTTTGCCTCCAAGAGCTTATTATTTAAGTCTGAGAGCTGTGAAGCCAGAAGGAAGCTAGAAACTCCTTTCTGGCTTTGTGAACTTGAGGGGCACAAGGAAAGCTGAGAGTGAGAATATAATGAGACTTAATTAAGAAATGCATTAAAATTTTAGCTACATTAGCATATTGTCAAATTCAAGGTGCTGAAAATATATAAATCAAAAGTGAATTCATAATCATTCAATTGCCTGTGTGTGGAATCCCTTGCTCAGTTTCAGGAGTAAGGTTATGGGACCTAGAAATCTGCTTACGGGTGTCTCCAAGGAGATGGCATTAGAACATTTACACATGGTATACCTTGTATTTAGAGGCAAGCTAGCCTCTCTGCTATCTTTCGCATGGATCTTTTCTACCCTAGCAAAAAATGTGAAGACCAATTTCAGGCATATGGAAGTATTTTTACCTGGTAAATTATATGGGAACCAGGGAGAACAAGAAAGATTTGTTAATACTTCCAGTTTAAAAGTAACTTTTCAAATTCTATTAGGACACTTAAATCCCCCTGTATTCAACTAAAATCAACCAACATTTATTGAAAACCTACTATGTACCTAACTCCTCTTAGGTGTCTTCTCATATGTTATATCATTTAAATTTTAGAACAATCTTATTAGGTAAGTTATTTTAATTTTGCTTTGCGGCTGAGAAAACTAAAGTTCCAAGAGATTGGGTTAATGAGCAAGGAGGAAGTAAAGGCAGGGTTTTCTTACAGCAAACCCAGTCTGCTTTCCATCCTACCACTCTCCTTAATTAATACAAACAACCTACTACATCTTCTAGCAAAACACAATTTTATCAAGGACATTATCTCATTGGATCCTATTGACAGCACTCAAGGCCTGGTGGAGAATGATGCTGCCATTTCACAGTGGGAACACAGAAACCCCAGAAAATGCGGTAACGCTTCACAGGTCCCAAAGCTCACCGCAGCAGAGCCAGCATTTGAGCCTTCTCTTCTGATTCCAAACATATGTTCTACTTACCACCTCAGAGTGTAGAAATGGGGAGTTAACATCACTTTGGACCTACTTATGATACTCTGCCAGACATTTTACATACATGAGTCTTAATCCTCACCACAACCCTGAATACTAGGAAGTAGATCCATTGTATAGATGTATAAATAATGGCTTAAAAGAAGTTGAAGTTAATCAGAGTTGGTACTGATTAAAACCCAAATCTGTGAAATACTAACATAATTACACATACACACACATACACAGACACAAACACAAAGACACACACACTGTCATTCGAAGTGTAGAAACTGTGATAAGAAAGTACAAATAGCTATTATCAGAACTTTCTATTTGGAAATTCCTAGTTTTTAATCACAAAATTGTTCTAAGTCACTATCTTAAGTATCAAAATATAACAAGCGAATGTAGTAAAACAAACAAAAAAATCTCTCAAAATAATCAAGATTATACTTGAAAGAAAAAGAAACTGGTTGTCTCATTCTAAAAGCACTTGGCCATATCTATGAATGTCTACCAGCAGGATAACTTCAGTAACTATGTCCTTCATGCCATTTACCCAGAGTCATTCTTAGAAAGTGATATCCTTGGAGATCAAGTTATGAACAGAAATGTAGACTCAATGAGGCCCTGTGCTCAGAACTACTTGCAAATGGATAGAAAATTGGGTAAGTAGAAGAACTTGTGTACTGACTGAGAACAGCATGCCAACCAATACTTTCGAAGACATTCTGAAAAGCACAATTGCTATAAAATACATGAGATTTTACCTGAGAAGGAGCAATAAAATATTTTCTTTGTTAACCAATAGCTCAGTAGGTAAGAATAATAGTCATTAAAACTTATATGTATTTCTACAGCTTACAAAATATTTCACACATAAAGTTCACTTTCTTCTGTTGTTTTATGGATCTCTTAAAAACTATTCAATTCCATATCATTATCAAGAAGTAACATCAGACCATATGATATACATCAAATTTGGGTATCTTTCCATTAAGGTGCCTCTTCATATTAGTCTGAAAACCTAGATTTGATTAATTTTTATTTCTAATATAGAACCCCTGAAGAATTTAAATTCACTTTTTTTTAGTTAGCCATACGTCTGAGTCAGTTTTTGTCAAATATCCATTACCTCATGACTAGGATTTCTATAATTAAATGAGATCAATGAGCATATATGCAAACTGAAAACACCGTGTTAATATTAGTTATCTGTGAGATGTATATCTCTTTTAAATATAGAATACAGAAAAGTGAATGATTTCTCTATAAAAGGGAGAGTTGTCTCATCAGGAAAAGGGTGCATTATTGTCCATCTTGGACACAAATATTCAAAGACAAATACTAATATAATAGAACTTATTTATTAGATACTTATATATTAGACTATATTGCAAACTAGGTTGAAACATTAGAGTTTGATGTTGAAAAGGGCAGTCAAATATTATAGGCCTGGAGGAATTTTAAAGATTCAGTCCATTATAATGTAAAAGATTTACCCAGGTATAAGCCTCTTAAAACATGATCATATGGGCTTCATATATTATAGACTCAGCCCTCCTGATGTCTTCAATCTTTTAAAAGCTGTTACTTAAAAAAACTTTTTAAGGCACTTGGAATCAATATATACTATATTATATTTAAGTAAAGTAGTTATGTATTGGATGCCTGCTAAGTGACAGGTGACTGTAATAATCCATTATTATCGCCTTTGTACAGATAAGGAAACTGAGATGTAGACTAATTAAAATACTTGTCTAAGATGATGAAGATAATAATAAATACGTACACATTAAGATCAAATATTCCAATGTTTTGTCCTATATTCATTGTTTCCAAGTGTTTCTGTAAATTTCAAAATAGACCAAGTTATGGATCCTGATGGCAATACTAAGTCTTTTTTCTTTTTATTAATGCAATTATTTTAACATTTGTTTACACTTAATTTCTCAATCACTATTTTGCATCTCTATTTAAAGATTCAATTACTAAAATCAACATAACAAAGAGATTTCAGATGGTAAGATGTCCTCTTCTTTCAGATATCACTCCCAAAGCAACCAGAAACTTGAACAACAAAATTCAGTCATTTTTTGGCAAAACCTAGAAACATCTATAATCCCAAACTACGGTATATGATTAAGAGATATCAAGATGTGGGATTAGCACAGGAAAAGAGGCCCACAGGAGCCAATCTTAAACATGTCAGGAGAGCACAATCACTCAAACAGATGGTGCTCTACAGAAAGCAAAAAATAAAGCAAAACAAAAAAACAATAATTATGTCTTCGAAAAAAAATTGGAAAGAGATGCCCAGTTAATGAAGAGTAGCAGGAAATAAGCAAGGATACAGACAGACGTGACATTTTTGCATGAAACAGTCTATTGATGAATCACAATGGGGGAAAAGTCAAAGATGAAAGATATTACCATGTATAAAGACTTATATAACTGTCTCTCACATACAACACACACAAGGAGACAGAAAAAGTGAAAGAGACAGAGGCCTTATGCTTCCCAATTCAACCTATAGACATATACTGGTTTGTAATGTCCTTGGTTCCTTTCCACTAAATTTCCTACACATGCAACCCAGGAACTGAAGAATTTCTTTCATTCAAAAGTAAGCAATATTTAAAAAGAGCCAAAGATTCTTTAAGAAAAAAAAAGGAAGAAATGAGAAATACTGCTTTTCTCTCCTTACCAAAAAAAAATTTAAAAAGCACGTATATGTAAGACTTACTAGAAAAAGTTAATAGGCAAATACAGGACCATAGAAAACCTAGGACATGTTTGGAAATAGTGAAAACCATGTTTGAGAAAATGGGAGGCCTTAGCCTGACTCCCAAAGGCTCATTCAACATTCTTTATCAATTTGCTCATAACACTCATCTTCGTTTCTTTTACACTTAGAGCACTGACTTCTTTTCTACAAGAGAAAGAAAATAAAAGAGTGTGGGAGAAGAATAGAAGGGTAAAGAAGAAAAGGTGTCAAGATAAAAAAATCTTAAGAGATTGAAAATGGAGTTCATTGGAAGGGAAAGTGTTGCAAACTTAAAAATTAAGAAAAATAAAGATGTTGATTTTCATGTTGTTGATGCAGAAACAGAAAAAAAAATAAATGTAGAAAGGCAGTTGCTTCCTTAGGACCCATGATGGGTAATCAGACACTAGGAGATAAAAGGACTAAAGACATATTAAATAACTGTTTCTCATCTGCAATTACAAATGAAGAAAGTGGATACTCAGACAAACCAAGGATCAGGTTTCCAGGAATGAAAGATGAGGGCAGATAAAAATCAGAGTGGAAATGAAAGGTCTTTGGAAATTAAGAAGACACCAAGATCTCACAAAAGCATGCAACCTATAAAGGGAAGAGAAACCAACATGTGGGCAAGACTTGGCAGACCAGCTCTTGAGTTCATTCATCACAGTTCACTGAGTCTGGCAAAAGCTGTCTCCTCTCTGAATGGAGTGTACACACAGGGATGAGAACAGAAACCCAGAGACTGCTTATCAGCTCAGAGCAGCAAGGTTGCAGGCTTCCACCTCTATCCCAAGAGAAGGCCTATCTCAGGATCCATACCTTATCTTAAGTTAATATTTGACCAGGCTTTTGTCTTTTGTCTCCCTTGAAGCTCAATTCTGTAATGTGCTAGAAAGATGTCTAAAGGGACAAAAAAAATTCTTCCCTCCTTCCCTCCTTCCCTCCCTCCCTCCCTACCTTCCTCTCTCCTTTCCTCCCGCCTTTCCACTCTCCTTCCCTTCTTTCCTTATTTGGACAAACATCTATTGGTTACCAACTATGTGCCTGGTACTCTGCTAAGGACTGATGAAATAAAGATAAATTAGATTAATTATCATTAAGGTATTCCCACTGGGATTGGAAGAATGAAAACAAATAATAGATAAAGCAGACATTGTAAAGGGTTAGTTGTAGATGGTAGGGATATTTGCTTTTGCTGCCCATTGCTTTACATTTTTCTGTAATTTTGAAAACCTTTATAACTCATTGTTGAAAAAATAAATTCTAATGCAATGTGACAAGTGCTTATCGGCACTTAACCCAAAGTAAGAAGGCCATCACTTTTCTAATGATAGCTATTGCATGCAACACAGAGGTCTGTGGTTAAGTCTGGTAAACATTGGGTTAAACATGTTTCTTTACTGCTTCATTTATTAATACCTCTCAGATGCTCTATGAACCTTACTTCAGATATAATGTAGAATTTTCCAGACTTATTTGACTATAGGACTTCCCCCCTGGGGAATTTCTCAGCATTTGTGTTTTAAGGAACAGACAATGGAAGTTGCTAGATTAAGGATTAATTCCTCTGAGCTACTGAACTCTTGCAGAAATGTAATGGGGTCATGTATACTGTACATGAGGACTCCGTTTGCAACTCATAGCCTAAAGAGGAGTGGAGTTTACTTGGTCAATACAGTCATTTATAGCACACAATCCAGTATGATAGCATAATGAGCATTCACAGAGATACTGGGAGATGGCCTTATAAGATACAAAGAACAGAAACAGTGAAATAAATTGATTTTAAAAACCTATGACTTATACTTGAAATGCACAAGCAACATCTAAGGACTTTGAAAATATTTAGTTAAGTACCCTGAAATGAGAAAGGAGCATTTCAGTTCAGACTGGCATACAGAAGAGGCAAAGCAGACCCTGAAGAGCACAAGCTAAAAGACACAGTTTGCCCCACTGGCTTAGTCTCCTCATGAAGGAGGATGAGGTGAACATCAGAGCCCCACAAAACAGTATTCAGAATTATACCTGAGTAGGACCGTGTAGTAAAATCTACAGAACTCCCTACAAGAAGACAAGTCCTTCCGTTCTTTCTCACAGTCCTAAAATAAAAAAACCCACATGGGTCATATGTGAGGTGGGCATATGTCTACACTGGTAGGAACCTGCCAACATTCTCTGTTAAATTTTGCTCCACAGAGTGGGTAAACTAGGTGAACAAGTGACTTCAGAAATGCTTTCTCAGCAAGCCTAACTTCTGTCAGTGCTATATCTTACTTTATAAGAGAAGTATTACAACTATTACACTTTGTTATAGTTATTTATCTTTTCACATAACTATGAGAACACTTTCCATAGTTACTAAAAATTATTTGGGTATGTACTGGCTTCCCTAACTAAATGGTGAGCTCATTGAAGATGGGGCTGTATTATTTTTTATTTTTGTATTCTACGTGCAAATTCCGAAGGTCCTAGTGTGGCATTCTAAAGAGCTTGAATGTTATCCCAAGAGCGCTTTTAAACAAGGTCAGTTTTTAATAGGACTAGATTTGCATTTAGAAAGCCCTTTGGCTGGATGATGGAAAGTAGATTAGAGGCAGGAAGCCAGGTGGCAGGGCAAGAAGGCTACTGCAATTGTGCAGGTGAGATGGGGGAAAGAGCTGAAACTAGGGCACTGGCCTAGAAGAGGAAGCAGTCATTGGGTTTTAGGGGGTAGAATGGGCTGAGTTTGGTAATCATGAGGTGCCAGAGATGAAGATGGTGTAGCATAATGAGCATTCACAGAGATGTGTCTAATGTTGGTGATGCCAGTGACTGCAAAAGGAACTGCTGGAAGGAGAAAGCAGGCTGGGAGAGAAAAGATTAACATGTTTAACACAAACAGACCTTTTTTTTTTTTTTTTTTTGAAAGCTAGGTACTGTGGAAATACCGAGAAACAGAGATAGTCTCTAATTCACCACCAGGCTAGATTCCAACTGTTTATGAGTCAATTTCTTAGAAATTGAAATGTCTGATTTTCCCCAAAAGGAGCAACACTATAGATCCTGATATAGGGCCTGTAGCTATTTCTCCCCCAGTGGCCACAGAGTATGCTATCATTTCTGTAGGAGGAAGGGCAACGTTGAGGAAAAAGCCCTAGGTACCTGAGAAGAAAGCTTAGGACCAAGGCCATTGGCTAGTCTCATCATCTACTTCCGTAGTTTGTTTATCAGTAACATGAACATTGAAGATAATTCTCTACCCACCTAGGAGGGTTGTTTTAAAGCTTAAGGGACACAGTCTATAGGAAAATATTTTGTGCACTGCAGCTTGTCTTTAAAGGCAAAATTTGAAAGCAGCCAGTCAGTTATCTGGTCCTCCTATAGGGCAAATAGCTGGATAGCTGGGCTTGAAATGCAGAGTTTATCCTTTAAGTGTGGAAACACTTTTTCTAAAGTATCAACCACTTTATTAGCATTGAAAGCTTTCTATAATATTTCTTCTTTCAAGAGCACACTGAATATGAGGCTGGGATTTAAAAACTAGTGATTGAGTGAACTGTCGAGTGAATTTTATGACCTTATCCTCATGTGGCCACTTCTCCTTCTCCTCCACTGGTTCTTCCTCATCTTCTAGATCTCTTAAATGTGAAAGAGCCCGAGGACTTAAACCACAGAGCTATTCACTGTCTATACCCAAGTGATCTCATTCAGTCCCATGGCTCTGAATTCCATCCATATACACATGACTTTTAATTTTAATCTCCAGTCTTAGCTTTTTCTCCTAGAACTCCAATCTCCTATATCCAATTGCCTATTCAATGTCTTCTTTGTATGCCTTATAAATATCCTAAATTTAACATGACCAGAAAGATTGTTGATTTTCACCCATGCCCTAACCTTAGATTACTTAATTTCAATAAAGGTTAGCACCCTTTGGCATCTGCTCTGATCTAAATCCTTAAGAGTCAGCCAAGACACCTTTCCTTTTCTCAGAGTCTATATACAATTTATCAGCCAACACTGGCTGTTACACCTCCAAAGTCAGTTCATACTCAAACCACTTCTCGCTGTCTCAGCTGCTACCTTCCTGGCCACACCACCATCATTTGTCCTAAAGATGATCACAAGAGCCTCCTAACTTTCCCTCCTATAATCTATTTCCCAAGGAGTGACCAATATGGCCATGTTTGCAGTTCATTTAAACTAAAAGTCTGTAACCTAGAGTCAAACAGCCTAAATTTAATCTCGGCTCTGCCTTTACCATGCTTGGTCCAGGAAAAATTACTTAACCTTTCTGTACCTCAATTTTCTCAAATGTCCTTTTTTTCTGACATAAAACGTAGCATGTGGTATTATAAAATATTTACTTTTACTTAAATGATCTACTTGTGCCTCTATTTCTTTTTTCATGTTTCCTTTGTTATTTAAGAGGTTTTCATTTTTTTTTTTTTTGGTCTAATAGCTACTATCATATGATGCCCATTTTATCATTTTCCTTAAATAGGCTCCTACTATTTGATTTTTCATGTTTAAACATATACCCTGACTCTCACATTACCAATGGGTTAATCATTAAGCTCTTTTTCTTTTTAAATGTCTTTTTTCTCCTTTATTTTAATATTCTACTTCTACTGTGTAAAAGTGTATGATAATTATAGCACATTCTTCTATAACTTTGTAACCTTGTTTTGGTTTTAGACCTTGTCCATTTTAAGTCTGAAATCCACAGTTAGATATACTCATTGCTCACCAATGTGTCATATTTTCCTCAGTCACAGCCTACTTGAATGAAGATCATCCTCTATTAGATTCCTCCAGAAGAGCTGATAAGCTGATAAGTGCAATATTTCCAGAATTCTTTCATGTTTAAAATTATTTTTCTTAAACTTAATCTTTAAGTATAAGTTGGCTAGATATAAAATCCCTCACTAACACTTTATTTCCATATGTTCTTTAAAGACAGTGTTCCATAATTGTCTTTCTTTGTATTTTGTTGTTTAGAAATCCGATGCCCTAATTTTTTTCAAGGACTTTGTTTTTTCTTTGCCTGTATATATGTCCATATGATATTTTATAATTTATTGTTAAAAGCT
Source organism: Lasiurus cinereus (assembly GCA_011751065.1). Lineage (NCBI taxonomy): Eukaryota > Metazoa > Chordata > Mammalia > Chiroptera > Vespertilionidae > Lasiurus > Lasiurus cinereus. Next base: position 4,993,961 of record JAAGEH010000226.1, read on the forward strand.
TTGACATATGAGTTGACTGTTCCTAGTGCTGCTGTAAAAAATAACCAGAAAATTAGTGACTTAAAACAATGCAACTCTTCTTCTCAAGTGCACTTGGGACATTTTCAAAAACAGACCATATATTGGGTTACAAACAAAGTCCCTCAAATTCAAAAACACTGTAATCATATCAAGCATTTTTTCAGACCACAATAGCATAATATTAGAAATAAACTATAATGAAAACATTCAAAAAAATTCAAACACTTGGAAGCTGAATAGCATGCTATTAAACAATGATTGGGTTATCAATGGGATCAAAAAAGAAATTAAAAACATTCTGGGGGCTAATGACAATAAAAACAAAACAATGCGAATGCTATTGGACACAATGAAAGCAATCCTGAGAGGAAAGTTCATAGCTCTACAGGCCAACCTTAAAAAAAAACAACACACACACACACACAAGAAAAATGATAATAAATCACCTAACTTAACAACTGAAATAATTATAAAGAGAGCAACAAGAAAAGCCCACAGTGAGCAGAATGAAGGAAATAATAAAGATTAGAGCAGTCCTTCTCAGACTATTCCAGAAAATTCAAGAAGAAGGAACACTTCCAAACTCCTTCTACGAAGCCAGCATCACCCTAATACCAAAACCAGATAAAGATAACACAATGAAATAGAATTATAGACCAATATCCCTCAGAACATAGATGCCAAAATCCTCAACAAAATTCTAGCAAATTGGATCCAGCAGTCAGAAAGATCATACACCATGACCAAGTAGGATTTATCCCAGGGATGCAAGGATGGTACAATATCAGCAAAAGGACAGAGAGAGAAACAATTTTTTGGATAGTGAAGACAGAGAAGAGAGAGGTGTCTGTAGACTTGGAGCAGGGGATTGGAAATTAGATATATAAGTGAGGTGAAATTTTAACAGGGATTAAAAAGAATAGAAAAAATATAAAGTAGTAAAAGGGAAGAGAAACAGAACAAAAGGGGAAAAGTTAGGAAGAGAGTGATGGCATAAAAGTAGAGTTTAGGTAGAGTAAAATGATGCTAAAGGAAAGATGAAATTAGAATGTAGAACTCTAATCCCAAAGTAAAATAAAGAGAAAATAAAGTGATACAGTACTTTTTTTAAAAAAAGTAAAATAGTAGTAGTAATGATAATGATTGAAAATAAAAATATAATAATTAAAAAGGTAAAATCAAGTGAGGAAAAAAGAAAAATAGTTTCTTAATTAAAAGATGGAAAAATAGAAAAATCAAAATCAAAATAATGAAAAAAAAAAGAATGTGCAGTAGTAAAAATCATTCACTTCCTCTATTGATCTGTTTGGCATGCCTGTTTCCCATTTGGGACAGTATTGCAGTTCCCTGTGTTCCATTGGTGCTCAGTATTGTAAGCCACTCCTGGTTTTTAGTTAGACACTGTATCTTAATCTCTTTATTCTTTTCTGATTACACAAGAGTCAATTTGTGAGTCAGCTCCTGGGTGGCAGTGTTTTAGGATTGACCTCTCCGACTATAGGTCCTCTCTAGCCTATGCTTAGATCCTGGTTTCCCTGTGGCACTCAATACCAGTTTGTGGGAGTGGGCTGCCCTAGATCTGATCCTCCAACGTTCACTTTCTGCTCTGATCCCCAGGCTCCAGAAAAACAACTTCCTCCTGCAGTCTCCCAGGTGTCCCCAACTGGGTGATCCTATGTATTGGGCTTAGAAATCAGAAGCAAGGATCTGAAGAGGAAAAAGCACAAGTCTGCACAGTTCCCCTTCCCTGCTCTTGTCCAAGTAGCCAGCACACTTTAATAACTCCCGGCTGTCCTTCTGTATCAGATCAAAATGGGTTGCTTTCTAGAGATCCCCTGTGTTAACAACTCTGAGGACCCCCTTCCACATTCACAGATCACGCCTTGCCTAAGAGCCACAGATTTCTCTAGGTGCAGAGTACCCGGTCCTCCAGCTCCCAGTACTTGCACCTCTCTGTTCTGTGGGACCAGAGACCTCACTTTATCCCAGGTGAAATTTGACCTTTCCGTATGGCATGTAGAGCTACTCTGAATCTGAGTGTTTGTGCCAATTGGGAACCAGTGTTCTGGGGTTTGCAGCTGTTTGGTGGGTGGTGCAGCTATAGATTTTCAGGCTTTCATAAACATCCACTTTTCTCTACAAGATGGTGTAGTCTCCACATCCAAGCTGGAAGCTCAGGGAAAAAAAAACCATCAGCAGCAGTGGGGGCTGCCTGATCAGGGGAGCCCCATCCAGCAGTCTCCCACCTTCTCCTGGAGTAGAGTTATCCTTCAAAGTGCTGGCAGAACTGAGTTCCTTTTGGAGGCTCCAGGAGATAATATCTTGTCTTGCTTATTCGAATCTAGAGGCCATTCACAGTCCTTGGCTTGTGGCCACATGCTTCCATCCTCAAAGCCAATAAGGTCTTGCTCAGTCCTTTTCATATTACCATCTCTCTAGTTCTTTCTTTTCTTCCTCCTCCTTCCACTTACGAGAATATGTACTTGTGATAATCCATGTTAATCTCCTCTAGGTCATCTGATTAGCGACCTTAACTTTCTCTGTAACTTTAATTCCTCTTTGCCATGTAAACTACAATAGTCAGTTTCCAGGGATTTGGATGTGGACATCTTAGGGTGGGAGGAGGCATTATTCTGCTGACTGTGTTCTACTTGTACAGAAATGGCCTTTGTAATATTCTATGCCTTTTACTGGGCTGTAGGTATGGATAATGGGTGGTTTCATTTGATCTTATTAATATGTATGTTTTTTTTGGAGGGCATATGAAGAAATTTGGTTTTAGACAATTACCATTATCCTACAAGAAACTGGAAAGCATCTGCTCAGTATTTCAAAGGCCAGAATATTGTTTCATATCTTCATCCCTTTGTTCCAAACATACTTATTAATCAAAATGTCCTTTACTCTTTGTAAAACCTTAGCTCAAGTGGCATCTTTCCCATACTTCCTAGACAGAATAAATTATTTTTTTCTGAGGCTTCTTTAAGACTTTGCATTTAATCTATCATTTAATTTGCTCTGCTATTACAACTATTCCTTTATGTGCCCCACTAGACCAGGAGATGCTTGAAAGTAAAATATTATTTCTTATTCACTGTTGTTTATTTGCTGCCTAGTATAGCGTATGGCATATGCTCTGCTCTATGATTGTTATTATCTATATTAATGATATCCATTTTATAGATATTATTTATACTGAGCACTTGATACATTATTATTAATGCTCACTAAAATTCAATGGAATAGGTCTTATTATTCTTATCTTTCAGAGGAAAAGATAAGACTGAAAGTGTGTTCAAAGTCAGAGTCAGTAAATAGTGCTATAAACTTTTATCTTAATTCAAGTCTATTTGACTACATACAAATATCAGTCTGTTTTCACTTAATCCCAGTATGTTCTTGGAGAGACAAAACAAGAGTGGAGCACTCTTGGATCAGTCAGCAAAAGAAGATTCCAGAACTCTATATTATTCCCTCTTCCTTCATATTCCAGTAAACTCACATAGTCTCCCTGTAGGCAAAGAACCTCTGCTGAGTGGACAAATATAAAAACTCTCAACTAGAGCATAATGTAAGTAATCTTGGCACTTAACATTTTACTTCGGATAAAAAGAAGCAAGGCCTTGATCATTTTCCCAAGAAGAAAGACTAGATGAACTCTGGAAGCTGTGGAAACTCTGGACATATGCCTGGGCTCATGGAGGCTTTTAAGAAAAGTGATCCTCCTCATATAGATAGCCAGAATGCTCAGAACAGGCCTAGAGAAGGGATATAATTCCTTGTTCTACAGAGCTGACAAAAATTCTGGCCTTGGTTCACAAGGACCAACATTGAAATATAAAGCTGCTGAGTGAAAACCGATTTCCAGGTACAGCCTACTAGGGATCCATAGGTTCCATTGTTATGATGGGAAGATAGGCCTAAGAGGCAGAGAAACCAGACTCATGCTGGCTAACTGGATGCTAATTTTGTGGACTTGGGGATGTATTTCATATTGCAGGTGACAGTTAACTAGGAGAAATCAGAGTAAAGCAAAATCATGAACCTAAAATGAAAGCCCCTTTATTTATGCTTTCAAAAAAAAATGTGAGAATTGGCTGCACTTCTTAAGGGAAATGTTAGCTTTATGGCCCTAGAAAACAATGGTAAGGCAAGTCTGATGCAGATAAAGTTCCTCTATGCTGACCATATGTCCCAAAGACCTAATGTTGACTCCTAGTATAGTGGGGATGAAGACCTGAGTAAAGTCATGTAAAACAGGAAGAAATTATAATTTAGTAGTCTGTGCCACCAAACAATAGGACTGAGGAGTGCCAACTAATATTACTTAAGAGGAAGATACTTATATTCCTGATGTCAGATAAGATCGGATAAGTCAGAATGATCTGAAACAGATGGACTCTGAATGCAACTTTGACCTATATTATTACCTCTCTTACTGACTTTGAGGAAGAAATCAAAACCAAGCCAAAATGGCAGGGTTAATGTATGAGGGCCTGTATGCTGTGAAGGGCCACACAGCTCTGACCTATGTGACAGACAAGACCATAGCTCGAAAGGGCCACTCCCACTAAAATACAATGATGATGTGGTAACTCCCATTGAAACTAACAAAGATGAAACCAAATGAAAACAAAACAAAAAGAATAAATCTCCCATTAGACCCACAATTCCTTCCAATCACTCCAACATTATTCTAAGAGTGATGAACTGACGTTCTCACTGTCTCTTATTTCCCTATCATCTGTTCTCTAATGAAAATACTCCAGGCAAACTCTCATCCCCACCACTCCATCCAAACTGTCTTATAAGGGCCACCAGTGCCTACTGCCTTGATGAAGACAATAAATAACTTAGTCTCAAGCATGCTTGACTTCTCAGTAACATTTAGCGGAGTTAATTTTCTTCTCCCTCTTGAAATACTTGTCTCTCTTGTCTTCTGGAAGAGCACATTTCCCATTTTGTTTCATTTTTGTTGTTAGCCTGTTTGTTGCTTTATTAGCTTTGCTGGCTGTTCCTTCTCAGGCTTTTTTGCCAACTCCTCCTCATTCTTACCTCTAAGTGTTATAATGCTCAAGGGCTCAGTCTGCCACTCTGATTGCTTCTCTTTTTATATGCATGTCCAAGGTTTCATAATTAAATGTTGTCTACCTGTCATGATGCCTAGTTGTGGCTCTATAGCCCCAAACTCTTCCCCTAGTTCCATTTTATTAACTAATAAGCTTCTGAAAATTCCCACCTGGGTGTCTAACAGGCTTCTCAGAATTAATGTGTCCAAAAGAGAAGTTTTGATTCCCATTGACTTCCATCTGTACCTTGCCACCTGCCTCTTATCTGTTCCTCTTCAACCTTTCCCAACTCAGTAAATAAGAACACTGAAAAGAGCAAAACCTCAGTCTTCCAATTCATATGCCAAATTGTATTTACTCATCCTTAAAAACTATCTAAATACTGACCATTTCTCATCACCTCCACCTCCACCTCCACACATGCCACCCTAGTTCAAGTCTCCATCTCTCACATCTATATACATAAAAGCTTAAGCTACCATTATGACTAAACAATCGGTCGACCAGTAGCTATGACACATACTGACCACCAGAGGCAGACACTCAATGCAGGAACTGCCCCCTGGTAGTCAGTGTGCTCCCACAACCAACCTCCCACGGCCAGCCAACTTCCCATGCTGGCCCCCTCCCACCCCTGCCAGCCTTCCACAGTTCCTCCCCCTGGCCAGTCAGCCCCCCAATAGGCTTTGATTGCTGGCTAGGCCAAGGAACCCCACCCATGCACTGGGCCTCTAGTAAACTAATAAGAGGCCATAGCTTCCTCGCTGGTCTTCACTGGTATCTCTGGTCCATCCTCACCTTTGCCATACTGCCTAATCCTGCACTGCAGGAGAGCCAGAATGGTTATTTCAGACATAGGTCCCATCATGACATTCCCTGATGAAAACACTCCAAAGGCTTCCTATCAGACTAAACTCCAAAACTGTTGGTCTTCTTAACCATAACATCTGCATAGCTAATGCTTTCAAATGTCACTTTTTAAATGATGTTTATGCTTTACAAACATATTTAAAAGTATAGCCCACCTTCCCTCTACTACTGATCCCACTTATCTATTTTCCCCCCATAGGATTTATCACTATCTAAGATGCAAATAATTTACTCATTACATTTATTTTTATAGTCTCTAATATGAAGGTAAGTCCCAAGAGCCTATGCAAGTGCCATATAATGAGCTCTGAGCAGATCTTCTCATAGAATGGTGAATTGAGCTAAAGTGTGTGCTCCATGCCTTTTTGGACATTATCCTTAGCTATGCTTCCTGACACCACCATCAGTCTAATTCTTCCCTCCCTGTAGACCAATTGTTTGAAGATTGGAGGAGTCAATGGAACTTTTCCAGAGAAAATGCACCTCTAAGCAGATCTTCTATAAAAGAGTAACTCATGTGTACAAGGGAGGAGCCTTGAAAGGAGGCAAAAGGAATAATAGCACATGCTTCTGGCCAGAAACAAACAAACAAAAAGAGTGTGGCAAATTCCAAGGGCTGAAAGATATTTAATGTTGCTAAAGTACTGGTTCTAGCAGATATTTGGGGGAAAGGAGAATGCAATGAATGAGCCTAGAGAGGAAGAAATAGGAAGGCGCTTGTAGCTACTCTTAGAAGTTTGGGTTTTACCATAAGAACATCAAGGAACCTATTTCAAGCAGAGGAGGGAGTTGATAGGAAAACCATTTTGACTGTAGTGTAGAGAATGGATTAAATGGGGGTAGGATGTAAGAAAATATTAGGAGAAAGCTTTTAGGATGCTGTTTTAGTAGTCAGGGTTCAAGATTATGGCTGCATGTACAAGGAAAACAGCAATGAGATAGACTGAGAGAAAAAAAAAAACAGCAATGTGAGAGAGAAACATCAATCAGTTGCCTCCCACATACGCCCTGACTGGGGATCAAACCTGATACCTGGGTATGTGTCTTAACAGAGAATTGAAACCACCACCTTTTGGTGTATGGATGATATTCCAACCAACTGAGCCACGCAGGCCAGGGCAAGCCTTCTTATATATTTTATTGGGTCCAAAACCTGGCATTCACTTTGCAAAGCCAATGCTTCCATTGAATCTCCTCACCTCTCTTGGACTTTAGTTCCCCTACTACTGCTTGCTCATTCTATTGGCAACAGGACAGGTGCATTCTCCATGCCAGGGTTAGGGGAGTGGAGGGACTTCAGGCAGGAAGTGAAAACTCTGTGCTCTGCTCTCTTAGGATAGCATGTCCTTAAGTATTCACATAATTGACAAAGAGCCATAATAACAGTAGGTAGGAGGGTGCTGGTTGTCAAAAAAATGATAGAATGCAAAAGTGGGAAAGTATTTAATTTGTTTTCTTTTATATTTCAAACAATGCTTCGGCATGCAGACAAAAGATTACCAGATGTTATGTAAATTTAACAGTAGGTAGGCTTCCTTCATCTCAGTTTTGGGAAGCAATACAGGAACATGGTTAAGATAGACCTGGCTTTGAATCTCAAGTATGTGCTCTTAAAAGCAGTGTGATCTTGGACAAGTTGTGTGACTTCTCTTGCTCTCAATTTTCCCATGTGGAAAGCAGGATGAATAGTGGCCACTTGTTATTGGACAGGTGGATGGAGTCCAGTGCTCTTCATAGCCTATAATTCACAACTGTTTTTCTGTCCATAACTTAAATATGAGGAAATGTCTACGACTCTGAAAGTCCTCTGTGCCCCCATCTCTGTAAAATCTCAAGGCAAGGGAACCACTGCAGCCTAACCCCAAAGCCATAGTGACATCTATGTTCATGTTACAGTTGACAAAGAACTCCAATCTTCCTGTAGCCTCACCACCACAGAGTGGTAAACAGAGCAGGAATCACAGTATCTACTTAGAAAGCAGGCCAAGAGAGGCTAGGTGACTTTCCCAAGGTCACACATCTGGAAAAAGACAGAACTAGGACTAGAATGAAGGTCTTGTAACTCTTGGTAAAACCTCTTCACTCCTAAAGTTTGAGTGTCCTCGCCCCCCCCTCACCTCCACTCAGACTCAGTCAGTTTCTTGACCCAGGACTTCTGATCTGGTGGCCTCACAGAAAGTATAGAGGCCAATAGCCTGAATGCTGACTGACAGTGCTTGATCTCTGGTTACTCGCACAAACCAGAGCAAAGCAGGGAGAACAGGAAGGGAGCAAGGCATTTCACAGCTCCAAAGACCTAAGTACTGTATGCTAACGACTCATTCTAGATAAGAAAACCACCTCCCACCTCACCCAAAGGGCACTCTGAATTCATAGCAGAGCCAAGACCAAATTGCAAAGGAGACAATTAAGTTAGGAGTTGACCTGAAAAAATTCATGGAATCATTCATTACAGTCACTAATTCAAATAACATTTACTGAGCACCTGCCATATACCAGAGCATGTACTAAATTCTAGGACTCAGAGAAGAATAAGGTACATTCCTTATTTTGAAGACAATAACAGTTATATACACACATATACTCATATTTCTAAGAAATATTAACTGAGTAATTGACATGAGCAAAGCACTATCATCCTATATAATAAAAGCCTAGGCAGTGTCACAAGATGGCACAGCAGGGCCAGGTGGCCTCTCCGCACCATGGATCTTGGGGTTCTCTGTAGCACAGAGGAGATGGGTCCTGGTGGAGGAGATGGGTCATGGCAGGAGAGGGCAGTTGTGGGTGATTGGGCCAGCAGGGGAGAGCAGTCAGGGATAATTGGGTCAGCAGAGGAGGGTAATTGGAGGCTATGGAGCTGGAAGGAGAAGGCAGTTGGGGGCAATTGGGCCATCAGGGAAGGACAGTTGAGGCTGGCAAGAAGAAGCAGTTAAGGGAAATCAGGCAGGCAGGCAGGCAGGCAGGTGAGTGATCAGGAGCCAGCGGTCACAGATTGTGAGAGGGATGGCCCAGATTGAAGAGGGTGCAGGCTGGGTAGAGGAACACCACCCCCTTCCTGTGCACAAATTTCATGCACCAGGTCTCTAGCTTATACATAAGCACTTGATATCTTAATGAACCCTATGAGGGGGGACACTATTATACCTATTTTAAAGATGAAGAAACTACCCCTGCTAGTGTGGCTCAGTAGGTTGGGCATTATTCCTTGCACCACCAAAAGGTTGCCGGTTCAATTCCTAGTCAGGACACATGTTCGGGTTGGGAGCTCAATCCCCAGCAAGGGACATGTAGGAAGCAGCTGATCGATATTTCTCTTCTCTTTCGTTTCTCTTTCTCTAAAATATAAATTAAAAAGTATTTTTTTAAAAAAGATGAAGAAACTAAGGCACAGAGAACTTAAGGAATTTCCCAAGGTCTAAGTAATATAGCTAGGATTTGAAATCAGGCAATTGAATTCTAATATCCATGTTTTAGTCTACTTTAGTGGAAGGAAACAACCTCCTAAACAAAGGAGTTCCCTAAAACATTTCCGAGAGGTGATGGATCAGTTTTGCCTGGAAAGTAGGGACCCTAGAGCTGAGGATGAAGCCCACTGCACTTCAGCACAGTGTTCTCCCAAGATATGGACATAAGAGAAGTTATGAAAGAAATTCATGAACAGAACAGCTGGAATTCTACGTCCACTGTCCCAGCAATGTCATATCTCTTCTCTCAAATTTTCAAAGCACCACTTCCTTAAGAATCTGCAATGGCCCCAGAGAGGATGACTGCAGGAGGGATGCTAATAAAAGAAAACCAGGAGTGCAAAATGGCCTGGAGATACTTCAGTCCAGTGGTTCTCAACCTTTCTAATGTTGCGACCCTTTAATATAGTTCCTCATGTTGTGGTGACCCCCAACCATAAAATTATTTTCATCGCTACTTCATAAATGTAATTTTGCTACTGTTATGAATCGTAATGTAAATATCTGCGTTTTCAGATGGATTTAGGTGACCCCGCTATCGGTTCTCAACCTGTGGGTCGCAACCATTAGAAAGGTTGAGAAACACTGCTTTAGTCTCTTTGCTATTGTGCTTTTTCTTTCAAAGCTGAAAAAAGAAATCCGATCCATGCAGCCTTTTACCCCTTCCAATAAGTTGCATTTTAAAAAAATCAACTGGAGCAAAAATCAACTGAATTGATAGTGAACCTCACAAATTCATACAAAGAGTTTTCTCATTATAGAGTCATTTAAAGGACTTGGTAGTTCAAAGCATTCATTGTAAAGTTTGCCTGCAGTATATATTTAAAAAGCCAGATGATGTGCACAATTAAGCCCAGGCTGCATTATTTTTTTCTATCAGTTGGTTTATTTCAACATATTCTTTCAGCCATATTCTCTTCAATTCGATAGACAAAACAAGAAGTGCCTCCTTGGCCACTTTTTTTACCCCAAGAGGCAGCAACAGAAATCTTTCCAGGGGTTTTAGCCAGTCAAAACTTGAATTCAGATGCTAAACCAAAAAAAAAAAAAAAAAAAAGCTAATTCCATGTGTAAATGAAATGGTCTGTCCTTAAGGGAGGAATGCTTGTTGGGTTGCTTGACCTTCATATGGAAGAATGGCAACTCTACCATGTGCTCCTGTGGCCTCCAAAATATAAATCCCTGCCCTCAGTTCAATATCCTAAGCCTTCTCAGACAGTATCAGTCTCATAAAGCCTTCAGTTTGGCTCCTGACAAAAGCTCCTAAGTATTTAGGAAAGATATTCATAGCATGAAGCCATTCTTTTAGGCATTTTACCACAGGGTCAAGAAACCATCAGAGGCTCCACAAACAAACACAGATTTATCCTGAGTTGCTCTTTAATGACATGACACTGTTTTCATGGAGGGATCATATCAGAAATATTCATTCTACTTCTTGTTGTATTTATCACAAGAAGTGTTAAGAGCACAGGCTCCATAATCAGGCTATCCAGGTGTTATTTTTGGCTCTCCCACTTACTGTCTGTGTGTGCTTGATAAGTTATTTAACCTCTTAGGCTTCAGTTTCTCCATCTGTAAAATGGGGATAATAATAGCATCCACTATTTAGAATGAGAAATTTAGTGAAATGAAAAGATGTATATTTCAGTAGCTCCCAACTTAATAAATGCAAGTTATTGGATTTAATTGTGCTTATAAAAAATACTGTATAGGGCATTGTATGTTAAATCATTTGATGTCTCTGATATTGGGTCCTTCATGAAAATTTCTCTTAAATTGCCTGCCTTTTCCTCCCACTTTTCCCTCTCCTTCCCCCACCCCCCCCCCGCCCACAAAAAAAGGAAAGAATGTAATGTAAAGAAAACAGAATATCCACAGAGAATGACAGCTTTCTGACACTGACAATTTCTGTCATCTAACCTGGCTCTCATTTTGCAAAAAAAGGAATCTCAAATCCAAATGTGATAACAGTTATATTTGATTGACCTTGGTTAACATGTTTGTTTCACTTCCTTAATCCCAGGATTTGGATAGCCTGCTTCAAATTAATTTTGGAAAGTCTCCTCAACTGTTAGTTTCTTAAGAGCATGGTGCCTGAGAGTTCCATCTGAACCCCCCACATGTAAGAAGAGGGCACACAGTAGCTGCTCATAAATATCTATTGATTTGGACATTTGAGAGAACTTAATAAAAACAAAAGGTACCCAAAAGATAAAGCCTAGAATGTGATTAGCATTCATATTGTCTGAGGTGCAATGAAAGGTACTTATGCCTTTCTCAGAACCTTCCTGTTGACTGCAATTAACAATACTATCCAGTGTAATCTGTTTAATCTAGTGTAATGAGTTACTTGCAGGATTTCATCTTATCCATCTTTCTCTACATCTAGCCAGGTGGCCAGCACATTTGTGGTATGGGTAATGAATAGATATATAAATGAATAAAAGACTGTGAGTAATAGATGGTCAGATAAATCCCCAGAATGAAATAAAACTTAACACTTCACATCAAGCGCAACACGGTTAGAATGACTCAGTGGGTGCCATTAATATGAGCTCAGGCCATTCTTAGTTAATGTAAGAGAAAGGGTAAAAAGAAAGAGGATAGAGAAAAGGGAGCAAGACACCCTCTTCAACCACATTTATGTAGTCAACAAATATTTCTTCAGCACCTGCAACACACCAAGCACTATTCAACATGCAGTGTGACCGACTGAATGAAAGTCAAAAGATCTGCTCTTACAGAGCTTATGTCCTAGTGGAGACAAAATGAATAAGAAAATAACAGAATAAATAAGATAAGCTTAGATAATAAATGCTGGATAATGTGATAGAGTGAGATTGGATCTGTAAAGGTGGTTCACTTCAGATAGGTTGTCTAAAAAGGTCTCCCTCTGAGAAGGCAGGGGTGGGTGGGTGGGTGGGAAGAGATTAACCAAAAAGTTTATACACATATTCATAACCAGTAGACACAGACAATAGTGTGGTGAAGGCCTGGAGCAGGCTAGAAGGGATCAATGGGAGGAAAAAGGAGGTATCTGTAATAAAGATTGGTTCACTATTGTTTTTAAGAATAAAGAAAATTTTAAAATAAAATAAAAAGGTATCCCTCTGACTTCTAGCTGAGCACTTCTTTATTATAATTTTTGTCACTGGGTTATGATGCTTGGTTCCCTCATTCCTCTCCCAACTGCCCCAAATTAAGTTATGACATAACAGTCTCAAGTGCAAGACGTAGTGTCCAGGTACCCAATAGGCCTTCAATAATTTTTTGCTGGATTAAATTTATTTATTAAAGGAAGTGCTTCCTCTAACTTTGGGGACACAGAAGAAGAAGAAACATTTTTTCTTCTCCCTTGGAAGAGGGTTGAAATCGGGAGAAGCTTCAGAAAGTGAGTAAGAATAGGCACAGAAACAGAAAATTATGTGGAATATTTTGGAAACAACTGGTAGTTCAGGGGTAGCCTGGCTGGGAAGGAAGTCCCTGCGGGTTAACTGGCAAAGGCTGTTTGTGGCAAGGTTGTGAAAAGCCATCATTGCCATGTCAAGATGCATGGACTTTCTCCCTTAGGCAATGTGGGAGCCATGGAGTCTATAACAAAGAGCCACATAAGGTCAAGAAGGTGGGAAAATCACTCTGGTGGCTGAGAAAGAGCTAGATGGCAGGGGAAGGGTTAAGAGGAAGGGAAATCAGCTACAATTGTATAGCTGAGAGAAGAGGAGAGGCTGGGCGGGGCGGTGGCATTGTGGTAGAGAGAGATGATATGAATCAAGAGAGATTAATGATGTGGAATCAACAGAATCTGGAGATCAAATGCATCTGAACCTACTGCATCTGAGCCTAGAAGGAATTGGGAAGGAGGGCTCAGCAGTTGCCCCCTCAGACAACTTCATTTTCTCATGGTGTATCCAAATGCAAGATTAAGATACATAAAATGTCTTAAGAAGACAGATACCTTGAGCAGGTGGCAATTCTGACAACAAATGTGGAATCACTTTCTTTCCCGTCTATATGGGAATCTGAACCAAGAGGCACCCCAAACCCTTTCGAGGTCAGCAACCAGCATATACTTTTACTCTCAATTGGCCAGTCTGACATGGGGACTTTTTATCTAAGGATGTCAGCCATCGAACTGTGCAAGCTAGTTTCCTTTTCCACCAGGAGAGTGTGTCTGCACAGCAGTGCCTTGCAACTTAATATTTTGCATAAAAATTCATGAGGTGCAGTATCCATTTCAGCTGTGCTATAAAGTAGTAAAGGGAGGCGAGGGAGGGAAGAAAAAGTTCAACCCTGCTCTCAGAGAGGGTTCATTTTGAGTGGTGATTGCGAGCCACCCTTGGAAATTACAGATGCTACTTGGTTCACTATTATTTTGCAGCATCTCCAGTAATCTTCCGTGATCATTTGTAACAGCATGTCTGATGACTTTCACAACGTAACTGGAAAGGGTACTTCTGTGAAGCATGTCTACTCAAAGGAAAAATCAATCTTGGCTGCTGAGGGAGTGAACTTTGTACCACCACGATGAGACAGTTAGAGATTTCAACATATAAAAATAGGAATGGCAGGGGTCCAGTCCTCCAATGTATACGTGTGAGTAATGTGGGTTCCAGTTGCTTGAATGGTTTAAGATTTCTCCTTTCATCCAAACAAAACATGGCACATATTGAGAATCCCAATTGGCAAACTCCAACAGGAAATACTCATAAACTCCACAGTAATATCTACTAATGTTTACATAATGCCTTTACCATTTCCTAAGTATGCTAATAATCGAAAACACCTCACACTTTCCAACCTTCATTTCTTCTGACAACCGTTCGGATCACCTGGAATGTTCTCTCAGGACATCTGTGCTCCCACCTTTCAAGGGCAAACTCAAAATCTCCCTCCCAGAGCAGAGGCCCTGGCTGTTTTAACCCTTACATGTGAATAATATCTTACAATGCATAAGACCTCTGAAAGGCAGCTCAGCATGTTGCAGAATTAGCAGCATTCAGGTTCAAAAGACTTGGGTTCAAGCCCTAGTATCACAGGTTATTAGCTGTTTGACCTGGGCCCACCACCCTTTAGATTCAAAACAGGAGTCAAATTGTTATACATCTAATTTATTTATTTATTTATTTTATCAAAAGAGATGCCATTTGTAAACCTGTTTTGTAAGCCTAATTGATTATGTAAATTTTAAGTATTAGTATTCTACTATATTTACCTCAGAGAGTAATTATGAGGTTTTAGTAATTTATGTAAACACTTAGCTCAGTGCCTGGCACATAAATGTTCAATTAATGAGAGTGATTGTTTTTATTGAAGTGCACTTGTTGATTCAGCAGTATGAATTAAGCACATACTGTGTGCAGAACACTGCAATGAATCTATCACCTCACTCATCTTCAAAATAACAATACAGAAATATAAAAACATTGTCATGAGTAAAGAGTATAGCATAAGGATGTAGGAAATTGGGTCACCTATATTCTAAGCCTAATTCTAATTCTTTAAAGCTGTGTGACCTTGGGCAAGTTATTTAACCTGTCTGTGCCTGGTTTTCTTACCTATAAGATAAGAAAAAGAGGAGATCCTTAAATACACAATGGTCATAAAGATTATTCTTTTACTGTAACTACCTCAGAAATAGTTTTTCTCGTGAATCAAGAAAAACAAAGTCATAGTACAGAATATATCCAATTATTCATTCTTTGAGCCTATCACACTGCTTCTAATTCAGCTCTATGCCTCCGCTATCCCCTCCCCATGACCTCTCCACACTAATCAGTCAACTTTCTAAGGCATCAAGTCGATCATGCTAAGATCTGCAATGGATCCTTCTTATGCTTTCTGGCTCTCCATAACCTAGCTTTCCCTATCCCTGTGGCTGCTCTTCTGCAACCCCGATCAGCAGATTCTCCAGCCTGTCCTATTTGCAGAGCCATGGATATGACTATAGTGAGAGTAACATATCCCCACTAATAATATCCAGCCACACATCCTCAGTTAAAAATGAGCAATGGAGAATTTCTAATTTGTGTCAAGATGCTATGCAAATTCAGCTTCAGTGTAAGTCCCCTAATACTTCCCTTCAATCAGACCACTTCCCCCAAACCTCTCCCATGTAGGAATTTTGAAGGCATCATGCTTAATTGCCTGTCCACTCAAAACAAGCCATTTCCTCTCAGACCTCCCTATCATTTGTCCAAGTGATTTCCTTTCCCTGGGATTCCACCCCTGCCATTAACAACAATACCCATTTATCATTTCTAGATTCAGCTCAATTATCGTCTCCTCTAAGAAGGTTTGTAGGATTCTCCAGGCAGATTCAGTCATTCTCACAACACCTCACAACTGGTGGAATGTCCCTACAATATGTGCTTCCCAAAGCAGGATTTGCCTTAGTATTTTTGGCACCTATTTTAGACCAAACATCTAGTAAATACTCAATAAATATCAGTCTCAGTTAATATTTGGAGGATCATATTATCTTCATAGAGAGCTGACTAGAATCATAAAAATCAAAACATACCAATGATGACAGCAACTGTGGATTGTTGGTCAACGCTAGATTTTTGTGTATGTGGTTTAGCCTCTTCACAATAAAAATGAAACTCTCCCCAAACCAAAATAGTCATTTTAATGAATTAATAACACTGTCATCACAATTAAAAACAACAACAAAACACAATGAGAGCTGTAAAATTCTCATCCCCTCTAATGGATACCAGATATACAGAGATGTTAAAATTGCCAGATTTTCTGAATCAAAAAAAGAAAAAAACTGAAAGGGCTAAAGAAGAAAAAGAAGAAGAAGAAGGATAAATATACCCACCATTTACTGAGTACCTATGATATTTCAAGACTATATCTGATACAGTATGTGAATAACCTCATTTTAATCTTGCAAAATTATGTATATTAGATACTTTACCTCCATTTTATTAATGAAAAAAACTGAGTCTTGGAGAGAGAGGTTAAATAAGTTACCTAAAGTCATAACTTGGAAAATGGCAATCAGAATTTGAACCCACATCTGACCATTTGCAGAACCTGTGATAGTATACTATCAGTTCCAGTAAAAACATCTACCTTGATGACATACAGCTTCAAGTCTTAAGGAACTCTCAGTCTAGATGCATCTGAGAAGTATTCAAACATAAGAAGGAACATATGAGGACTTTCTGAATTGTCTCTTAGCCTCTAGTTCCTTTCTTTTCATGGATATGGCTTTTATTTCTAAGACTAGCTTCACTGATACTTGCTCCAGAACCAAGTCACACATGCCCTCTCTTCACCAAGTCATGCTTTGCATTACTTCTTAATAAATCATCTCAGCACGACATTTCAATTGCTGATAAGGTTGGGGAGATAGGCTAGGGCAGAGTGGTGAAGGGCCTTGAGAATTTAGCTTAAAAATTATCTTCTTACTATTACATTGAAAGTTTCTGAGCACACAAAGAAATGATATATGCACCGCAAGGTTGTAGACTATAAATCTACCAGCAGTGTAAAGACAGATAAGAAAGGCAGAAGAGCAGCTCAGAGAAAATATTGTGTTGGGTAAAAAAAAAAAAATACTAAAAAAAAAACTTAGAGAATTGGTAGTAGAAATAGAATGGAGAAACATAAAAGATATTGTACATGTCTAGATAATGGAAGAGAAAAGCAGAATTAGAGCAAGGGTTCACTCCGAGGCTGGGATGAAGATTATGAATTTCATTTAGTCTGTTTTCCCCTAAAGTTATGGGAAGATAGATAATTGCTATGTATGAAAATAATTGGAGTTCTGATACAGGAAGCATTAAGATAGATGGGTCAGGGGGTACCAGTTGAGCGAGTACGAGTGACTGAGATTTCTGGGGAAGTCAAGGTAGGGAAGAATTTAAGATGGAGCTTAAGGATTAAGCTTAGAACCATAACTCCATTGAGAAGATTCAGTCATCCAGTCAATGTCTGTTGAATAATAACCATGTGCCAGGCACTGTTGAGTCCTGGACTCACAGCAGTAAATGAAGTTCAGGTCTCCTGTAGTTCACAATCAAGTAGAGTCAGAGAAGGAGCAGCCAGAGATGTGGAGAGGAACCCAGGATGCTATACTATTCAGGGGTTCAATAAGAAGTTTCCAAAAGAAACTGGTAGTCAACCACAACAACTTACATCCTATCGTTCTTACCAGGACCTCAGAAAAATAAAACATGCATGTACAAGGTGTAACATTGCCCATCTGTCTTCGCAAAAGCACATATTTGAACTATTGGAACCATCCATCAGAAAGGCTAAAAAGTGAGTGAAAATTAAAAAGCAGGTCTCTGAAACTTCCTTAGGATGGATAATTATAGATTCAATAAGGCATTGAACTATCCCAAATATAGTCCTCAAAGTGAGATAAGGCATTGGTCAGAGGGAGGAAATAGAGAAGCCCAAATGTGACGTGTCTCAAGCAATTTTTAAAGAGGAAAGTATAAATTTTAAGAGGAATTTAATCCATATGTTCCAGGTTCTTTTACATTCCACAAAATGTCAGCAAGTAAGAGCTCTTTGATGTCCAGAGATCTTTCCAGTTTTTAAAGACTTGTTAAGCGCCATATCATATCCAAATTGGAAGTTGTGTTTTACTCAGAGTGAATCAGCTCACACACCAGCAACCTAGAGCTTGGGTCAAAGAAGAAAAGACACAACCTCAGTAAACATACAGAATGTAAAATGATTTCCTTCCTTGATTTATGTGGCCTACATGTAAGGGGACATGAATCTGTTAAGCACAAAACCAGACTACAAAGCAAGTGCACAGCGTTTCAGAGCAGCTGCTATAGGCAGAGACAGGGGGTGGGGACAGTAGCCAGAGAAAACACACTTGATAGTGGGCCCCTGGAAGCAATCATAGAGTAAATGATTTTTAAGCAATATGAGGAAAAAATTATTTTAGCCAACACTCAGCCCAACAATTGTCTCATCCACCAAAAGCCAGAGAGAGCTATAAAGGCCTTCCCATCACAACTGTGCAGAGAAGGAGGCATTTTGTAATAAGAATTTTACAAAGCATGTTTTCCTGAAAGAATATTCTGCCTCTAGCATTTTCATAGATTTGTGCACTAGAAAATAAAAACAGAAACCACTGGAGAAATAGAAATACAAGAAGAAATCTTTACTATATAGATTGAACTTAAGCAATTTCATTCATAAGGATTAAAAACTGTGAAATCTGTATTGAGAATATGCCAAGCAGCTTCTGTTTCTCCACTGAAATTGAAAGCAAAAACAAATTGATGCAATTTCAAGATCGCCTCAGCCCTCTATAGTGTGAGTGTGGCAAGAGGCATTGGTGGTATGTTATTTTGCATTACATTTTATATCATTTTCTTTAGAACAATTCTCTCTTTCTATAGGACATTAGATGAACTAAGCTCCTTCATTGATCATTTCTGAGATTTTATGTTTTATAAAGAAGAAATGTCTATTATTTAAGCATCCTGCTACTGTCTTGTCGGGGGGTGGGCCCTGACAAATGGAGTTCCCACTGATGGCCAAAACTTGCACTCAAGTATTAAGAGACCTGGGCTGAGCCAAACTGGATAGTATAAGAGACAAACAAGAATATGAGGGTGGGAGAGGATCTGAAAAAGGGAAGAAGCAAGCGAGTGAGATGGGGCATGGGGTGTGCTGGAATGAACCTCTGATAATAAATATAAAAAGATGTGAGAGAATAGACATATCTTAGACACTTTGCCCGAGTCACCTGCTATGTATGATACAGTATTGCCCCATGGTTCTATTTCAAGGAGAATCTGACAACGGAATAGAATGTTGTGACAAAATGGGTAGGGAACCAAAAAAACAAGTCAGGCTATGCAGATTCTAGGAGCTGGGGCCATCTGGCTTGTATTTGAAAAGATCCTGATCCAGTCCACTGCTCTGACCCGTGGAAAGATGCAGGGCATACCAAAAGTGGGCATTACGACCAGAAGGATCAGTCTCTATGGAGAGTGCTGGAACTCATAGCAATGTCACTGAAATCCATGCCCATGACCTAACCCAGACTATGCCTGTGATATTTAGTGCTTAACACAGTTCCTGACACACAGTAATGACTCAGAGAGTGTTGAAAGAATCAGAGAGTCAGGAAAGTGATCAGTCTGATGTGAAGGGTTGAGGAGCAATGGGATCCACAAAGCATCAGATCTGTAGATGCAGCAGAACGAGATAAGAACAAGAAGAAGAACATCCATTGCCTTGCCATTCCATGTGGTTGATACACAGCATTGGTACCACCTGGGAACTTGTTAGAAATGGAGAACCTCGGGGTCTACCAGACCCTTGAATCTGACTTTGTTTTAACTGGACTCACAAATGGTTGGGAGGCGCATTAAAGTTGGAGAAACACTATCCAGACCACAACTGAGACCCGCAGTACTAAAGCCACACCTGACTAACAGGTCTTCATCATCAAAGTGAGGAGGGACTGAGAGTCACCACTGCCCATGGTGATGCCTGTACATTACTAACCTGTCATTCTGAAGGGTGACTTCTTCTGCTGCAACAACTCTCCCTTTGTCTTCATAAATGCCCAAAGAAATAATTTATTTAGATACAGTGGTACCTCGAGATACGAGTTTAATTCGTTCCGTAACCTTGAGGTGTGGGAAACTATGAGACACTCGAGTCGCAGTAAATTGGTGGGTTGTGTGCAGCTGGCCGATCCACGTGATTACTCCTATCTCAAATGTTGCTCATATTTCAAAGCAAAAATCGCTCGCTCGATGGCTCGTATCTCAAAAACCTCGTATGTTAGAGCGCTGGTATCTCGAGGTACCACTGTACTGTGATAAGATGGATAGATAGGTAGATACATACATACATACATACATTTATCATTTCCCATTCTGTTAGACTAAAAACACATTTGCAATGGTCAAATCGGCAGCCTGGGGGGGGTGCGAAATATGTATTTTCGGATACATTTCTTACATTTTCTCTTTTAATAGGTAACTATAACAACAATAAGGAGAGCTAACAGGCATTGTGTGGTTAGAGGCACAGTTCTCTTGGTTTACACACTGGATCCTCTTAAGAACCTTGTGCCATAAATTCTCATTCACTCCTTCAATGCTGTGACATGGGCATTTCTGTGCCCACACTGAAATTACAGATATACAATGAAGCAGCAGATAGATCATAAGCAGTTCCTGCATTCAAACTCCGACCTCCCTGTCGCCAACACCCATTATACTGTGTGCCCCACAGCAGCCAGCATGGGTGCACAGGCGTGCTTCTATCCTTGGGTGACGGTACCTAGGCGGGGCCTGTTGCTGGTAGGTAGGCCACACCCAAAGTAGCAACGCCAAATGCTCTGAAACCAGGCTCATTCGAGCTTGGAGCTATTTTCCAAGTCAGTGTCCAAGGTGACCGAAGCAGAAGCCAAGCCGCACTAAAGTGATTTTGTCTCCAGGTGACAAAAGCAGCAAGAGCTCTGTGCACTCCTCCTGGGTGTGGCCATGGCTCACCACCAGCGCATGAGCCATCTCCCCCACTGCCTCCGGCACTCCTACACATTTCAGCACCAGGCCCTTGCCCTCCCTCCCTGGAGAGTGCGCTTGGTCCTCCCTCTGCCTGAGTCCGAGGACTATAATTTCTAAAGATGAGTGTTTCCTCCTTTGCCCCAGACCAGTTGCTCGCATCCTGGCAGTGCAGCAAAGCTGCTCCTGGCCCTTGGGGGTCGGAGGGAAATACCTTGCAAGGGGCCCCCTCAGATGACGGGTAGGAGCAGAGTCCTGGAGGCTCACCCGAATTCCTCAACTGCTCTACTTTCCCGTTTCCCTGTCTATCAAACAGGATCATTTACCTTCGCAGGACCAGGAAATTCTTTTGTCCAAACCTAGTTGTTTTACATTCTTTGCATCAGAGGCACTTGCTCAAGGCACCCACATCCCTCAGAAAGGGAGCCATGCAAAGTGCAGCTGGAGCTGCCCACTCAGACAATTCTGCAAGCTGGCACCAAGCCCCCTCTTTACCATCACTGATGTCAGTAAAGGGTTTTATTAAAGGAACAAAACAAAACAATGGGTGTGCATTGGTTTCCTAGGGCTGCCATAACAAAGGACCACAAACTGATGGCTTACCTCAACTCAGAAATGTATTGTCTCACCAGTCTGGAGGCTAGAAGTTTGACATCATCGTGTTAAATAGGGTGATTTATGATCCTCCTGAAACTTGTAAGGGGATCCACCCTTGCCTCTTCCAAGTTTCTGGGGGTTTGCTTTCCATCTTTGGCACTCCTTAGCTTGCAGCTCTGTCATTTCCCATTCTACCTCACCGTCCCATGATACTCTCCATGTGTGTCCATGTCTTCACATGGCTGTCTTCTTATAAGGACACCAATGAAATTGGATTAGGGACCCATCCTGCTCCAATATGTCATCAACTTAATTAATTATATCTGCAATTATCCTATTACCAAATGAGGTCCTATTCTGAGGTATTGGGTGCTACTTCAACATATCGTTTTTAGAGGAAACAACTCAATTTATGACAGGGTGCATACCCAATAATATAAACACAACGGTTACACTACTATCAACTCCCCAGTGTCCCCCAAAGTGTGTTCCCTCACATCAGGCACAATCCTCAGACTAGTCTGAGTTTACACAGACTAACTAGTAACTCTCCAGCCCCATGACACAGGGAAGAAAGAGTTCAGGAGTCAGAACAACCTGCATTCTGAGATCAGATCTAACATTTTATATACCAGGGATTTGGGGCAAGTCAGTTCACTTCTCTATTTCCTTGTCCTTGAAATGCAATGGTAATTAATTGTAGCAGATTTTATAGGTGTCCCACCCACATTCCCTTGAACCTTCCACCGGCATCTGCATTTTTTTTTTTTTGCCCAAGAATTTCTCTATCCCTAAGGGCTCACTCTGCTCACCCATGGGAGGCCACAGCACTGGAGAATTAACAAGCCCCAGAGCGCAGCCCTCAGCCAATGAGCAATAGGAACTGGTGGGAACATGCCCCAGCTCCCTCACCTTGGTTGGATCAACTCTAAGGCCTTGCTCCACCCTGGCTCCCAGGGCTGCCCTGGAGGATTAAGCCCAGTTAACCATACAGAGTTAACTTGCTTCATAGCATGCCTTTAACTGTGTCTCCTGAGATCACCTCCTGGATAAATCACTTGCATTTGAGCCTTGTCTTCAGGACTGCTTCTCCCAACACTTAAAACCAAACTCTGACAATGGAATTTGCCTTACAGAATCATTATAACAGAACATATAGGTAAAGAACTGGGTAAGAAGTAGGTACCAAATAATTGGTGGCTATTAAAATAAACAAATGTTTCCATTCAAAAGGGATTATAATATTGGTGAAGGATAATGATGCCTGCTACTAGAAATGGACTCTTGTCTTTGTTCATACACAAATGTAACTAAATCTTTTTCTTGAAAGGGAAACTTAAAAAATGATCTTCTCTGGCAGAAAAGAAAAAAGGGAAGGAAGAAAGGGGAGGGTGAAAAAAAGGGGAGGAGAAGGAAAAGAAGAGTTATCTTCTTTTACTTTATTCTAACTCTGACTCCATCACTTACTAAGAGTGTACTTTTGGACAATTTTCTGAAGCTAATATTAGCTACCTCAAAAAGTTTTAAGTGGTGGAGCTATGAA
Source organism: Lasiurus cinereus (assembly GCA_011751065.1). NCBI lineage: Eukaryota > Metazoa > Chordata > Mammalia > Chiroptera > Vespertilionidae > Lasiurus > Lasiurus cinereus. The sequence goes on from JAAGEH010000226.1 coordinate 5,017,035, forward strand.
TCCTTGGAAAAGATACTTAACATCTCTAAGCCTCAATTTCTTCATCTGACTTGCTCAAGGTCACACAGGTATTATGGGATGGAGCCAGCACTTGAACCCAGGCAGTCTGAATCTAAAACCTACATGTTTAACTGCTACTTTATATTTCTTCCTTCATATGAATCGCATTTAATCACCCAGCTGGGACCTGCATTTAAACCATTCAAACATGAAATTTTTAAGGAATAAGATGCTTTTGCGTTGAAGTTAATGTACTTTCAGAGGTTTCTATAGCAACAAAAATCTAAAATCACCTCTGGTGGTATTATTTACAAAAGAAGAGAGACATTCCTGCTGACCCTTTATCAAAGAATTTGTTTTTTCAGAACAGGTCTGGCCACATGGAAGAGAATTGTGTGATGGATTCTCAAGGATGTGACTGCTCCATTTGACTACATTAATTCAATCAACAAATATTTCTGAATGCTTATTATGAGCTGACCAAGACCATTAAAATATGGTCATTTCTTTTCTTAAGGATCTCATAGTTCAGTAGAAAAGACAAATGTATTACAAACGCAAAGGCATCACATGACCTGATTTGGGATGCAGGAGAGCCCAGCAGAAAATGCAATGGGAGCAAACAAAGGTAAAAAACATAAATGACAGGAGAGCAAAGTCAACTTCCCAAAAGAGGTAAACACTGAGTAGCTGTTTCCCAGATGGAGGGCAAACCAATCATTAGCAAACACCTCAGTGTTTTTCCTATTTCCCTATCACGTATTCCTTGTAACCCCACTTGTGTTCCCTGGGATTGCCTCCCAGATAAACTACCTGCACCCAAAAGCTTGTCTCTGAGTCTGCTTTCAGGGAAACCCAAACTAAGATGACATCAGTCAGGCTGATTCAGTCAGGTCCTTGGGGAACACCATTCACAGTTAACTCCCGTTGATGGGCCCTTCCAGGTCCATTAAAACAATTTCCCCTGCGTTACAGGATTCAGGGTGAAATCACCCACAGTGAGTGGCCCAATGCTGATCCCTGGTCACTTCCCTCCCTCTGCTAAGGACCAGGCTTGACTTCCTTCTAAATCCTTAGTGACCAAGAGGAAGCGCCTAGAAAAGCAAAGCTCAAGAGAATATCCTCTACATTCCTGAGCATTTCCCTGTGAGAAGCCATGAGATCCACTCCACCTTCACAGACTCAGTCCCTGTGGCCTCTCTATTGTCATCCCAGAGGGGCTCCAGGGACAGCGGTTAGGAATGTTCCACCGCAATGTTGCTGAGAGCATTGCCCACCACACCCTCCATGTAGTTCTACACCTCTGCAGTGGCTTCTCCAAAACAGTTTTAGGAAACCTTTTGCTTCTAGTGGATAAGTGAGATACTTTTGTATTTTAGTCATAGGATCCATGATGCTGATGATGTCTTCTTCTTTACCTTGGCCACCATAAGCTTGGTGTCAAATATGAAGTTACTGTGAGAGTCACAGTCCAAATCCTTTGACTCTCATAGTAACTTATCATGTGTTCTTTCTGTCACCAAACTTCATGTTTTACTTTTTATTTTTTGGTCCTCCTTATTCTGATTCTTGATTTCTACCTTATAATGTTGTATTGCAAGTGACCTGATAGTCAGCTACCTCAAATCTTTTGTGAAATTCAGTAAAAAAGTCATTTTGAGTTTCTACAAATGTCAATACTATATTTGACAAGAGGACAGTGAGCAAGACAGGCATGGTCTCCAGTGACACACAGAGCTTACTTTCAGAAGGAATGAGGTGGACTATAAATAAGTATATTACTATGTGGCAAATTCTTTGTAGAACAAATTTGTTCACCAAATGGACACTTTTACTTCTATCCGAAAAAAAACAAAAGAATTATTATTTCAATTCTGTCTTTATTGGAGAGTGTTTAATGCTCAATTCCTAAAATTCTTATCATCTTCAATTTATTCCAAACTAGTGACCTGGTACATGAATTTCACACACATTAAAAGGGAATTAATTAGAGGAAATATTTTAATACTAGAGATCTGGTGCACAAAATCTGTGCATGGGGGCATGTACCTTAGCCCATCCTGCATTCTCTCCAACCCGGGGCCACTTGAGGAATGTCTGGTCAGACATCTCTCTCACAATCCAGGACTGATGGCTCCCAATGGCTCACATGCCTCTGCCTGATTGCGCCTAACTGCTTGTGCCTACCAGCCTGATCACCCCCTAACCACTCCAGTGCCAGCCTGGTCAATGCCTAACTACTCCCCACCAGCCCAATTGCCCCCTGCCAGTCTGCACCCCCTACTGTCTTCCCCCACAGGCTTGGTTTCCTCATAGCTGCCCTCCCCTGCAGGCTTGGTCCTCCACAACTTCCCTCCCCTGAAAGCCTGGTCCCCCACAGCTGCCCTCCCCTGCAGGCCTGGGTCCCCCCACCCCAACCTGTCTTGCACTGCAAGCCTGGTCCTCCCCCGCCCCAAATTCCCTCCTCTGCAGGCCTTGTCCCCTCACAGCTGCACTACCCTGCTGGCCTGATTTCCCCCAACTGCCTTCCCCTGCTGGCCTGGTACCTGCCAACTGCCCTCCCCTGCAGGCCTGGTACCCTCCAACTCACCTCCTCTGCACACCTGGTCCCCCCTCCAACTGCCCTCTCTTGCTGGCCTGGTCTCCCCCAACTGCCCACAACTGCCCTCCCCTGTCAGCCATCTTGTGGTGGCCATCTTGTGTCCACATGGGGACAGCTATCTTTGGCCACATGGGGGTGGCCATCTTGTGTCTTGGAGTGATGGTCAATTTGCATATTACTCTTTTATTAGATAGGATTGCTATTTGCCCTTTCTCTATAATAGAAGTGCCAGAGATGAAAGAAAATTAGTAAAATGGATATGAAAATCTTCCTCCTGTCAGAATCTGGGGCATGCCACAGGAACCAGAGTCAAGTCCCCATCCACCCACGTGTACCTCAAAATTGCAGGAGACCCAGAACCGGCCAACCCCACCCCAACTGTGCTAGCTCCAGATCCAGCCAGCCCACTCCCATCAAGCCCCGCCATGTGGGGAGCACAGCCTAGGTCTCCTGGCCTGGCACCAGGGCAGGGGGCACGCTTTGAGGTCCCTGTCAAGCTCCACCAGGTGGAAGGGACTGCCTCAGAGTAATCAGCAGTCCTGAAGGGACTGCCAGGATAGGGGGCATGGCCTGAGGTCTCCCAGCCCAGCATGGGGAGCAGGGGATGCAGTCTGAGGTCCCCTGTCAAGCCCTCCCGGGTGGGGGTTTCAGCCTAGGGTCCCCAGCCTGGTGTCAGGGTGGGGGTGCATAGCCTGAGGTTCCCTGACAAGCCCTGCCAGGCAGGGGACATGGCCTGAGGTCCCCTGCCCCAGCCCAGCACCACACAGCCTCAGGTCCCTGCTGATTACTCATTAAGGCTCATTATAGGAACTCGGCCCCTGCTGTGAGTGCAACCATCTTGTGTTATGGAATCCCTGCCTCTGCTGTGGGGCACAGCCATTTGTTATGAAGTGACGGTCAATTTGCATATTATCCCTTTATTAGATAAGATTATTTCTGATAATTTTGGACCATTCTGTCTCATATAATGTAAGCTTGTTATCTATCAGATTATTTTCTGCAGTAGTCAGGATACATATCTTAATAAATTAGTGCTTTACCTGAAGCCCTAAAACTTCAGCCTAACAGAACAATTGAATTGTTTCCTTATGAAACAAATCAATTCAGTCTAGTAACAAGTTCTGGTAACCTGAAAACCAAAGTCCAGGTTATCAATGTATCCATGCTGACTTGCATTACCCCACACATGGTAATGGCAAGGAGATAAGATGGTAGCATCACTTTCTTTCCCAATACCTGCAAAGTAAGTATCTCTTCAGGGAAAACAATCAATTCAGATTTGGAAACCATGTCTCGAGTAGACTGGGGTCATCAGAGAAAGAGTAGCTGAAATGGTAAAAATTCCTTTAAAAAATACGTTGGTAGGAACTGATGAAACAAGTGGAGCCACTTAACTTGGAGGAGAGAACACTTGGCAGAGCAATCCTGTCTTTAAATATCGGAAGAGGCAATCGATGTGGTACACATGGCCTCCGTGGACCACAGGTGAAGTAATGAGAGGACGCTTTAACTATAAATAGGAAAGACCTTTCTAATAGATGAGTGGCATGGAGCCACCCCATCTGTGGACCGCTGCTCTCTATAACTCAGACTGGCTCCCAATACTGGCCTTCCCTTGCAACCAGATCCAGGAGACCACTCTGTTTTGTTTTCCTCTTTAAAGCTGACTGGGTGGTAATGAGTTGAGGAACGGAAAGTAATCAAGCCAAAGTCAGACAAGCCGTGGGGAGGGATGTTGCTGATAAGAGGTAAGTCTTTCCCAGGTCTCTCTCAAAGCTCTGGGACTGAACGGCTGACCGCCGAGGGGAGGGACGCAAGCTCCTCCCAAGGTTCCCAGGCTTTGATGAGAGCAAGACGTGTTGCCTCTCCTCTCACTCTCTGCAGAAGCCTTCCCAATTTTTAAGTACATTCCTCTCACCCTCTATTCCGACACATTTCTCACATGGGGTAGAACAGATGCTGGGGTGATGCCAGCTAAAAATAAAAGCAAGAAGAGGAAAAGAAAAAAACTATTTTACAATAAATATCTCAGCAAACATTTTATATCCTGAATGGATTCAGCAGCAAAGGAGCAGCTGCTGCCTCTTTTTCGGTTCTTCCTTCTCGCTTATAACCTGATTAATATGCCAATCAGATTTTTGTAATCAGGAGCAAGGGACATTGACCTCATGAAGTGCATAAAACGTACCTTATCTGAATAAAGAAGGGCGTACTTGGTGAACTGGTCTCTTGGCTCTTTTTTTATTTCTAATTGCACCGAGAATCTACTGTGAACAAGGACAGAAGATCCTCACTACCTGCCGGCCCTCCAGGCCCCAGAAGTGGCACTGCTGCTCGCACCCTTGCTCCAGTGGGTCCCTCGGTAGCAGCACAAGGACCCCTATTGTGCCAGGGACCATGCTACCCACGAAAGCTGTTCCCAAAGACCACAGCCATGAAATGGGTCTTGGCACTCTCTGGCTTTCTCCAGCCATTCAAACCAAAGTCTGATGCATTGCAAAGGCTGGCCCTGAGTGACCACACCAATTTCTGAACATGAATGAGCTAGCCCATCATTGTGGGGCCTTTGGGCATCCACTCGCGAGCAGTAATTAAGCAATGTTAGCTACACGGCACTGTGAGAAATATAAAGATCAATAATGGGTGGCAGCTCCTCTCAGAAAGCTTATAATCTAGAGAAGATGTGCTATGAACAGAAACATGAACAGAGGTAAGGAGCACAGAGACACTACAGATGAAATGAACGGGAACTCAGAGTGGGCAGTAACACTTGCATATTGTAAAAAGGGAGAGAAGCATTCTGGGAGAAAGGACCATTGGGTCAGACTTGGGAAAGGAGTAAGGTGGTAGTAATGGGAGAGGGAGAGGGGAAAGACCCAACTGAGGAGAATCCTAAACAAAGATTAGATTTAGGGGACACAGAGCATGTGCTCTGATGGTGAAGCAATCAATTTCACTATGGGGTAGAGAAGAGATGGAGAGGCTGGAACCAGAAAATGGAACATTTACCCTCTGTGACTGCGCGACTTTCCACAGGTATTACTCTACCCTGCTGGCTAATCAATGCCGTTCATTCCTGAGCTTTCCACCCTGCCCCTCCCAAAAGTGGGGTGCTCCTAAGAACAGTTCTAGACTATAGATCCTGCATTGTATTGCTCCATTAAACCTCTGATGTCCAGAATCTACAGTCTCCTTTGAAAGAGTTGAGCAAATAAATACATGTGTGCGTGTGCCTATGCTAGGAGCATGTAGGCGTCAAGCCTATTTGGCAAAATATTGACAACTGTTGGATCTGGGTGATAAATAGATGTGAGTTCACTGTTCTCTTCTTGCGATTCTTTGTAACTATGACAGTGTTTTTAAAATAAATGATTAAATCCTGAGTTGCTGGCTGAAGAATCTCCAGCAGCATCTGGCCGGATTCTCCCAAGCCTGGTTTTGTGTACAGATCAGCCCGAGTCCACGCTGTGCTCGGATCAGGGTTGCTGGGATCCTTGGTCACGTCTCTGTGATGCCCGCGGTGCCACTGCCGAGCTAATAGGCAACAAAATGTAATCATGTGCGGGAAGCAAAAAGAGCAGAGCTGCTTGCCATTTGTTCATTTTCACAAGTTGTGGGCGCTTTCAATGGCAAAAATACTCACGGGGTTAAGAATCAGCTTGTTTGGTAAGCTGCAATTAGCATGAACCGGGTCTCTTCAGCTTCTGGGAAAGGATAAATATAGATGTTGATATTTTCTGTGTGAAGACAGAGCCCCGAGCTTCTATTTCAGAATCTCAAAAAAAAAAAAAAAAAGGAAGAAAGAAAAGGAGAAAAGAAAAGCCTTTGTAAGGGGCACCCCAGCCAGGCAGGAAGGCTTGGCTCCCATGCACTCTGAAGATGATGGGGAAATGTTACTTGCTTGGCATGGGTCTGCTTGCTCAGGAGTCTGTGGCCCAGAAATGAACCTAGACAATCCCTGAAGGAACTCTGCTAGAGCAGGAAGCAGGGAGGTCAAACACAGACTCCGGAAACAGGCAGCTTGGGTTTGATCCCAGCTCTCTGCTCACCAGCTACATAATTCTGGTTGAACACAGCTTAATCTCTTGGGTCTCGGTTTCCTCATCTGCACAATAGAAATGGAACTGGGCACAAAGTAAACAGCATACATGTATTAGCAGCTATTCTTTCATGTTTCAAAACTTAAAAGGGAAATTCATGTTAATATACCATGAACCCATGGACAGACCTTACATTTCACGGGTACTTCCACTGCTGGTCCAGGATCTAATCAGGATCCCAAGTGGCATTAAGTCACCATGGCTCTGTGCACTCCTCCCACCCGGACAGCTCCTCAGACTGGATCTTTCATAACAATGGCACTTATTTTTATCATAGCAGATTTATTTATAATAACTTAAAGTTGGCGACATCCAACAATAGGACTGACCAGTCTTTTTGGAGACTGTCTCTCAATTTTGGTCGGTTCCATGTTTTGGATGAATGAATTGGTGTGAGGTATTCTGGCAAGAATATTGCGGCAGTAACTCAGTGAATTTCTCTGCATTCTATCAGGAGGGACCTGACTTCCATACGTCTTCTTACTGGAGCTGTTACTAGTTATTACTGTTTTAAGGTAGTGTCTGCCAAGTTTCTCCATTTGAAAAGCTACGATTTCCCCCTGTGTAACTAATAAATATTTTACAGGGAAATACTTTGAGGCTATCCAAATGTCCTGTTTCTCATCACACTTTTGTCCACTACTTTTTAAAAATATATATTTTGATTGATTTCAGAGAGGGAGGGAGAAGGGGAGAGAGATAGAAACATCAATGATGAGGGAGAATCATGGGTTGGCTGCCTCCTGCATGCCCTCCACTAGGGATCAAGCCTGAAACCCAGGCATGTGCCCTGATCAAGAATCGAACAATGACCTCCTGGTTCAAAGGTCCTCGCTTAAACACCGAGCCACGCCAGTCAGGGATCGCCCATTACTTCTAACACCTAGCAGTGATTCTTTCATTGCACAATTATCAGGGTTGTGTTTGCCTAATGTGATCTTCTATTTCCATCATTTTTAGTACATTTATTAATTGGAATTCTACTTTAAGAAAGAGCAGTCCTTTCTTCCCTGTTTATTCAGTTATTTACATAACTATGACTCATAGATATTTATTTGATCCTATGGGTTAAAACCCATTACTTTATTTACTTGTTGTTGCTCAAATCATCCAAGTTTTGGGCATTAGGAGCAAGTTCAAGTTCCTTTCATGTCTCTGTTTAAGTCAGATGTTAATATAAAGGAAAACAGTGAGAAGTATATAAGAATTCCTTATACTGTACTATTTTTTACAACTTTCCTATAAGTCAAAAACTATTTCAAATAAAAGTTTCTAAAAAGTTAACAAGATAGATAGGGTCTGGAGAACTGATAATGTTCTGTTTCCATCTGGGTGCTGGCCACATGGATGTATTGCGTTTGTAAAAAGTTCATCAAACTGTACATTGAGGATTTGTCTATTTTTCTGGGTGTTTGCTTTGCTTTAACAAAAAAGTTTTTGAAAGGGAGTAATAGAGCTTTATAAACATCGTGTGTAGATAATTTAGCTGTAAAATATATGGTAAGAGAAAATAACATGCATGGATACCTACAGAGAGAATGTTGCTAAGTTTCAAACTACCCTTGATAACAACTGGGGAAATGCCCAGTCAGGAGTAGGTGAGACCAGAATTTCCATCCAGGTCTTATTCAGATCTTCTGAGTCACATGCATTTTTCAAGGTAATCTATGCTGGTACCATTCAGGTGGTCATCTGCTGAATATCCAGTCAATCTCTCTGTCTACAACTCTCAAATGACCTATAGTAGTGGTGGGCAAACTCATTAGTCAACAAAGTGGCAAACAGCGGCTCATGAGCCACTGCCTTATAGGTTATACAAATAGCCTGCTTTGCACTGTAACACCTTTCAGAAAATTTGCATCACTTGCTCCAGTTATGGACATTATTTATTGATAATGTCAACTGCTCCATCATCTGTGTTGCTACAACCTTTTGTAAATGCCTCTTCAAACTATGCATTGTATTATTTCTATAGATATGAACTCTTTAAAAGAAAAAAATTGGCCTGGCCAGTATTGCTCAGTGGTTGAGCATCAACCTATAAAACAGGAGGTCAAGGTTCAGTTCCCAGTCAGGACACATCCTGGGTTGTGGGCTCGATCCCCAGTGTGGAATGTGCAGCTTACCATGAATCTCTCTCATCATTGATGTTTCTCTTTCTCCCTTTCCCTTCCTCTCTGACCTCACTAGAACTAGATCGTATTCAAGAAAAGGAGATTATATAGCAGCATGAGTATGAGGAAGCAAGGATCACTGGACCCAAGTCAGAAGATGCCTACTACACACGAGATGGAGAGAAGGTGATAAAGTGTAGGTAGCTTTAGAAATATTTTCTAGAAACTGTTAGTTGGTCTGTTTCTTCATTCATATTGGCAACTATATGCACCCCAATACGGTTTATTTTTACTTCTGATAGAAGTGAGAAGTGTTTTGAGAGTTCAGAATGATTGTAAATCATATAATACATTTCTCCAAAAGTATTTCTGTGAATTCCCTGCTCATTACATGACACTGTCTCTCAGCGGCCCATGTTTCATCAATTCATTTTTTTAAATATATTTTATTGATTTTTTTACAGAGAGGAAGGGATAGGGATAGAGAGTTAGAAACATCGATGAGAAACATCTATTAGCTGCCTCCTGCACACCCCCTACTGGGGATATACCGGCAACCAAGGTACATATCCTTGACTGGAATTGAACCCAGGACCCCCCAGTCCACAGGCCAACACTCTATCCACTGAGCCAAACCAGTTAGGGCTCATCTATTCATTATTAATAACTATGTCAACCAAGATGTTAACATAACAAGTCATAATCAAATCAGGATCTATGTGTTTTAGAATATTTCTCTGCTCTTCTGTTCCCTCACTCTTAGCTGAGAGACATTTTCCCCTTTGCTGCGCTCACCAAAGCACAAATAAAGGCACAAAGAAACCCCTGATCTAAGCACAAGACAGAAATGTTTGCATGCAGGCATGTCTACTTCTAAAAACTATATTTGCCCAAGAAATGGAGAAGAAGGAATAAAAAGGCAGAGGAGAGACTGAAGTTGGAGAGGAAGAAGGGGAGACAGTTGAGTATTAGGGAGAACAAGGACCTGTCGACTTGAGAGCCAGGTGAAACTCAAAACAGACTTCCTCCCAGGCATGGACACTCCAGTGCCCATTGCCCAAGACAACTGGAAGCTCTAGAATAGATGGTGGCCTCCGTCCTGGGGATAGCAGATTCATGGTAAGCTGCACATTCCACACTGGGGATTGAGCCCACAGCCCAAAAGCAGGGAAAGCTTTGCTCCCTGACCCAAATGAACCCAACTGAACCACTTGAAGATTGACCCCTATGACCTGAGGTGTCAGTAAAAGAATTACTGCTTTTATCAGTATAACAGCACCAATAGTAGTAACCATCGTTTTCAAAGCATTTTCTTACCCATTTTATCAGGATAGGATTGTTTCTTGCTCATGCAAAGTTGAGTCAGTGCCCCCCTCCTCCATCCTGTAGCTATGCCATCTGAAACACCTGGCATCCAAGGCCAGCACAATAGGAGAAAAGAGATACAGAGGAGGTATACTGATCCTTAATGGCCTTGACCCAAAAAAGACCAACATCAGTTCTGCTCACATTTCATTGGCCAGAATTAGTCTCATGGTCAGAACTTTTCTGCAAGGGGTGTGTCACACTGGAGAGGAGGACAAGGATCCCTATATGATCCTTGGGGCCTCAGTGAGCCTCTGGGGGTTTAAACAACATACTCAAGATCATACATTAATGAGTGATTATATGCCTAATTATAGTTCTATGTTCTGAACTTATTTATATCTCAAATTTGATTTGATTTGCATTGCCTTCTTTCTGTCTTACTAATCTCTGCCCTTCGGAAGATCAAAGTGCTGATTAATACCACAGGCAATGTCATTCTTACACAAGCTCACACATGCAGTTGCTAGAAACCAACCGTGTGAGCCCCACCAAGTCATATTGTGGTCTAAATACGGTGGCATTCATTTGTGGATTATAAATGTCTTCATAACTGAAGACCCCAGTCTGTGTAAGAAATAAAAATATCCATGGTTTCAAAAGGAAAGAAACATTTTTTTTTTCATGAAAAATGTTAAAAATTTTTCCTGGCCCATCAATCACAATGACACAGGCTTTAATTATTCAAAAAGACATTTTATTTCTGGAATCAAAGATTTGGATCTTTCTTCACAAGGTAAAAGTTTTAAGACATTCACTTTGTTGAGTGCTCTATAAAATTTTCTGGCCTTAGTAGAATGTAGCACTCTATGAGATAAATTGGTGTCCCTGCCTGAGAGTAAGAAGGCTCTCTCAAACTATTTTCCAGAAAGACCATACTAAACCACAGAGCAGATCATGTCGCTCCTCTGTTTAAAAATCTCCTCGGTTTCTTTGCTGGAAGGACACTCAACCTCTATTCTTGCCTTTCTTCATGGCTAACCAAAAATCAGATTTTTTTTATCCAAACATTAGACAGATAAGATGTGTTCAGGAAATACATTCCTCCCAAATTCCAGGATACAATTCAAAACACCCTTTGTCAATCACTCTCCATTCGGATGCCCACTTTTCTAAACTCACGACAGCCAGCCAGGGATAGCATCTTACATAGCTTTTATCAGGGAAATGTATGGGGAAGTCACCTAGGAAATTTCCAGGAAAGTTGCTGCAAACTCAAAAGCTGAGGCTTTTGGCATTAACCGTCCCTCTTTCTTCTTACTATAATCTGATGTACAGTTTTTACGGAGATAATTTGTAAAGCTGTTTTCCATGGGGTAACCTGCGCAGACTGCCAACTGATCAGCAAACTTGTACTCCTCTTTCTGGGCTCCCTGGACCTCTTAATTTTCCTTCTTCCCTTGCGGTTAGGCATAACTGGGTGCTAGTCCACAGAATATGGGGCAAAGGACTGTATAGCATTTCTAGGGCAGGCACATCAAGAGCTCTCATGCATGGGCCTCCATGTTCTTTCCTCTCCCAGCTTGATGCAAATCAGTACATTCATCTCAGAAGATATACTGAAACAGATGAAGTAAAACCAACTCCTTAGTAAGAAACCTGTCTTGGATTTTATAGAAAGAAGATATAAACTTTTCTTGCATTAAGTCACATAAAACTGGGGGCCTTGTCTAGAACAATAGGTAGCAAGCATTACCTGAACTATAGCATGAGGCAAAAAGCCTAAGAATGGAAAGTCAACAGATAAAGATGCAAGAGAAAAAATGGAAAGATCCAGAGTTATTGAGGACATTGTTGAGATGTTGCACCAAACTGGAAAGATTTCTAGACTCCTGGCTCTATGAGAAAATGAAATGTCTTTATCATTTAAGCCATGGTAAGCTGGATAGTCTATGACTTGTGGCCTAAAATATTCCTCTCTGATCAACTATTAGTACTTAAAGAAAAAAAAATTTTATATGTTTTAAAGAACTTAGCCTTCAAGTTCTTTATCAATCGAAATCCCATCTACCCTTTCAGCCTCACCTTTAGCTACTATCTAACTCTCATGACCCTATATCCCATAATGAAATAAAATCTATTCACTGATTTGCCATGGGCCAAATATATTTTTTAATAAATTTGTATTGATTTCAGAGAAGAAGGGAAAGGGAGAGGAAGACAGACATATCAATGATGAGAGAGAATCATTGATTGGCTGCCTTCTACACAGCCCTTACTGGAAATCAAGCATGGAACCTGGGCATGTGCCCTTGATCAGAACTGAGCCCAGGACCCTTCAGTCCAGACTGATATACTATCCACTGAGCCAAACCAGCGAGGGCTCATCATGCTTCTTTGATGTTGCCTATGTTTAGTCCCTCTCCCAGGACTGTTCTCGTCTCTCCACTGAGTCTTCCTTAGGGATCTCAAATCAAATGGTACCTCTTCCAGCATTTCCCTGATTACAGAATGCCAAATTAATTTGTTCCTTCACCTATATTCACAGATCCTTGAGAAAACCTCTAACACAGTGCTTAGTTGTTTGCTTGCCTGCCAGTTTACTTGTCCACCTCTCTCACTAGATTGAAAGCTTCTTAAGGACAGAGACAATAATTCTTTTACCTCTACTTATCCAGCACCTAGCACAGTCCTCATGGAGGGTTCTTGCTAAATAGTTAAAGAATCATCAAATGCTGAACTGCTTAATTTTCCCCCGAATTAAAAGGATCTTTTAAGATTAACCTAATTCTCATTTCATAAATATAAAAAGAAAAGAAAAAGAAACACTGAAATACTCAAGAATTTAGTGTTAGAACTATTGTGGTACATAAACCTTCTGATTTTCACGCCACTAATTCCACCTCCCCACCCCACCCCATTTCCCAGTTTCTAAGCTGAAGCTATATTTCAGTTGACCACTTTATTCAATTCTGGTGACACAACCTTCCCCCTGGCTCTAGCTTCTCTAGTCATAAGAATAATTTTCCATAAATGCTATTTTGAACACAAGGAAGAAGAGAGAAATGTCAGAAATTTAAAAAAAAAATACATCTTAGCTTGGGAATCAAACTGCATAGGAAATAACATTCATTCTAAAAGTGAATTCACCAGGTCTTGCCAATGGCTGGGTTCCCCCTCTGGGACCCATCTCATCTCTTTGTGGACCCAACCCATCTCCTGAGTTGCTGGGGAGAGGGGTTGTGTCCACAAAGAAATGAGATGGATCCCAGAGGGGGAACCCAGACTTGGTGAATACAGGGAAATCTCAATAAAGTCAAGACAGGAATAATGGTGTATCTCCAAGGCTCTCATCGCTAGCAGGAAAAAGGACAGAGTCCCTGGTTGCAGAGTAGGGAAATAGTGATTTTGTACAGAATTCTAACGTCTACAAGAAGTCTGTCGATTCACAGTCCATATATGCGATATATAACATTTTACATTTTTTAAATTCCTAAGACTCTTGTAAGAGTGTTTTCTCCATAGCACAGATAATAACAGGAGAACTAGAAAGGCAACCAAACATGCTAACCAAAAATATTCCATAAAAAAATATTTACTTGAACAAATTCATAAAAATGTGTATGACCAGGTATGCTACTTAATACTAAAAATAAAAAATAAAAATAGATAGAACTTGTTTAAAATCATCTTGTGCAATCCTTAAGCCAGTCCTGAGAAGAAGGTAGAGCCAATGTCATTATTAGCCCTTATTTTACAAGTGAGGAAATTAAGGCGTAGAGAAGTTAAATGACTCACTCAAGGTGGCTTGCTAAGTGACAGAACTGGGACCAGAATCCAGGGCTGGTGCTGCCTCTGCTGAGGAAGGCATGGAAGAAAGGCTAATGACTTCTAATTGAAATGTCTACCAGGAGTGTGATGAGCTAGCGTGGGTAACGGCTGCCCTGACTCGGGCTGGGCCGGCACCAGGCCAAGAGCAGCCTGTTTCCCAAGCATTCTTTCACTTGTTCAAGAGATCATGAAAATTAAATTGGGCTATAACCAGGCCTTAATTCCCCACCCTTGATGTGAGGAGCCATATTTGTCTCATTAGCCTAGGTCATAAACTCCAGCAGGAGGGAGCAGAGGAGGCGGAGGAGAAAGTGAGGGAGGGAAAAGAGAGAGGCCGTAGGAAGAGAAAGCCAGCGGGAGGAAGGTGAGAGGGTATGTGAAGGTCAGTACTGGGCACCGCTTTTGATTAGGAGCAGTCCCCTCCCTAACATAATCATAATTATGTGTTAAGCTCACGTAGCTCTTCATAGCTTTTTAAAACAACCGTGTGTGCTCTCTCTTGTGATGCTCATTACCTTCCTGGGAGGCAGACAGGGCAGAGGGGACCAGTCCCATTTTACCAGGAAGGAATGAGTCTCTGAGCATTGACAGACTTCCCCAATCAGCAGACCCAGGCTAGTAAAACCTGTGTTTTTAACTCATACTCTGTAAACAGCAGGCTATTGTCAAAACCCCCTTGAGCCATCAGGGATAGAGTATTCTTTTTAATATATCATGCTGCCTCTCCTGTGCCTTTTGAAATAGAGAAATATACCAAATGAGGATTTTTATTTCTATGTAGCAATAGGAGTTTGAGCTTGAATGCTCTATTACCAAGTATTTTAAAATCCAATGGATTGTTCTGCTTCTTCAGCTCTATTGGAATATGAATGAATCACTTTATTGATTAAGCCAGTGGGCTAAGAGTAAAAACTTAGAATTGTTTGTGTTCAGTTTACAGAGATCTGTGCTGCAATGGTATGTATTATAGAAACAATCTAAATCAGGCATGCAAGTCTGGGCTTCAAACTACATCTCTTGGATGGGTGTACTCCACATAAAGGAACTATAGTAAATTGACTATCTTCATAGAGTAAGACTCTTCAAAGAAGAGCTGTACAGTGAGTGATATGGGCTGTCAAATCAGGGAACCTGAGTTCAAATCCAGCCGTTACTACTAATAGACAGTATAACATGAATAAGATGGTAATTAAGAGTATTGATTAGGGATTCAAATAGATCCAGGTTGAACCTCTCAAAACTTTGAATTCCACATCTATAAAATGGAGACAGTCATATTGAATTGTGCTGAGCAAATAGTAACTATTATTAAGAAACATAAATTCTTCAATGGAAATATATTTTATAATATCCTTTGCCTAAATTGCAAACTGTCAGACTTAAATAGCTCAGCTATAACATATAAGATTTTTCTCAATAAAAATATTGATTGGATACTCCTTATTTATTACTTTTATTTGTTGTTATATTGATTTAATATGGTAAATGTTTCTAAATTTGCCTACCCTAAAAAAATAAACATAGATTATATTTCTGTTTCAAGTGAGTAGAGTTCACCATACACACGATACTAATAAACTTCTGTTGAATTTTGTTGAAAAATAAGCCTTTGTCCATTGAAACTGCTTTCAAGGATTCAAAAGAAAGATAAAATATTTGATAAATGTCTTTTAAATCAAATTCTAAGAATTTAGTGGACAATTTTAGTTGGGGGCAAACTTAAGCTTTTTACATTTAAGTAGTTTTGCTATATTCTCTGAAGTTAATGCAGCATTTTCTGGGATTATTTGTTTTTAGTGATAAGATTGGCCCATGTTTATGTTGAATCTTCAAAGGAAAATTAGTTTGTCAACATAAATGGTCAAGCACAATTTTTGGATCTCCCAGGGGAAAACACATTTCAATAACTGGAGGGTAGACAACAGCCTTCATGGTCAGCAGAATTTCCAAGCACCTTTTAAAGGAAATAAATTGAATGACCTCTGGATAGAGAAAATCCAAAGATGCTCTGGCTTCAAAGATCCAATTTGGGGGTAATTACAAAGGGATAACAAAGGCTACTCTACCTCCTGACATTTGAATCATTACAGGTGGTTTGCCATCGACTGAACCAGAACTAGACAACTAGCACCAAGCCTTTGACTGTCTGTCCTATGGAAAGTCAGCTCAAATGTCACTATTTCTGCCCCTGGGAGAGTTGTTTTTGGAGCAGAATAGTACAATATCCAGAGTTGGTGTGCCTGGATTTGAATCCCAGATACTTAGCAAGGCAGAATTCTAAGCAACATACGTACAGTTACATTTGATACTCATAACCCTATGAAGTCCATACTTGTATTATTCCCACTTTACAAGCAAGGAAACTGAGAGGTGGAAAAATGAAGTAACTTTCCCAGAATCACACAGAAAATATTGGATCTAGAACAGAACTCACACAACTGGCTCTGTGCTGCTCTTCACCCTCTCAAGGTCACCCATTTATCAGCTACATGCTGAGTATCTACAAGATACTCAGCGTCTCCATGCCTCCTCATCTCCTATATGTAGATAACTGTAGATTACTAAAGTATAACAAACTTATTGAAAGATTGTTTAAAGGATTAATAAAGATAACTCCTGTGTGTTTTTCTCAATGCAGCACCTGCCACATAGTAAACGCTCCATAAAGGCTATTTATTACTTATGATACCATCTTCTTGGTGATGGCAGGGACCACATTTTATCCTTCATCCATATACACTGCTAAGCAAGTTCACTTAACCTCTCTCAGAGTTCATTTTTTCATCTGTAAAATGGGATAGTATAATAACATCACGAAGTTATTTGGGCACATAAAAGACTCAAAAAATACTTGATGAATTAGTGGAATCTCTTCACATAGCACCTACTGACGTTCCACATGGAAATAAGGACTGCAATAAAAACTTCTTGATCACAGCAATCCATAATGTAAAAATGATAATGTTGCCTCCTCCTCACCCTTTGGGATCTGTGAGGATAAATGAGACAATCTCTAGGAGAGATATTGTTAGGAGAAAGGTGCTTTATAAATCTAAGGGGTTGCTATTAATGATGATCATCATCATAATACATTTGGTGTTGAAGAAATCATAACTCATCATGTATGACTCCTCAAGGGATGCCTATCAAGGCCTCCTTCAATGACACAGTGGCAGCTAGTGCCTGAGGTTTTGAATCTATGGAAATATGAGAGGGAAGAAAGTGAGGTTACGGAGGGAAGTCAGATGGAATTTGAGCTGGCCATTTAGAGAGGATCTTCTCTTTCATGCCCTGCTCCTTCCTGTCCCTCCACACTTCTCATACCAAGTCCCCTTGGGTGGGAACACCAGAGCTTGGTGTTTGATCTTCAATGCCACAGGCCCAGGCACTCAAACATGTCTGTACATCCAGTGCCCATCAGACTCTTGAAGACGCTTCCCCGGAGGAAAGTCTCAGAAAACCAGACAAGCTGGGTGGGGTGCTTCCTTTTGGCAGCTTGCTGCAAAGCTGTCTATTCCGTGAGCCACGGTTTTAGCCCCAAAGGCAAAGGACTGGCCCATACTGAAAAGATGAAGTTAAGACAAAACTGTAGCATCACATCATAATGGCAAGAGCCTACAGATCTGAACAGGAACCCTGCAGCCCTGCTTTCACTGGTTGGGCTTTATTTCTAGTAAATCAGAACTACACTTGTGGTGGGGAGAGGGTTTGGAAGGGTTAAAGGAGATAGAATCCATGCTGTGTCTGGCATAGCAACTGACACACCTAAAGCCCTCAGGGAATGAAAGCAGTCATCATTGTGTCGCTAATATTTTCATTTTGATTAATAAAAAAAAAAAGTGTAGCCAGGTTAGTGTGAGGGAAAAGAAGCCCATCAGATGATTGCTCCATAATTTGGTCATAAGTGTGCCCAGTGTGGGTGGGTTAACAGTGTCTCTAAAAGAATTGCAGCAGGCTGCACAAACTTCCTCAGCTCAGAAGACACGGGTACAGAAACCGGACACACACACATTCATTTATAGATTCAGATATCCATTTCCAGTAACCAAAACACATCAAGTAAACAGGAAACCAAATGAGCCATTGGAAGATGATGTGGTGAGCATGAGATCAAGGGAAAATGGAAGATGTCTTGGGATATTCACCTAGGTATGTCAAAGCTAAATGGTCTCTCCCACAATAGACTCTGCCTCCTAAGTGATCTCAATACTTGGATTCATGTCAAGTACATGACATTCAGATAATTCTGTTTTACTGGAAACAGAGGCTTAGAGAGGTTGCCACACATGTCTAAGCAAAGCATCTGGATTCCTATGTAGATCTCTATGCTCTTGGCCATTATGATATGATGCCACCAAATACCATGTCTCCTTCCCGTGTACAGAACTGAAGTCTTGCTCCCCATTTCTCAAAATACACATAGAACACCTATCTCCATCCATAAAGTAAGGGTTTTGAAGTCAACTAAACCTGAATTTGATTCCCTGCTCCACCACTGACAAGCTGTGCAACCTTGGAAACATCACTAACTTCTCTGAACCTGTTTGCTGATCTATAAAACAGTGGCAGTAGCCTATTTCAGAGGCTGTTGTGAGTCTTAAAATGTATATAAATACTTAGCACAGTGCCTTTGTGGTTACTTTTATAGTAACTATTACTTTAATTTCATTAAATCTACTCTTCCTTTATTTTCTATAATTCTGGTCCTATAGATGAATCCTAAACACAATGTTTCCATCTACAACTCCCATGTTTATTTGATCACACCAGTATAGAACATCTTGGTGGTTGACCATATCTTAAGATGCTTCAGTTCACTGAATCTTTGCTGCTTTTTGGATGATTTACCTTCAGAGGGTGACTTCATCACCTAGTTCTGGGGATACCTCACTGTCGCTGACGTGTGCAGGGAAAAGAGGAGGAATTCTGAAGGACCATAGGGATGCAAGGACTGAATATTCTGCCAAAACCAAGCAGATCTGGGCCTCATAAGGTGTGGCCATTTCTATTTTTCTTTCCAGAAAACAATTTCTTCCCCTCTTACTGTTCGTCAAGCAGCCAGCATTAATGGGAGTGTCCATGGCATCATCTACAGGAACGCCTCATTTTACTTTGGGCCATTCTTCATTTACAATAAAACATTAGGCTAAAATGTCCCAGATAGCACTTTTCCCAGTGTCTTTGAACAGTCACTTTCTTTTTATTTCCA
Source organism: Lasiurus cinereus (assembly GCA_011751065.1). Taxonomy (NCBI): domain Eukaryota; kingdom Metazoa; phylum Chordata; class Mammalia; order Chiroptera; family Vespertilionidae; genus Lasiurus; species Lasiurus cinereus. The sequence goes on from JAAGEH010000226.1 coordinate 5,036,196, forward strand.
AATTCATGCATAGGCTCTATTCAATGAAGAAACACATTAACAGCAACCTCTCTATTCCCTCTAGGTTGCTTGCAAGCCTTCCTGTGTTTTTAATCTTCACTGAGCTCCAAAACTAACTGTGTTGAATGATGTGAATACCAGACTTCTTGTTTCAGTAAGAAGATGACTGAACTGGAGTCCAGGAAGATTAATAATAATAAAAAAAATCCACATTCTGCAAAACACCATTTGAAAAAAAATAGATAGATAGATAGATAGATAGATAGATAGATAGATAGATAAAGATGTTCCCATCATATCTAGAGAAGTGGAAGATTCCAGTATGAATGAGGGCAATGCTGGCCTGCTCTTTAATACCCTGGAGATGAGGACCAAGAACTCAGAACAGGGAGTGTCTGCAGCAAAATGTAAGAATGGGGGCTTGGGATTCAGATCACACAGGGGTAGGGGCTGTTGATTTAAGTGGTGTGGGTAATGGAAGTGTCGCTTACAGCAGTAACCAATGTTGTTTACTTGGGATACAAGTCTGAGAATATTATTACAGCAGAGAAGAGAGGTTATCTCTTATGAATCGTCTTGAATTATGGGAGGAGCAAGAGAGGCTCACGGCATATGACATTTAGAATTGCAATTTCTAAGCAGAGCGCCATGTCTGATATATCATTTATTGTCTCTGCCTCCATCCTTCCAAAGCTATGTTCACCTCCCTGGGTCTCCATTTTCACGTTAATTTGGAGGACATTTATTTTCTCTTCAAAACAAAATCATATTTTTTCCCCTCTTGGGAGGTTTGGTTCATCACTAAATATTCAGGTCCAGGAAGCGATTTTCCTTTCTCTTAGTGCATCATTTGTCTTTCTCTGGAGCTGTGCCCCTTTAGTTGAAAGCAAGAATCTACACAAATAAATAAAGGGCACAGGAGAAGAGAGAGCAGATGAATGGATTTGAGTCTTGCACTTGAGTCTTCCCGTTTTTTTTAGCTGATTTTACAGGAAGGAACAGTGCTCATGTGATCAGGTATCAGAACCCTGCTAGCTTAGAAGATTCAAAAGGCAGTTTGTCACCACGTGATATATTCCTACTTTCCCCTAATCAGCATGTAGATGTGCAGACTCTGGTGGAAGATCTTTGAAAATGGAGTTTCCACACAACTCTCCCTGCATTTTGTTGGAAATGAAGATTCCAGACACAGACATTCCAATTTCATAAAATTCAGTGAATTTTAGAACTGGAAGGGACTGATATCTGCATTTTTTTGGTAGCTAGAAAAACTGAGGTCTCAGAAGGTAACTGACATGGTAAAGGTAATACAGTCCCACATGTGGCTATATATGTGTAGTTATAAATTTTCTGTAGTGCTTTGAAAGTCTCCTGTTGTCTGTGTGTATGTGAGAATTTCACTCAGCACCAGGTCAAGGCTGGGCACTGGGAGTACCTAGAGTATCTAGCAGCTCTTCCTTACCTGATTCTTGAAACCTCCCTGGGCTCTGTAAAGGTGTAGGAGACAGGTGCAGCCACCTCCACAAATCTAAATTGCACCCCTATCTCGTCTTGAGGGTAATGGCTTTCCCTGTTCACACCATTCTGCATCCCACACAGAGGCACTAGCCATTCCCGCTTTCTAGTCTCTCAATAAACTGAGGCTTCTGAAAAAAAAAATGCTAGCAAAGTCTGTTGTCTTCAAGCAACTTCTGCTTTCAATTCTGCAGTAAAACTCTGAAGATGTATCATCTCCAGCTAGGATCTGGAAACTGTCCAAGTGCCCATCAGTAGATGGGTGGATAAAAAAGCCATTGTACATTTACACAATGAAATAGTATGCAGCAGTAAAAAAAAAAAAGGATATTTTACCCTTTGAGACAACATGGAGGGACCTGGAAATGTTATGCTAAGCAAAATAAGCCAGTCAGAGAAAGACAAGTATCACAGGATCTCACTCATATGTGGAATCTAATGAATAAAATAAACTGATGAACAAAATAGACCCAGAAACATAGAAACATGGAATAGATAGTGGAATCTCATAGAAAAAGTGGGGGGGGGGGGGTGTGGATTGGTAAAAGGGGGTAGGGGAGTAGGAAGAAATTAACCAAAGAACTTATATGCATACTAGAGGCCTGGTGCACGAAACTTGTGCATGGGTAGGGTCCCTAGGACTGGCCAATGATCAGGGCCCATCAGGGCCTTCTGGTTGCTGGCTGGGGCTTCTCTTCCCCAGCTGCAAGCTACTGGCTGGGGCCTTCCTTCATCAACATTGCCCCCTGGTGGTCAGCATACATCATAGTGAACCATGGGTCTCCCAGTTAAACTCCCATGGGGACAATTTACATATTAGGCTTTTATATACACTGAGTGGCCAGATTATTATGATCAATCTGGCCACTCAATGTGTGTGTGTGTGTGTGTGTGTGTGTGTGTTTGTGTGTGTGTTAGAGGCCCAGTGCATAAATTCATGCATGGGTAGGGTCCAGCCAGCCTGGCCGGGAAGGGGGATAGGGGGAAACATGGGCAGTTGGCCAGCCTGCCTGCTGATCGAACTCCTGGTCAAGGGAACAATTTGCATATTAGCCTTTTATTATATAGGATTATATAAGTTATATATTGAGTGGCCAGATTATTATGCATTCAGAGATCATAATATATCTGGCTACTCAGTGAATATAGATATGCATAACGTATAAACACAGACAATAGTGTGGTGAAGGCATGGAGGGAGGAAGGGAGACATTTATAATACTTTCAATAATAAAGATAAATTTAAAAACAACACAAGACGCAAGTTAATGTTTCAACAAATGATTCTACCACACTTGTCTTGGACATCCCTGCCCCTGGAGTTCTGTTTACACTCGGCCTTCCACCAGGAATGCTCTTCCCCTCCCCTGAAGCAATCCAAGTTTGGTACCTTGCATTGTCCAGGAAGCCCTTCTGACCTGTCACAGAATCCCTAAGGCATTCCTTCACTCTGCCACTATCTTTATTATTTCATGCTTCAGGCCTTTGTGACTTTGTTCTTCATTCAGATTGTTAATTCCCAGTGGCTCTTTTATATCCTCCAAGCCAGGCTTAGAAGAAGGCTTGGGTTTGAATCTTGAACAAATTATTTTTCCTCTTTGAGACATCATCATAACCTTAGAATGTGACTGGTAGTATTTTAGCTCAGAGCTCTATTGTGGCTTGTTTTTCTTCCGATTATATAGGTGATACAGTCTCATTGTAAAAAATTATAAAATAAAGAACAGAACATAAAAGGTCACATGAATTTCACTTTCTTTGTGTAAGCACCATTAACATTTCTTGGCCATCTTTCATATATCTTGTTATAACACTCTCTCTCTCTCTCTCTCTCTCTCTCTCTCTTTCTCTCTTAACCTATATGTGTGTGTGTGTGTGTGTGTGTGTGTAAATATATGTAATTTTACATTTTACATAATTGAGGTTATTTCAGACATTCTATTTTTTTACGTAGAGCATATTAAAAATCATATGCAAGAGTGTCAAGCATCATAAATTGAATAAGAAATATTTGTGTAATCTGAGCTTTAAGAAATACTTTTACGTGAATGAAAAAATAGTGTTTCCCATAGAATGGGGGGGAGAAAGGTAAGTGGGAGATGTCCCCTGGACTATTTCCTGTAGACAGGACTTCACTGAAAAGATTCCACTTCAATTAGCCCAGGGCTCAAAGTATGTGGCCTGAAGGACAAATGGCGCTCTAATTGGAAACTCTATACCCAACACTTTGATCCGATTTCTTCAGCCTCATTGGCTTTGGGACATCCTCTGAACTCTCATTTTACCAGCTGGAAGCACTGAATTGGGTGCACGGAGCTGTACCACTTGGGCAAAATGTTTACTGAAGTTGAGACAATCTAGACCAGACTGATATGTATCTTCCCTGGAGACCTCATAGGAGAGACTCCAGCCTTCAGTGGAGAAACATAGCTTTCTTATCTTAAATGGTCCTGTTTTCATTTAGGCCTGTTTCCTGTTCTACCCTTAGTGGAGAGAGAAGGCTTATTAAGTCAGCTTTCTTTCCCATCCTCCGCCACCCTGGCCACACACATGCCTTTCTGCAGACCTAACAATTTTGATTTCCCTTCCTCCCTGGCCCTTTAATCACCTTTGTGGCTCTGCTCTGCACATGCCCCACTCTCCACATCCTTTTAAGGGTATATAAACTCCAAGCTCCTCCTGCTTTCCAATGGACTGAAAGAGACAAACTTTTACAGCCCAGCTCACTCCTTGAACACAAAAAATAAGCGTATCTCATCTATTAGTAAGGACATAAAGGCTTACGTTAGAAAACCGAAAGAGCCATCTCCTTTTCAATAGACCTCATTTAAAGATCAAATTTAGACCTAGGAGGAATTCTGTTTCCATGATAAATGTGGTAATAGGATGTTTCCCACTCTCTGACAACATCCCACTGTCTGGGCAGTGACAGGAGTCATATAGTTTCTCCTCCTGTCCATGCAGAGAGGCTAGAGTCTGTGTGCGAGTCAGACAATCCATCATTACCCGTTTACACCACCAGAAGTATGACTAACAGATTTATAAACATTTCTTCTTCTGTTGACTAATCGGCTGCAATATGGTACCTGCTATGACACATAACAGTCCTGCCTTCCTGTTCACAGCCATGCAGGTTGTGACCAGCTCCTAGCAGGTGTGCGTTTGTGATAGGATAGCCTTGACTGGCAGCTGCCTGGGCTTCCTGAGTGAAGAGCACAAACCTCCAGGGCTAGGACCATAAATTTCTCACGCTATCCTATTTTCGTCAAGGCATTCCTCACTATTTTGAAATTAAATTATTTACTTACTGTCTATCACTCCCACTAGATAGCAAAAAGGGGATTTTGTTTAGCTCATCACTAAAATGAATTCCCTTTGCCTCCATCTAGTCTCTTCCCACATCTCACTTTCTCATGAGGAATACAACAAACTGCCAAGTCCCCTGCACACACTAGCCCTAGCATTACTAATTGCCCTTATCTTGTTTTACTTTCTGGGTTTGTAATAGCATCTGTTGTCTTCTAACATAGTATGCAATCAATGAGAAGTTCATGCAGGCTGAAATCTTTGTTTTGTTTATAGATGAATCCCAAGAACTTAGAAAAATGACTGAGACCTAGGTATTCAATAAGTAAAAAAAAAAAATAAAAAGAATTCACTTTGCCCTTAGCTCCCAGATTACCTGGCATATAATAACTGTTCAATAACTATTTACTGAACAGGATGCTTTCCTTTGGAAGCTCCTGAATTTATGAATATTTTCTCCAGTGTCCGAACATTTGCCCATCCAAATACCTTTCCCTCATCTTCCTATGTCCCTAGTTAATAGGCTCTAGTGGGAGATAAACAAATGTTTGACCAATTAACCGATTAATACATAACTGAATTGACTGTACTCAAAGCTCCATGCACAATGGCTGAGACACCCCTTGTCTAACCTTTTCTGACTGCCTGTTCCCCAACATTATCAACACCGAATGATCCCATTAATAGTTCAATTCAATAAATATCTCCTTAAAACCTACTGAATTCCAGTCACTATGCCAGATACTGAGTGGGACAGTAAACAACACTAACCAGTGCTTATTGAGCACTTACTTCTTGCCAAATACCATGCTAAGCACTGCACATGCATGAACCCATTTAATCCTCATAATAACCATCTAAGGTAGTGATTAGTGTTTTGCCCATTTTTACAGACAGAGAAACTTAAACCTCAAGAGATTGCTTGTCCAAAATCAGGCAGATAGTAAACCAAGACAGCAGAGCCCAGGTCCTCACTTACACAGCCTTACCCCAGAGCTCATATCCTTAAGCTCTGCAATGACATAAAGATAAAGAACAATCAGGAGAAATTAATTTTCTTAGAGAACAATGGTTATATTGAGGCCTGGGAAGAAAACAACATTTTCAAAAGTTCCTTATCTTTTCCTCTCTAATGCCTGGAATAAAATATAGCACACAGAGAGTAATAAAGACGTTTTAGCTAAAAGAAAAAAAATGATACTAAGCAATAAAAAGAGGTAAAACTACAAGAGAGAAATATCAATTCTAACTGGAGGAAACTGGGAATAATCCAGGCCAAGAAAATTGTTTAAACTAGACCTGAAAGAATATGTAGGATTCTAAATTGAGGAGAGTCATCATGAATAGTATATTGGTTAGCTATTGCTGCATAACAAATTGCTGTGAAATTAGATTGTCAGAAATGGACATTTATTATCCCTACAGTTTCTGTGGATTTGGCACTCAGGAGCAACCTTGCTGGCAATATCCACTTGGGATCACTCCTCAGGCTGAGACTGCAGTCTTTTGGAAGCTTGACTAGGAAAAATATACTCTTTCAAAATGACCCCTTCACGTGGCTGGAAAGCTGGGCTGGTTGTTTGTGGAAAGTTGAGGCTGGGTGTTTGTCAGCTCCTCCCCACAAGGGCCTCTCCACAGGCTGCTTAAGTGTCTTCAATCCCTAGCAATCGACTTTCCCCAGAAAGAAAGAGAGAGGACCAGACAGAAGCCATCTTTTTCACGATCGAGCTTCAGAAATGGCATAGCATCAACTCTGCCACATTCTACCGTGAAAAGCAAGTCACTAAGTCTGACTCAAATTCCAGGGAGGGGAATTGGGCTCACCTTTTGAAAGGAGGAGACTCAAGAATGTGCAGACATATTTTAAAACCACCAGAGGCAGCCCATGGGAAAGCATAGGGCAGGTTCTGGAATAACAAGTTATCCAATGTCCCAGTTAATGGACTTCTATTACCTGGTGACCTTTCTTATTTTTGCAATTTTCACTTCACTCCAAATATTTCTTATAGTTTGATCCCTTGGTCTTTGTCATTTTGCAGAGAGAATTGTTCAACATTTTTCACGCAGTTCATCCATTCCCCCATTTTATTTAAATGTAGTTCTAGTCTTTGTGTTTAGCACTGGAAATATAAAAATAAAAAAGACATGACACTTGTTCTCAAGGAGTTTGTGGTTCATTCAGTAATCACATATGAAGTCCATATAATAATCACATAAAATATGCCAGGGGCCATAATGCAGTTATGTACAAAGTGCATGGCAATGTACAAGAGGCTGATTTTCCTCATGAGGGAGACCTTGCTGCCCTGTTAAGGAGTTTGGACTTCATCTTCTTTGCTATAAAGGGTTTTAAGCAGGTGTGTGTGTGACAAGATTCAGTACTGTATCTTAAGAAGACAATTTTGATGGCTGTAGAGAGGATGGAATTGGTGGAGGCTATATGAGCCATGGCGTGTGGAAGGGCGAGCACAAAATATACTTGAAAGATGTTTATTGGGAATAATTAACAGGACCTGGTGATTAATTACATAGGCAGAAAAGAAGTTGAGAATAGATTTCTGGAGGGCATATGACAGTCTCATTAACTAAGATAGGACATACAAGAAAAGATCCAGGTGTCTTGTAGGGAAGAAAATGAAATAAGTTCAATTTGAAACATATTGAGTTTGCATTGCCTTTGGTTACACTGTTGAAAGCTGTGTCCCATAGGTGATAATATGCAACTGAAATTTCAAGAGAAAAGTTCCAGCTGGAAATATAAATTTTGGAAATACTGGCATTTGTGTGCTAGTTAAACTCATGGTGTTGAAGGAGAGTATCTAAAGGGCTTGTAAAGTGGAAAAGGCAGCCAAGAATGGGACCTTGGGGGATACCAACACATAAAGGGCAGTGAGGAAAGAGAAGGCATTAAAAAAAAAAGTGAAAAGAAGAATCCAAAAGAGAAAGAAGAGATTTCAAGATCATGAAACCCTCAGAAGAGATTCTCAAGGAGAGAAGATCAACAGGAAAAGGGGGTGGGAAAAAAGCAGAGACATCAAATTAGAAGCAGACTAAAAATTATACTTCACAATTGTCAATTAGGAGATGATTAATCACATAAGCATTTCAGGAAGGTGATGTGGGATAGAATCCAGCTGCAGTAAGTGGAGGGGTGAAAGAGAGGTAAGGGAGTGAACACAAGGGTAGATTACATTCATCAAAAGTTTGAAAGTGAAGAACAAACAGCAAAGAGATTGAGTGCTATTGTTATACGGTGGGAAAGTGAAGCGGGATCCGTATCATTCCATCCCATTAGGGTTGTGTTTTCAGGATTCTGTTTTATTCTCAGCCTAGTCTCAAAAAAAAAAAAAAGATTCATTCTCCCTTTGGTTTTGGCAGCTGCTTCTACCAGAGCATGTCATTAAACGGAAGCTGTTTTAAAGGGCCAAGGAGAAGAACTAGAACAAACACAGGATGTCAACTTTGAGACAGAATGCCTGTGACCCAAAAGAGTCTGGATTTACCAGCCTGCTCATTATAGCCAAGGCATCGAATCCCCTCTCAATTCTCAAAGGAATTAACTGGTCAAAAATTTATAACGTTTTTCAAGGAAAGTGAAGGCCAAGTAATTATTGATGAAGGCAACCAAAAAAGAGGAAAGTATGTGTTTATTTGATTTATGGAAATCTTCCCTTTGCTCTAGGGACACAGCATAGGCCCATGAATGTAAAAATCTTAGATTCACATTATATTTTATCAGAGCAATATTTTCATCATTTATCAAGAAGAATCAGAATCTAGAAGTAAATTTCCACATTGGTAGATGAGGAGACAAAACCTGGAGGCTCAGAAGGTAGGGAGAGGAGTGGCATTGGATGATGATAATTAGCCCTCTAATGGGTAAAGCTGGGCGTCTTAGTGCAGCTTCACCAAGCACTCTCAGTTATCAAGAAGAACAGAGAAACAGAAGGCAGTCTCTACAGAATGTAAGACCCAGTTTAAAGAGATCTTACCAAGAATCAATTCCTTTCTTCTCCCTTAGTGTATTGTGACATTTAGGTGCTTCTTTTTAATAACAATAGAAATAACAACGATTGATTACATTTCTCTCACAAATATTTATTCAATCATTTATCTGTGCCAGACAAAACAACTCTGTACCTGACCTTGTGTACCTCACATTCTAAAGGGAAAGCAGACATTGAATAACTAAAATAGATACTTAATTGACTACCTCTGGGATTGGTAGCATGAAAAAGAAGCATAGAATATTAAGAAAGGATTGTTAGCCCAACATCCCCAAGTGCTCTCGCTTTATAATGACCTGTCTTTTACTACCTGAATAAAACTCAAGCTCCTTTCTGACTTGACTGCAAGTCCTGTCTCTGCATGAATATTCCTGAGAAGTCCCTGGGCAGGTACTTACAAGTCCAGGTAGCCTCTGATCAGCCGACGTTTCTTCTAAATCCCCTTGAGCCTCATCTTCAGCCCAGGCCAACTCTCTCTGCTTGATTTACCATGACCACAGCAGTGTCCTTCATTCTTTAGCAGCATTCTATCTAATAAAGAGAAAATATGCTAATTTACCCTCACACTACTGCAAAGATGGCAGTGCACACAGCTAATAAGGAAGGAATATGCTAATTGACTACCACACCCTTCAAGATGGCGGTTCCCACAGCCAATAAAGAGGGAATATTCTAATTGACTGCCCCACCCTCAACGATGGTGGTACCCACAGCTAAAAAGGAGAGAATATGCTAATTGACTGCCCCTCCCTCAAAGATAACAGCACCCACAGCCAATAAGGAGGGAATATTCTAATTGACTGTCACACCCTCAAAGATGGTGGTGTCAAAGCCACAAGATAGTGATGCCCAGTACCTTCAGCCCCACCGGTGCAATAGGCACAGAGCAAGGCTGAATCGGCTCCTAGGCTGGCCTGGCTGCTCTGTGTGCCTATCTCCAGAGTTCCTCAGTTCCCTTAGCCCCCCAGTCGCCCAGGGCTGGCCCGAGGCACAGGCAAGCTTCAGATAGCAGCTGCCCAGCTGACACCTAAGGTGCAGGCAAGCCTCAGATGGTGGCTACCCAGCCATCTAGGGCCACCTGAGGCTCAAGTAACCAGGGCCGGCTGAGGTTTGTGCTGCTGGCAGTGGCAGCAGCAGAGATGTGATGGGGCATAGCTTCCCCTGATCATCAGGCTGCCTCCCGCCTTTGAGGGCTCCCAGACTGCTAGAGGGGGCAGGCCAGGCTCAGAGACCCTCCCTCCAGTGCATGAATTTTTATGTACTGGGCTTCTAGTTTATAATACACAGCTAACTCTGCAATAGTCACTAATAGAATTCTATTAAAATTTTGCAGTGAGTAAAGAGAAGAAAGGAGAAAAAAGGAAAACTGAAAAAGGACAGGCTAGATTATCAGACATTTTTGCATTAGCTACCTACCACACACCTTGTCACAGGGAATCTCCTATTGGAATCCTCCTCTCTCATTAGTCTCTTAGCTCCCACCATCTTCCTATGATCTGTGTTGACTCAGAACCAGGTCCTTCCTACCATTTCCTCTCCTCTATCCAATGCTATCGCTCCTGACTGACTACTGATCAGAGATGCACTCTGATAAAGCCAAAAGCCATGGTACAGCAGAAAAGCTTTGAATACTCATATTATTATTATATAGAAGAGCTTAGTGACTTTATTCTATAGTTCATCACATCAGCTCGCACCATCTTGACTTTCCTAGCAAAAGTGCCGTTAAATGTCTTCTAAGCAAAATATCAGGTTTCTCCTGGAGAATAATTTCCCAGGACCCCTGGAATACAGAAGTAGTTCAAGTCACTTTATGGCTGTTGTTCGATAGCAATCCTTCCTTTTGCCTATAACAATCCATCAGTGGGAAAATATGAGTTCTTTGTAAACGAGGGAATGCAAATTTAAAAGGTCATTTTGATCTAAATCCTGGGCAAAGGATTTAGGCATAAAAATTCCCAACCTAGAGTTATATTTCACAGTGGGGGGGAGGGGAGTGGAAGCAATCTAAATATCCAACAATAGAGAAATGATTAAATAAATTATGGTAAAATTATTTGATAGAATATTGTGTAGCCATTCAAATGGCATTCAGACTTAATGGCAATATAGAAAATCCATGTTATAATACTAAGTTAGAAATGCAGGATTCTGAATTTAACATAGGTATTAATATCAAATATTCAAAATACATGTGTTTCTAAGTCCTAAAAGAGTGAAAGAGTAACTAGTGTAACTGTCTTTCTCCCAGACCCCAAAATCAGTTTACACGAGACTGATTTCACACTAAATAAAACAGAGGAAAGCAAATATCTGAATACTATAAGGACCCCCTGAGGAGCCTGCAGGATGGTAATCTTAGGAAGGAAGGTGCAGGGGCTTGCAGGGAGGCAGTGTGCTGACGTAGAGGTACAGGAGAGGATAAATTAGAAGATAGCTTTTACATTCTGATCCTGCCTCTCCTCAGTATGGTCTTTGAAGGGGTTATGGCTTCTCCATTACCCCTGTAAGATAAAAAAAAAAATCATGGTGTCAGCAGGACAATAACAGAGAAGACCCAAAACCTTGTTGGGGTGAAGGGCCAGAGAGATAAGATAGAGGTAGGTCAGCGGCCTTCTCTGCTCCAACCTAAGGAGTGGTGGGTTATAACCAAGACAATGGCTTTCACAGCCTCTAAAGTTGATTCACAGTAAAAGACGAAACATGCTTAACTTAAAGATTCAACAGAGTTCCACTTTCCCCCCAGTATATATGTATTTATGTGTGGTGATGATATAGAGCTGAAACAAAAGTTTCACTAAACAGTACTTACTCTGATATTTTCTTTTATATTAAATTCCACTTATTTTTATTTTATTAAATTTATTTTTAGAGAGAGGAAGGGAGGGAAGGAGACAAAGAGAGAAAAACTTTGATCGGTTGCCTCTCACACGTGTCCTGACCTGTAACCCCAATAACTGCCCTGATGGGCAACTCAACCCGCCCCCTTTTGGTGTACCTTAGGATGTTCCAACCAACTGAGCCACCCAGCCAGGGCAATTCTACTTTATTTTTTTAAACACTGGTTATATTCTACTAAACATTCAGTCTGAAAACCACTGAACTAATGAAATTATCTTCACCCAGTGCAATTTCTACCAAATAGTTTAAAAAAAAAATGTCTAACCAGAGATGTTGCCTGGTAGAGCATTGGCAAAGAAAGGGCTGCCAATGGTTTTTCTCTCCTTCCTATATTCACCTGGATAAATGTAACAGAACTTAACCATTGACTTCTTCCCCAATATACGTTAATAGACAAAGTAGTTAATAATTCCAAGGAAAACATGTGCTCATAAGCCAAAATAAGTAGACATTTGAGATGGACAATGACTTTTTTGTTAAAAACATAAGCATAACTCAGTATAATATGCCACATGGAGCATAATTATGGGAATACACATAAACATTTTAAATTAAACATAATAAATATTCTCAAAAGAATAAGAGAATATATTGAGTAAATGAAACAGAAATAAGAATTCATAAAAAGAACCAAATGAAATATTAACTATATAAAATATAACAGATAAAGTAAAGGATATAAATAAATGGGGTAAGTGGTAGAGTGGCTAATGAATTAGTGAGCTGGGAGAGCTGATTGAGGAGCTCTTGCAGAAGGCAGCAAAAAAAATGATAATGACATAAAAATATGAAAGGAAATCCAGGCAGAATGTAGGTGAGAATTGGAAACCACTAACTTCCAAATAATAGAAGTCTCAGGAAGATAAGGAAAAAAATAAGGAAAGAAATTAAGAAGATAAAAACTTTCACATTGAAATAAAAAAAGATGAAAAAGATGAAACATGCTTAACTTAAAGACTGAACAGAGTGCCAAACAGAATACAGAAAAACCCAAATTGATTTATATTAAAATAAATTTTAGATCATCAAAGAGAAAAAGAAAACTAGATAAATTGATTTTTAAAAGGATCCCAGAAAGGAGTTGCAGATGACCTACCAAAAAAAAAAAAAAAAACAATCATAACATCACACTTCTGTAGAGCAAACGCTGGGTGAAAGAAAACAGTGGTTCATCATTTCTTATCAGAGGATAAGAAAAATGTTACTTAAACAATGAACAACCATAAAATAGATATAACTCCAGCAAGACCAATATGAGATAGATTAATTTTCAAAATCAGAAATGATAAGGATAATCACTATAAATCCTACAGTATTGAAAAAATAATAAGCAAACACTGAGAACAAATGTATGCCAACAAATACCACATCTTAGATAAAATAGTCAAATAACTTGAAAGACACAAACTACCAAAGCTCCCTGTCTTAAAAAGTCTTCATTTTGTCTTTGTTTTTGAACACTGTTTTTTATTGGGCTTAGAAATCTGTCTGCCATTTTTCTTTTATTACTGTTATATGTTGAACTGTGTTTCACTCCCTGCCAAGTATGTTCAAATCCTAATCCTCAGTGCCTGTGAATATGACCTTATTTGGAAATAGGGTAGCATTTGCATATGTAATCAAGCCATTATGGCGGGTCCTAATTCATCATGACTGATGTCCTCAAAGACAAAGACACAAAGAGGAAATGCAATGAAATAATGGAGGCAGGAAATGAAAGTTCTATTCAAGCTGAAGACTGCCAAGGATGGCCAGCAAAGCACAAAAAGATAAGAAGAGACAAGGACAAGGTTTCTGAGGGAGTGTGGACCAGCCAACAACTTGATTTTGGACTTTTAGCCTACAGAATTGTCTAATCAATTTCTGGTTTATAAGCCATTTACTTTGTGATACTTTTTATTACATCAGCACTAGAAAATTAACTCAAATATATTAAGACGTTGCTCCATCTTCTCATTTGCATTCTTTCCAAAGAGAACTGCTATATCATTTTTTTTTTGGCTCTCTGTACATAATGTATCCTTTTTCTCTTGCTGATTTTAAGATTTTTCTCTTTATCACTGATTTTGAGCAATATGATTATGCTGTCCTTGGTGTAGTTTTCTTCTTTCTTGTGATTCCATTTTACTGAACATTTTGTATCTGAACCTTTGAGTGTCTGATATCAATATAAAATCTGGTCTTGCATTTGTGATATTTTGGGGCAAGCCAAAATTAATCCTTAAAAATACTTATTCCCACTGCTGAGGCAAGAGCCTTCCATGTACTCTACCCAATGCCCCATGAAACCTGAGGCTTTCTTCTCCTCTGGCTGGCTAACATGGGCTGTATTCCTGGCCTGTGTGAGCATTGGGCACTGTTACTCTAATCCCATTAGTGCTTTCTATACCCAGCCTCACAAGTTTCTTCACATAGAAACTTATACAGCAGAGTGTGCTCCTGAATACTCAGGGGAGGGCTTCTGAAGATCTCCTGAGTTCTCCATGCAGCTTTCTTCTCCCTGATACTCTGTCTTACGAACTCTCTCTGCCGTGGTCTCTGACTCAGGGAGTCAGCCAGTCCCTGTCTGGATTCTCCCTCCCTGTGCCACAGTCTGAAACTCCCTGACTGCAGTAAACCTAGGAAAACAGGGCACTCATCTTGTTTTCTTTCTCTCTCTCAGATAACTGTCTGGTGTCTAAAAGACTGTTGTTTCATATACTTTCTCCATTCTTAATTTTTTTTTTTAGGTAGAGGGTAAATCCTATGTTGGACAAAAACAGAATCTTTATCTGAATCTTTCAAAATCCTCAAGGTCTTCAGAAAATGGGCTCCATTTTTCTTCTATCTGCTTGAATATATAAAATGGAGTTGAAATAACTGTTTTCATGTACTTACGTACTAATACTATCATCTGTTTCATTTCTATACTGATTCCTATTGACTGATTTTTCTCCTCTTCATGAACAGTGTTTTTCTTCTTCTTTATATACCTGATAATTTAACTGAATATTAAATTTTTAATTTTATCTTCTTGAGTCCTAGATATTTTTGCATTTTTATAAATAAATATTCTTGAGCTTTTCTCTGGGATGCAATTAAGTTCTTTGGAAACAGTGTGATATTTTTGAGGTTTTATTTTAAGCTTTGATAAGCAAGAGAAGAGTAATATTCAGTAGAAGGCTAATTATACTCCACTACTGAGGCAATACCAGCCTGAGTTCTTCCCATTCCGTGAATTGTGCGTTTTATTCTGTTTTGTTTTGTTTTTTATTGGGCTTCTGGAAACACAAATTATCCCTGGTCTTGGCAGAGCTCTAGAGACTCTTCCCTCTAATCTAGTTATTCTCAACTGGAGAAAATCTTTTCCACCAACTTCACCTGGCCCCCAACTCGCCCCCGGCATCAGGGAATATCTAGCAATATCTAGAAATAGTTTTGGTTTTTCACAACTTAGGGAAGGATGCTACTGGTGTCTAATGATTAGAGACCAGAGATGCTACTAAACATTCTCCGAAACCCTCCCCCCGCCCCGCCCCACAACAAATGAGGTGGACTAAATTTCAGTAGTGCTAATGTTGAAAAAACCTTTTCAAATCCTTTCAGATAATTTCCCCCAAGTTTTGGGACAGAAATATCTTTAAACAGACAAAACCAAAAGAAACTAAAGAAATCTAGAATGCATAAAATCTCTCAAAATATAATTAAAGACAATAATATAATAGGTGACAAAAAGAAATATATTCATATAAAACATAAAGCAGAGCATATGGTATAAAAATCATGAACCTATGTGGACCTAACAGCATGGTCTCAAATTATATAATGCAACCATAAAGAGGCCTATAGAAAGAAGCAGATAAATTGGTAATTGTGGTGAAGATTGGGGAAATATTAATATCAGCCCTCAAAAGTGATAGATCAGAGTGAAAAAAAAATAATCAGGATATATAAATAATTTAAAAGCTTACCTTATTAGATTATAGAGAAATCTTTTCACATTATAAAGAATATACTTACTTTTTAAGCACATGTTTAACATTTACAGTTAAATAAATTTCATATAAGTACCATATAGATTAATAGAAAAAAAAAAGCTTTTGAAATAATAATGAAGGCATAATACACAAAATTCCACATCACCACTACCTCTACTGCTTTCAGAATCCATAAACTAAAGGAGAAAAGGATTTTCAAAAATTGAGAAAAAAGAAAAAAAATAGTGTAATTCCTCACTAAGAACAGTGAGGGAATTCATGTGCTCCCCTTTTGCCACTGCAGTCTGACTCAGGATGAGCTGTTCACAGTGTCACCTATTTTCTGCATGCACAGAGGGTGGGGCAAAACAAGGTTTACAGTTGTTTGTATGGACAATAATACAGTAACTAATAAATACTAATAAAAGAATAAACTCCATCTTGCCTACTCACAACTGTAAACCTACTTTTGCCCCACCCCATATAAATGTTTTTTGTCCAGAGAACTTCTGTCATGATTCAATATATTTCTGCTTGAATAAAAGGCAATCCCCTCCTCTAGCCACACATGCTTCCTGGCACACTCTTTGTCCCTCTGAGAGACACCCTTCTTGTCGAAGCCTGTATCTAGCAGCTTGCATGTCCCAATATGTCTGGTCTCCCCACTGTCCAACCATGTGCCTGTTTTCCTCTCACACCCTTAGAGCCTGCCATGTGAGGTGCACCTGGCTCAGGGACCACCCGAGGGTCAGCCGAGTGATAACCAACTACTAGTCAATCTACAAGGACCTAAAACCTAGTTATAGAGGTGATGATCATATAATTCATCATCCAAACCAAGGCACTGCCAGATGGGAAGTCAGGATTGCAGAAACTATCCAGGATGTTTCTAGGAAACTGGAAAACTTTCTTATCGCTTCAGTTAGAGAGAAATGGTGGCTGGAAACCCCCTCTGGCAGCATTTGATGGCTCTTTAAAGATTTTTCTACAAACATGAAGGAAATTTCCTGGTTAATTTCTTTTCCATAATTTGATTATTTAAACAAGAATGGACTAAAATTACAAATTCCCAGACCACACAATATTTACTATGGGGACTTTGTTAGAAGATTTTGATTACATGGAAGAGTCATCTCCCTGAATCCGATTTTCACAGCCTTTAGTCACCCTGTTAAGAAACAGGATGATGTAATTTATGAGGAAAACCTAAGAAGTTTTTCATTTGGACACGTCGCTAGTGCCAAGATAATGCTGCAGGATGACAGGAACAAAGGAGTCTTCTCCGAAAGAGGCCCTAAAAGATGACTGGGATGAACTTGTACATTCTGGGCTCATGTACGTCCCTTTGGCCCAGAGGAAAGAAGAAAGGAAGGATATCCAAGGGTATCGTGAAAGAGTGGGCTGCCTGCCAACCACAATTCCAAAGACTTAGGGAAGAAAGATCTCCATAATCATCTGGTTCATGGCACACCTAAACTGTGATGGTAGAACCTGGGACACTTGAATGCTTCTAGGGAGTACGAATGCCATATATGTACTAGTTTCAACCACGCCCAACATTTTGCTCCCTGAACCCAGGTGGCACTCTCACAGTCTCTGATCCTCTCTGCACTCCAAAGTGTCATGGTTCCCACCATGCACTGAACTTTGCCATTCATGTCCCCATAATCTCTCCTGCTGCCTCACACAAAGATACGTTCCAAGTAAGCAGCCTATATCCCACTATACAGCATCTTTGCCTACCTCCACCTAGAGTTCATGTGCAGAGACAGAAGTTCCTGACTGTCTCAATAGTGAGGATAAGTCTCCCAGGGGAACTACAGAAAATGAAAGAATGTTTCTTCCATTTACCCAAATGTTACCCTTAAATATGGCTTAGAAATTCACAAGAATACAGCTGGAAATTGGCAACTCTGAGCCTCCAGCCCCTGACTGGAGCCTCCAAAGAGGGTGGGGTAGGATAAGAGCTACAATTTCACATCTCTAAGAAGGAAGCTCTCCAGAAGGTGGCCATTTTGCTACTACCTGGTAGACCAGAAAAAAAAAAACCAACATATTCATGGTTTCATTCGTGGATTATATTAGCTACAAACTATATATACACAAAACAACATGAGTAGATCTAAAAACACAGTACTGAGAGAAAAGTAAGAAAAAACCTTGTAAAGATCATTATTGATGATGTTCCATGAATTGAAAAGTACATTAATTCAATACTTCCTACCAGAAAATAAATATTTCTTAATAGTCAAGTGTAAACTTCCAAACTATGTGTTTATAATATTCATATGGTTGATATATATTTACATATATGAAATATCTATGATTTATACATATTTTAATGTCTATACAATTGACTATGATGCAGACAATAAAAAGTAAGCTGTTCATTATGTGTTGATGACCTCCAAAATGCACTAAGTAGAATATGCAAGATATAAAATAAAGCATATAGTATAATACTTACATATTATGCATAGGTATATGTATATATTACAATTT
The DNA here is from genome assembly GCA_011751065.1 of Lasiurus cinereus. Lineage (NCBI taxonomy): Eukaryota > Metazoa > Chordata > Mammalia > Chiroptera > Vespertilionidae > Lasiurus > Lasiurus cinereus. Next base: position 5,054,383 of record JAAGEH010000226.1, read on the forward strand.
CTACTTATAAATATGTATATATGCACATGTATTCACATTGGAAAAAGAAAAAGAAGAAAAAGAAGAAACTGATACCTATGGTTGCCTTTGGGATGGAAATAGGAGACAGACTTTTCTTTAACACTATGCCTTTTAATAATTTTTGAACTTCGTTCTGTTTGTATATATTTCTTAATCAAAGTAAATAATCAAAATAATTACAAAAATAATACAAAATTAAAATATGTGCATATGCTAGGACAAAAACTGCCATTATTTGAATACCTCTTTCCTTCCAAGCTGAGATAAGAGGTCAGTTACAGCCATCTTTGTATCTCCTAAAACAGTTCCTGCCACATAATAGATGATCAATGGATGTTGAAAGAAGGAAATGACAAAAAAAAAAAGGAAATGAGAAAACCAAGATGGCAGCATAAGTGAACACCTAAACTGCTTCCTCGCACAACAATTTCAAAACTACAACTAAAAGACAGAATGGACAGCATCCAGAAACACAGGGAAGTTGGCTGAGTGGAAATTCTATAACTAGAAGGAAAGAGAGGGGTCAAGGAGACTCAGAGGAGCTGCAAAAAGCTGAGGTATGGAGACGTGCCTGTGGAGAGAGAGGCGCCGGAGTACCTGACTGGCTTCCTCTGGTGGGAAGAAGACGAAGATTCCCATCTGCACTGAACCCCTTAATCTACAGCACAGTTCTGGGCGAGGCTCATAAGGGAAGAGTCTGGACTGTGAAAGGAAATTTAGGAGAGCTAGGAAAGGGCAGAGGTCTAGAGGCGTGCACACCACTGCTCACAGAAGAGAGACTGCTGATTGTGCTGCTGGCTTTCACTAGTGGGAGGAAGACAGAGCCTCCCAACTGTGCCACTTCTAATGGCACTGAGCCCCTGTTTCTGGCAAGACCCTGGGAACCTAGACTCACACAGGTCTCAGAGCACAGGGAAGCCGGAAAGGCAGCAGTCTGTGCACGTGCACACAGATAGCTCCAGCGATCACCAAGAGACACTTGAGATCCAGGGGCCGCATAGGGTGGGGCTGACTGGAAGTCAAGGGGCTTAAAACTCCACCCATCCAAACTCAACAAACAGGCTTTTGCAGTTTTGCAAGTCTTGTATCATAAGGCTGATTCCAACACAGAAGTTCTCCTGGCATAGTGAAAATGAAGAGACTAAGGAATAGATCACAAACAAAAGAAATGGAGGAAAACCAAGGACTGGATATAGAGTTCAAAATCAGTTATAAGGTTGTTCAAGAATTTCCTAGGAAAGATGGATAAATTTAGCGAGTCCCAAGAGCAGATGAAAAAGGGCCAACTAGAAATTAAACATACACTAATTGAAATAAAAAATATTATACAGAGACCTAACAGCAGACTAGAGGAATGCAAGAATCAAGTCAAAGATTTGAAATACAAAGAAGTAGATAACATTCAACTGGAAAAGAAAAAAGAAAAAAGAATCCAAAAATGTGAAGATAGTGTAAGGAGCCTCTGGGACAACTTCAAGCGTACCAACATCAGAATCATGGGGTGCCATAAGAAGAGAGAGAGCAAGATACTGAAAACCTATTTGAAGAAATAATGACTGAAAACTTTCCCCATCTGCTGAAAGAAATAGACTTACAAGTCCAGGAAGCACACAGAACCCCAAATAAAAGGAATCCAAAGAGGACCATCATAATTAAAATACCAAGAGCAAAAGACAAAGAGAGAATATTAAAACACATCATAATTAAAATACCAAGAGCAAAAGACAAAGAGAGAATATTAAAAGCAACAAGAGAAAAACAGTTAATTATCTATAAGGGAGCACCCATACGACTGTCAGCTGATTTCTCAACAGAAACTATACAGGCCAGATGGGAGTGGCAAAAAGTATTCAAAGTGATAAATAGCAAGAACCTACAACCAAGTATACTCTATCCAGCAAAGCTATCATTCAGAATTGAAGGGCAGATAAAGAGCTTCACAGATAAGAAAAAGTTAAAAGAGTTCATCAACACCAAATCAGTATTATATGAAATCCTGAAAGGTACTCTTTAAGAGAAAGAAGAAAAGGGTAAAGATAAAAAGTATAAACAACAAATACATATCTATCAATAAGTGAATCTAAAAATTAAGTGAATTAAAAATCTGATGACCAGAATAAACTGGTAAATACAATAGAATCAAGGGCATAGAAAGGGAGTGGACCAACAATTCTCAGGGGGATAGGGGTGAGGGGGGTCCAGGGAGAAACTGGACAAAAATCATATACCTATAGATGAGGACAATTCGGGGGGGAGGTAGAGATAGAGGGAGGGGTGGGAGCTGGGCGGAGAGGAGCTATGAGGGGGGAAAGAGGAACAATTGTAATAATCTGAAAATAAAGATTTATTAAATAAAAAAGAAAAAAAGAAAGAAAGAAAGAAAGGAAATAAAAATGTGGTGGGTAAGAAATGGATGGTTATTAATTCCCTTTTCACATATTTCTATAATTTTCACATTTTCAAAATTAATATTTAAAAAAAGATTTAGAAACATGACTCCAGTTAGTGTGGAGTACATTTGTGAAATTGTAAGCAGGCTGACAGTTCAGAGGCCATTTCAATTGTCCAGATTCTGAGTGGCCTCGCATGGGTATTGCCAACGAGCCAAAGGCTGCTGCCAGGCCCTTTTCTTTCTAACACTCGCCTGATGCTGTCCCAATTCACCATCATAAATTATATGTACTCTAAGGCAGAGGGGACATAGATAGCTGACCTGGTGCCATCAGAAGCTACAAGAGACTAAATGATTAAGTTGAACCTACCATGGTTAGTTCTCCCTCTTTTTCAACCAAGGCTTGAGTTGTTCTGATTACCTCGCAGGTGTAAGGAAAAGTAAACTGAAGATAGCATAAGATTCCCAGGTACCCAACCCCCCTGCAGTCTAACATTAGCTTCTCCCATCTGTCCTGCTAGAGATCCCCAGCCGGTCTTGATAGACTCTAACTTTAAACATCCATTTGACCTCCTGCCCCTCCAAGTCTTTTTCTTTCCGTTTCTTAACCCTCAGTCCCATCTTCGCTCTCTAGTTGCTCTCCACGGCTTCGCCTTTTTGAGTACCTTTTATGTGTTAAATATTAGACTCTGTTGCTGGGCTCCAGTGAATGTTGCTTAAAACACAAAAGGTTAAGCAGAGAGCAACTGTATTGATTAAACATCCATTTTCTTACCTTTTGTTTTTGTAAGAGCCCTTGATGTTGTCTCTGATTGACAGCCCCACCTGCACACCTCTGGCCCCAGATTCCCCTTGGTAATGTCACTGAGAGCTGCAGAGAGTTACAGAGCACCTCACTCATTCTGCACGAGCCACAGATCCTTCATGGGTAGTTTTCAAAAAAAAAAAGAAAAGAAAAGAAATGTAGCTTTTCTCTCTTGTCCTTTCTCCATTCCTTAGACATATTTTATTCCAAAAGTCCCTGTTGAATGGAGAAAAGTAAAATGTGGAGGGGGAGGGAGGAGGGCAGTGCAAGGTGGGAGGAAGGGAGGAGGTGAGGAGAAAGCTCTCAGCACTGACCCCTCCCTTTTATTCTAATGTCTTCAAGGTAGCAAGCCTTTGAATATGCTGTCAAGAGGGTGATAATCTTACTACATTAGCTTTTCCTTCTCACTTCTCACACTGTAAATAACCTAAAGAATCCTCCCTGTAAGACTAACAAAATTACACCCATTAACATCATGAGAAACATGGTATGATGGTGGCTTTGCCCTGTTGTTGGTTCATGATAATGACTGCATCAGCTGGCTTTGACTCTTCCCTAAAAGCATAATATTGCAAATAATAGGGCATAACATCGCCATTAGAGAAAAGTATAAGCCTTTCAAGTACAGAAGCCAAATGTCCAGTCAATAATATGTACCCAATACTAAATGAGGTCAAACAACTCTAAAACTTCATCTCCTTTCTCCAAAAGCTCTATTTACCCAATCAAGTGAAGCCTAGTTGTAAGAATAGGCTCATGAGGATGATCACCACTGTCGGCAGGACTGACGGGTGTGAGCAATGGGAAAGAGCAGTTTTAGCAATTTGAACCTCTATGTGGCTCCTTCATTGGATTTCTCCCCATCCTCACCTCTGCTAGTCCAGGTTAGATGTTTGCAGGGAGCAAGTCCATCTTAGGTCAGAGTCCGCATTCGTGTCAGTAGAATTTTAACTAGCTGCAAGCTGTAAGACAAAGAAGCGAGATACAGGTTGGAATACCAGCCTCCCTGCTTTTCTTCAGCTACCCTCACTGATCCAGATTCAGTCCTTCAATAGGAGCTAACTCAAAATCCCAGGGATGTGATGGAGCCATTTTTCATCAGCTTGCCAGAGCTGACAATTAAATTGTGCAAGACAGTTGTGAATCATAACTATTACGAAAAGTTATATAAACTCATAGTTAAATGTTAAAACAAAGGTAATAAATATTCAAAATCACTTCATAATTGTCTCGCATTACCTATACTCTTTTCTATTATCTATGCTCTTGTGGTTATTTACATCTATTGATTCGGTGTGGTTGAAATACTATATAAGCGGGTGCTATTGTATACCTATTCCAATTCCATGTTCAGGGATAGCACGTTGGTTGGTAGCTGGAAATCACCACGGTGGGAGTAATTAAACCACAAAAGTGTAGTTTATAGCAGAAAATGCTACAAATCAGGGCTTGATTTAATGTTCTGTTGATTTTTAGCCCGGAGCGCAGTGATCCATGACTCAAAGAACAAATCTAGCCCTTAGCTTATTTTTGTATTGCCCACAAGCTAAAAATGCTTTAACATTTTGAAGGGTTATAAAAGGAGGAAGAAGAGGAAGAGAAAGGAGAGGAAGAGAGAGAGGGTGACGATGACAATGACGAAGAGAAAGAAGAAGGGGAAAAAAAGCGGAAAGAAGAAGAGATCTCCTTTTCTCCCAAGAGCCAGGAAATAAATGTTTTGGTTGTGTGGGCTATGTGGTCTCTGTTAGGACTGTTCAACTCTGCCACTGTAGCACAATGGCAGTGCTTCAGAAAAATTTTATTTACAAAAGTAGGTGGTGGGTCAGATTTGACGCAGGCCACAGTTTCCCAACCCCTGATCTAAAGTTATGGAAGCCTTCTAAGAGAATCAATTGGCTATGTGGGATTGATCATAACAGACATTTTATATTTTATTGTGATTTGTAATTTTGTGCTATATATACTTTATTTTTCAGTAAAATTAATCATAGGAAATACCACATACACATGTAGATTTTTTATTGGCAAGCTGGTAATTAAATACTTACCAGCATACCACTGCTTAAAAACCACAAAATCTATAGTCCATGCTGTCCCTTTCTTTCTCAACCAACCTCTGCTGAGAGTTTACCACCTGCCAAACACAAGATTGAAAGAACTAGAAAGATGAGGTCTATGTTCTCCAAGAGCTCACAGTCCAATGTGAGAGGCTAATAAGCAACCAATAAATGGCACAGGACACAGCAGCAAGTGAAGAAACGCAAACACACCAAGTGCTGTGGGGCAGAGAGAATGAGGGAACCAATGTTCACTGTTCCGGGTGATTCCACACAGAGAAGCTTACCAGCAACTCTGTGAAGTATGTGTCATGGTCTACATAATACAGATGAGCTAACTGGGATGCAGAGATTTAGTTAGTATGCCCAAGGTCAGAAAGCTGATAAGGGCAGAAGTAAGATTCAAAGTCGGGCTGGCTTGACACCAAAGTCCTTGTTCATTCACTCCACTCCCAATTAGTTCCTTGCTTATTTTTTAAAAAGGGGGGCAGGGGTAAATCATACTCATGCCTCAATCCATTGCAAAATGTCTCTCCCCTGTTCTTTTCTTTAGCTTCCCTCTCTCTCTCTCTAGTATCTCTGCCACATGAGTTTATTATTTCCCCCAAAGTCAAAAAGGAAATGTTAATTAAAAGTTTTAAAAGAACATGTGTCAATGTAGCTCTGAAGTGGTAACAGTAGGGAGTTGAACTGTACCAAATTAAAAAGCACTGGCATTAATTAGCATTAACATGTGCAGGTGTTTTCTCTTTACGGTGACAGTGAACTCTTGGAGAGCAGGAACCAACCTTCTTTCCACAGTGTCTGACAGCGGCTGATCTACAGGAGAAGCTGTGTCAAAGCAGTTGGGTGATAGGGGAGACGGCGGTAGAACTACAGCCATTGCATCACTCAAGGCTCTCCAGGCAGGACAGTCTTCATCTCTACAGGGACAGGGAAGCCCAGAAAACTCCCAGTGCCTGAGTCCTGATCTTCACCCCAGCGGCAGCCTGTTTGATGCAAAGATGATATGTTTCTGAGTTCACAGAGCTCTAAAGAAGGTCAACATTTTCAATGTACAGAGAAAAAGGTTTTCACAATCGCCCTTGGAAATTTCTTCTTGAGCAGCGGTTCTCAACCTGTGGGTCGCGACCCCTTTGGGGGTCAAACGACCCTTTCACAGAGGTCGCCTAAGACCATTGGAAAATGCAGATATTTACATCACGATGCATAACAGTAGCAAAATTTCATGGTTGAGGGTCACCACCACATGAGGAACTGTATGCAAGGGTCGTGGCCTTAGGAAGGTTGAGAACCACTGTTCTAGAGGTTCTTAAATTTTAATGTGGATCAATCACCCAGGGAGCTTGTTAAAAGTACCTTTTCCCACCTTAACCAGTTTGGCTCAGTGGATAGAGCATTGGCCTGCAGACTCAAGGGTTCCCAGGTTTGATTCTGGTAAAGGGTATATCCTTGGTTGTAGGCACATACGCCATAGGGAGTGTGCAGGAGGCAGCTGATGGATGTTTCTCTCTCATTGATGTTTCTAACTCTCTATCCCTCTCCCTTCCTCTCTGTAAAAAAGCAATAATATATATATATTTTTTAATACCTTTTTCCAGCCCACTCCTACATGGTCTGGTTTAGTAGGCTCCAACCAGAACTACACACTCTAGTTAAGCTTCTTTGTTTTTATGGTGAATGCTTTTTTTCATTGTGCCTAACAAATTGATGTACTGCAGATCCACATACTCTTTAATCTGCAATTCTAAAATCTCAGAGCTCTGAAATCTAAATCTTTACATAACTCACCTAGCAGCAAAACCTGTTGGGAGCAAAACCTGACCTGAATTCTCTAGAAACATTTTTAAATCTTTATTTATTGCCCTGGCTGGTGTGGCTCAGTTAGTTGAGAGTCATCTTGTGCACTGAAGGGTTGCCAACTTGATTCCCAGTTTGATGTTTTGCTCTCTCTTCCTCTCCCTTCCACTCTCTCTAATATCAGTAAAAACATTTTTAAATCTTTATTTATGTAACTTTGAGTGGACATGCATACGTTTTACTGTAGATGATTACAAGACGGCACTCCAGACGCTTAGGTGTCACAAAATATAAAATACACATTCCATTTTACTTCCCCCAAATCATAAGCATTTGATGCATGAAATATATTGGTTCCAAACAGTTCTGACAGACAACTATGGACCTAAATAAACCCCCTTGCATGAATGAATCCCCTCCTCAAGGGTGGGAATTTAAGGGAATTATGGGAACAAAATTCACCAACATTTATCCTTTGAGCTGCCTCCGTTTTCACAAGGTGCTTTATCTTCAAAAAGCAAGAGACAGGAATACAAGTCACCTTTAGCACAAGCTTCTGAGCCACCTGTCTCTGGAAGGCCTGGCATCTCCAGGATGCACTCCAACACCCTATTACCCTCGTTCAGGTAAGTCCACTCTTCATCTTGTTTGATGCTCACTACATTTATCTCATGAAAACAATCAAGACCACATTGTAAGTCCAGGAGTGTTTTAAAATTTTCCATTAGTCTAAGACCTATTATCCAGTCCTTTTCCCCAGGGCAGACCATTTAAGAATACCAGGAAAGTGGATGGATAATAGAGTTGGGTTCCAGGGACTGAGGTATAATCAAGCCAGCAGCATTCTCAGAAAAAAAATAACAAGAAGGACATGAGGGTCAAACCAAGACAAGATGCCTAGATAGCAGGTGTGGAGTAAATGCAAACTAATTAACATGACCTTCAAAGTCCAGCATTTCCTTGTCTGTGCCTCCCTCTCCAATTTTCTGTCCCTTCACAACTTCACTCCACTACTCTTAACTTTATTCAGTTCACTGCAAAACCTGCTTTTTCTTTCCCCTTCCATTTAAGCTATTCTTTCTACCTAGAATACTCTTTATACCCTTTTCTCTTCATCTTGAGCTTTCTGGTTTCTCACTCCAGTCAGAGTTATTTGCCTTCCATTTCCCTTGTCTCTACCAGAGCCAATATCCACTGTGTTTGAATTGTCTGATAATGTGTCTTCACATCCCACTAGCCTGTGCCCACCATGAGGCTAGGAACCATACCTGGCTTTCTCTGTCGTATTCCCTGTGCCTGGCATAAAGCCTGGACATGATTCAGTGCTCAACAAATGTGGACAAATGAATGAGTAAATGAATGAATGAAAAGGAGGCAAGGTACAAAGAACAAGGGAGGAAGGCAGGGTATATTCTAGAGCTGTTTCTGGGACCAGAACTGGCACATGGGAGCCCTCTTTGATGAGTGGGCTTTGAATGATGAGTGGTGAGTGCACTAAACCATAAAGAGGCAAGGTTGAGAAGAGAGATTCTTTCTCTTCTCTTTTTCTCTTTCCTCTTGTCCTTCTGAGTCCTCAACAAAAGTTTCGCTTTTCATTTTATGTTTCTTACCAGACAGTTAAGTTCTGTAAAAGCAGAGATCATATATCTGCTGCTCCTCATTTTATACTCAAACCCATGAGTCATGTCTGGAACAATTAGTTTTACATAGTAAATACTTGTCGAATGAATGGTTGGTTGACTGAATGAATCTATGACATTTAACGTCTCAAGTTCCAGAGAATCTCTGTTTTGAATGTCTTGGGTTCCCCCAAATAGCTGGTATCTCAAGCCTCCTCATGATTTAATAGGAAATAATGAACTGAATGCATGGGATGAAATCCTATCAGACAGAATTTTATCAGTCTGTCACAAAGGAACCTAGCCCGTTAGCCCAGACAACATCTTCTGAGAAGTAACTAAACTTGACCAAACTCTATAAATTCACTCATAAAATTTACTACATTCTAGCTGATGCTCTGAAATAAATATTCCTTCTTCTCTCTGCCTCTCCCATTCCTATCCCCATTCCATCTTTCATCCCACAGAGTCCCAAGGGAGACTTCTCCAGAAGAGAAAACCAGATACCAATGTCTTCGTAGACTCTTCTGTAACCATGAAGAGTTTCTTGGCAAAGGGTTGGAGAAAAAGGGAAGTAACCCAATTTAAAAGAAGATTAGATGTCCTCCCATCTGGAAAATCAAAGGGCTTTGAGGAAACGTCTTTCCTCGGCAAGGATCTGTCTCAGGAAATAAGGAATTGGTGGACAGAACAGCAACATATTTGTATCATGATCACTTAGGTCCTAATGAAAACGGGAAGCTGAAACCATTTCCCCTAAAAACAAAGGACTCACATAATTCATATTCCACTCTCCCAAGTCTCTAGACTCCAAATCCTCTTCACTTTTCCTCCTTAAAAACGAACATGTGAACAACCAAAAGATGTTTCATAAAAGGCTCGGCTTCAAAAGAACAATAAATTCTCCAGAGGCTAATACATATAATTCCAGACACAACGTGAGGTGAAATCGGGTTTTCAACATAAATTGTAGCAGAAATGGGCTCAAATATATCATACAGCCTTTATATTTCAGAAGGATGAGACCAGTAACTTTTCTGAATACCCTGACTATTGACCACCAAACCTGTCACATATATTTTGCCCAATTTTCTACATTTATAAAATGGGGTTTTAAGACCAATATCATTGACTTTTCCTAAGAACTAAAAAATAGTAAAGATAAACAATAAAAGCTATATTAAATATAGGTTCTAGGTAGTTCTTACAGTTCATGCACTTGATTGAAACTGATGCCCTGGCAAAACTGCAAGTGACTACAAAGCATTGGCCTCTAGACTCATTCATAAAAAGTAGAATATCAAATGTTTAATCTGGCATGCCTTATGATTTTCTTCATTCCTCTGGCCTACCCATGACAAAAATAAACCATTTTATACATGTTCGTGGTTGATGAAAACTGAAGATTAATTTGGGGGAAAAAAAGACATCTCAGCATGAGGAAATCTTAAGGCTGATTAATCAAGAACTTATTACCTAGAAACTTCTCATATGACCAGACGGTCACAATCTCAAAGAAGAAAAGACAGAAAAAATCTAGTGAAGAGAAAGATGCAGGAAGAATGAGATAGAAAACAAAGGGGATAGGAAGTAAAATGAAATCTAGAAAGATTTCATGGTTATCCCCCCCCCCCCCCCCTTTTTTTTTTTTTTTTTTTTTTTTGCTGAGCACACAGAAAGAGCTGGACCTCTGCAACATTTAAAATTATAACAACAATCCCTTATTTCTTTCTATAGCAGATTCTTCAGGAACTATCAAGACAAAAAGAATTTGCACACAAATTATAATGCCAATTATTTAGAGTGACAAGTTTTGTAGACATGTGTGCACATTAATAAATATTGCATGGCCAAAATGACATGCTGGAGAAAATTATAAACAATGACCTATTTTAAATAAGCTTATTTTAAATACTCACACCATTCTAAATACATGAGCAGACTTCATTCCAGTTGAACATCCCCATCTTCAGCAGCTTAGTCAGCCAAGCAAAGACATGTTTGGCAAGGGAGAGCTTGAATTTAAGTCCTAGCTACTCTCCTTATTATCTCTGTGACTTTTGGCAAGATGCCCAACTTCTGTGGTCCTAAATTTCTACAGCTGTAAAATAGGGGTAACAATAATATTCACATTATTGTTGTGAACAGCAAATGAAGCAATATAATAGTTTTCAAATGCCAGAATGTGACAAACATTCTATAGTCTGCAGCAAAATGGGAGAAGGATGCATAAATTTTTAATAAAGCTATTTATTCAGTAACTTGCCTATTTTTATTTGGATATCACACCTTTTCTACTTTCTTGGTGTTGAAAGCATCTTTCTGTTATTAAATTAAAGAGCTGGCGAAGGTCTAGCCTATTCTCTCTGTATGGTTTTAGTAAAGGACTATTGTGTTGGTTTTGTTCTTTTCCCTCGTTGGCAAAATAAACAGTTGGCAATTCACTGTCACTTCTGCAAATTGTTTCTGAACTGTTAGTGATCTTTGAAACCTCAAAGTCAGAGTACACTACAATAATCCGTGGATGGTCACCCAAAGTGTCAGTTGTGGTTGAAAACGTGTAGGGACCACCAGAAGGTAGCTTATTTGAAGAACTAAGAAAATTCAGAAGGAAAAAAAAAACTTACTGAAAGGTAAGAAATAGTCCATTAGGCCCATCAGTAATGATTGGTGGTTGGATTCAGAAGATGATTGCAAGGTCAGCATATTTTCTGCCCCCCAACAGGGACAGGTGACATCTTTTCCTCAATAACACCTGTGATGGTTACTTTTATGTGTCAACTCAACTGAGCTAAGAGATGCCCAGATAGCTGGCAAAACAGTATTTCTGGATGTACCTATAAGGGTGTCTCAAAAAGAGATTAGCATATGAATTCATAGACTAAATAAAGAGAATCAACCTCACATCAAATACATGTAGGCAACACTCAATCTGTTGAGAGCCCTAAAAGAACAAAAAGATGTAGAAAGGGTGAATTCACTTTCTTTGCTTGAGTTGGGATATTCATCTTCTCCTGCCCCATGAATCTGTGCTCCCAGTTCTCAGGCCCTCAGATTTGGACTAGAGCTACACCATTGGTTTTCCCGGGCCTCGGGTTTGCAGATAGCAGACTGTGGGATTTCTCAGCCTCCAGAATCGCATGAGCCAATCTCCAAATAAATCTCTGTCCTATTATCTATCCTATTCTGTTTCTCTGAAGAATCCTAATATAAGGCCTCATTAGGATTTTCAAGGAAATAATAGTAAAATGAAAAGCACTGTTTTCACTAAATTTTGTAAGCCATTGGAGTAGGGGCAAGACAGTATTGCTTTGGGGCCTGCAGAAAGGAATTTGGCATGAAACAGGAAGAAGGTTCCCCCTAACCTGGTGGCCTTCCCAAAGAGATACCCGATAGCAAGGTCACTATCCTCAAATAGTTTCAGTGGTAAGCAGGAACACCAACACCAGTAACACTGGGAGCACAATGAGATTGGGCCCACAATATAAGCTCCTTGGAAAACAGACACCAGTAGCCATGGCAACAGGGAGGCACCTTCACAATTCTTTTCAGGCCTTAGAGCTCACCAAAATAAACCAAACCTGGAGAGGAGGCAAATGGCCAACACCAGGCATGGGATAGAGCATGTGTTTGTCAGGACCTATGAAAGTAGCCCACGAACCCCAGAAATACAAGGAGCACTGGGACACAGTGGCAGCAAGGAATGGGGGATATAGAGGATGGTTAGAACCGGAATGTCTGTCTGTACTGAGAAGTGCACTGGGAGCAGCGTGCTCACTCCAGTGCCTCCAGCTGCATGACTTTGGCCAAGACCCCGAATATTTCAGAGCCCCAATTTCCTCACCGGAAAAGAGGATCAAAATGAATATTAATAACTAGTTCAAGAAAATAAATTTAAGAATTAAAAGGAAGGCCTATTTGAAAGTGCTATATAAATGTTAGTTTTGATATTTAACAGTGGATTATTATGTAACGTTCAGTGCTGAGACCCCCTCAAGATTTAACCTATGTCACATCCTCTCCAGAAAGCATAGCTGAAATCATATCTTTAAGGAGAAAGAATGAGGAAGGAATTATCTAACCTGATTATAGAGTGGGAGGGAGGGAAAAACCCATCCAGTTATACCCAGAGGAACAATAGCCATCAGTGAAGGGCGGCATTGTGAAGAAAGAGAAGAAATGCACTACGTACACTGTGGTTATATAAATATCGCCTATTCCCTATAACATCTATAAGGGGGAGATTATCACTCCTATTTTACAGATGAGACTTGGGGAGGTTAAATGGCATACCCAAGACCACATAGCCAGTAGCAGACAAAGCTGATATTTTTAACCCAGATGTTTTTGGAACTAAAACCAGGTAGCATTTCCCCTTCCCTTTCCTCGCCTCTTCTTCCTTCCTCCCTTCCATCCATCCTTTCTTTTTTTCCTTTGATTATACAAAGAACCCACAAATCACAGCAGTCACCCAAATGACAAGTCACAAAGCGCGCAGCACCAAGCCCCCATGCCTTCTACATTTGGCAAACCCAGTCTTCCTGCATCTTCCTGCAAGCCCAGTAGCCAGATTTGGCTCCCTGTAACAGCCTCTTCCAGATATGCTTGTACTTAGACACTTTCTAAAAATGTTCTCTTGGGTGGTAAATCATTTTACTTGTTTGCATGTATCCTGAAAGCACTAAAGCAAGACAATTCAGATGAAAAATAAATCCCTTCACTGTGTGTAAACATAACACATGGAGCCTACATGGGGGGAAAAACTTAAATTCAAAGCACATGAGCTGAGTGAGAATGAAGCAGGCAGTGGGGATGGGACCCTGTGCTAGGAAAACCACAGGCTTGTGGCTTTGTGCTCAGAAGGCCCTCATGCCGAAGGGATCGTTGGAGCTGTGTAGGGAGACGGTGTGCCATATTCAGCTCTTTGTGAATTGGGGTCTGCAAGGAAGCACATATGGTAGTAATAGGAAAGATGCAATTCCCCTTGGCTATTTTTCAAGCTTCACTATTTAGATAATTTGGGGACTTTTTTTTTTTTAACTTGGAGAAGTTCTCCCAGGACTGGACTGATTATAAGATGAGGATATGTCTTAAACTCTGCCAAAGAGAAAACTTGGCTGAATTCGATGTTTTATTTTTTAAGTTGTGTGCACTTTTGCTGGGGACAGAAATGCTTCCTCCCAGTCAACCCTCTCTTCTTCAGAAAATAAACTCAGAGGCTGCCTCGAGTTTAAATCTTTCCTTCACAGGATGAAGGGCCTTCAATGTTCTTCTCAAATAAAAGCCCCAGTGCTCATTGTCAATATGCCAAGCCAAATGTCGAAGACAATCTCATTTCTGCAACCTACAGTGCCCTGAATTGATTGGGGTAACTTTCTTTCAATTAGTTAAAACCCTAAGCAGTTCATTTATTATTTGCAGTTCATTAAATTGTGCCTCACTGCTGCTATTCCTGGGTTCACGCTTAAGGATAAAGAGTAACCAAAATGAAGAACCTACATCAACTTGTTTTGTTTTTTTCAAAGCCAGAAAGCCTTTAGAGAAGAAGCAAACCTAAAATATGACTTAAATGAAACCAATCCCCCACAAAATAGATTGTGGGGCACGGAGAAAAGAGAACAGAGGGTAGATATGAGTAACTTGGGATCTCAGGCGGGTTACTGGTCACCAAATCTCTGAACCAGATCTGTGAAAGAGGAATAAAAACAACTCTATCCTAAGGTTGATGCATAAGTGAAGTGACCACTGTGAAAGGTCCTGGCTCTATTCCAGGCACAAAGGAATCCTCAGTTATTACTGGTTTAATTCCTTCTTCTTTTCTTCTTTTTAAAATCTGTCTCACAGGGTTAATATGAAGACTGAATGACCTCACTGCAGATGTACTGGAATGCCATTTATACGTGGGATGTTATAAGAAGGAAAAAGAAAATACAAGAGAAAAGGAATTTCAAGAACAAGGACCCACCCCAGAAAGCTCTCTGGGGCCCAGATCGGATACTGCTCGGGTCTTTGTGACAGATTCAAATGGCTGGCTGTCTCTTCAAGGAGAGAAAGACGTCTGATCCATGTCCCTCTCTGTATCCTTATCAGAGAACTGGAGGGAAATCAATGAAAAGAATGGCAAATCATAGGCTGTGCCACTCACTAATTTAACAATTTACTGAATATTTACCATGCGCCAGACACTGTTCTAGATACAGTGACTACAGCAGTGAACAAACAATGAGATTCCCACTCAAGTTGAGCTTATTTTTTTAGTGAGAAATGACAAACAAAATATTCAGATGAATGTATTAACTAGTAGGATAGATGATGAAAAAAAGGTAAAAATGAAATGGAAACATTGGGTTTGTGATTTTTATTTATTTATTCTCACCAGAGGATATTTTTCCCATTGATTTTTTTTTTAAGAGAGAGAGTGGAAGAAGGAACTAAAGAAAGTCAGAAGGAGAGAATGAGGGAGATGGAGAGGGAGTTAGAAGTACAGGTAATGGGGGGAAGTTACCAACAATGGAGAGGGCTAAGTCAAAAAAGTAAAAAGAGAGGATACTTTAGAGTCGACAGTTTGGCTCTATGGGTTGGGAACCTAGATTGCCAACTCATTTGTTTTGAGACTAAATTTCTCTAAACCAATTTCTGCAATTGTAAAATGGTAATATTAATTTAAAGGAATATAGTAATTATGATTCATAGAAAACATAGATTGTGCTCAGTAAATCTTTAGTTCCTTCTTTTATCATAGTACACACACATATAGAGATTTGATCATAATATAGTCAACGATTAAAATTACAAAATACAAATGACTATGTAATCTGGTTAATCGCCATAGCTGATTTTATTAGCAATAACATCACCTTAGGTCCCCTATTAACTCATCTTTAAATGAACCACAAAATTTCTCACAGTTCATTAATTCAAAAAACATTTATTGAATTTGCACTACAGGCTGTGTGTCATATGAAATGCTATGGGAGATGGAAAAAACAATGTTCCTGGCTTCTTTATAGAAGCCCACAGCCTATAAGCATATAAACAAATAATCACTGCATTGTGATGATCATATCATAGAAGAATATACTATGAGAGTTCAGAAGAAGGGATGAATAATTCTCCCTAGGGAAAAATACTAGCCAACATTTACTGAGCACTTACTATGTGTCAAACCATATTTCAAATACTTTGGATGTGTCAACTCATTAAGCATCACAGTGATACTATGAAATAGCTACAATGATTATTTCTGTTTTGTATACCAGGAAACTGAGGCACAAGTAAGTCTTGCCCAAGGACACAGTTAATGTGACCCAGAGCCAGGATTTTAATCTAAGCATTCTGAACCCAGAACCCACACTTCAGAAACTGCAGTGTACTGAATATGATGAGTGATACTTTATGACACTGGAACCAGGACTTGGTAGGAGAAGCAATCTGCAAACCAGAAAAGAAGGTCATGAGAATCAAAGTAGAGGGAACAACAGGAACCAGAGTGTGGAAGCTCAGTGTCTAAGGATAATTGAGCAGTGTATATAGCCAAACTGGGGGAAAGACCAAAAAATGGACAGAAGCCAAAGCTAATAAATTGCCTTTTTAAACTAGCCTGGCTAATATTCCCTCCCAGCTATTCTACTAAAGTTGAGTTCCTAGAATCTTATGTTTACAAAGCCAATCTTCTTCCTTCCTCTTTGGTCCTCTTTAATTCCACAGGCAGCCTTTTATTGGCTCATCAGAACAAGTATTCTGTGAAGAATAACCCTGGATAACCAAGCTGCTTCTAAACACCAACTGTTTGATGTCCTTTAAATAACCATCCATCATTGGGTATTTAAACATGATCCCAGGTATTTGGCTACATGTTTAAGAAGGCCTCATTTTTTTGTCATATCAAAAGAGGATACACTATAATTTATTCTTTTTCTCAATGGAACACCATTACCCAATTTTCCCTGAACTTTACAAGGGGTAGAAGAAGTAAGAAGCAAATAAGAGAGATTCTCAGCTTAATAAATTTTGGAATCTTTGGACACTGAAGATTCCATGAGAGAAAAGAATCCAAGGAAGCAAGCGTTAGTTCCTTCCCAATGTGTTCGTATTAGGCAATTTTTATCTGTGGTAAATCTCTTCCAACAAAGGCCATGGGAATTGGGACGGGGAGGGGGGTGGCAGGGAGGGAGAATATAATGTGAGGCAAAGCATTCAGGATGGTTGACTAAAACACATGCTTGGATAGTACCCAAAATGGCCAAACATCCCTCTTTGCTCCTGTGACATCAAGCTGAGAACATCTATTCTGGGAAACAATCATAAAAAATATGGACCACTTACTAAAACGACTTGCTTTCAAAGGAAGATGGGGGATTAAAGGAGATAACTGAGATGAGGGCAGGGTATTTGTTTCAGAGTAGACAAAACATGAATTTGTTGTATAAGCTAAGGAGGATACCAGAGAAGGAAAACTTAAAGAACATGACAGAAAAATCGAGCAACATCATAGAGAAGACAGGAGTGTCTCAGAATTGCTGATCAGAGATGTTATATGGGAATGGAGTAAGAAGGCAACTTCCCCTGATAGGGAAAAGGGAGAAAAAAATGATGTGTGGTAATTCAGAAGGTGAAAGAAAAAGAGCTGAGGGCTGGGCTGCCTGATGGTCTCATCTGCTCAGAAAAATGAGGGTAAAGTCCAATAGTTTGAATCAGAAACCTGAGATTCATCCTCATGTTTGTCCCTTCCTCACCCATCACCTAGTCCTATTGCTCCTGCCTCCAAAGTGTATCCACAACAGAGCCACTCTCTCCATCTCCAGTGTCACCATCACAATCCAAGCCACAACTGTCCCTCGTCTGGACCTCAGCAAAAGCTTTCCAGCTGTCCTCCCCACTTCCTCTATTAACCCCCAATTCATTCTTCACACATCTGGCAGAGAGAGAGAAAGATTCCAAAAGTGAAATTGACTTAAGCTCCCCCATGGCCCTTTGAATACAGTAAAAATGTCCGGCTCTGCCAAAACTGCCTTAGATCATCTGGTCCAGTTCTCCTTTCAGCCCAATCATGTGTCATTCTCTCACCCTCTCTCCACTCCAGACATGCTGACCTTCTTTTCAGTTTTCAAGTTAGTCATGTTCCTTATTAGTCAGGCCCTTCTCCAAGCTACTTACCCTCAATAAAATGCTCGCTCCTGGCTCTTCCATGTACTCATGTCTGTGTAGGGGGCTCCTTCTCTTTCCTGAAGCCTAAGGCTAAATGCCTTCTCAAAAAGACACTTAATGACCAGCTTGTCTAAAAAGTACCCTAACCACCGCTCTGAAACAGGGATTTATTAGTAGTGATGAAGAAGGTAGATTAAGGGACATGACTGATTTCAAACACCAGGCAAGTAGCTTAACTGTTCTCCACTATAAAATGGGAATAACATAAAGTCGTTTCTCAGAGGCTGGTTCTGATATTACATATGAATCAATAAGCATAAGAAACTTATAATAGTGCCTGGTCTTTATAAATGCTCTGTGTGGATTCATTATCACCACAGAACCCTGTTCACATCCCTTTAACATTTCAGTTTGTACTTCGGTGTTTCATGTCTATTGTCTGGTTCAGCCACTATTCCTTAAGTTCTAAGAGGGAAGAGAGCTGCCCAATTTCCCCAGTATTTACAACAATGCCAACTTCTCAGTCAATATTTGATGAATGGAAAAAAGAATTAATTAATATCATACCCAATTCAGTGTGTAAGGTTTAAGAGTCCTTCCTATTGTTGAAAAGGAAGCTAAACTCATTTACCATAATGACCAAGCGAGGTCAATATCCCTGAAAGCCCAAAAATGTCTGAGAGTTAGAGAATATTGTAGTTCTCAAGACTGGAGCCATGATAGGAGCAAGAGAAGGCCCACTGAGGGTGAGAGTATACCAAGTAAAAGGATAAGAAGTTGTGACAATAATGGAATCATCTCAGTCTTGGGTGAAAGAAAGATCAAATATAATTATTTCCACCCTAGTGTTTAGAGCAATGGTTCTCAACCTTCCTAATGCCACGTCCCTTTAATGCAGTTCCTCATGTTGTGGTGACCCCCAACCATAAAATGCTAGCAACAAAAATAATTTTATGGATGGGGGTCACCACAACATGAGGAACTGCATTAAAGGGACGTGGCATTAGGAAGGTTGAGAACCACTGGTTTAGAGGATAGATGAGAGTGATCATAGTTGAGAAAGCCAAGAAAAGGGGAGGACCAATCCTAATATATAAAAAGCCAGGGGCCATCACAACCGAAACAACCAGACGGACGACTAAACAACAGGCTGCATGGGGTGACAAGGCTGGCAGCGGGGTTAGTGAAGGACAATCAAATGACTGGACAGCAGGCTGCATAGTGTGACTAGGCTGGCAGGGAGGAGGGCAGTTTGGGGGGACCAGGCCAGCAGAGGGGGGCAATTAGGGGCGACCAGGCTGGCAGGCAGAGGCTGTTAGGGATGATCAGGCAGGCCAGCAGGTGAGCAGTTAGAAGCCAGCAGTCCCAGATTCAGAAGGATGTCCCCCGCAGGCTCCTGGATTGAATAGGATGCAGGCTGGGCTGAGAGAACCCACCCCCTGCTATATACACGAATTTTGTGTACTGGACCTCTTGTCTATATAACAAAAGCCTAAGTGACTGTTAAGGCAGAAAAAAACAGTACGACTAGTCGCTATGATGCTCGCTGACCACTAGGGGGCAGACACTCAATGCAGGAGCTACCCCCTGGTGGTCAGTGTGCTCTGGGAGCGCTGCTCAGCTAGAAGCTGGGATCAAAGCTGGGGAATGCAGTGGCAATGGTGGGAGCCTCTCCTGCCTCTGTAGCAGTGCTGAGGATCAGCAAGCTGAGTAGTAACGAGGAGTAAGCAGGTGGGCGATAAAAAGTGAGGGGTCCCAGACTGTGCAGGGAGCGGGCCTAAGTCAGCTGGCAGATACCCCACAAGAGGTCCCAGACTGCAAGAGGGCACAGGCTGGACGGAGGGACTCCCCCCCGACTCTCCATTACATAAATTCCATACACTGAGCCTCTAGTGCAGTGGTTCTCAACCTTTCTAATGCCACAACCCTTTAATACAGTCCCTCATGTTGCAGTGACCCCTAACCATAAAATTATTTCCGTTGCTACTTCATAACTGTAATTTTGCTACTGTTAATGAATTGTAATGTAAATATCTGTGTTTTCTGATGGTCTTAGGCTCTACAGCAGCCTAAGGGTTGATCCACAGGTTGAGAACCGCTAGCAGGGTTACCACAACATGAGGAACTGTATTAAGGGTCGTGGCATTAGAAAGGTTGGAAACCACTGCTCTGGCGTATTAGAAGAGTTACTGACATCAGGTAGGGAGAGGACTGGAAGTAAAATGCCAAACCAGGTGCTAAGATTATGGAGAAAAGTAAAAGACAGCAATGAGAATGAAAAAGAAATGGCTCAAGTGCTCCTCTGGGATTCTCAAAAGGAAGAGTAAAGAATATTGGTAGAAAATTATCCAAGAAAGCAATGAAGATTGAAAAAAAAATGCAAGTATTCCTTCTTGATCCCATGAGTTAAAAGAAATGTGAATGTCCTAAAAGAGATGAGACATGGGAGAGTCCAGAGGAATATATTAGTAAAAGGAGAAGCAGGACACGGAGAGTGTTTGGCTTATGGGCAGATTTGACCAGTTGAGATTGAAGAGATACTGTGATGGTGAGGTAGTCATATTCCCAGAGTTTCACCCTGTGTTCTAAAAGGGAACCACAGACTGATTGTTAATGTGATCCAGATGTCATTTCTAGTAGAATATGATGTACCTACTCCAAGAAAGAAAACCACCTTTCACTTTCTTAATGTGCCTCCCTCTCTCCCTCTCCCTCTTCCTCATCCTCTCCCTCTCCTTCTCCCTCTCTCTCTCCCTCAATTTCAACTTCTCTTCCCATTTTCCTCAGGCCCAGGGGTGACAAAAATGCCCCATTATAGATTGATTGGAAGATCCTTCCCCTAGGCCTCCCAGCAGGTAAAGAGAAAGCACCAGAGGCTACTGACATCATAACTCCCTGGGGGAGATCTAAGGCTGGACTTCGTCTAAGCACATACAGAAATTTCCCATTTTTCTCATGCTTTCTCACGGGCACTGCTCAATAGTCTCTTCGCATCACAGCCAAAACTACATACTGGCTTGGCCAGATCATGGGGAATACTTGGGAGAAATACTAGCGCTCAGCCCTACCTCATTTTGAGCACTAGGTCAGGTGAATTACTTCAAATGCATGCAAGGCCTTTCTGTTTCCATGGTAACTGCTCTAAGAACCGTTACAATGTCAATCATGGAAATGTTGAAATCTTAACTTGAACCCATCTTGCTGACAAAGATATCTTGAGAAGTAGCCACTGCTCAGTATCAGACTTCTGCCTCTCATTTAGGGGAGAATGTTTGTTTACATCCAATCAGTTATGGGAATAAGGAGAAATGATGGTTAGTCATTTTTCTTCTGCTTCGCTGGGTCTACCTCTGTCTGTATTTTGCTGATATGCTTGTAACTCATTTTCCCGGCTTGAAATTACAGATGGAACAAGTCAGTTTTCCACCTCTCTTTCCTGCATACGTGTAAGCACTTGAAGACAAAATATCTTTTTTCCATTCACTTAAAAAAAAAAAAGAATGGCTTGTATGACTTGTTCATTGCCATTACATTGTGCCAGTTTTAATTTTTTACTGTTTGAATAGATGAAGCTACCTCACAATAACTGGAGATGAAGATCTAATCCTGGGGTCCTAAAACATGTGCATGTCTTTTGCCTGCCCTGATGGGGCAAACATCTCAGTTGACAGATTTTTACATGAATTGATAAGTTAAAGACTAATTCTCATTTCCTTCTTTCCTGTTTGTGCAAAATCTACACTCTAGATTCTAAAGTGATCTCCCACACAGTCAACTAGTTAAATCACACATTCATGACATCTAGAACCTACATGATAATTCCCACCAAAAAGGCATTTTGGCATATAAACATTCAAAATATGTTGGCTATTTTATTTGCTTGGTTTTATTTTTCATTGTAAATGTTAGAACACTCTTGCCCTGCATAATATTTTTTTTATCTTTTCTTTATACTATAAAGTATTTCAAAGCAAAAATATTTCTGTGAGTTTATTAGAGCCTTCAGTTTGGATACCGAATTGTTACAAAACCAATATTTTTTACATTTTTCTTCTTAATAACATTCTTTGACCCAGAGAGAACGAAAAAATAAGCTATTTGATGTCTAAAATTGCAGAGATAAACTGACATTGTGTTCTGAAGGTGTCTTTTCATGAGAAAAATGGAATTTTTAAAAAATGTAATCAAGTTATACAGAGCCTCTCACCCTCAGGTCATCAGTTCAGATGTGTCTGAGGTTGAAAGTTGCACAAAGTTGTGGTGGTTGCTGGGTTCCCGGTGCCCTCTGGGAAATGAGTTGGAGGTCCCAGAGGAGGTCACAGCTTTTTATTCACTACCCATAATTGATACCTATGGGCTCTTCAGGGAAGAACAATTCCAACAGAAACCCATAGATTTGGCCTAAGAGTCCTCTCTAAATTGGGTCTATGCCCCCTTATGTTTGAAAATGTAAGCTTCATGAGAAATAGAAGTCACTTTTTTTTTTTAAATAACTTTAGAAAACCTTTGCTCAGTGTCCTACCTAACTAATGCAAATGAATGGGGACAATCCAAGAAAGATAAAGTTGTACAAAAAGGAAAATTCAGAGGAGGACAAAGAAGAACAGAAGAATGAAAACAAACTAAGACAAAAATGTATAGGAACAAGGAAAAACATAAACAGGAAAGAGAAAGGAAGAGGTGGGTATAAAGGAGAAGTAAATAAAGGAGTAGGAGATGTGAAATTCTATTGTGTCAGTGAGTAAAAACCTCTCCATCCCTATAAAGCATTTAATTTTTTTCTATATATTTATTATTCTCATAATGGCATCTTTCTTGTACAGGAATGTCACTTTTACAAATGCTAAACATGGCTCAAAATCCAGACTCAATAATCACCCTCCAGAGAAAGGAAGTCACTGGGGAAGATTATTTTGCATTCCAATCCCACAGGAAAGGCATTCCTTCCTCTCAGATTCGAAGACCAAGGCATGAGAAGTTAGAAGAATCCAGAGAAGGACCCTTCAACTGTGTGATCTTGCCCCTCCAAAGAAACTTCACATTAGTGTGTGGGCAGGGAGAAAACTGGATATGTGACTTCTATTAACAAACTAGACCGCTGTAGACCACAGTC
The DNA here is from genome assembly GCA_011751065.1 of Lasiurus cinereus. Classification (NCBI taxonomy): domain Eukaryota; kingdom Metazoa; phylum Chordata; class Mammalia; order Chiroptera; family Vespertilionidae; genus Lasiurus; species Lasiurus cinereus. The sequence goes on from JAAGEH010000226.1 coordinate 5,077,337, forward strand.
CCATCAAGGAAGCAAGGATTTAAAGAGTGATTCTTGATTTGTCTGAAATCCCTACTCCTTGGTAAATTGATATGAATTACTTTAGGGGGGAAAGAGTTATTGCATTATCTATCTCAAGAACTTAAGTCAGATCTATTTTAGGCTATGGACAATATAATTACAGAGAAATGAGAGTCAGAAAAAGAAAATTATATAAAAGAAATAATGGCCAATGTTGTGAAGGTGATGGAAACACCGAGTGAAGTATAACAGAGCATAGCATTTGCTTTTGTAATGTCAATACTTCTTTCTGAAGGGAACCTCTATTCCTCTGTGCTTATCATGTGTGGGATTTCACCTGGGAGGTGAATCTGGAATAAACTCTTCCAGTTTCTCTTTTAACCATTTGACTCACTGGTGAAAGTCTGTCACTCAGTGGGTTGAAGTTTTACCAAAGGGTGGGATCAATCCATTCAAAAGGCCACTGTGGTCTGAGATGTCTCTTCTCTCCTGCTTCTTCTTGAACTTGCCTGTGTTTACATGGATTGTACTCTGTTTGCAGTTTTAGATTCCGGAGAGGATAAGAGTTCCTGAGCAGGGACCTTGTAGAGCATGGAAGCAATTAGCCAATTCCCAGCTTTCCTACCTACTTGCGAAGAAATAGGCAAATAAAGTTGCTTCCACTAGACATATGCAACTTCTCTTCATCCTAGTGGGTAAATAGGAGACCTTATACCACTCGCCAATTTAGTTGCTGTTCAAGAATATTGCCTTTGATCCATAAGGAGGGAGGTTTGCTTGACATTTTCCTGACATCGCTAACAAGACTGACACCTGGAATTTTCTTTGTGTTTCTCGTTATTTTTCCTTAGAGGAGATAAATAGTAAGTAAATGTCCTTCAACAATAAAATAATGAAAGTTATACCACTTATTTAGTACTTGTCATATATCCATTTCTGAACTACATACTTTATAAATGCTTCTAACTCTAACAACTCTGTAAGGTAGGTGTTATTATCCCCTTTTTCACTACGAAACCAAAAACAGGTTAAGTAACATGCCCAAGGCCATATGGCCATGAAGAATCTGAATGAAGACTTAAAATTCAAGTTTCTGACTCTGAAATCCTTCATTTCAATAAATAATAAATGTCTCCCAAACATCCCTAACCATTTCTCTCAAAAACTTATTATAGGCCCTAGCTCAGTGGTTCTCAACCTTCCTAAGGCCGTGACCTTTGCATACAGTTCCATGTGGTGGTGACCCCCCAACCATGAAATTTTGCTACTGTTATGCATTGTGATGTAAATATCTGCATTTTCCGATGGTCTTAGGCGACCCCTGTGAAAGGGTCCTTCAACTCTCAAAGGGGTCGCGACCCACAGGTTGAAAACCGCTGCCCTAGCTGGTTTAGCCCAGTGGATAGAGCATCAGCCTGCAGATCAAAGAATCTCAGGTTTGATTCCAGTCAAGAGCATTTACCTAGATTGCAGGCTCCTCCCCAGCCAGGACCTGGTCAGGAGCTCATGCAGGAGGCAACCACTCAATGTGTTTCTCTAACATCCATGTTTCTCTCTGTCTTTCCCTCTCTCTTCTACTCTCCCTAAAAATCAATGGAAAAATATCCTTGGTCAAGGATTAACAGCAACAACAAAAAATTATTATAAGACTTATGATTCAACAGAAGTACCTGCCATTTCTCCCTCTAAAAACAATATCACAATTGAATAAAGGTACAAAAAATATATAATACCCAATAACAAGAGAATGGGACAGAAGGTGACAGCAACAAAATTTTGAAACTAAAAAGTGGATGTAAAGGTAATACTTATCAGATGATTGAAAATTAAATCCTAAACTTATTATAAGGGTCTCCCAGAAGCAAACCTATGCATGTAGAAGAACACAGAGAGACTCAGGAACCCATGGCTCAGTGTTGTTTTGAAAGTAAGGGCATAGATAGGATTGACTATATATATATATATATATATATATATATATATATATATATATGTATATATAAATGCCTAAGCAACCAAAAGACTGGTTGACCAGTTGCTATGACATGCACTGACCACTAAGGGGCAGATGCTCAATGCAGGAGCTGCCCCTGGTGATCAGTGTGCTCTCACAGCAGAAGCGCCACTCAGTTGACTGACAGGAGCCAGATGCAGGGCTCACAGCTGACGATCACCGCTGCAGTGGTGCCAGCCAGGAGGGATGAGCAGGATGAGTGGGAGCGGCAGGCAGGAGTGGCAGGCAGCGTTGAACTGCCAGTTTCAGCCCAATCCCCACAGGCCATGCCGAGGGACCCCACCAGTGCACAAATCTGTGCACCTGGCCTCTAGTTTACTAATAATGAGGCTGAACCAGAGATTCTGATCTTGAAGTCATTAAGCAGAGCTAAGTGGTGGCAGATTAGGTAGAGGTCTGCTAACTGAATGCTAAGAACATCAGCTCAGCAACAAGAATGCTGGAAGCCAAGCATATGTTTTCCAGGAGGGAGCCTGCAAGAGTTATCACTGGGGAAAGTGATCAGCCCAGTAGAAAAGAACTCCATAGTTATATTTCTCCTTGCACAGCCCTGCCAGATCATTCTACAGTAAAACCCACCTGTTAACAAACTCTGTCTCTGCTTTCAGAATGTTCATTTCCCTAAGTTTTTACTGTCTTGCTCTTTAAGCAAACAGTCCCATATCATCAGATACTTGAAGAACCACTAACAGTAAAATGATCTCAGAAGAAAGAAAAACAATGCAGGAAACAGAAGAAAACTTTCCACATAAAATAAGATTATGAATCTATTAACACACATACACATGCAGCGCAAATGTTTTAATGTGCATAAAATAAAAGCTTTTGAAATTAAAAATAACTGATCAAAAATAATTAATAGAAGAGTTAGAAGGTAAAGTTGAGGAAATATCTCAGAAAGTATAAAATAAAGAAAAAGAGATGAAGAAAAGAGAAGATAAGAAAATTGGAGTCACCATTTGGGAGTTCTAGAAAAAAGGAACAAAGAAACCAGAGGAGAGAAATGCAGGGTTCTTCTGTGTGTTTGAAGAATAGCACAGGATTACAGTCAAATAGTTCCATTGTCCTGTCCTGTAGAGTCACCTTCCTTCATTTCATCCTATCACCAACCCAGTTTCTGCTGATAAAATCACATCTCTATTCCTGGCTTATGATGAAATGTCTGATTAAATTCATGGTTTATAGCAGTGGTTCTCAACCTTTTAATACAGTTCCTTATGTTGTGGTAACCCCCAACCATAAAATTATTTTCCTTGCTACTTCATAACCATAATTTTGCTACTGTTATGAGTCATAATGTAAATATCTGTGTTTTCTGATGGTCTTAGGTGACCCTGCTAGCGGTTCTCAACCTGTGGGATTGCTTCCCCTTCAGTTTCTAATAAGATGTTCCTCATTTCCATCTGAGCCCTTACCAAAATCACCTTTAATATTCATATTCCTATCAACATCTTGCTCATCAAAAGTATGTATTCTGAGAAGATAGAGACTTTCCCTCCTACTCTCTTCTTTTCTGACTCCACACCTTTAATGGTCACAATTGTACCAACAGTTCCTTTATGGCAATCTAGCCCTTTTCTAGCATGCACCTCAAAACTCACCCAGGCTCTACTCAGCGGCCAGTTCCAAAGCTGTGTCCACACTTGTCATAGCAGCACCCCACTTCTCAATACCAAAATCTGTGTTAGTCTGCTCAAGCTAACATAAAATACCACAACCTGGGGTGGCTTAAACAACTGAAATCTGTCTTCTCACAGTTCTGGAGGCTAGAAGTCTGACAGGGTCAGTTTCTGGTAAGACTTCTCTTCCTGGCTTGCAGTGGGCTACCTTCCAGCTGTGTCCTCACGTCGCAGAAAATATAAATATAAATTAGGTGATAGGTCATCTGAGGAATTTTTATATAAAGGGAAGTACCTTCACTTAGCAATGAGTTGAGGGGTGAATTAGTGATTTGTGCACAAAACACACACACACACAAAAAAAAAAAAAAACCAACCACTAAACAAACAAAAAAGTTTGTTTTTGTCCTTGCAAACCTCATTTCATTATTAACTCCAGGAAAGTGGAAAAAAAATACCTGCCTCCACTCCCACAAAGAGAAATGGAATCATAATACACCATTTGATTCAGGTGAAATATTTATTTAGTCATAATTATGAAAGCACTCTTTACATATGTTTGAAGTATATCATCTCATTTCTATGAGTTTTTAAAATGTGTATTGTATTAGTTGCATAGACTTTCAATTTACACAAGTTGTATTTTGCTAAATACTTTATTTTCCACACTTTTCTCTCAGCACTAATTTTTTAGATCTACCCATATTGCTATGTATACAGCTGATGCATCATTCTAATTAACAAGAATTCCCTAATATGCATCTTGATCTGGTCCTTATGGATCAACAACTAGGTTGTCTGCAACTTCCTGCCACACATACACAGTAAGAAATTTCTGTAGGTTTTCCATCCTGAATGTGATGGAGTTGACTAAGAAATGGTGGCATTGTTAGCATGCTCTCCAGAATTGCTGCCCACTCTACCCTTCTGCCAGTGATACTTAGCAGTTCTTGTATTGTGACAGACTTGTTAACCCTAGCACTATCCATCTTTACAATTATCACCAATCTGGAAAGAGTAATATCTTGATGTTTTCATTTTTCTAATCACCAATGGGTTTGAGCATCTCTCACTCTTATTTTTTTAAGACAATGTCCTTTATTTTTAAATTAAAAAAAGAAATTAGTTGAAGGGAGGAGGAGAGACAGAGAGAGAGAAACATCAATGTGAGAAAGATACATCAATTGGTTGCCTCCTGCATAAGTCCTGTTCCCTGCAACCGAGGTATATGCCCTTGACCAGAATCAGTCCTCGTGTTGACGATCTATCCACTGAACCAACCCAGCTATGGTGGTTTGAGCATCTCTTCACCTGCCTGTTAACCAATGTAGATTTTTTTCTTTTTTTGAGCTACCTGTTCAAACCTTTGTCCATGTTTTAGCAGTTTCCTGTATTTTCTTGTTTCATTTGAAGAAATTTCATTTACAATCTAAAACTTGGTTTCTTTTAATTTATAAAAATAAGCAAACAAGAACATGAGACCATTAGTAATTCCACGAAAACCAAAAGTTGTGCATATATGACTCATTATGTGACTCAGATGTAAATAATATTTGCTTAGTCATAATGTAAACACTGAATCTTAATCCAACAAAAAAATTATTATAAGAAAGGAAGAATAGAAGAAAGATGTAAAGGAGATAAGAGCTAAATCATCTTTTATGTAAAAAAAAAAAACAATAACACATATGGGTTGAATTGTGTCCCCACAAAAATGTATATTAAAACCCCAACTCTCCTCTCCCCCACCTCAGGATGTGACCACATTTGAAAATACAGTCTTTGTAGAGATAATCAAGTAAAATGAGGTCATTGTATTGGGCTCTAGTCCAATATGAATACTGTCCTTATTACAAATGGAGATTTGGACACAAAGACAAACATGCACAGAGAGAAGATTTGTGAAGACATAGGGATAATGTCATGTAAAGATGAAAGCAGAGATAGGGTGATGCATCTACAAGCCAGAGAGCACCAAAGATGGCCAGCAGACCACCATAAACTAACAGAAGTATGGAAGAGATTCTCCCGCACAACCCTTCACAGGAACCAACCCTGCTGACCCTTCCATCTCAGACTTGTAGCTCCAGACTGAAGGGCAATAAATTTCTGATGTTTAAGCAACCAAATGTGTGGCATCTTGGTACATCAGCCCTAGGAAATTAATGCAATAGCTTAATCAATTAATTAGTAAGCAATGTCAATGTGTACATGACCTTCTAAACATGGAGGCAACATAAATGTAAGTGGTTACCTTAGGAAGTAGGGATAAAGGATAAGGGGGAAGGCAGAAAACTGCTGTTTTGTTTGTTTGTTTTTTAAATATATATTGTAATTAATTTCTGAGAGGAAGAAAGAGGGAAAGAGAGATAGAAACATCGATGATGAGAGAATATCATTGATTGGCTGCCTCCTGCCCCACAAACGGGGACGGGGGACAGTCCACAACCCAGGCATGTGTATACTTACAACTTTCATAAAAATATATCTTTAACAAGCTGTCTTGCCATGTTTCAAACCTATGTTGCATCTTAGGGAAGATAATTTTAGGGAAGATAATTTCCATATTTTTACTACTTTCATAGTATCAAAGAAAGTTTTTAGGTGTGTGGTGTTTTTTTTTATTTGTTTTGTTTTGCTTTTTGTTCTAGTAAAAAAAATGCTGGTCTTTACATTTCAAAGTACATTATTGTATGGCTTCATTGACTGGTATATTATTAAATAAGTCTTAAACTGGGGCCTAAATTCCAGTTGTTATTAACAGGCAAAAGCAATTACTTTTGTTTGGATAGTGAGCAACAATGAGTTTCAGAAAGCATACAAGCATTAGAGGGAGATAAAAATGGATCTGAGTCCAAATGCCCCAGCTTATTAAGTTATATGGCCTGAGGCAAGTCCATTTCAATGTCAGTACCTCAATTTTTTCATCTGTACAATTGGATACTAAGATGGGGCTTCAAGGGAATTCTGTGAGTTTTAATGAGAAATACTTACCACAATGCCAGGCTCGTGATAAGTACTTAATAAATGGTAGCCATATGATTCTGATACCAATATTAAGAAACCTTTCACTCTTTGCAACTGTATCTTCCTCACTAGCTGGACATTTTCTCTCCTCCTCCCTTATTCTTCAATCTTGATATAAATCATTAGTCCATTTTGCTCCCTGATTACATAATAATGTTGAACAAAATCTCTGGTTTTAAGTCCTGGATCTGCATTCCGTTTGACTTCTAGCAAGTCACTTGAATTTTCTTTGCTTTGAGTTCCTTATCTAGAAAGTAGGTTACATTATATCTATTGTGATAAGTAAATGAAATAATGAACATGTAAATATCTGTTAGAATGGCAGGCAGAGTGTGGACGTGAAAGTTTTGATGGCAAAGGGCAAGTTGATAGGCAAGCCTGTTTCCCAAAGTGTAAGATTAAGTGATGTTGTATAAACACCACACCATGTTCTGTAGCTGTCTCACAGAAGCATATTGTAAACGCTAAAGAGCCATTTCTAATCTTCAAAGGGGTATTTGAGAGATATAAGTGTTGTAGATGTACAGGATAGCCATGAATTTCCAACACCTTTGTTTCCCAAAATAGTCAAGCAGAGAAAACTGCCCAGGTTACTTTAATTGAATCAATTTATAATAAAATCCAGAGCTTCACAACATTTGACAGATGCAAGATGATATGAGCAAGCTGCAATATTTAAGAAATCTGCAGTAAAGCTTAAAGCAAGCATGTGTTTGTTAGTTACAAGTATCAGCCACGTCTCAAAAACAATCTAACCACAAAACTTCAGATTTATAAGACATCTAAAACTGCCATCACAAACAGATTCTCAGATTTGAGAGTGAAATTCATCCATGGAATTCATCAAATGGTCATCTTCCCAAACAACTTTTAAATTATCTAATTCACCGAAATCTGCCTTGACATAAATCTTCGGGAGCACAGCCATAGCCCAAATGAGGAGCACTCACAGTCAGAAGGAGATCTCCCCTGCTTTGATGCCCATTACCAGAGTGGGGAGGGGCTGAGTAAATCACCATGCCCTGCCAGAGCAGCCCTGTTCCCTCCCGTCCTCATCACTGCTGTGGTGGACTGTCAGCGAGAAGATGTAGGGCTCTCTAAATAGTTGAGTTCAGCAATCTTCTAAAATGCTGACGCAGCTCCCTTGGCTAAGTGAATGCAATATTTCTGTGACAATCTTCCATAATCCAGGGAGCAGCTCTCTTAGGTCAGCAGAGGGGATAGTGGTTTCCTGTCAACCGGGAGAGATCACTCCAAGTTTTCACTCACAGCTGGGAAGAGTCGCTCCACTTTTTCATTTGGATAAAATCCACACCTAGCACAAGGCACTGAAAGGCTTCACTGCAGCCCGTCTTCTCTTACCATTCTCCCACGACTGGTACTACGTTCCGCACATGAGAGCTTGATGACGAAGAACACAATGTGGTCAGCCATTTGAGCACACTAAAGTTTGTCATGAATGTTGTTGTCCATGGGGCTGAATGTAATCTTATGTTCGCCCATTATAATAACAAAGATATAGACAGGTGTGCTTTGGAGGTTTTGTTTTTGTTTGGTTTGTGTGGGGTTTTTTTCTTGGTGTATAAGGCACCTTGATATGCTTCATGTCTTTTGTTCTTTCCAGAAAGTAGGACTGTTACCTCGATGATACAGATAGAGAAACATGTTTTGGAACCTTGTCCTTTTTGTCTATAATCCTCTCCAAATGCTACATCCAGATTTGAGTCAACACTTTTGGTGAGAGGTGAGCAGAGCAAGGTCTCCTGACAATTCCCTAAGTCCCAATCCGGTGTTGATGTGGCCTTAGACTTGGAAATCAGGATTTCTTACAAGCAATTTGGAGTGTTCCTTCGTCACCATTTGACAGAAACAAAATAGCTCATTTTAATCCTATTCCCTGGTGTGTAATTTTTATCAACTTGGCTTTTTGTAGCACAAAATATTTCTAAGGTGTAGGTGGACTCTGAGAAAATCTTGTTCTCTACTGACAACAGTCTTGAAATTCATCTTCTCTTTAGTCTATGATTTGTTTTACCATCTTAAAGCTCAATGTGCCTACTATGTGCTAGTGACTGAAAGATGAACAGTTTCTGCATTTAGAGAGTTGCACTGAGTGGTGATAGGCAGGAAACAAGTAATGACAATACACCAAATACAACAGTAAAGTATGAACCAAGCTTTAGGTGACCAAACAGTAAGGAAAAGTATTCCTCATTGTGAATGGCCAGGCTATGACTTCATCAAGGTGGTGCCATTTGAGCTGGGTTTCAAGGACTGGTTACGAGTCTACCATGGAGGCAAGGAGAGATAGAGGCATGGTCAATGAATGACTGAAGAGGAAAGATGGCAACTGGCAGGACGGATTTGAGGGAGAGGAAGTGAGTGAGTGGATGAAAGGAGAGTGTGTGGATGTATGTGGGGGGGGGTGTGAGTGAGTAAGGGACAGTTATATCTCACAGAAGCAGCAGGGGCTTAGCAGTCCAGGCTCTCTTGGACAAGGATAGACTACCACCAAACTGCAGGTACTCCTCAAACTGCAGGATGCAGGCACAGAGCCCATGCCATCTTGAAGGGGAAAATGGCCTTTCTTTAGTAACTCATCAGCACCACTACCCAGACAGGCCCTGGAACTGCTCCACAACCCAGTAGCCACTCCAGCCAAAATCCAGCTGCTTCAGCTGCAGACCCATGGACCCTGGGACCTCCACTTCCAAAGGTGCACCACTCGGCAGCAGTAAGTGCAACCTCCCCCTTCCCAGCGGTGGAACTCTGGACCACATTAGCGTGTTTCCAGCAGGCAGATAACCAGAGCACTCCACTCCCTAGGCAGTGCCTGGCAGCCACTGGGAGCCCCCACGGGAGTGATTTTGTATAGACAAGGGCACACAGCCCTGCAATAGAAATTCTGAATTCCTTCTTCCTGAATAACTGCTCACATTTACCCCAGTGGTTCAACCTCAGTGCCAAGACCCCTCAGTGAGTGTCAAAGGACTGCACAGGCAAGGCTCCTCCATGAAGGAACAGGTCACCTGAGCCCATCTATCTACAGCGCGCTCTGGGAGCAGGTGTGAATCTCTGCCGAGTATGATTCAGCACAGACAAGGGTGCCCTGCCTCACAGTAGAATTTCTGAATTCCCTCTTCCTGAATAACTACCCATATTTACCCCGGTTGTTCAATCTCAGTGCAGGACCCCACAGAACATGTCAGAGCACTGCACTGGCAAAGGCTCTTTCCCAAAGAAATAGGATGCCTGAGCCCATCTATCCACAGCACACTCTGGGAGCAGCTGGGAGTCTCTGCTGGGTATGATTCAGCACAGAAAAGGGCGCTCTGCCCTACAGTAGAATTTCTGAATTCCTTCTTCCTGAATAACTACCCACATTTACCCCAGCAGCTCAACCTCAGTGCCAGGACCCCTCAAAGTGCCTTAGAGTGCTTGGCCCAGCAAACGTACCTCCACAAATGTGAAGTTCCAACAGGCAGGCAACCTGAGCAAATCTACCCACAGGGTGCTCTTGGGAGCCACTGTGAGCTCTCCCTGGGTGCAACCTCAAACAAACAGGGGCACATTCCCCCTCCCTACCCCAGCAGTAGAAATTTTGAGTTTACTTATCCTGGATACTGGCCCACAGACACCTCAATTACACAGCTACACTGCCAGGGCCCTTCAGAGTGCTTCAGTGTGCCGTGCTGGCAAATTTATCATGGGTGCTCCTGTGAGCCGCCTCTGGGAGAAAGTGCCTACCCACCATAGATACAGCAGCAAAAGTTGAATCAGCCCACCCCACAACTACAGAATTCTAGGCATCATAGTCATGCCTCTCCAGAGTATAGGCCCCCTGAGCCACATCACCCTGACAGACGGTTCCTTGGTTCCACTGTGAGTCCCTGCTGGGCACACATGAACTCAATTAAGAGTGCAAAACAGCAAAAATAGGGACAATCCCCTCCACGGCTGCCACTTCTGGACACCACAGTTGTGCCTCTCAAGCTCACAGGTCTACATCAAGAGAACTCAAATAGCTCAAGTAGAGCGCTACAATAGATTAACAAACACAGAAGAACTGAGAGAATACACCAGTAACACCATTCCCAAAAGAACCTTGGTAGGAAAAGCAATTGGATCTACAATTAAAACATTACAGGAAAACATGGAAAGACAAAAAAGCAATCCCCAAAGGAAAGAAAAAGAACCACCAGAAAGGGAGTTAAATGAAATAGAGGCCAGCAGCTTATCAGAGAAAGAATTCAGAGTAATAGTTTTAAGGATTTTTAAATGGCTGGATGACAAATACATATAACTCAACAACAAATACACACAACACAATGAGAACTATAAAGAATTGAGTGAGAATGTCACCAACATGAAAATAAAACCAAGAGGAGATGAAGAACAACATAGCTGCAATAAGAAACACAATGGAAAGCCTAAACAGTAAACTAAAAGAGACTGAGGACTGCATCAGCAAATTAGAAGACAAGGTAGAAAAACACACAAACACTGCAGCAACTGTAAAGACTACTTAAAAAGCAAGAAGAGAGCCTAAGGAATCTTTGGGACAACACAAAACAAACAACATTCGCATAAATAGGGATACCAGAAGGAGACAAAGAAAAGCAAGGAATAGAAAACCTGTTTGAAGAAATAATGACAGAAAACTTCCCTGATATTGGCAAAGAAAAACTATGCAAATCCAAAGAGTACACAGACTCCAAAACAAGTTGAACCCAAAAGACCAACACCAAAACACATCATAATTAAATTAATGAACAATAGCAACAAAGTAATAATCTTGAAGGCTGCCAGAGAGACAGAAAGTTACCTACAATGAATCTCCTATTAGAATATCAACTGATTTCTCAACAGAAACACACCAAGCCAGAAGGGAATGGAAAGAAATATACAAAGTGATACAAGCAAAGGACTGAACCCAAGAATACTATACCCAGCAAAGCTATCATTCAAAATTGAAGGTGGAATCAGGAGCTTCACAGACAAAAAAGGGCTAAGAGAGTTTATCACTGCCAAGCCAACAATGCAAGAAATTCTAAATAAACTTCTGTGAAAAGGAGAAAGAGAAAAGCAAGAAGAAACACAAACACTAAGGGAAAATATGACAACAAACATGAAATTGTCAATAATAATATTAAACGTAAATGGATTAAATGTACCAATCAAAAGACATAGGATAGCTGAATGAATAAGAAAACATGACCCATATATTTGTAGTATACAAGAGACCCACCTCAGAGCAAAGGATTCACACAGACTGAGTAAAGGGATGGAAAAACATTTTTCAGGCAAATAGAAATGAAAAAAAGAGCTGGGGTGGTGATACTTATATCTGATAAAATAGACCTCAAAGTAAAGGCCTTAACAAGAGATAAGGAAGGCCACTACATAATACTAAAAGGAGCAATTCAACAAAAAGATAAATCTCTGGTAAACATATATGCACCCAGTGCAGGAGCACCAAAATACATAAAAAAAACTCCTGGAAGATATCAAGGGAGAGATCAACAACAATGCAATCCTAGTAGGGGACTTTAATACACCACTAACATCACTGAATAAATTCTCCAGACAAAAAATCAGCAAAGAAACAGCAATTCTAAATAACTCATTAGATCAGGTGGACCTAATTGACATCTTCAGAGCATTTCACCCCAAAGCCACAGAATATACGTTCTTCTCTATTTTCAAAAATAGACCACATATTGGGATACAAGCAAAGTCTCCCCAAATTCAAAAAGAATGAAATCATATCAAGCATTTTCTCAGACCACAATGGCATAATATCAGAAATGAACTACAATAGAAACTTTCCAAAAAAATGCAAACACTAGGAAGCTGAATAGCATGCTATTAAATAATGATTGCATTATCAATGAGATCGAAGAAGAAATGAAAAACATCCTAGACACTAATGACAATAAAAACAAAATAACACAAATGCAATGGGTCATAATGAAAGCAGTCCTGAGAGGGAAGTTTATAGCTCTACAGACCTACCTCAAAAAACAAGAAAAAATGGTAATGAATCATCTAACTCAACAACTCAAAAAATTAGAAAGAGAGCAATAAGAAAAGCCCACAGTGAGCAGAAGGAAGGAACTAACAAAGATCAGAGCAGAAATGAATGACACAGAGACCAAAAAATAATAAAAAAGATCAACAAAACCAAGAACTGGTTCTTTAAAAGGATAAACAAGATTGATGAACCTCTAGCCAGGCTCACCAAGAAGCAAAGAGAGAGGACCCAAATAAACAAATTCAGAAATAAAATAGGTGAAATAACAACAAACTCCAGAAATAAAAAAGATTCTTAAAAAATACTATGAACAACTCTATTCTAACAAATTATACAACCTAGAGGAAATGGACACATTCCTAGAAAAACACAACCTTCCAAAACTCACTCAGGAAGATTCTAAAAATCTCAATAGGCTGAAAACTATGGAAAAAATTGAAACAGTCATCAAAAAGCTTCCAGCAAACAAAAGCCCAAGGCCAGACAGCCTCACAGGGGAGTTTTACCAAACATTCAAGGAAGAACTAAAACCTCTCCTTCTCAGACTATTCCAGAAAATTTGAGAGGAAGGAACACTTTCAAACTCCTTCTATGCAGCCAGCATCACCCTAATATCAAAACCAGATAAAGATAACACAATGAAAGAGAATTACAGGCCAATATCCCTCATGAACATAGATGCCAAAATCCTCAACAAAATTCTAGCAAATTGAATCCAGCAGTACATATGAAAGATCTTACACCACGACAAAGTAGGATTTATCCCGGGGATGCAAGGATGGTACAATATTCGCAAATCAATAAACGTGATACATCACATAAACAAACTGAGAGATGAAAACCACATAGTCATATCAATTGATGCAGAAAAAGCATTTGACAAAATCCAACATCCTTTCTTGATAAAGACTCTCAGCAAGGTGGGAATAGAAGGATCATACCTCAACATCATAAAAGCCATAAACGACAAACGCATAGCCAACATCATACTCAATGGGCAAAAACTAAAACCATTTCCCCTAAGAACAGGAACAAGACAGGGATGCCCACTCTCACCACTCCTATTCAAAATATTGCTGGAAGTACTAACCATTGCAATCAGACAAGAAAAAGAAATAAAAGGCATCCAAATTGGAAAAGAAGAAATAAAGCTGCCCTTATTTGCAGATGACATGATATTGTACATAAAAAAAGCTAAAAGACTCCATCAAAAAATTATTAGACTTGATAAATGAATTCAGCAAGACAGCAGGATACAAAATTAATGCCAAGAAATCTATCGCATTTCTATACACCAATAATGAACTTACAGAAAGAGAGACTAAAAAAGCAATCCCATTAACCATCACAACAAAAAAATTAAGATACCTAGGAATAAACTTAACTAAGGAGTTAAAAGACCTATAAGCAGAAAACTACATCACACTGAAAAAAAAAAGAGATAGAGAAAGACATAAACAGGTGGAAGAACATACCATGTTCATGGATTGATAGACTCAACATCATCAAAATGTCCATACTACCCAAAGCAATCTATAGATTCAATGCACTTCCCATTAAAATACCAATGGCATATTTCACATACCTAGAACGAACTTTCCAAAAATTCATCTGGAATAAAAAAGACTCCAATTAGCTGCAGCAATCCTGAGAAAGAAGAACAAAGTAGGTGGGATCTCAATACCAGATTCAAGCTGATTGCAAAGCCACTCTTCTTAAAATAGCCTGGTACTGGCACAAGAACAGACATACAGATCAATGGAATAAAATGAAGAACCCAGAAATCGACCCAAACCACTATGCTCAATTAATATTTGACAAAGGAGGCATGAACATACAATGGAGTCAAGACAGTCTCTTCAACAAATGGTGTTGAAAAAAATTAGACAGATACATGCAAAAAAATGAAACTAGATTACCCACTTACACCATACACAAAAATAAACTCAAAATTGATAAACGATTTAAACATAAGACAGGACACCATAAAAATACTAAAGGAATCCACAGGCAGCAAAATCTCCAACATATGCCAAAGGAACCTCTTCACTGATACTGCTCCTAGGGCAATGGAAACTAAAGAGAAAATAAATAATTGGGACTACATCAAAATAAAAAGCTTTTGCACAGCAAAGGAAACCATCAACAAAATAACAAGAATTCCCATTGTATGGGAGAACATATTTGCCAATGATATCAACAATAAGGGTTTAATCTCCAACATTTACCTAGAACTCATACAACTTCACAAAAAGAAGATAAACAAATGGGCAACTGATCTAAATAGAGACTTTTGGAAAGAAGACAGAAAGAAGGCCAAGATGAAAACCTGCTCAAAATCACTAATTATCAGAGAGATGCCAATCAAAAGAACAATGTGGTACCATCTTACACCTGTCAGAATGGCTATCATCAATAAATCAACAAATGACAAGTGGTGGCGAAGATGCAGAGAAAAAGGATATCTTTTGCACTGCTGGTGGGAATGCAGACTGGTGCAGTCACAGTGGAGAACAGTATGGACTTTCCTCAAAAAACTAAAAATGGAACTCCTATTTGACCCAGTAATCCTACTTCTAGGAATATATCCCAAGAAACCAGAAACACCAATCAGAAAGGATATATGCACCCCTATGTTCATAGCAGCACAATTCACCATAGCTAAAATTTGGAAACAGCTTAAGTGCCCATCAGCAGATGAACAGATTAAAAAACTGTGGTACATCTACACAATGGAATACTACACTGTGGTAAAAAAAAATAAGGAGCTCCTGCCATTTGCAACAACATGAATGGAGATGGAAAGAATTATGCTAAGTGAAATAAGCCAGGCAGAAGAAGATAAATATCACATGATCTCATTCATTTGTGGAATATAATGAATGGCATAGATTGGTGAACAAGAACAGAGCCAGAGACTGAGAAACGTCGATCAGAACATCAAACCGGAAGGAGAAACCAAGATGTCAGCATAGGTGAACACCTAAACTGCTGCCTTGCACAATAATTTTAAAACTACAACTAAAAGACAGAGTGGACATCATCCAGAACCACAGGAAAACTGGCTGATTGAAAATTCTACAACTAGAAGGAAAGAGAGGGGTTCACAGAGACTCAGAGGAGCTGCAAAAGATGAGGTACAGAGAAGTGTATGTGTGGAGTGTCTGGCTGGCTTTCTCTAGTGGGAGGGAGACAGAAACTCAAATCTGCACTGAACCCCAGTTCTGACTGCACTGAACCCCAGTTCTGGATGAGACTCATACAGGGGAACCTGGACTGTTGTGAAAAGGGAGGAGCCCAGGGAAACTTAGGGAAGCCGCGAAAGGCAGAGTTCTGGAGGGGTGCGCAAAAGTGAGCACACAGAGGGTTGACTGCTGATTGTGCCACTGGTTTTTCTCTAGCAGGAGGAAGACAGAACCTCCCAACTGCACTGAAATCCAAGTCAGACTGCACTGAACTCATACGGGTACCCAGAGCACACAGAAACTCAGGGGAGCTGGAAAGGCATATATCTAGTGGTGAGCAAGCATGACTCTGCACAGAGAGGGCTGCAGCAATTACTGAGGGACACTGAGACCCAGGGGTTGACAGGAAGCCAAGGCTGTCTGTTCAGCCCCAAGACTCTGCCCCATCCAAGCCTAGCACAGAGGTTGTTGCAATCTTACAAGTCTTAATGCGGAATGCTACACAGAAGTTCTCCTGGCATTGACACAGCTGATCCTTACAACCAAGTGGCTTGGAAGTCAATTCCTCCCAGTGATACCAACAACTATCAAGACTTAACTACAACAAGGCTGTACACACAGTCGACAAAGGTGTGCACCAAGAGAGTACACTTGGTAACTGGGGTGGTGGAGCTCCTGGGCCAAATAGGACACCTAGCACATAAAACTACTCCATCAACTCAGGTAAGCAGCGAAAATTCGAAGACAAAGGAATAGATCACAAAAGAAATGGAGGAAAACAAACGACTGGATATAGAGTTCAAAACCACGGTTATAAGGTTTTTCAAGAATTTCCTAGAAAAGATGGATAAATTAGCGATACCCAAGAGGAGATGAAAAAGGACCAACTGGAAATTACACATACACTGACTGAAATAAAAAATATTATACAGAGACCTAACAGCAGACTAGAGGAAAGCAAGAATCAAGTCAAAGATTTGAAATACAAAGAAGCAGAAAACACTCAATTAGAAAACAAAAAAGAAAAAAGAATCCAAAAATGTGAAGCTAGTGTAAGGAGCCTCTGGGACAACTTCAAGCGTACCAACATCAGAATTATGGGGGTGCCAGAAGAAGATACTGAAAACCTATTTGAAGAAATAATAACTGAAAACTTCTCCCACCTTGTGAAAGAAAATAGACTAACAAGTCCAGGAAGCACACAGAACCCCAAACAAAAGGAATCCAAAGAGGACCACACCAAGACACATTATAATTAAAATGCCAAGAGCAAAAGACAAAGAGAGAATATTAAAAGCACCCATACAACTGTCAGCTGATTTCTCAACAAAAACAAACTATGTGGGCCAGAAGGGAGTGGCAAGAAATATTCAAAGTGATGAATAGCAAGAACTTACAACCAAGATTACTCTACTCAGCAAAGCTATCATTCAGAATTGAAGGGCAGATAAAGAACTTCACAGATAAGAAAAAACTAGAAGAGTTCATCTGCATCAAACCAGTATTATATGATATGCTGAAAGGTGTTCTTTAAGAAGAGGAAGAAGAAAAAGGTAAAGATAAAAATTATGAACAACAAATACATATCTATCAACAAGTGAATCTAAAAGTCAAGTGAATTAAAAATCTGATGAACAAAATAAACTGGTGAATATAATAGAATCAGGGGCATAGAAGGAAGTGGACAATTCTCAGGGGGAAAGGTGTGAGGGGGATACAGGGAGAGACTGGACAAAAATCATACACCTATGGATGAGGACAATGTGGGGGGAGGTAAGGGCAGAGGGAGAGAGGGAGGGGTGGGAGTCGGGTGGAGGGGAGCTATGGGGAGAAAAAAGAGGAACAATTATAATAATCTGAACAATAAAGATTTATATAAAAAAAATCAAACCACAGGGAAGAAGGGGGTCGGTGGGAGTAAGAGGGAGAGATCAACAGAGGGACTTGCGTGCATGCATATGAGCCTAATCAATGGACACACACAACAGGGGGATGGTGTATGAGTGGGGGGGGGGGGGGCAGGAGGAATTGGGGAATAAGGACACATGTAAAAAATAAAAATTAAAAAATATTATAAGAAAAAAATAAAATATTAAATCTAATCCATACTAGTGGTCACCATAACCTTAAGAGAAATTGTTTTATGTGACAAAGATTTTTAATATATATTTTATTGATTTTTACAGAGAGGAAGGGAGAGTGATAGGGAGCTAGAAATACCGATGAGAGAGAGTCATCGATCAGCTGCCTCTTGCCTGCCCCCTACTGGGGATGTGCCCGCAACCAAGGTACATGCCCTCAACCGGAATCGAACTTGGGACTTTTCAGTCCACAGACCGATGCTCTATCCACTGAGCTAAACTGGTTTCAGCTGACAAAGATTTTTTAAATGAAACTCTCTTTAGCCTGAAAAATATTTTGGAAGGAAATAAAGAGAAGTTTCCTTCAAATGTCATAAGGATTGTAACTGAAGTCAATATATTTGGCCTCTTGAACTACAGTAAGTAATTTGTGTTTTTGCTTCTCTGACAAAGTTTATATAAAGTTACAAAAAGAAATTGACAGCCAATTTGAAACTGAATTGCCATGGCCTAGAGCAAAGAACATCCTTGCATGATATTATTCTACAATGTCATTATAATTTTTGATATTTCACAACAGCATATTGTATAATTATTCCAAACAAAACTACAAACTAATTCTTTGAATGTTTGGCAGCAATTTTAAAAAGGACATGAAAGGATTTAATCCCTTTCAGAAGGAATTAAGGCACTGGGAAGGCACTTGAGCATTCCATACTGGCCCCTCTTACCCTTTTTGCCAAGAGGGACCCTCTTCTCACAATCCAATTGCCCTCAGCTGTAGCCTGAGCTCTCTATTCAAGCTGAGGTTAAAGCCTCATGGTGGCTGGTACCATGGATCTGTCTCTAGCCTAATGGTGTGAGCTGGGCCCTACCAGAAGAAGGAACTGAATTCCCTGAAATATGTGATCAGTGCCGGGGCCCCACCAGCAGGCGAGGGGATCCCAAGGCAGGGGTTGGGCGTGGAGGACATGGGGGCATAGGCTACTAAGGAGACAGAACTGAACCTCACATCAGATGACTGGTTAGCTAGAGATGGGTAAGATTCCTCAGGGAAGGAACAACCTAAGACAGGCACAGTCACAGAGGGGTCAACAAAGGTGGGGCACAGACCCTCACTCCCCCAACCTTCTGAAGGAGGTCTCCTGCCCCCATGGCTGCTTCGCTTCCCACACCCAACACAGATCGGGACCCAGGTAACAGATAGATACTTGGTCCAGCTCAGATTGGGACGCAGGTAACAGACAGAGACTTGACCGACAGCAGCTGCCCTGTATCTAAATCCAGCCTAGCACCAGGAATGCTCAGGGCCTGCTCAAGAATGCAAATAATCCTTTCCACTAATATTTATAGGGTAATCTAAGATTGTTGGTAGAGTATTAAATTTGACAGTAAAAGAGTAATCAAGCTTACTTGATTAAATTAAAATCAATTTAAATTAATTTAAATTGGCTAATTGAAATAAGTGAATATTCAAGAAAATTTAATTGTACTGGACAAAAAGCTGTTCCCAAAGTATTAACTAAATACTAAAATTTCTATTGGTAGTTCATCTAATGGTAAAATTGCTTAAAATGCAATGAACCTAATGCAGTCATATTTTGGAGCAAAAAATTAAAACTTAAAGTTACCAAGATAGCATTTAAAAAATTTACAAAAGTCTCCATTAATCAGACTTAATTAAAAAAGGGGGGATAGTAGGGTAAAATCATGTAAGGTAAAATATCCTATAAGTAAATTACATCTAGAAAATTTTTACTTTAGAAAATTAATTTTCATTTGTAATGCTAACAGCAAGACACCCATAAAAAAACACACACAGTGTCAAAATAAGCCAAAGGAAAATCATTTGGACAAAAATTAAAAGGACCCGAAGTCAATTTTATAGAAAAGACTCCTTTATTAACTTTTGGTCGAGAATATGTTTATATACCTTCAGAAAACAACTCCAAGACCAAGGGGACTCATTCAACAGAGAGAAACTGACAAGTCTGCTCCAACCACGAAGACAAGAGGAAATACAGTCCAGAGATGGAAGATGCTGACGACGCCTTGCCATGCTAGCAGTCAGCAGCTGTGTGTCGCTACAAGATGCCTAGGACCAAACCAGAGAGGGTCAGACCTGCATTGCCACCATTTGTCCACCATCCAGATACCACTGCTTACATGTACACATAAGGCACTGTTTGACATTGAAACTGAGACTCAGAACTGTTGGACATTGAAATTGGGACTCAAACATTTTTTGTTCTTATAGGTTTATTTCTGGTCTGCAGAGGCAAGATTTTTTAAAGAAAAGAATTGGGCGGGGGGGGCCGGGAAACAGATATAGAGGCAAAGGAGCATTGAACAGACTATCATACTACAGTGGGAAGGCAGGGGAAGCTGGGGGAAGGGGGTACTGTAAGAGATCAACCAAAGGACTTGTATGCATGTATATAAGCATAACCAATGGGTACAAGACACTGGGGTGGGGAGGGGTGGAGGGGGGCAGGTGAGGGCATGTACTGGGGGTAGAGAAGGCCCGGGGGAGGTCAATGGGGGAGAAAAAAAGGAGACATATATACTACTATTTGTAATACTTTAAACAATAAAAAAGGGGGGAAAATAAAATAAGAACAGCTGATGAGAAAAAAAAAGGAATGACTGAAACATTGGGATGCTGGATATGGTGGAGGAAATGTTGTAAAATAACTAACAGTGAGGGTGAGGAAACTGTTAAAAACTCAAAAATTTTTTACAATAATGATGAGGTTTGTATATAATGCCTCACAATCTACATAGTGCTTTTACCTATACTCACACTTCATATTTATATTAACCCTAGAGAGTTATCATTTTCTGCCCTTCGCAGAGGTAAGAGAAGTTCTGCCCAAGTCTTCACACTTGGAGCTAGAAATTTTGTAATCTTTGGTCTCTAAATCCCACACTCCTCCTAATACTTCAAAAATCAGACTGCCGTATGGAGATTGGAAAGGGAAGAACCCAGGGGAAGATCCCTCTGAAATGTCCAAATGTAGTTGGATTCTATGCCCTGTTTGGTGCTCTGCACACACGAGGAGCAAAGGATCTACAGCCACTACCTAGGCCACTCTGCTGAGCCTTTTTTTTTTTTAAGTTCTTCTCACACCCATGGTGCCTCTTGGAAGGGCAGCAGCTGGGAATGAGTTGATGGGATTTAATGTACATGAGGAAAACACCTAAAATCAATTTCAAGATTTCCTTCCCTTGCTCCTGCATCCCTTTAATTTGCTCACCTCAACTTTTTTCCAGCAAGGTTTATTTATGTGTGTATTTATTTCCTTATACTATATCACCTCATTCTACAAAGAATTTGAAGCCATTCAGATAACCTACATTGAGTGGTAAAATAATGCATTTTTTAAGTCATCACACACACACAAAAAGAAACTGCATTAGAATCTGAGAGACAAGGCAGGATCTGGCTAAGGGGGCACTGGAATCTCTACCATGGCTTTGTCTGCGCTGTAAATTCTACTCCCAGCTTCCTGGCAGACAAAGCAACACTGGAAGCCTAATGTGTCACGCAGGTCTTCTTATCCATGAGACAACACACAAGCTCATCAGCAGAAGTATTTCCTAGTAATTAACTGTGGGATAATTTTTTCTTATGAAGTATAATACAGGTGCCTCTGAGAAATGCAATGAATATTATCAGCAATGGCATTTATGTGGTTCCTTAAATGCAATGGAGGGTTTTACCCAGCAGCCCAAGCTGCCATCCCCACTACTTGTGGGTTCCTAGGTCTTCACCAGTCCTTCTTGTTGCTCAGAGAGTATGCAGCTCTGGCTATTGTGTGTGTGTGTGTTTCTCTCTCTCTCTCTCTCTCTCTCTCTCTCTCTCTCTCTCTCTCTCTGTCTCTCTCTGTGTCTCTCTCTCTCTCTCTGTCTCTCTCTCTCTCTCTCTCCCTCCCTCCCTCCCTCTCTTCCCCTCCCTCCATGCCCCAGAGGGCATTTCACATTGGATGCCTGCTTTTCTCCCACTTGTCGGGAACATATTTTTCAAATTAGCACTTGGTAGCTCTGAGGGAAACACAGACATTGCTAGGAGGAAAGTGAGAGGCCAACTGCGGGGGCGGGGGCGGGGAGGGGGGGGTAAGGGAGGGGGTTGTACTTTTTTTCTCAGCTTATAAATTTGCAATACAAGCAAAGAAAAATAAACACCCAGATTTTCGGCAACTGATACAGAAGTTCCCTGGCTTGGTGTGTACCAAAGCTTGGTCTTTCCCCAGACCCTCCACTATTTATAAGCAGGGAGCGGTCTCTCCTTCTGAAGAGGTGTGGCATAGCCTGCTCTTCACCTCCCCTACCCTCATCCCACCCCCACGCCGGTCTTCAGACAGAGGCGGACGGAATAGATGGACAGAATGCTTAGCCCAGGAGGCCCAAGGGCTCCGTCCTGCCCAGGAAGCCACAGCGTCCCTGGTCTGAGAGGAGCCTGTTTCTGAAGCTGCACTGTTACTGCAGTGGCTGCCGCCCTGCTCTGGGCAGAGGGAGGGAGCTCCAGAGATGATCATTAGCAAATGGGACAGTCTGTGCTCCTGCCAAGACCTTCTGGCTGACCTCTCTCCTGCCCCTGTGAGGAGTGTTCCCATCTTGTCCACGGACTCCAGAGAGGAAAAGGGCAAAAGGGAAGGTTTTCTCGGAGAAGAAGCGGGAAATATTATGAAGAGAAGTGATTTCTTCATTTTGATTAGGGAGGGGGCATTTAGGATCCTGCAGGGTAGACTGGTGAAGACTGGGCAGTGGAAGGAACCCTGTTTGAAT
This sequence comes from Lasiurus cinereus, assembly GCA_011751065.1. NCBI lineage: Eukaryota > Metazoa > Chordata > Mammalia > Chiroptera > Vespertilionidae > Lasiurus > Lasiurus cinereus. The sequence continues at coordinate 5,100,085 of JAAGEH010000226.1, forward strand.
CCTGACTCAGGCAATTGCCAGTAACATCCTTGGGCAAGTCCTTTGACCTCTTCCAGCCTCTATAGCAAGGGCATAATGCATACATAGCTGTAGAAATTGAGATATCTGTGAACTGCTTTAACTGCTTAGCACCTTGCAAATTCTAGGTGCTGTTGCTTAGAAAAATATTCCATCTCATAAGCCCTAGCAGTTGACAGCAGAAGGTCTGGTTCCCAGGCCCTCAAAGACCCTGCGGTTCTAACATTCAATGGTGCGGTAGTTTTATGCCAAACCCTTGTCCTATCTGAGCCTCAGTTTCCTGCAGTAAAAATACTGACAATGAGCCGAGACCGGTTTGGCTCAGTGGATAGAGCGTCGGCCTGCGGACTGAAAGGTCCTAGATTCGATTCCGGTCGGGGACATGTACCTTGATTTCGGGCACATCTCCAGTAGGGGGTGTGCAGGAGGCGGCTGATCGATGTCTCTCTCTCATCGATGTTTCCTATCCCTCTCCTTTCCTCTCTGTAAAAAATCAATAAAATATATATATTTTTAAATGTATTGACAATGAAAGTCACCTCAGAGCACAAGGCTGTTGTGAGAACAGAGTGAGACCAAACACTAGGAAGTACTCAACTGTAACGTGCTAGACAAACAATAGGTGTTAATACTATTAAGCAACAGCCTAAAGGCCTGTGCTCTGGTGCCAGCTTTGCATGTGCCTTTGCCCTTGGCACTTTCTCAGTTAAATTTATCACATTCTCGTACAAGCTGTCTTTCCCCCTGACAATTATTTAATTCCTTTCTCAATAACCAAGTTCCCTGAGTGGAGCCCAAGAATCCATGGGGAAAATAAATTTGGTCCTGTCTTTGGGGGAACGTATACTAGGCAAGGCAGAGAATAAATAACCCAGATAGCAGACGGAAGAGAAAGTAAAAGGGTAAAACTATGGATCTCGAAGTCGGAAGATTTGTTTCTGATGCCCAGTGCTGGCTAAGTGATCCTGGGTGAGTTTCTGGGCTTTCCTGAAACTTTAGCTTCTTTTTCTGTAAAATGGGTCTGACAATAATAATATCTTCCATGTGCCTATAGCGAGGTTTTAGTGAGATAGTGCCTACTCGTGGTGTAGTATAAATGCCATTGTCTAAAAGGAAATGGTGCCTTGGCAAGTGGATAGTTACTATGTGCCCATTGTAGATGGTACTCTATATTATTGTCCTCACACTCTGAAACGGGGCATCATCTCTATTTTACAGATGAGGAAACTCAGGAAGGTTAAGAAAGTCAACTGTGGAAAAAGTGCTGGAACCTAGGTTTGTCTGACTCCAAGGCCTATGTTTTTTCCCACCACCTATTTGATTTCTTTCTATAAACTGAATCAGCAATAATACAGTGTCTCAGGATTCACTTACTAGCATGAGATGGGGCTCAGAGGGTGCTTTCTGCTCACAAACTTTCCATACATATTTTCTTACTCAGCAGACCCTGCAACAAGGATGTTGTGCAAGTAGTTTACTGGAGAGTGATACTAGGAAACACCAAAGAGGAGTGGAGACATGAGATAGTCACTGAAGGGTTTACTGCCAAATAGTGTGATTCCATTAGGAACACCGTGGAAAACACACTTCAGGTATCCCTGACCTTTGAAAGAAGAAATTAGAATATTTAGGCACAAACTACTGTCTTGCATTCATGTTTTGGTATTTCTGCCCTGCTGTGCAGTTGAGCAGTGCAACACACACACACACACACACACACACACACACACACACACACACAGAAAAGCAGGGGTGGGGGGACCCTCCCAAGCAAGAGCTGCAGATGCTAGAAACCACCCTATCATTGAGTAAATGAATGAACTAAGACCAAGTGAATGAGCAAGTATATGCTGGATATGAGCAGTAGGATGGCTTACAGGGCTTGGGGGTAGAGGGCTGGATATAGGAAAGATAAGGCATAAGGAAAGGTCAAGAAATTTACACAAGTACTGGTTTGAGAATTTAACAGGGTCTAATCCTTATCACATGATATCAGACATATTAAGAGACCTGAGGCAGTCTAGATTACTGTCCCAACTTTTAGCTCCCCACCCAGTAACAAGCAGGATTATACATCTACACCCTCTGCCATATAACTTTGCATAGCCTCCTGCTTCAGGTGGGGTGTACTTCCTCACCCTTTGACTCAATGGCCTGACCATGTGACTTGCTTTGGCCAATGATATGGTCGCAGATAGGACACAGGCAAAGACCTGAAATAGGCTTTGCATTCCTACAGCTTATGCTAGTTATCCTGCTGGTTGCAAAAAAAAAGAAGAGCTAACCCAGTCATTGGCAAACTCATTAGTCAACGGAGCCAAATATCAACAGTACAACCATTGAAATTTCTTTCAAAAGCCAAATTTTTTAAACTTAAACTTCTTCTAATGCCATTTCTTCAAAATAGACTCGCCCAGGCCATGGTATTTTGAGGAAGAGCCACACTCAAGGGGCCAAAGAGACACATGTGGCTCACGAGCCGCAGTTTGCCCACCACTGAGCTAACCTAAGCCCAGCTTAGATCAGTTAACTCCAGTTCATCATAGAACGACTCAGCTCAATCACCCAGCTGCGTCCAGCCTAGAATAACTGAGTTGACCCACAAATACACAAGCTAAAAAAAACACTTATCACTGTATAATAACCGAGATTTTTGTGATTATTGCATGCTCTGAAGCCAAAGAAAAGTGCTACAAAAAACTGTTTTTCTTTCTTCTATGCCAGCACCAAACATTCATTCAAAAAAACGTAGTTCATCAAACATTTTATAAGTGGCTACTTAATTTAATGTTTAACAAATAAATAAATAATCTGAAGATATTTGTTTACTAATATTTTATAAGTGGCTGCTTTAATTTTATGTTTAATCAATATGTAATCTGAAGATATTTGTTTATTAGGCATTTATCAACCCTTCTTCCCTGAATCGTGAGCCTCACAAAGTCAGAAACTTTGATTTGTTCACCCCTATATTCCAAGTGCCTATTAGAGTGGTTGTTCCATAAATATTCATTGACTGAATGAATATCAGATACTGTACTATACACTGTGTACATTCAAAATGGTATTCTAGTTACACTCAGGTTACTGAAGGAGACAAATGCATACATATGGCTATAATTGTCACTATATTATAGACTCATCGAACAAGAAATAATTCTAACTGGGAAAATAATGAAGACTAAAATAATGCCATTGACATCACTATTCGCTGACTCAGGATAAGCAGAGATTTTCCTGATAGAGGTGAGAAGAGAAGGCATTCCAATCAGAAGAAAGGCACAGAGGTATAGAAGAACATCCAGAGTGGCTGAAGCACAGCACATGTGTAGAGGAGAATCATGGATGGGGCCTAACCATGAAGAGCCATAAATGATATGTTACAGATTTTCACTTTGTCTTCTAGGAAATGGGAAGCTGTGATGGTTTTTTTAAATCTTAACACTAACACAATCCTCTCTTTCACAAAATTCTTTAGATAGTAATGTGGGAGAACAATTAGATTTACTCTATCTTCTAAAGAAATTTGCCTCCTGTTACTGTCCTTCCCTCCATCTTCCTTGTCCCAGAAGATAAATGAACACCAGGAGCTCTGAGATTCAAATTACATATGTTCTCTTAAGTCTCCCTTTTTTCCCTTGACCCCTACACCCTGAGTTTCCTACACCCCCAAACACCTAGTATACAGGCTCTACCCCCAAGTCACATCTGATGCCTATACAGACATACCTTCAGTTATCAACAGAACTATACACACAGGGTTCCTCCAGCAAACCTAAAACTGAGACAGTGTGGGGGGAAAATATCATATGCAGAAGCCACAGGAGTAGGAATCTCTCCCATTGGGCATCTGTTTCCTGACCTTTGAATCCCCTATGATGTTAGATTACTGAGACTTAGCACCTGCTAAGGAATGTGAAATTCATAAATCATAAATGCAAGGGCCTGGTTAAAGTCATATGAGGAGGAAAAGATCTGTTATATATAAACAATATCAATATCATCCATATTCATTAAGCCTTCCCTTATCATTATGGTAAGCTGGACAATAGTACTACATGTGGTCACTGACTTTCAGCTTAATAACCAAGCTCTATCTTGTGAGATCCACTGCTTCTTAGGGGATAGAGTACTATGAGGTGAACACAGATCCAAATGGTGGGAATAGTAATTTCAAATATATTTCATTAGTTCAGACTATCAGAGAGTCAGGCAGTTGCGTAGAAAGTTATCTCACTTCAGTTTATAAAAGACCAATGTTCACTGGTGTTGACCAGATAATGTTCCCTTGGTTCTAAATGTGAGAACGAATTTATCTATACCAAGAAGAAAATAAGGGCAAAGCTACTCTCTGCATTGTGTCCATGCAAATATGTGTCTAGAGAGTTCTTTCCTTCTTTGCAGATGAACAAAAGATAAATCCAATACAGAGCATATGAAATAAAATTGCAGCTAGAGAGAAGGATAGCATCATCCTGAAACACAGAGAAGTGATATCCTTGTAAAACATTATATAAACCAAAGGGAGTTTTATGTTATAATTAATTTCCAATGATATTCATGGTGGAATGACTTCTAGAAAACAAAAATAATCATGAAAAATAAAGAAATAAGAGGACTAGAAAGAAAGGTCAGAAAGGAGAAGTAAAAGTATAATAAGATGAGGTAAGTATACGACAGCTAAGATTAAAGCAGGAGCCAAATTAGACAGAAATAACAGAAATGATGTCTCTATTAGAAATAGAATTAGCACTATGAAAAGACACACATACTGGGGAAAACTGAGGTCCCTAAGAACTCAGAGAAGAAGAAAAAATAGTTTTAATTAGGGGAATAATAAAAAAGACCAAAAAATGATGCGATCTAAAAATAATAGACAAGCCCAGGAACCTTAAGGAAGAAAAAATAACCAAAGACATAACTAAAGAAAACTTCCTAGAGCTTTAAATTTTTTAATATTTGGTACATAAAATATTTGAGACACACGACTAAACCCAGATATCTGGAATTTTTATTGACTGTATAAAAACATTCAGAATAAAAAAGTAATTACCTTAAAAGAAATAAAATTCAAACTGGCCATAAATTTTCAATCTGGAATACCAAAATATCAAAAGATAATAAATCAATGTTTACAAAGATATGGAGAGAAAATAATATAATATGGAGAGGAAATAATGCAATATGAGTATTTTCAACCCAGGGAAATCATTCTTCATTTGAGAGTCGACTTGTGTTGTGTAACATGGGAAGAGCCTCTTAAGTGATCACCTTTCCATCCAGCACTCCACCTTCAGCCTGCCTTGCATACCCTTTGCATTGATCCTGCTTCCTTGCTAAAACCTTTGAGAGCTATATGAGTTCTAAAGTGTGATGAAATGTTAATGGTGGAAGGACATCAAGTTGACTGGGCCTTCCTGATTCTCTACCAGTTTCCTTGAGTGCCAGCAGTACTTATCTGCCTGTCCATGGTGATATACAGACAGAGAATGAAAACACTCAGTCTCATGTCAGTACAGTTTCCTATCCTGCCAACAGAGCTACGACACTATATTGTCCATAAGTTATATTATGGCACTTGTACTATAACAAGGTAATGATAACTTGTCTATGATCAGGTCTCACTAACATGTCTCCTATTTGAGAAGGCTGAGAAAGAACTGTGCACAATCCTATGAGAAAAGACATTTTCACAGTAGTCGCTCCTGTCATTCAAGAATATATAATGCTAGAGGCCTGGTGCATGAAATTCATACATGGGGGGGGTGTCCCTCAGCCCAGGTTGCACCCTCTCCAATCTGGAACCCCTTGAGGGATATCCAACTGCCCGTTTAGGCCCAATCCTGGTGGGCAGTTGGACATCCCTCTCACAATCCAAGACTACTGGCTCCCAACTGCTCACTTGCCTGCCTTCCTGATTGCCCCTAACCGATTCTGCCTGCCAGCCTAATCATCCCCTAACCAATCCCCTGCCAGCATGACTGATGCTTAAATGCTCCCCTGCCAACTTGTTTGCCCATAACTTCCCTCCCATGTAGGCCTGATCACCCCTAATTGCCCTTCCCTGCAGGCCTGGTTCCCTCCAACTGCTCTCCCCTATAGGCCTAGGGCCCCCCCCACTGTCCTTCCCTGCAGGCCTGGTCACCCCCAACTTCCCTCCCCTGCTGACCATCTTGTGTCCACATGGAGGCAGCCATCTTGTGTGTTGGAGTGATGGTCAATCTGCATATTACTTTTATTAGATAGGATAGAGGTCTGGTGGATGGGTGGAGGTCAGCTGGTTTGCCCTGAAGGGTGTCCCAGATCAGGGTGGGGGTTCCCTTGGGGTGTGGGTTGGCCTGGATAAGAGGCCTGTGGTGGTTTGCAGGCCAGCCATGCCCCAGGGGACGCAAGTGGAGGCCCTGGTATCTGGGAATTTATTTATCTTCTACAATTGAAACTTTGTAGGCTGGAGTGGAGCTAAGCCTCCTGCTTGATCCATGGCGGCAGCCATTTCTGTTGGAATTTATTTATCTTCTATAACTGAAACTGTAGCCTTAACCAGAGGCCTGGGCCAGCCAGGGTGTGTGGAAAGCTTGGCTTCCTCCATCACCAGGGCAACCCAAGCCTCCCTCCTGCTCTGTGGCCTTAGCCATTGTGGTTGGGTTTATTTGCATACTTGGTCCTGATTGGCTGGTGGGCAGGACTGCAGATGTAGTGGAGGTGTGGTCAATTTGCATATTACTCATTTATTAGGTAGAATGCCACACCTTTCCATTTATCCAAGTATCCTTTATATTACATTACATGATTTGTTAAACAGTTACTTCATGCTTTAAAATTTTTACTACTTTCATTATTGTCATTGCAAATGTAAGTTAGATATTTTTCTATATGTTATATAGAGTAAAATCTATTCATTTTATATATCTGTCTCATATATAGATATTTTGCTGAATGGATTACATTTATATTCTTGAGTTTTACATTTATATTCTTGGATTCTCTAACAATATAAACATAATCAAATAGTGATGTCTTTGTGTCTTTCTCTGTAAAAGTCTTCTATTTCTAGTTGTTGCCCTATTGTATGACCCAGAACTTCCAGAACAAAGTTATACAAAAACAACTTGTTCCTAACTAGCAAACAAAAATACAAACTCATGCATACAGAGGGCAAGGGGGCAGTAGGATGAAGGTGATAAAGGGGTCAAATGCAAGGTGACAGGAGGAAACTAGTCTCTGGGTGCTGAGCACACAATAGACTTTACAGGCATTGTATTGTAAAGTCATACACCTGAAATTTATATAACGTTATTGACCAATGTTACCCAAATAAATTTAATTTAAAAAATACCTAGTTCCTGATTTCAGTGGCAATTAGTCTAAAGTTTCATTATTAAGTATCACAGTGTTTATTTTTAAATAATTCATTTCTGACACATTGAAAAAAAATGACTCTTAGTTTCTTAAGATTTATATTTTAAAATCTGGAATAGAATGCTATTATACGCCTTTTCACTATCTACCAAAATTATCATACAGCTCTATTCTTTTACTTAAGAGTTATAATGTATTATATTAATTAATTTCCTTCTGTCCTGGAATTAATTTAAAAAATTACCTCTATATTCTAAGAATAAACCATACTGAGTCATGATGGATGATTCTTTTGATGTATTATTGTATTCAGTTTGCTACCATTTCTTTTTTAAGATTTTTACACCAACAGATTAGTAAAAATGGCCCACAGCTTTCTTTTATATTATACTGGAGGCCCAGCACACGAATGTGTGCACCAGTGGGTCCCTCTGGGGGATCGGGTCAAAATCAGCTCTCTGACATCCTCCAAGGGGTCCTGGATTGTGAGAGGGCACAGGCCAGGCTGAGGGACCCACCAATGTACAATCAGGGCCAGAGAGGGATGCAGGAGGTTGGCCAGCCAGGGAGGAACTGCAGGAGGGCTCCAGGGCATGTCCAGCCCATCTCGTTCAGTCCCGATAGGCTGGACCCAAGCAGCAAGTTACCGGTCAGCATGCCTGCCCTCTGGTGGTCAGTGCACATCATAGCGAGCGGTTGAGAGGCCTTAGCATATCATTAACATCTTATGCTTTGATTGGTTGAATGGCCAACCAATCAACTGGACACTTAGCATATTAGGCTTTTATTATATAGCATAAGTATTATGCTGCTATGAAAATTTCACAAGACCTATTTATATTGTGCATTTACTATACTAGAAATTTAATGTAATATCATCTCCATCTCTAAATTGTTCACATCTTTGATTTGCACTAATCACTGCAAATTTTCCCAAACATAAGATATTGCTTTGAATTTATTTTCTTAGCAGAAGAGAATAATTCTATGTGTAAAACCATAAAGTAGATATTTCATAGGATTAATAACAAAGCAGCCGAAACCAGTTTGGCTCAGTGGATAGAACATCAGCCTGTGGACTGAAAGGTGTCTGGTTCGATTCTAGTCAAGGGCCTGTACCTTGGTTGTGGGCACATCCCCAATAGGGGGCATGCAGGAGGCAGCTGATCGATGTTTCTCTCTCATCGATGTTTCTAACTTTCTATCCCTCTCCCTTCCTCTCTGTAAAAAATCAGTAAAATATATTTTAAAAATAAAATAAAAAATAACAAAGCAAGAAGACCATGCCCATAAACCAAGGGAAACTGAATCTATGAGACCACAGCCAGCATATTGTCATGGGCACAGATACTCCCATCATTGGACTCTGGGCGTCATTCCCACCACTCCAGAATGTTCTTTCTACATTGCCCTGCTTCTTCACTCCACTCATTCTGATTCAAAATCCTGGGATGGCCACCTGCACAAGGCCCAGTTTCTGAATTTTAAAAGAAAATCAACTATGTGACCATTTTATATTATGGTGTGTGGGTCATGCCTTGAGAACTCACACAAATGTATGGAGGTAGTCTGGAAGATGTGCCACCTCCCTTACATACAAATAAAAGCATCCTACATAAATAATTCCTTTATTTTCTGTTCTATAGAAAATAGTTTATGTATCTGTCTCTGTCCTGTTAAATTATGAAATAACTCGCCACTAAAACCATCTGGTTCTAGCACATTTTATCAGTAATTCTATAACAACATTGCCCAATTCTTTCATGATTACCAGTATGCTTAAAGTGCTTGTATTTGGTGTTGAAAGATGAGTGAAACAGGAACTTATAGCCAATACAACTGGGATTGTATTTCTTCTTATTCTCTATTATCAAATAGAATGCCTGGCACACAACAGAATCTCGGAAAAAGTTTTCTAAGAGAATAGTTTCCAAAATGCAAATTCTTTTCAAGAGGTTCATTTAAAATACTGTTGTGTTTATTTGGGAATTCTTCTGATTTAGTGACTACATTAAGATTCTCTTGAAGAAATCAAACCCAGCAATTAGATAACTAGACTGGGCATTAACGATGATCCATGCATAAAGAAATAAGACCAGTAAATCTATGGATTAAAGAAGGATTGAAGAAGCCAAGTGTAGCTATCAATGTCCTCCTCAAAAATGGGTAATTTGAATGTAAAAATGAGCCAAAAACAGCGAAGGTTATCTACTGTTATATACAAATTGTTTTAAGAATTGCTAAGCATTATTCATGAGAACCCCAGAAGGAATATAAAAAACTGTAACAGTCAAAATTGAGCTAAACTATCTATTTTCACAAGATAGAAAGTTACTGCTAAAGGCAAGTCCATCCACCATTTATCAGAGCAAGCATATTAAGATTTGGAATCATCAAAAACTAAACCACCCAATTCGGTCAATCCTTGAGATGAAAATTATAAATATTCTAGTAATCATAAGAATCCCTTTAGAAGGGAGCATGTGTTTACAGAAGATATCATTATGGCCCTGTTTTCTTAACCCAGGATTCCTCACCCAGGCACCTGAATAAGGATGCAAGGCCAGAATTAGGCAGGAAGTGACCATTTCAGAAACCTCTGGCTAACAGTGGGGCATGGGAGTGTTTTCTTAAGGCTTTCTTTACTGCTGCTTTTTAAACTTTTTTTTTTTTTTTTTTTTTTTTTTGCTAACTGGTCCAGAAGGAAAATTACAAGGTGAAATGAAAAGGAGATGAAAACTCCAGCAAAATGATGACATGTCAGTCCTTTTAAAGGATGCTTGGAAGACTCTACAATGGCCCCTGTTGCTCTTTAAGCATCCAAAATGTGCAAATCATTGCATTATTTTTCAGCATGCCAGAAAGCGTTTGCATTTTTATTTTTGTGGGCAGAGGCAGATGAATTCCTAGAAAAGAAGCTGGCACCATGCCATTTTTAGAAGCTGATGGGTGGGGATCCAGAATCCAGGCAGGAAAGGGACTATAAGTGTATATGTTATTATTTGCACTAACTTTTTCAACATCCGTCATCCTACTACAGTCTTATAAGGTAAGTAATTAAGATTCTAATTTAACAACTAAGAAAATCCAAAAAGAATAAGTGACTTTCCAAGCATCAATTCAGTGTAACAAGATTTGACTCAACAGTGACAGCTCAAACGGATTTGGCTAATCTGTTTGATCACCCAGGCAGGTGTCACCTTCCTCTATCAATGCTTTCTTTTGAAGCTTCCCAGCTAAAGACCACTCTTCAGTATATTTGTACTAAATATGTATTTTGACTAATATATATTTTTATCAGCTCCCCTATAAAAGTCCAAACCTGTTTTGGGAATTCCCTGAACTAGGTGGGAACGGTGACTTGCTTCTAACACACAGAATACTTCAAAAAAGATGGGGTGTCAATCTTGTGATTACATTGCTTTATACAAGACTCCATTTTGCTAGCCACTCACTCTGATTGTCTTGATGGCATTGAAGAAGTAAGCTGCTGGGTTGTCAACAACCTATGGGTCACTTGGCAGGGAACTGCAGGTGACCTCTAGCATCTCCCCGGGACCCTCCAGCCACTAGCAGTGAGAAGCCAAGGCCCCCAGCTCTAGAAGCCACCAAGGAATGACTTCTGCCAACCATCTGAATGAGCTTGGAAGTGTCTCCCTCTTCAGTCAAGCCTCCAGATGAGAACACAGCGTGGCGGGCACTTTGCTGCCTCTGAGCTGAGCAGAGGCCTCACTCAGCCATGCCTGGACGTCAACCTTCTGAAACCACGAGGTAATCAGTGTATGTTGTGTGAGCCTCTACATTTAGATAACCAATTCGAGCAGAGCTGGACTGAATCCTAGGTTATCCTATCACAAAACTTTATTTCTTGATTTGTATCAGCAAAAAACAAATTATGTGGCTAAAGCAAACTTATAACATGCAACTTCAATGGAACACCTGCCCCTGCCCTAAAGCAGTACCACTGCCTGACTATCCCTCCATGAACACGAAGAAACACAGGATGAATAGAATCTCATTCATCTGTGTTCTCTGTCTACCTAGAAGCAACCTGGCACACCATACAAGAGGCCAAGAGGCTATATATATATATATATATATATATATACACACACATACATATATATACAATATACATATATACATATACATACATGCATACATACATATACATACACACATGTATATATGTATATATGTATGTGTGTATACATATACATGTGTCTGTGTATACATATATATATATAACCACTTAGATGTTTCTTTGGACTTGTTTGAATAAGTCACATCACCTCCCCCTATCTCCAATGTTCTCATCTTTAAACCAGGGGACATCATAATGGATACATAAATGGGTATAGAGCTACAATACCTGCATGACACATAGTAATAATTAACAAACGAAGCTGTTACTATTATTTCTGTATGATTTCCCCCATTTTACAGGTTTGGAAACAGGATGGCTTATCCAGAGCTGTGCAGCTCTCAATCAGTGAAACGGGAGAGGAGCCCAGACAATCAGGCTTTCAGTTCCAGAGCTTTGCCTGCTGTACTTCCCCTCTAATTTCTGAAAAATGTTGAAAACACAATTTAGTTTAATTTATGTTAATGTGAAAAATAAATATATTCCATTCAGCTCTTGGAGGAGAAGGGTTGCTGTAGAATGAAATGTAATATCCGAGCTGCCTCAAATTCTTTGTGGAATGGGTCAGATAGAAATGTGTTTCCAAAGAAGAGAGGAATCCTAGGGCTAAATAATGACACCTAAAATAACCACCACAATTATGCAGCTCGCACATCGAGAGTCTGGACTTTGGTGGAGGTCACTGAATTTTTCCATCCTGGTTATAAAGCAGGATTAATTGAATCACTGTGACCAAGTTCCCCTTGCAACTCCGGGGGAAGGCTGTTACCGCAGGCCTGCAACACATCTGTAACGGAGTATGAAAGCTTTACCCAGAAATCACCAAGGGACCACCAATTCTCACAGATTGGTAATAGTCAACACATTCTAATTTAGCAACAAAACATCAACACAAAAGGCTGCTGTTCTGAAATTCGCACAACCGCAGACTTCTCCACCAACATAAAATGTGTCTGCTTGAATTGAGCGCCACGCTCCTTGGCAGATGAATTCCTAGAAAAGAAGCTGGCACTCTAGCCTTGCCAGGGCACAGAAGCAGGCGAGAGCTCTGACATCTCTGTGCTGCCTATGGGGGTCAGGCAGAGCATCAGACAGGGATTAGGTAGGGATTAGCACGAGACCTTCTTCTGGGTCCCACGCAGCTCTGGGAGCCCGGGATTCAAATGTGTATTTTGCTTTTCTAAGACATAAACAATATGTGTCTATGAAGGAAACTAGATCAATAACAAAATGTATGGGTTTGATTCAAGTGCCATCGCTTGGAATCACACAGCTAGAGAAGTTTGCTACAACACTGAATGTGCCAGTTTAAGAGTGGGCACACAGTACGTCTATTTACCACCTTAAGAAGGAATGGCGGGCCCAGCCAAGGGGCTCAGTTGGCCGAGTCCTGTGCACCCAAAGGTTCTTTCTCCTCTCTTTCTTCTCTCTCCCTCTCTCTTTTTTTTTCTCTCTCCTTTTCCTTCCTCTCTCTGAGCATGTCCTCTGGAGAGGATTTTAAAAAAGAAGAAGGAATGGGGGGAAAAGGGAAGAGTCACCAAACCAGGGAGAAATAGGGATGCTGTTCAAAATATTTCAACTTTTAAATTAATCTAGAAATGAAAAAACAAGCCATTAAATAATAAGCATTAGATGAAACAGCAACAAACATTAAATTGAGAGGAAAAAAACACTCATAAATATTAATTAATGTAACACCTTAATTAGCAATTAATTGCATTATTACAATATATTCCCAGTAGAGCAGTGGGGAGGGAAACGGTCTGATCCCTGGGGAAAGCTTGCACAGAAGCGGAGACAGAGGGAAAGGAAAGGAGGAAAGATATGGAACAATTAGGCTGCATCTGTTTCTTACACATCAGCGGGGGGTACTTCTCCCTAAATCAGTTGAACAGTCAGTGATGTGAAAGATGAGGACTCGTTAGGCAGCCTGCAGACAGCACCTGAAATGGTTTGTCAAGCAGTCGTGCCTCCTCTGAAAATCAACAAGGAGCCAGGAGATGGTGCTTCTTTTATAGGGAAAAAGGCAAAAACAATCTAGAGCCAAAGACAAGTCTATGGGCCTTTATACACAGGCTCATCCCACTGGGTTTTGCCTAAAAATGACAGTCGCAGAATGCCAGAGTGGGGAACGGAAATTAAGGCAGCAACAAGGAAGGGAATATTTATTGAGTATTTATTACAAATACTTGCTGAGTGCCTCCGAGGTGCCCTATACTGTATCTGACCTCTTTTTTTCCTTCCCAATAAGATGCTAAAGGTTCTACTTTTAGCAACCCAATAAGATGCTAAAGGTTCTACTTTTAGGGATGATACAACTAAGGCTCCCAGAGGATAATTTGCTCAAAGTCACACTGCACCAGATTCAAAGGCAGGTATGTCCAACTCCACACCCAAACCTCTTGAACACAGCAAGGCAGTTTTTCCAGAAAGGACAAAACATTAAGGCTAATAATGCCCATTAATGAAAGAGCTTGAGAAAGAGGGTTTTTTAGATCAGTAGAGAATATAATTGTAGATCTGTGCATTAAGAGCTGACTGTGAATTCAGTTTGTGCTTCTCACTTGTCAAGAAGTCTGGAGAATCCACAGTGCCACCAGGAATAACGGCAGAAAAGGAAGCCTTTGAAGGCAGCATCCCTGTGTATCTGCCTTTGTCCACAGTAGGAGGCCTGCTGAGGCTCTGGCCCACATATTCTTGGGTAGGTCCTCCCAGTGCTTCCCAAGCTTTTACAAGAACAACACTGCCCATGTCCTTCCAGGCCAGGGGCCCGGTGTCTCGAACTGTGTTTGCTTACGAGAAGGATTTGGGGCTCGCCTCATTGCTTAACAAAGGCTAAAAGTTAGTCTTACGGCTTGAACATGATAACTCTCGGAGCTCCTTTTTACCCCATGTTATCATTCATCATCCAGTCAGGAAAAGGGCTTTTATTCAACAAGTATTTAATGACCCCTTACTATGTGCTGAGTGTTAGGTTTCAATGCACTCACCCACTTGAACTCAGTCTCAAAGAAATCCAGAGATTCCCTCAGGTCATCTTACCCAGCTCCCACGTGGCAAGGGAGTCAACAAATATTTCAAGTTAACAAATATTTCCTGCAGTCAAGATACCGTGAAGACACCAGGAGGCTGGAGATGATGCGGCATGTAAATGTAGGCCCCCTGGCACTGGCGTAGAGGAAGCCGTATCAGCTCGTGTTCTACCAGCGTCGCCACCAGATGCAGCGGCCTCCCTGGGGTTCCAGGACAACAAAGAGAAGAGCAAAGACTAGTCTGGTTCATGGACTGTTCAGAATTGTTATTGGTTTCATTATCCTCTTTGGCATGATAACAGCTGTTCATGCCAGGCCTCCTGCCAGGTTGCAAGGAGCAGCTGTAACAAAGGTTTACAGAAGTTCAAACCCGCTCCCCACCATCCTACCCCATAGTGACAACATTTCTCCCATACCTCCCTCAGTACTGTAACAGTAAGGCATGACAAGCAGAGGCTGTGTTTCCAGGAGAAGCAGAAGGAACGCTGAGCGCCCTTAGCTCTCGCTGCAGAAAAGTCTGTCCCCAGTGTACCATCTGGTGATCTTACCTGCTTTTGCATGGCTTCCTTCTAGGACCCCCAGAAAAGTCCCAAACCAAAGCGGGCTCTCATTAAATTAGTAGATGTACGCTAAGTGCTTAGAACAGTGTCTAGCCCGTTGTAAAAACTATGTCAGTTATTATTATTATTACTACTATTATTACTTAAACTATTATTCTTTTCTTTCCCACCACCTCATCACTCGTCATAGGCTATATGAGGGGCTCTGGTTTGGTTTCTTTACTCGATCTTTGCCCAAAATCTCGAACTATCTGATGACTAGGTTTAGACACCACAAAGCTCTTGCCAGGTCCCTTTCCCAGCAAGATTAAACTTTTCTCTTTATGCCCAGCCCTGGGAATCACACCCTCTGATTTCAAGAATCACCCTTGACTAGCCTATTCAGCTTCTCAGCTGCCTGGTTTTGACTTTTGTGGCTAAAACAAACGCCATGCAATGTATCACCACTGGCACCCAGAGGCCCGTGTGTGAAGGTCACAGGGGCTCTGACCAAGTCGCGAAGAATTTTTTTTTAATGAGCCCATATACAGTCACAGCAAAGAGGAAACTCCAGAGAAGCAGTGTTAAGTCTCTGCTGTAAGCATACACTGACGCAAAGAGGTGGGAAGCCTGGGATACTGGGTCAGGAAGCGAGGTGCAAGAGAGCCTAAAGCCGGCAGTTCAGGACAAAGACTGTGACTGTCATCTCCATGAGGACAGAGATTTTATGCCCTGGAAGGTCTCAACATCCATCGAATGAAGAAATGGTTCCATCCTCAGGGTGTACAAGTCCTCTTTTACATGCTGCTGGCTTGTGCCCTGGAAAGACTGGGAAGCAGGGCCATCAAAATGCAAAGACTTGAAGAACTAGACCTGAAT
This sequence comes from Lasiurus cinereus, assembly GCA_011751065.1. Taxonomy (NCBI): domain Eukaryota; kingdom Metazoa; phylum Chordata; class Mammalia; order Chiroptera; family Vespertilionidae; genus Lasiurus; species Lasiurus cinereus. The sequence continues at coordinate 5,116,056 of JAAGEH010000226.1, forward strand.
CCCTCGGGGACCAACTATAAATACCCGTCCAGCCTGGGCACTCAACTGCTGGCTTGCTGCTGGGTCTCTGTGGATTGGGGTCCGCACTCTGTTGTTTGAGCCCCTGGGCTTCCCTCAATCAAGGAACTTACTACACTGCAGTGCACTGTTCCACTTCTCCATCTTCCCTAGGGAATGTGACACAGTGCCTGGCCGCTGGTAAGAACTCTGATAAGAACTCAACAATGTTGTTAAGTGACTCTGCCCTGAAGGCTCTCCCCTAGAGGTGAGAGAGAGAGAGAGAGAGGATGAATGAATAATACAATTTAGTGGTCTGGGCCTTATTATTTGCTGGAAATCAGGGCATTAATGTGGGTTTCTGCTTTTACCCACAAGCATTAGGATAAAGTGAGAACCAACAGGCAAACAACCAATAAGGTTTGACTCTATCTCTAGACTGACCAGGATGGCAAGAGGACATAAACCTGAATTTAAAATAATAATGATGGCCAACATGAAGAGTGGAGGCAGGGCTATACGCTGATAAAGAGCTGGACCTGAATTAGCAGAACAATGTATTGCCATGAGAGTTGACAAGACCCTCAATTGTGAACGTCCACGGGCAACCAGAACAAGGGAGAAGAACCCTGCCCGTCTCTGCAGAGTCAGGCCACACCTTGAGTGGTGGCTCCTTCCAACTCTGAACTCCACGCTCTTAGAAAGGAATGGAAAACATATACATGCTCAGTTGCAAGTACCTGTAAGATAAGCAAACGCATGGACCAAAAAGAACCGGAGATGGATTGAAGTGAAGTAAGAGCTGTGATCAATAGCAAGGGCCCATAAAACTAGAAAATGAAGCTCAAGGAGGTTAGGCTGCTTGATCAAAATCACACAATGACTTGGTGGTAGAGCTGGGGTGCAAACCCCATTATGCCTGAAATGGACAGGCCTCAACATCTTAGGAAAAACCCTCTCGGTCTCAAGTCCCCATTAACAAGGACTAAGCTGCATCACTTCAGCCAGTGACGCTTTGAAGATTTCAGCACTGGACATACATTAAGTGAAGGAAAGGAGAGCTGAACACCTTAGCAACTTGGGTTGGGGAACAGACATCTACCTGTAGTGACAAGCCTTTAGCCATCCCAACCTGAAATGTGCAATAATAGAGATTGAAGGCTGGTCAGGACGATGGCTAGAACCCCGGTATTCACTCAACAAATATATTTTTAAAGAGCTTACTCAAGCCAAGCTCCATGCGAAGCTCTGAGTACACAGCAGTTAATAAAATAGCAATCTAGGGGCAGAGACAAGCATTAATCAATAAACCACAAATAAGCTGTATATAATCACTAACTGTGATAAATATAATGAAGGCAAGTAACTGAGTTTTATAAGAGAAAATAGCAGGAAGGTGAGGTTTATTAGACAGTGAAAGCACTGCAAACGCCTCAATGTGGTTCTCTCTGGGAAAAGCTGTTTTACAACAAGGTTTACCCTATGGCCAAAACTAAAGATTTGCATGCTCAAGCATGCCTCCAGAGAACACTCTGGAGCGTCAATGAAACAGCCCAGCCTGGCTGGTGTGACTTAGTTGGATGAACATCGCCCCATGCATCAAGAGGTCCGTAGTTCAATTCCTAGTTAGGGTGCAGGCCCTGGTTGTGGACGCAATGTCCGGTAGGGGGCATGCAGAACCCAGTCAATCCATGTTTCTCTCTCACTGATGTTTCTCTCTCTCTCTCTCTGCCTCTCTCTCTCTAAAATCAGTAAAAACATTTTTTTAAAAGTCCCTCACATCTGAAACAGAGAGAATGGTTAAGTATCTCCATAAAGATACTTGAGCATGTGTTGCCTGCCACCTGGGAAAAGGAACATAAGAGAAAGCCTCTTCCTTGAGCTCAAGAAAGATAAAAGGAAGAGATTGCACATGAGCAGCAACTATCCTTTAACACAACCTTTCTAATGCCTCGACTCTGTAATACAGTTCCTCTTGCTGTGGTGACCCCCAACCATAAAATTATTTTCGTTGCTACTTCATAACTGTAATTTTGCTACTGTTAATGAATTGTAATGTAATATCTATGTTTTCCAATGGTCATAGGCACTACAGCAGCGGTTCTCAACCTGTGGGTCGTGACCCACAGGTTGAGAACCCCTAGCAGGGTCACCTAAGACCATCAGAAAACACAGATATTGTATGATTCCATTTATATGAATGACCAGCCAGACAAAATTAATCCTCGTGATATAAATCAAATCAGCGTTTGCCTTGGGTGGGGAGTGGGGTGGGGAGGTAGGAGGAAGATATGGGCTGAAAAGAGAGAGAGACATGACAAGGACATCTAAGGAAATGGATATGTGCTGTCTTCACTGGGTAGTAGTTACACAGGTCAGGAACCTGAACACTAGCGTGCACAAATTTCATTGTATGCAAATTATACCTCAACACAGTGGATTTTTTAAGATTTCCTCATTCTTATAATTTTGTTCAATGCTCTTTCAGTAACTAAAATGAGATCCTTAGAGGAAAGCAGGTCAACACAATTACAATGCATAACTGACACTCCACTGACCTGGCCTTTAATTCATGGTGGACCAATGCCGATCCTCATCAGCGTCCAGCCGCTGCCCATGAACTTGAGGGTATCCCCTTCTTCTCTGACAGGCAGCAGCACCTACGGTAGTCCCTTGTTTCAGGAGGCCTGTCAACTTCCTCTTCATGTCACCCCACATTGCCAGGCCAGATCACCCCAAGTGGTCACTGAGACTAGAGACCCTTCGGGGAAACTGCGCTAAAAGGCCAAGGCCTCTGATCTATGAATCCTGTTGTTGAGGATATTCTTCACTACTTCATCCTGTCCCTGCACCAAGAAACACAAGAGAAATTCTCCTCTGTTCTTAATCCCAGGATTAACTTTGCTAAACTGTTTTTCACTTATGAATATGAACTATGAGTCCTCTTTGTGAATTAGCTGCTTGGAAGTTAAATATGTACCCCGTCTGTGACCAATGTGCAAAAGTTTTAAGACATCCATGAACCTCACTGAGGTTTCAAACTTATTTCTCTGTCATTGTTTTCCTATTGCCCTAATTTCCTCCATTACCTTATTTATAGATAGAATGTATTTTGCAGAGCAGTTTTAGGTTCACAACAAAACTGAGCAGAAAGTGGAGAATTCCCATATATTGCTTACCCCACAGGCACAGTCTGCCCCATTGTCAACTTCACTCAACAGAGGGTTACATTCGTTGTAATCTAAGAACCCACATTAACATGTCAATATCAACCAAAATCATTTACATTAGGGCCCACTCTTGACACTGTATGTTCTATGGGTTTAGACGAGTGGTCGGCAAACTCATTAGTCAATAGAGCGGCAAACCACTGCTCGCAAGCCGCAGTTAGCCGACCACTGGTTTAGACAAATGTATACTGTCTTATAGCCACCATTTTTTAAATCTTTATTGTTGAAAATATTACATATGTCCCCTTATTCCTCCCAGTGACCCCTTTTAGCCTGCCCCCAGGCCTTCACCACACTGTTATCTATGTCCATAGGCTGTGCATCTATGCATACAAGTTCTTCAGTTGATCTCTTCCCTTCCACCCCCCGCCCTCCCTCTGAGATTCCACAGTCTGTTCCATGCTTCTACGTCTCTGGATCTATTTTGTTCATTAGTTTCCATATATGAGTGAGAGCATGTGACACATTTATTTTTTAATCATTATTGTTGAGATTATTACAGTTGCCTCTCTTTTATCCCCCTATAGCTTCCCACCCCATCCCAGGCATCACACAGAATAGTTTACTACCCTACATATCACTTGTGCTCCACCTATTCATCCAGCCAACCCCCTACCCCTGGTATCCACTGATATTTTCACTGGCTTCTGCCAGTTAGTATAAGCATTTAAAGCCTACGCCCTTTCGTGGTCTGATAACTCATTCTTTTTTAGCTCTAAATACAATTCTGTTGTTTGCATATACCACAGTTTATTTATTCATTGTCCTGTAAATACCTAGGACATCTTGGTTGCTTCCAAGTTTGGGCAATTATAAATAAAGCTGCTATAAACATCTGTGAGTGTAGGGCTTTGTCTGGACATAAGGTTTTTCCTGCTTTGGGTAAATATCAAGGAGTGCAATTGTTGGATTTTAAGGTAAAAGTATATTTAGTTGTGAAAGAAATCTCCAACTGTCTTCTAATGAAATTGCACCATTTTGCATTCCCACCAGCAACAAATGGGTATTCCTATTGTGTCACATCTTACCCAGCATTGGCTGTTGTCAATGGTTTGGATATTACCATTCTAATAGGTGTGTAGTGGCATTTCATTGCTGTTGTAATTTGCAATTTCCTAATATCATATAATGTTGAGTATTTTTCATACACTTATTTGCCATCTGTATATCTTCTTTGGTGTCTGTTCAAATCTTTTGTGCAATGTTTAGTTGTACTATTTTCTTGAAAGACATAAAAAATGTCTAAGGAAAAGAAAATGTCTTCATTGGGTGTAGTTACATGGGTCAATAACTTGTCACAGTTTTAAGAGTTTTTGTGTAATTTTGGATAACAGTCCTTTATCAGATATGTCTTTTGGGTGTATTTTCTCCTAGTCTGTGTCTTGTCTTCTCATTCTCAATTATTTTCTAGAAATATTTTTGTAGTGCATGCATCTTCCTAAAAGTGACCCTTTTGGGGGAAAATTAATATAGTGATAGTTTTTACATTAGACTTCAAATATGAATAGAACAGTAAAGGTTGTACCACAGGCGATTTTCTCTTTCTTTGTTTTGGCTCGTTTACTGACTGTCAGGTTTGAATAAATCCCTCTCTTTGAGTCTCAGTTTCTCCTGCAAAAAAAAGGGACCTGGATTAGGTGATACCCAACGTTCCTAAAGCTCTCACAGGGTATATGTCGATGGCACAGCCAGTGGAGGGCAAAACCCCAGCTCATCTCATAGCAACAGAGAGACCTAAACCCCAAGCCATCTAAAAAAAAGGATTTAACATGCTGACATAAGGCAAGATGCTCAGTGACTCTCTCTAATCTTCACGTGCATCTCTGTGAGGAGATGTGCAAAAAAAAAAGAGGATATTATTTGATCTGCTTCTTGGAGAAGTATCTGAGATGGAAATCTCCCCAGGGCTGAACTGCTGACTGACAGAGTGGAAGAAACACCAGCACTCTGCGTTACAAATGAATGTAGGGGAGAGTGGAAAAAAGGGAAGTAAGCATGCTGCAAAAACCTAAACCTGGAAATGGTAAGGGGGGGGGGGGGGAGAGCAAACGAATTAGAAGAACAACAGTTGAAACCTGTAGAGTCCTAGCACCCAGAGTGTCTCACAGCCATTAGCACCACTGCCACTGTGGGGAAGGGTCCTTGGAAGCTCCCTTTTTTCTAGGATTCCCATTCCTGACCAGGTTTATTAGCTATTCTTTGTCTTACAGATGAAGAAACAGGTTTAGAGAGCATAAATGATCCATGTCAGACTATGCAAGCAGTCACCAAAAAAGAGGAAAGTTTCAAGTCTTTCATTTTCAGGTCTTGGTCTCATCGTGTCTCTCTCCCCCTTTCCCACCCCCTCCACCTCACACCCCCATTTCTGTCTCACTGTAATTGGCTCAATTTTACCCATTTCTTGGGCAAATCTCCCTCTGCTGGTCAGTTTTATAGAACTTCACGGACACATTCCATATGACTCAAAGTCAGGAGAGATTATTAATATCACAGATGTTGGAATGAAGAAGGGGAAACAACCCTAACAGACTGGAATGTAGAGCAAAAGCCAACATGATGGCATTTTACAGGTTTAATACAAAAACCTGACAAAGATCTGACCTAATCTATGGTGCACACTGCTTTTAGCCACATCCTTCAGGCTGTTCCCCTGCATAGAATGCCATTGCATCCTGGCCCACCTCGCCAGGCTCCGCTATTCATCCTACTAATTCCGGCTGAATTATCTTCCCTTCTTGGAAGCCTCGCCTGGAACAACTAGGCAGAATCATCAAATCTTGCTTTGTATCACAACTACCCCTAGAACGCATTATTTATTGATACTCTGACCTCAGAATACTAAATAATTGTGTGCATACATGTCAGTCTCCTCTGTGAAAGCCACATGTAGATTATCCCAAGAATCCTGGGCACAGTATAGTTATTTGCTCACTTGTCCACAAGCTCCTGCAGGACAGGATCTGGGTCTCCTTCATGCCTAGATACCCAGCCAGCACCAGATCAAAGAATAAACTGCTAATGCCAGGCAGAATTCTAGGGAACAAGGCAAAGTTCCTATCCTTGTGGTCTTTACTATATGATAAGAGAAGTCGATAATACACATCAAGACCAAAGAAAAGAACAAGAATGCTTCAGCTAGCTGTACATACTATAAAAAAATATTAATAAATAAATAAACAGGACTATTAGGAAGGGAATCAGTGAGGGTTTCCATAGCCAGGGCAGGAAAGGTCTCCGAAAAAGCTACCCTTTGACCCAAGGCTTGAGTGGTGCGAAGGAGCCAGCCGTGGAAGGATCTGGGGGAAGACCATTCCAGTCAGAAGGGCAGAGGTGTTCAATGAATCACTGAGACAAGAAGTATAGTGCATTTAAGGAAGAGAATCCAACTTGATTAAGTTTGGAATCATACCTCAACCTCCCATGGGGACAGGGTGGAGGATCAGAGTGCCATTCAGATTTCTTGGAACCTGACATATGTGATCCCACGGAACCCTCACAAACACAGAGTAGATGATCCCCATTCGACAGGTAAGGAAACTGAGACCCCAAGGTGGTATGGCAGAATCCAGATCTGTCTGACCACCTGACCTGGCACGTCCTATCACACCACGCTGTCACCCTCCACCAGCTGCCTCCTGGTGCAGCAGCAGAAGTCAGAGCACGACTCATTCTACTGCCAGGGGGAAAGACGTCAGCACCACAGGCCAAAAGCTGTGGGTGTTTCAGGACACGAAGGAGCAGAGCCCATCTTTCCTGCGTCTGCCGGTCTGCCATTGCTAGAGCATAACATGGGCACCCAGAGAAGTCCTCCAAATGCATTTTCTAAGCAAACACATTTCCCTGGCTGTGAAAGCTGAGCTGTAGGTAATTCCCTAAGCTCTCTCCCCTAATATGGTGCACACAGACAGCCAGGGAAACAAAGACTCGGGCCCTCTGTTGATTCATCGCCGCCTCATCTGAAGTCTAGGTATTTATTTTAATTCAGGACTTGGTTCCTTTTAAAGGAAAAATCAAAGAGTCCCTGAAGAGACTCTCCTGCTAAGATTTCAATCTCGATTTCCTCCGAAATAGATGTCAAAGGCAAAAACCCCAGGATCCTTGTGACAGTCCTCTTTGGGTTTCTAATTTGGACAAGGAAACCATAATCTGGTGGTCGAACCCCCTGACGAAGACCGCAAGGAGGAATGAAAATCAAATCAAGGAATCGATCAAAAAGAAAGAGGTCCGGGCAGAATGACATTCATGGGAATACGGTCTCCTGAGGCTCTAAGCTAATAGGAGCAGCTGGTGAAGACCACCAAGGACAAGAGAGTCAGAAAGGGCTTCCAGGGAGAGAAAGCAGAGTGGCTTCTGGGACAATGGGGCCGAAATTAGCATTCCAATGAGCCCGCACAAAGGGACCCTGGCCAAGCCTGGAAGGAGGCCCCTTTCCTCCTGCCCCTTCTTAGGGTCCATTTGTATCTCTCTGCAGCCTCCCCACAAAATAGGTTGGTTTCCTACACTTATCTTCTTGTGTATTTTTTTTTTAAGGAAGTACGTTTGGGGGCTTCATTTAGCTAAAAATAACATCGCTCCTCTGCTTGGTATTTGGGCAGAATATGGCCCCGACATTTAAACATACACTGTGGTCAGAACTCTGCCGTCTCCTTTTCCCTTCCTTTTAATAAAAGTTTGGATTCCACTGAGCGCTCCTCCACTCTTAAGCTCCAAACATTTCAAACAGCACAAAAGATATGACAAGATGAAAGGAAGTGCCCACAAATAGACAGCTAGACAACTAGTTAGCAGCTGTCTGCTTTTCTTCAAGGTTTTTTTTTTTTCCTGCAGGGGGGAAAGTTTATTTTTTTTTTTCATTCTTGAAGGAGGCTGACTACAGACTGTCTCTCTCCTGTCCTCTCTCCTCTCTCTCCTCTCTCTCTCTCTCTCTCTCTCTCTCTCTCTCTCTCTCTTCCTCTCTCTCTCATTGGCCATTTTCCAAGCCTGTTGAGGGTTAGAAGGAGAAAAACACTTACCATGCCATGTGTAATCCTGACCTTTAGAACTCATTGTCCTTCTGGGGCAACGTGTGGAGAGCTGCAGCGGATAAGTGGAATTGCTCATTCTCCATCTTTTATAGTCCAGTGTTTGCAATTTAATGAGATTTTGGTGTTCCATCAAATAAGGGCATTTCTTTAACAAAAAGAACCCGAAGCACAGGTTTTGATTTAAAAACCTGCCCTGGCTTGTTGAAATCTATTTCAGATCTGGATCAACTGAGGTTTAATGTGAACTTATTCCTCTTCTCCCCTGACAGGCCTGGCCAGGACATTAGTCGTTAATTCCTGATTTTAATTGCAGCTGCGATGCGAGTGGCTCCCTTCTCTTCTCTCCCCTTCTTGCCTAAGCAGACCTTAAGCTCATGAGATGAAGGTTCTGCAGCATGAAGACAGATGTTTTCAGGGCAGCTGAGAATGCCTCCTCGGCGTTAATCCACATCCTCTCTCAGATCTCCATGTGATACTGCGGGAGGGGTAGCGAGGCAATAAGAGCTTCCTCCAGGGCTGGAAGTGTGCACCTGTGCTCACTCCCGCCCTGAAACACTGCCCCGTTATTCCCTCCTGCCTGTTGAATTAGAGGACCCTGTGGGGGTGTTTGACCAAACCAGATTCATCCTGCACGCCCTCTCACGCTGAGGGGCAATGTCCTCCCCTGTGCAGGAACAGGATATCGGCCTACAGTGCTCCCTCTCTCACCCATCAGCTCATCAACTCCATCTCCACCGATGTTAATTCTCTCTGCTAACCACCTCTCTCAAATGCATCCCTGGCTTCCACCCCAGTCTCTGATGGTGGCCAGGTTTCGGCCTTCATCTTCCAACTGACTTACAGCCTCCAAATGAGAACTGAAGTCTCATTTCCCTCTAACTCATCCTCCACACTGCAGCATGAAAAGAAGTTTTAATCACTATTATGACTGCCTGTATCACCATCACACCCTCCCTCTCACCCCGCACACCCCCCAGTAATTCTTACCTGCCTCAACTTACAGTCCAGGCCTACTCCAGGTTTTAGGGCTCCTCCCCTTCTCCCTTCTCTGTCTGTCCTCACGGCCTCTTGCTCTCACTCACCCCTAAAAGCTCAACGCCAATTGCATCAACCGACTAATGCTCAGGTTTCCATGACTTTCTTCAAACTGTCCCCTCTACTCGGATGTCCTTCCTGACTCTAGCCTGGTCAACATCTCAGTTCACGCCATGAACACTTTCCCTGGCCCTGGTTTGGGAGATGGTCCCACCTGCTGTCCCACATCGCTGCAGGACCCCTCCAGTGCTGTGCCTGGCTGTCAGCGACGTACTGAGAGAAAGCCTCATGCCTCCTTCCTTGTTCCTTGTTCCTCATTCCTCTGGGAACAATGTATGTATCTCTCTCTTCCCACAGCCTGGTCCAAGACTAGGCATCAATAAATAAAAACTGATGGGAAGATGAACTAATTAATGAAACATTTATCTAAAAACAGGTCAGAGGTTTCTGCAGTCCTGTTGATCATGGTAGGAAAAAGGCCCAAGAGGTTCACTTCAAGGAAGCTCATCTAGGGCAGCTTTTCTGTCGCGGGATGACTGTCCATAGGACGGAGGATGGTGTGTAAGGTGCTATGGGTGGAGACACATCCTGCCCCTGTGCCTTAGGCACCTCCTGGTTAGCCTTTCTGTATCCCAAAGAGGCAGCCTGGAGGCCGCAGAACAAGACTGAGCTGGATTCCAAGGCCTAGATCCTCTGCCATTTACTTACTTTGCAACTTTATGGAAGTCACATAACCTCTCTGAGCCTTCATCTGTTAAGCATGAAAATAGCACCCAGCCTGCCTGTTTCATAGTCAACGAAGAGAAAAACATTACATTAAAGTTTTGGTGTTTTTTTTTAAGAGCTATCATCCTTATCTCACTTTTTTAAGAGTTTATCACCTGGTCAGCTTACCAAAAGTGCCTGAATTTTAAGAAGTCTTCCCCCTAGAGATGCTCTCCCACTAAAATTTTGAACTTATATTTACAAGCAACTAGGATGTAAGATACACCTGCATGATATAAAAGCCTATTTTGAAGTAGCTGTCAGTGTGGTTTTCCTTCATGATGGATCTCGTTGAATTTCTTCACTGTTCCTCCAAGGATCTCACCCTCTGCACATACCCAGGCACCTATATATGAGTCACCTAATCTTGCAGGTAAAGGGGACATGGAGGAAATGGAAAACCAAGAGGGCATATTCTTAAATATTGAGTTCAAACTCCACTGGTCCAGGTGGAAGACAGAAAGACTTCGAGCATTCTTTCCTAACAGGTTGTGGCTGCCACCTGACTGAAGCTTTGTGGGCTGAGGAAGAAAAAGAAGGATCAAATGGACAGAGAAGGAGAGATCGCATGGACGGAAACATGGGATGGAGAGACTGCAGACATTTCCTCAAGCAGGCACCACCCATAATCATCGTCAGCCTGGGAACTGGGTGGAAACCTGGGTCCCTCATTGTCTGCTGATCCCCACCAATTCATAGCAACCATCCCAGGACTTGCCCAGGAGAGCTCTTCATCTCATCTCTGTCCCAACAGTTTGCCTGCCCCTCATGTGATCTACTCCATGTCAAAAATGGTCCAGGACATTTGTAGGGCCCTATGTATACATACATACCAGAACACACATACACATAACATACACATATACACACACACATACACAAATGCACATACACACACACACACACGCATGCATGCCACTGACAACTAAATAGTGCCTTGGAGACACTGAGATAGGGAGGTTATTCCCACAGTTTTAGATTTGTTTTGTTTTGTTTTTAGAAATAACCAACATTTATTCAACAATGAGTAAGTAACACTGTCTCCTCCATCCATTAATGACTCTTTCTCTCCTTTGAACAAAAGAGACGCAGGTGGGGAATGCAGGGAAGAGGGAAGGGGAGAGGAACACAAGGACTGGCCCACCACCTCCTCTCCTTGTTTGCCATGACGACATCCTATAGAGCAGGGCAGGCAGAGAGGCTCCACCCTGCAATGTACCATGTGGCTACCCTGAGGACTGGGTCCACGCAGCTACAGCTGGGCTCCATGAGCCTGTGACATCCAAAGCAGCCTGTCACAGGATTGGAGAGGGCAGGGTAAAGCCGTGCATGAAGTATCTTTATATAGAGCTTCAGAAACTAAACTGATAAACCAAAGGCATGTTTTTTAGGAGGGGGGAACCAACTTGGCCCCCTAACAAATAAAACAGAATATTTACTCTGAGGAGTTGACTTAGAATAACATCAAGGTCTTAACTAAAGTAATTACTGTAATAAAAATTTTCCCTGAGTGCCCGTCCTTATTTATCAAAAGTACTTAGTATATTTCACTGACATGAAGGGACATTTATGGAACTAGATGATCCTAATTGCGGAATGGCTGAACACTGGTGCCCACTGAGTTGGTGGAGACCAAAGGGATGCTGGATGGTGGTTGAGCATCCATGTTTCTGCCTAACGAGGGAGAGATCTGCTTTTTATTCATCCTCTGATCCTTCTGGCAAAGCATGTCAGATTAACCCCCCTCACACCTCTACAGTGAGGGCTCAGCACAAGGATGGCTGACCACAGCCGGGTGCATGAAGATGAGGAAAAGGCAGAGGGGGCAGAATCCTGCCAACAAAGGAACAGCCCAAATCTTAAGGGAGCAGAGAGATCCCAGCAGGCTCAGAGCCAGGCGTGTTGGAGAATACAAATGTCACTCGTGCACTCACGCATTCATTTGATTATTAATTTCTTAACAGCCGTAAGTTCCAGGCATACTGCCCTGTGAGAACAGAAGTTAATGCCATCAGCAGAGCTGCTGTCCTCCTGAGGTTACCACTGACTACAGGAGAAATAATGACTGAGGCAATTACAATCCAACAGGACAAGAGTCATAGGGAAAGAAGCCCCCCCCCTCGCCTGCTCTCCCCCTCCCCCCGCCTGCCACAGTGCCCCTCTGATGGAGAGAAACGGGACATGGTCAAGGGTTGGGAATGGCAGTCGAGGAAGGTCATGCAGAAGTAACTCTGAAGCTGGGACCCAAAGGACGAGTAAGAGTTTTCTAGGTAAAAGGGATGAAATGTGTGACTCAGGCAGGTGGGACATACAGAGTCCTCACGTAAGAGGACCAAGAGACAAAACAAACCCACAGGTGGGTTCTGTCTGGCCCACAGAGCTTTACGGGTTAGTGGTTGTTGCCAATAATGAAGGTTTCACGTTAAACTTCAGATTTCTCTTGCAATTCCTTCCTGGTCACAACTGGCTGGAATTGAGCAGTGGTGGCCCCTTTAAACAGGGACTGAGTTGCCCCAGTCCCCACCACTCCTTCTCGTGCCCCTATTAGTAAGGCCTAGTATCATCGAGTTTGTGATGTTGTCTTCCCAATAGGAGAGTAAAAGAAGAAAATAATAAAATAAAAGGCAAAATGTTTCTTCTATTCATGTTTCTACCAAAATGGGAAAAGTCGGATAAAGCAAGGAAGCTGTGTCTCACCCTGCTTCTGGCCCTTTGCCCCTTGCCCTCATTAGTACAGCCAGCTCGGCCCCAGGATGTCTTTGCGGGCTAAGTCGCTGGTCTAGACCAACATGTAGGGTAGGAACCATATCTTTTTCACCTCTGTGGATTCAGCATCAGGCACAGTGCCTGGCACTTAGCAGAGGATAAATAAATGTTTTTTGAATGATTAAAAAAAATGGCTACAATCCAAAAAAGAGTACATCGTGCAATGGAATATTATTCAGCCGTAAGTAAGAAGGACCCTGCCACTTGTGACCATGGGGATGCACCTTCAGGGCATTATGCTAACTGAAACAAAACAAATCAGAGAAAAATAAATATCACACGATCCCATTTATATGTGTGGAGTCTGGGGGAAAAAATTCATAGAAAGAGATCAGATTTGTGGTTATCAGAAAGGCGCAGGGTTGTGGAAGGAAAAATTGGATGAAGGTGGTCAAAAGGTACAAACTTGCAGTTAAAAGTAAAATAAATACTAGGACTGTGGTATACAACATGATTAGAGTTAACATGGATATGCAGGACAAGTTATCAAGAGAATAAATACTAAGAGTTCTCATCATAAAGGAAAAATTGTTTTCTTTTTCTGTCTTTTGGTTGTATCTTCATGAAATGATGGATGTTAACTAAACTTACCTCGGGAATCATTTCATGATATATCTATAAGTCAAATCATTATGCTGTATACTTTAAACTTATATAGTGCTATATATCAATTATATGTCAATAAAACGGGGGGGAAGAGAAAGAGTACATCTTATTCAGGGCCTGGGGGCTGGGGCCAGTTAGGATGAATGTACAGGGAGGAGGAGGAGCCTGTCTTGAGGGTGGAAGGAGGGCAGCAGCGTTTCCGAAGGTCTGGCTTTCCCCTGTGGGCAATGGAAACTTTTTGAAGGGTTTTAGGTAAGGGCTGGAATCTATAATAATAAAAGCATAATATGCTAATTAGACCAGAGGTCCTCCTGGGCAACCTTCCAGACAAAACTGGGGCTGCGAGGGAAGCCCGGGTCCCGGGTGCCAGAGGAAAGCAGGTGCCGGCAGCTGGGGGAAGGAAGGCCTACCCTTGCAGGAATTTCGTGCATTGGGCCTCTAGCAGATCTATGTCTGGAAAGCACTCTCCACAGCATTGAAAAAGATGGGTTAGAGGGAACATCAGAGGGTCTGGTCTAAGGAGGCATCTCAGGGGTCAAAGCAATCAACAAAGAAGGCCCGAACGGACAGAGGTTGTGGAATGGAAGGGAAAGCGTTTTTAGGTGACCGAATCCCCAGGTTTGGGTACTGGTTTGAGAGCTGAGAGGAGAGAGAGGGTCAGACTGAGGTCCTGGGGTGAAACCATCCAGTGTACTGAAAATAACAGGGATCCCGCCAATCTGCTAAATCGTGATGAGCCTACCATCCTGATCTTTCTTTTCTTGTTCAATCCTTTGCCCATCTGGGGTTCCGCTACTGTGTCAGGAGCGTTTTCCAGACAATATACATGAAACCTATGGGCATCCTGTTTTTCTACTTGCTAAATCTTGCCACCCTAGTTCTAGCCCACTCTTTCTCTCAGGGCTCCCCAGGGTTACGCATCCCGTGGCCCAGAAGTGGGGATTTCAGGAGGCATCATCGGACCACAGGGCAGGAGTCTGCCAACGCTGTCCTAGAGTGCCCCTCCTGGCAAATAAAGGGGTTTGTTTTTCTGTAATGCATTCCTGTGGCTCATCGAGTCTTGGCGTAAAGAAACTATCGCCACACTCCGCACCGGAGCAGTTCCTAAAGGGACCAAGGGATTAGCTGCAAGGCAGAGGCAATGAATCAAAACCATAAATACAATCAGGGGCAAGAGGACAGGAAGGGGAAACAGGCGGCGGGAAGGGGGGAGGAAGGAACAGAGAAAACCACCTCTCTTCTGGGTCAAGCAGAAGACCCCGGGGTCCTCAGGGAGTCGAACAGCTGCACACGGTGAGTGATGGGATGTGATAGATACTCTTTCACCTTCATCGTCACACTTTTCCCCTCTGTTCAAAAGTGCCCCGTGTGACTATGTGCTACTTGTATGATCCGATTTTTAAAAAATTAGAGAACCTTCTTTTTAAAAGGAAGGGTAGGCAGGCTCTTTGACGTTTTTGCTGCAAGCACTGTGAGATTTATCTCCGGACCTCTGATAGCAGTTAGCACCATTGGAGTTTATGAGGCGGATGCATTTGTAGCAAAATTGGTGGAGGTGACAGCGCAGTCGGATGGGCCTGCGCAGGTGGTCATAAAGCCGAAGCGCCAGCACGTAGGGAGGGCACCCACGAAGAAGCTACCGGTGCTAAAATGTCTAAAACCTTAGGAAAACCTATCACCGTGCCACATCTTTTTAGCCGAACCGTCACAATCTGATATGCTACCCAGAGCATCAACCCAAGAGGAAAGGATAAAATATGTTTTCTCTGCTACAATGCCAATTTGTTTTTTAAAAAAGGAAAACAAACAAAAAAACACACATTAATTCCAAAGGGTGGAAGCTATTCTCTCTAGGAAGGAGGGGTAGAGGGGGAGAGTTAATCATGACAAATTATCCTTTTTCCAAGTTATCATCATCTTGCTCCGTCTCTGTCAAATTGTTCCTCAAACACAGCAATCTGCCAGCCCTGCTCCCCTCCCCCCTCACAGGCTATTTATACCTTTTGGATCAAACCAGCACTTTGCATATCTCAGCCATCTCGGGGCTGCGTTGATGCAACACACTGCTTTCCGTCTTTCCTATTGGAGCTGCTCCTGGTCCCGTCCCTGAATATCCTTAAGGACAATGTGCTCGACAGTCACTTCCATCTACATCTGTCGATAGTTATGGTGGAGGGAGATAGGCTGTTTCACCCAGGAAGGAATGGCTCATTTTCCAAGCCCAACGTGTTGCTTCCCCATGACCTGTCAGCAGTAACATAACCTTGGTCTACAACTTTGCCAAGGAGTGGATGTGAGAGTCCTTTTTTTTTTTATCCCCCCGCCCCCAATCCCAGAAATTAATTGCTATTTCTCCTAAGTAACCCTGTACCATTTTCTTTCTTTCACAGCTGTGTGTTAGGTCTCCCATTATTGTGTCTGGAGTGGGAACTCAGGGAAAGGAAACACAATATCCAAGGTGATGGAAGAAGGAATAGAAGAAATGGACAGAGTGTTGCAAAGAAGGGAGAGAGGAGACAGATGGAGAGGATAAAGTTAAAGAGATGATGAGTTTCTATCTTGGAACATGGGCTTAGTGGGACACTGCAGCTGTTTCTTTCCGGCTATTTTTCTGGATGGAAAGTAAGTTAGAGAGCCTGCAGAACTTTTAAGCTTCTCCGTAATGGTGTACCAGCTTCTACCACAGTCTCATTTCTCCCACTGGGTAACACTCCCTCTCCCCGCACCCCTTTCTTTTAGTCAGCATGCTAGGAGCTTATACATATTTAAAATTGCCAGATGTGGTTCTATTCTAAACAAATTATTGACACTACAAATCCAGGTTTAAAATGAAAATGATATATTTGTAAAACTTCAAGTGAATATGGAGGGGTAGAAAAGAAGAGAAATGTTTGTTTAAGAACTCTAAGTCTTAAAAATAAAAAGTAAAAAGAACTCTAAAGTCTACTTTTTCCAACCCACGAGGAGTCCACATATTTGGAAAATTGAAGGGAACTTTTGATATTTACTGGAAACTTGTTGGATGGTAGACAGTAAATTAGTCTATGTTTCACCCATCTATCTCCCTCCTCTCCCCCGTGTTTAGGAAAATGTATAGGCAGGAGCTTCGTGCTGGCCAACAGCTCCCTTAACTCTCAAAAAAGGAATGCAGTGAGTAGCCAGCCTGGACCTCCATGATCTCAAAGGAAAAATTAGCTTAATTCCTACCCGATGTGGGAGAACAGAAAGGGTACAGAATGTGGGAGCAGGGGACCTGGACTGAGTGCTGCCTACTTACGGATATAAGTTAGGCTCCATTTTTCTCACCCTTAAAATCAGAATAATGACTCATAATCTCTGAGCATTTACTGACGTATAAGTGAAAAAATTACCAGGAAGACTGTAAAGCTCACAGTGTGTTGGTTTCACCGCTACCCTGGCTCACAGGGAGGTTCAGCCCCTCTAGCCTCCTCGTCATTTGACTGTGGCATTTGCTTCCAAAAAGTTAGCCTCAGAACATGTTTACTCTCCGTGTATGTTCAAGCTCTTGAAAAGGGCAGAGATGACCCTTTCCTCCATGACTAAAATATGTCTCTAGATCAAAATGCTCATATCTGCAACAAAATTGGAAGTATTTTCTGCTTTTTTTTTCCTCTTTACAATAGGAACATGGAAAGCCAGACAGCACAAATGAACTTGCTCTGATGATAATAATAGCAAACTCATACACAGCCTTCTCTCCCTTAGGGAGAAGCCCTATGAAGTATGTCGTTGTGCACAGGAGGAAAATGAGGCAGAAGGCCTGAGAGTTGACATATGTCCAAGGTCTCATAGCTAGTATATGACAGCATGGCTGGATTCTGATTCATCTGAGCATGCGTTCTAGAATCTGTGACGATACAGGCTTGGCAATGCAGGTGACAGGCTGCCTCTCCGTGGTTCCACTTTGCCTTCATGATCAAGTTCAAGCCCTACAGCAGCAGCCACAGGTCCTTTGGAGGATCCCCCAGCTTCATATCCTGCCAAATCCTTACACACACACACACACACACACACACACACACACACACACACACACACATGTCTGCAGTTCCTGTAAGTGCTGTGCTTTTGCTCTGCATCTTTTCCTCATTTACATATATACTTTCCATCTCTACTCCCTTTGTCTACCAAGCTACATCATACTCATTTTCAGACTGGTCCCAGGACAGGTTTGAGCTCTTTAACATCAGTGGACCTAAGTGTGCTTCAACTAACATTGCTCTTACTTTCTGTGGTCAGTTTCTCTGACCCCATAAGGACTGCTCCAAACCTCGCCACTCACCGCAAGTCCCCTAATTCCTCCCTGCATCCCTCAGATGACCTCACAGAAAATTATCTCATCAGCAAAACAAGTGGCCCAGCCTGGACTGCTTTATCCTCTGTTCTCCTCACCAAAAATCATCCTCCACCCACATTACCCTGACCTTCTCCCTCCAACATCCAAGAAGGAGCTGTACCTCCTCCTGCTCCAGACATATTCTTCCTTCTTATTCTTTGTCCTATCCTCTCACAACAATTGTACTTCAACCTCTGATGGTTCAAATCCTTCCTCAAAACTGGCCCTTTTCCCCACTGCTGAAAAACATGAACAATTCCCTCTGATTCTAAGGCTCTCTCCCATTCCTATGTCCATATCTAGTAGCTACTGCTCTCTCCTTCCCTTTATCAAAGCCAAGTATCTAGAAAGGGTTGTTTACTTCAACGTACCTGGACTCTACCTTTTACTTCTCAGTTCAAGGCCCTAAATGCTCTCACCAAGAACACCTGTGAGCTCTGCACTGCACAACCCAATGAACACTTTTTAATCTTCATCTCTTTAATCCCAGACCTCTGGTTCCCAACACCACCACCAGCTCAGTTGTCTAGAAAATGCTCCTTCATCCTTAAAATATGGTTTGCGTCACCTCCTCTGTGACTCTTTCCAGGCCTCCCTGGCCAAGAGTGATTCTTCCCTCTTGGGGTCCATGTAGTACTTCACACATTCTTTAATTACACCTCTGCTCACATTGCTTTGCATTTAACTCTTTACAGTTCTCTCTCCTTTCCTGATCTGCACTGTGTTCAGTACCTGGTAGATAGGCCTTCAACGCATTTTTTTTTAATTTAATTGGATTTGTTCTAATCTGCTACTAAGAACTAAGTTGAAGCAAGTTTGTTTATTTTTTTTTTTAAATCTTGTGGACTAATTCAAACCAGAAGCAAATCTCTTTTACCTCGAGATATTAAAGAAAAAGAAAAAGAAGGCATGAAAATATTCTCCAAATTGAAGCTGAGTCTCACATATGTTGATTCAGTTCTTAGTCGTAACACCTCCGGGCATATCACATGCACTGCAGGTTCACACACTTATTGATGGCAGGACCAGAGGAGCCTGCTTGGGAAGATAAGATGGTGCGGCTGAAATGACCCTAGACTACGAAGACAGACATTTAGGTTCTACCCTCTGCTCTGCTGTGTACTCACCGGACCAAGTCCCTTCCTCAAGTCACCCCACCTGAACAATGATGAGGTTGAATTAGATGATCTTTAAGGGCACTCCTGTACTGCAGGGCTAAAATCTATTTTCTTCCTGAGGCTTCAAAAGATTTTATATATGGAGGAGAGATGGATGAAGGTTATAGTTTTCAAGAGGCTAAGGAACTGTGAAAATAACTTCCAGCAAGTTTCAAAGAAAGCGGCCATAGAAAGAATTCAAGGTAAGGCTATGATTCAGGTTTAAATGACTAATGAAGAGGTGAGAGCGCTACGGAAATCAGCAGATTTCTAGGCTGAATCTAATGAAGGACAGTGGTACGGAACCACAGACTATAAAAGTCAAGAGCCTGGGGGAAACATAGGAAGAGTGATAACAGAGCAACTGAGGAGGACAAGGACTATATCAGTAGTTCTCAACCTTCCTAATGCCACGTCCCTTTAATGCAGTTCCTCATGTTGTGGTGACCCCCAACCATAAAATTATTTTTGTTGCTATTTCATAACTGTAATTTTGCTACTGTTAATGAATCATAATGTAAATATCTGTGTTTTCTGATGGTCTTAGGCTCTACAGCAGCGGTTCTCAACTTGTGGGTCGCGGCCCACAGGTTGAAAACTGCTAGCAAGGTTGCCTAAGACCATCAGGAAACAGTTATGGAACCCTCTCTACTCCATGGAACCTCCAGGAAATGGGCAGTCATATTCACTGGAGAGAGTTGCAAAGACTTACTACCCAAGAACATTCAGTTTTCAGGCAAGGGTGAAAAAGTTTTTACTTATATTGCAACAAATATTCATGGTCTTCCTAATGTATAGAGATACTGTACTAGGCGGTGTGAATAAGACAAATGCGTTCCCAGTCATTTGACTTCTTTTCTGTGATAGAACAAACAATAGTCAAAATGAGGCAAGTGTGCCTTGAGTAAGACTAGGGCACGGCTTCAGGAGAAAGGCAGTCAATGCTCGCTCCTCTGATGACAAGCTTCTATATGCTGGAGGGTTAAAGGGGTCTGACTTTGTGCCTACGATTGATTAAGACTAAAAGGGGCATGAGCTGGCTGCAGAGTTCAGGGGAAATTGGCTTCTTGCTAGTCATTTTTCAAACCTGCCTCCCCACCATGACAGCTAGCTGACCATCCTTTTCCAGGTGGACTTCCAGCCCAAGGCTTTTCTCCTGTTTTAGCTGATAGGATCCATGTACCCCACTTGCCTCATTTCATAAAGGGACTTCTTTCTCTACTAAAAAAAAAAGTCCTCGTTTTGTTCTCTTTCCAGAACCACTGAACTAGAGCTTCAGATTTTCATCATTACCAGATACAGAAAACGTGCTTATTATAAGCTTTGTGCTTGGAGCAGATAGCACCAGTGACTGGCTGAGTCCTGGGTCATGCTGGATTTTCTTTTTTTAATTGAGTACTAAAAGGCTCAAGAAAGATGAAATTGGATCCATCGAAGTTTCAGACCCAAATTAGCTCCTAAGAAAAATAGGGTGGTTTATTAGTCAATTTTGATGCAATAACACAAGTCCCCTCCCCCCCAAATGTTGGTAGTTTACAACAAACAGTTCTTGCCCTTACTACATGAGGGCTGAGTGGGGGGTTCTGTTGGGCTTTCTTGGGCTCCAGTGTGTTCCACTGTGTTCCACAGGTTTTCTCCTTCTAGAACCCAGGCACAGGGAGAAATCATATTTGGGGCATCCTGTTCTGAGGGCAGAGAGCAGGCACTCAAGGTATAGGACTAAGCCTTTCCAAGTTATGTACAAGTTCTGTTTAGACACGGTTTATATCAGATCTGCTCACACACCATTCTCTAAAGTCACATGGCCAAGTTCAAAGTCAGTGAGGCACACAAATATATTTTCATCAACATGAACAGACAGGGGAACAGGGGCAGGCAATGGAAAACAAATTGTATCAATAAATACCGCATATTAACGCAGGTGATATAATAAGAAACTGAAATTTGAATCAGAACACGGCACCTCGGGCTACTGCTCCAATCATTTATTTACTGCATGAGCTCGGGCAATACTTTACCTCTCTGAATATCAGTCTCTTCACCTGTAGAATGGGGATGATGGCGGTCATCTAAATTACATCACATAGCTATTTGAGGGTCAGTTTACTTGATGTAAGTAAAAATGCGTGTCAGCTATCAAGCACTTTTAACAGTTTTTTTTATCTTTTATAATAAATTATTAATAATAGTAGCCAGCTACAGGGCAGGAACTATAACAGAAGAATATCCAGAACTGAAACATACAAACAAATAATCTCAGTCAAAAGCAGGTTCTCTTCTATTCATCTATAAAAGACACCAGATCTGAAACCTGTAAGATCCTTTTAGACTCCCCATGACCATTGACAGAAGGAGAGTCCTCCAAAGGTTACGCTGCGATTTGAAATACATCCAGCTTTCCATTGTAGTCATGAAGACACCGAGTCTCACAAAAATTAACTTGCCTTAATGCTCCACAGCCCAATAAGACAGGATGCTTAAGTTAAATTTGGGGAAACCAAGTTTCCTACTTTTTCCATAAAACGAGTAAGAAAAATTTCTAAAGTATATTATTTAGTACAGAGACAAACTGATTTAGGTGATAAATAAAAGGGAAACTCCCCGTGCTACAGAGCTCATGAAAATGATTAGTGTGTGCGTATAAAATTTTCATTGTTTTAGAATGAAAAACCTGACAAAAAAGACCAAAGAAATGTAGCCCCAATCACACGTCAGTCTCTGAGAACTCACCGAGTCCAACTTTGCAATCAGGTGGTCTGCTCCCAGGCAGGTAGCAAACAAGGTTTCATTTTCCACGGTGACTGTGGGCAAGTGGGCACAGGGACAAGAGGGGACACACACACACACACACACACACACACACACACACACAAGAGATCCCTCGAAACCCCAGCCCTCCGCGTAAAAACACACCGCAAAGCGCTCACAAACCAAAGGAAGTAGCACTTGCCTGGAGATATTTCCTGAGATTTGCAGCCTGCCTTTTATTTCACCAATGCAGCATTTGGTAAAATGATAGCATTCATGAGATCCCTAACTCTATGCGGGTCCAAAGCCTCATGAGAAGATAGGAGCTTCTCAGTAGCCGCCTTTCACAGATGGGGTCCAGGGCTATGAGGTGGCAGACGGGAGGCCACAGCTCCAAGGAAAACTCAAAGGAAGCTTCTCCTTGACTTTCCCCTGATTGAATTCTATGAGGGGATTCCCACTGGGTAGAGTGCATCCAATCGGTCACTTGCATCAAGAACCTCACTTTTGCCGAGACCGGTTTGGCTCAGTGGATAGAGCGTCAGCCTGCGGACTGAAGGGTCCCGGGTTCGATTCCGGTCGGGGGCATGTACCTTGCTTGCGGGCACATCTCCAGTGTGGGGTATGCAGGAGGCGGCTGATCAATGTCTCTCTCTCATTGATCTTTCTGACTTTATATTCCTCTCCCTTCCTCTCTGTGAAAAATCAATAAAATATATTTTAAAAAAAAAAGAACCTCACTTTTTTTTTCCTGAACCATAGCAGTAACATCCTAATTTTGGTAAGTGCAAATCTGACCATGACGCCCCTTAGTAAAAATAAATTTAAAAAAAAACAACACCATCCGATAAATCACAGCAGAATAAAGACAGAATCCCTCAATGGTACATCTAAAGTTCCTCATCCTTTTGGCTCCATTCTGTGTCTCCCCCTCCAACCTGCAATTCAGCCATGCCAGGTAAATTTCTGTGGGTACCGTTTTCTCTCATGCCCCCATAACTTCATTCAAGCTGACTTTTTGCTTGAAAGGCCCTTTCCCTCTGTCCACTATGCAAACTCTTAAAATGCTTAAAAGCTTCCCCTCCAAATGTCATCTGGTCTAGATGGCACCACTCTACCCCCATCCCCAGGAAAATTAGTTGCTATGTCTGCAAGGTGTTCCTTCAGCCCCATAATGACTTTTTTTCCTAGCATGGTCCTTCTCTGTCACCCCAACCTAACCTGTGATGCAGGGAGTATGTCTTATACACCTGTCCATCTTCAGTTTGGGGGGAAGGGTGTCACATGGAATAGATGTTTAATGCAGGTTTGCTGAAAAGAGCTTATGGAACATTTATGAAGCTTCATAAGTACATTGCAAACTATATTGGGAAAAGTACTTATAATGTATTGAGTACTCTTTCAACTATGTTAAATATCAAGGGAACATTTTGCGAGAGAGGTAAAGTGATCTCACTTATTTGCTTCTAAACATTGGCCCATAGGCCACATCCAATCTCTGATACAGTTTTTATAAGTCTTAATAAAAATAAGAATAAAGTAATGCAGTGAGGTTTTCTGCAATTATTCTCTCTCAGATCTTTAGTTTAATGAAATAAATGGAGCAGTAGTCAACTTCAGCTTTGTTTGGATTTTGCTTATTTGCTTATGCCCTTACTTTGCAGTTTAAACACAAGCAAGTCAGTACTGGTCTTTGTGATAGTCACCTGGGCAGGATGGGAGAGGTCAATGGGGAGAATGGGGTACATGTGAAATAACTCTGACAATAAAGACTTTTAAAAGAGAGAGAGAGACTTTAATGAAGGGACCACTCACAGAACTGGGGGAGTTGAGAGAATAAGGGCAGTGAGATGCCCAGAAGGGTCAAGGGGAGGAAACAGCATCCCTGGAGCCAGATGACCATTGGAGCCGTGAAGAGAGCCCCCCATGCCCTCCCCCAAGCAGAAGCCATGGCTTCTTGTGGACATCACTATTCCTGACAGGCAGCATTGAAGCAGCCGCTCTCTCCTTGTTACTTCCATTCAAAATAAAGTTAACAGATTAATGGATAAGGAGTGTATGTGTATATATATACACTTATATCCTATCTAATAAATATGCTAATTGACCATCACTCCATCACAAAGATGGCTGCACCCACAGCTGAGGCCAAGTCTCCATAAGGAGCCTTAGTGATCCATCAGCAGGGACCTGAGGCTATGCCCTCCCTCACCCGGCAGGGCTTGACAAGGGACTTCAGGCCATGCCCCACCACCACCACCACCTGGCAGGGCTTGATAGGAGACCTCAGGCCAAGCCCCCTGCACAATGGAACTTGACAAGGGACCTCAAGGTGCACTTCCTGTCCTGGTGCTGGGCTACGAGACCTCAGGTTGCTCCCCCCGCCCCAGCACCAGGCTAGGGGACCTCAGCCACACCTCCCATTAGGTGGGGCTTGACAGGGGACTTCAGGCCACATCCCCCACCCTGGCACCAGGCTGAGGCATCTCAGACCACACCCCTGCCCAGCAGGGCTTGACAGGGGACTTCAGGCCACTCCTCCCACCCCAGAACTGGGCCAGGGGACCTGAGGTTGCACCCTGCTGACTAACTAGGCTTGACAGGCCATGCCACGCACCCAGCAGGGCTTGAAAAGGGGCCTCAGGTTGCACCCCCAGTGCTGGATCGGGGGAACTCAGACCACATCCCCGCCCAGCAAGGCTTGACAGGAGACCTGAGGTTATGATCCATGCCAATGGGGTTTGGCGGGAGACCTGAGGCTGTGACCCCTCACAAAGCTGAGCTGGGGGACCCTGGAAGGACTTGACAGAGGATCTAAAGGCATGACCCCAGCCCCAGTGTGGGCTGGGGAACCTCAGGCCACACACCCCGTCCTGGTGCCGGGCCAGGAGACCTGAGGCTACACCCCCTGCCTGGCAGGGCTTGACAAGGGTGGGACTAGTCAGGTCTGGGTCTAGCCCAATGGGAGAGGGGAGCCAGCCAGGTGTGGGTCTCACATGATTTTGAGGTGCATGTCGGTGGGAAAGGACTTGACTCTGGGTCCCATGGTGAGCCCCAGACTCTGACAGGAGGAAGGTTTTCATATACATTTTACTAATTTTCTTTCATCTCTGACACTTTCATTATAGAGAAAGGGCAAATAGCAATATTAAATTATTTTCTCTAATTAATCCCCTTTTAATGTGCACGAATTTCGTGCACTGTGTCCTGTGTGTGTGTGTGTGTGTGTGTGTGTGTGTGTGTTACCCAGCCTTTAAAAAGAAGGAAAGCCTGTCATTTGCAACAACATAATGAGCCTGGAGGACATTATGCTAAGTGAAATGAGCCAGACACAGAAACACAAATATTGCATGATCTCACTTTCTCACTTATATGTACAATATATTTTTTATTTTTTTTTTATTGTCTAAAGTTTTACCTATGTCTCCTTGTACAATATTTATTTAAAGTCTAACTTATAGTAACAGAAAGTAGAATGGTGGTTGCCAGAGGCTGGGAGGAAAGGGTTCATTGGGAGATATAGTTTAATCGGTGGAGTTTCAGTTGTGCAAAATGATGCTGGTGATGGTTGCACAACAACATGAATGCATTTAATACCACTGAATGGTGCACTTAAAAATGGTCATGATAAGTTTTGAGTCATGAATATTTTAACACCATAAAAAATAAACTTAAAAAATGAAAATAAACAAAATGAGATTAAAATGTACCTCATTGTCAAATATTTCACTACTTGAGAAAAGTAAGAACCAGTGGCAGACTGTGGACATTCAGTATTGTCATTGTCATTACTACTATTGTATTGTCAGCCGAAACTGAGTGTGTGCAGTGGCCTCAGGCTACACACAGAACATTTTCCTGGGAGCACAACCCACTTTTAAGTCATTCCTTCAGCTTGTTTTATCCAGGTAGTCCAAAAAATAATAATAATTATGAACACCATAATTATCTCCATTAGCAACCCATAAGCAGTGTATTCCACCGCCCATTCCCTGCTTCGCCAGTTGGCTGATCAGGACCAACTGCAAATGTGTACTAGGGGAAGAGCTCCAAGCCTGTCTGAGCGCCCTTCCTTGTTGTGCCTGGAGCCCTCATAAAACATGAGCACAAATCATCAGACAGAGAACTTCCCGTGGGGGTTTTGAAGGCAATGGTTAGAGGTCAAAAGTCTTTGAGTTCAGTTACACATCATCACTAGAGGCTTTCTTTCATCCTAAAGATGCACAAATCCCAAGCAGCACTAGGGAAGCAGAAAGAATACAGGCATTGACACCAGAGAGACTGGAATTCAAATCCTCACTAGGTGTGTGACTTTGAATAAGTCCTTTAATGTCTCTGAACCTCAATGAAGTAGAAAAATAATTTCTGCCTTATTATTTCTGAAGCTGGTCCAGTGCCTAGCAGAGAGCAGGTGCTCACTAAATAAGGATATGATGATGATGATGACGATGATGATGATGATGATGATGATGATGATGATGACAGCCTATGATGTCCCTAACCAGAAGGGGTGGCTGTGAATGAAGACATCTCAAGTGGACGATTGCAAGTAAGGCTGGAGGCTCTCTCCCACACGAATCAATGCTGATCGATGCTCCTCAGCAAGGTGGACAGCAACTGTGTCTGCTGAGCACCCGTCCCTGCTTCTGCTCTTCTTTTTCATGAGGATGTGCCTCCTCTTTCTCATCCCATCTTGTGGGATGAGCCAATCATCCTTCCCCCTCCAAACGCTGTGCCACATCAGGACATAGTAGGGACCATGTGATCCAGTCAAACTGATCAGAATCCTTCGCCAGGATTTTGGGGGTCTTTTTTTATGTATTTGTATTGATTTCAAGGTGGAAAGGAGAGGGAGAGAGAGAGAAATATCAATGATGAGAGAGAATCATTGATCGGCTGCCTCCTGACACCCCCTACTGGGGATCAAGCCCGCAACCCAGGCATGTGCCCTGACTGGGAATGGAACTGCAACCTCCTGGTTCATAGGTCAACGCTCAAGCACTGAGCCAGGCCACCCAGGCTTCCCCAGGATTTCCCAAATGACAACTAAAATAAGGAAGTCTTCTTTCCACTCTGGAATTAAGGAGCTATGGCCCGAGAGCTGCCTGTGCCTGGGGGTATATAAAGATAATTTAAACCTACTTAGTACCCTCAAGAAAATGTAACCTCTACAGGAAGTCCCTGAATGAGTTTGGTGCCTTGGTTACCCTAAAATCCACAGCTGTTTGATTCCTAGTCTCTCTCCTCTGGTAGCTCCTCAAATTGTGGATCTCATTTTATCCTCACTGACCACACATTAAGTGCTCAATGAATGTTTGCTGAGATAAAATTAAATAAACATCTGAAACAAAAGAAAATGATGAAACAGCGAATATAAAACTCACACTCTTCATAGACACAGAATGGTTTGATTTATCATTATACACACACACACCCCTTTTTAACTGAGGATAAAACATGTGGAAATCATACTAGTTACCACAAAATAGATACCCTGTGGCCCCCAAACGGGGCTTAATGAGTTTGTAAGTCAATAAGAAGGGTGTTTTTATTTTCTCTCTCTCCTTTGTAAGTGCAGCCTCGCTCAAAAAGGAGAAGGGAGATAAACAGAAGACTCCGAGAGCTTTTGAAGCTAGGCTATCAACAAAGGATCTTCTAAATCAATTCACCACCAGGAACAGAACGCGGGTGCTTCTTAGAAACATCTCACAAAGAAGCACAGAGAAAGGCTCTCTGGAGGCGGAAGCAGGAGATGTTTCCATCCTGAAGATGGAAATTGAGAACAGCAGCAAGGCCTGTGCCCGCCAACTTCTCTAGGGTCAGCAGTGCCTCTCAGCTCCACGGCCATCTCAGCACAGGCCATTCAAAGAGGGTCAGAACCCTTTCTCCAGGCATGAAAGTCAGATTTCCCCGATCCCCTCCCCCTGGGACTCCCATCCTTTCTGCCAGCACCAGGCCTACCGTGCAGTGGCCGCCAGCAGAGAACAAGCAGCATTGAGGAGGACCGAGTTGAGCATCTGCCAGCACCATCTGCAAATTCCACAGACTGAGCAGACAGAGGCAGCCTCAAGTCCCACTGAATCTGAAGAACAGGGATGTCAGAGGGAGAGTGATGACATCAGCTGGACCACCCTGGGGCCAGTGCCTAGGGGGGCACAGGGTACCCACTTAGCTTTTCAGACCCAAAAACATGATTTTGCCCATGTACCCTGAGATGATCAAGCTTTTTGAAAAACTCATATTCCAACTAATCTCATGAAAGACTGGTGTATAAAAAAACATGGCTTTTCTTTAAAATAGACTTTATTATTTTTAGGGCACTTTTAGGTTCACAGCAAAATTGAATGAAACAAAATGGCCTATTTTTTATTTATTTATAATTGGGATCAATAAACATGCTTTGAGTGTCTATCATGAGACCTATGCTAGATATAAATGTAGCCAGGAAGACTGCACTGTTCTAACATCAAGTTGCACATGGTGAGGGAAAGAGAAAATTTAACCAAATAGAGTAATAAGCATTAGAAATGTGAACCCTGAAAGAGAAGACACCTGCTAGGAAGGGCTCCTGGTGGCTAACCAGGGTCAAATTTAAAAAAAGAAAAAGAAAAAAAGATCCTTGCAGCCATTTCTACACAGAGACCTTTCATGCAAATGTACTTGAGGAAGAAGCCTGCACTGCTTCTGCCATCTGAGCCAGGCCTTATAAAGGAGTTCCTGGAATCCTATTTCAGCCAATAGGACTGAGGCTTTTCCCATCCAATCAAAGCTTTGCAGCTCTGACCAACCAGAGAGGCTTTATTCTGCCCAATTAGGACAGTACCTTTTAGACCACTCAAACTTCAAGGATTTGGAATCTTCATTTGCCTGAGGATAGACCAATCAGAGACCAGAGGTGGGGACTTCTGTTCATATAAGCCAGCTCCCCTGAGACTTTGAGAGTGCACTTTCCCTTTTCACCAAAGGCTGAAGCTTGCCTCTCCCTAGGTGAGCTGAACTGCCAAAGATGTATCCTGGGAGCAGAGTGGAGAGACCAGCCCAGGCCAGAGCAGACTGGCACAGAATGGAACAGACCAAAGGAGCAGACCAGTGCAGAACAAGGCAGACCATCAAAGAGCAGAGCAAAACTGCCTAGCCAGCTAGGGCTAGCCCAGGACTGCCTCACAGCCATGCACCGTAAGGCACTCGCAATTGAAATGTTTTGCACTGAACAAAGTTTCCTTCTTCACCACACCCCAAATTGGGGTTCCTATTGGCATGGAATTGGTTGACAGAAGAATGGTAAGCACAAAATGTTGCAGTAACACAGAAAAGAGGCTCCTGCTGCATGCTGAGGGATCAGAGAACTCATCTGAGAGAGATAATTGCCTGTGTTGGGTTTTAAAGAATGCGTGGGAGTTTTCCAAGTGTGTAAGTGAACTACAGGACACTCCAGTCCAGGAAAAATAATGTATTTATGACTTCTCCTTGCCCCAAGTCCAAGTCTAAAGGATTCTTAACAACTCCCAGAATTATCTTCTCTGAATCCAGAGAGTCCTCAATGTCCATCTCTAAAGTTTTACCCTAATTTTTCACTTTCTTCCTCCTATTTCTCCTGTTTCCATTGTAAACTCAATGGAAGTTTTGCTCTTTCAAGTGGATAATTCATTGGATGATTTCCAAACTTTCATTTAATTTGCTGTCCCAAGCACTATCTCTCTTGTCACCCCTCTCTGCCCTCCCCACTAGAACACTTAGATTTATCATTTCTCAAGGCATTATTCCTGGGGCTCTGTGACCCTCACTGGCTTGGTAGGGAATAGGGAGACTGAACCACTGTAAACAGTGGGAGCAGACATGCAGTCAATATTGCTTCTATCAGGAGTCTTATGCTCCACCAAGATGCCCAAACCAATCAGGTGACCAGAGGACATCAGCTCTACACCCACAGAATTTAAGATACTAAAAGTAAGTCCTCCAAGTCATAGCCAAAGCCTCATGAAATCTAACACGATCTCAAAGAGGAAAGTGGTAAGAGAGTGATTCTTAACAAATCTAAGGTCACACACTGATCTTCATTGGATTTAAACATGTCTAATATTCATTAAGTGAACACATCTAAGAGCCATCCCTCAAGTTCCCTTCTTATGAAGACAGCCAACTCAGATGTCTGCTCTGATGTGCATACTTATCTAGCTGTCCCTTGCAGAAGGGAACCTTCTTGAAATTTTTGAGGTTATGGACTCGATCCCCAGTGTGGGAGGCAGCTGATCAATGATTATCTCTCATCACTGATGTTGTTATCTCTCTCTTCCTCACCCTTCCTCTCTGAAATCATTTTTTTTTTTAGTACCAGAAGTGACATCCTAAGATGTCAGTAATAGTTGGGGGAGGAGAAAACAGAAAGCTCAGACACGGAAAGAGGGTGCATCAGTTTCCCAGTGCTGCCATAACAAATTACTACCAACTGGGTGACTTAAAGTAACAGAATGTATTCTCACAGTCCTACAGGACAGATGTCCAAAATCAAGGTATCAGAGGGCCACCATCCTGCTGAAATCCTCTCATGTCACTTCTTGGCTTCTGATGGCTCACGGCCATCCTTACCATTCCTGGGTTTGAAGGTTGCATCACTCCAATCTCTGTCTCCATCCACACATGGCCTTCTTCCCTGTGAGTTCCTTCTCCTCTTCCCATAAAGACACGAGTCATTGAATTTAGCACTCATCCTAACCCAGTATAACCTCTCAGTAACTCATTACATGTGCAAAGAAAAAAACCCTATTTCCAAATCAAGTCACATTCACAGATCTTTAGGGAGACACAATTCCATCCATCACAGAGGGTATCTTCAGAGGAAAAGCAGGGTTTGGTGATTTGGGGGATGACACAGTGGTACCTGGTCTTAAAACTCCTCCTATTTCCCCTCCTCATCTCCACCCATGTAGAGGGTGCTTGCCCCGGTCTGTCTGGATTTGAGTGTTTCCAAAAGGCTTGAGGGTACTTGTACTTGGGTATATGAGATTAGGACAGTGGTCGGCAAACTCATTAGTCAACCAGAGTCAAATATCAACAGTACAATTTTTGAAATTTCTTTGGAGAGCCAAATTTTTTAAACTTAAACTACTTCTAATGCCACTTCTTCAAAACAGACTTGCCCAGGCTGTGGTATTTTGTGAAAGAGCCACACTCAGGGGGCCAAAGAGCCACATGTGGCTCGTGAGCCGCAGTTTGCCGACCACTGGATTAGGACACTCTTCTCCCTGGAATTTCTAGGGACTCTCAGAGGTTCCTGCCCAGTACTGCCACACAGGGCTAGGGTAGGTACACAGAGGCATTAACAACCTGCTCCAGGAGGGCTGTGTGTCTGAGTGGAAGGACACATGGCATAAAAGGGTAATGGGGCCCCACTGATGAGAACTACAAAGAGATGCCACAGCCCACTGCCCTGTTCTGTGAATTTCGTTGATCAGAGCAAAGAGAACACTGCTGAAGAGTCATTTATTTATTTGTTCATCTACCATTCACTCACCCATCATCTGTTTACTCAGAGCATTGACTCTTTGGAGACAGGCTTCCTGAGTTGGACCCTGGCTCTACAACTGATTGATGTGTGCCTTGAACAAAACATTTAAGGCCTCCATTTCAATTTTTCCCTTCTGTATAATCCTATCTAATAAAAGAGAAACATGCAAATTGACCATACCTCCGCTACACCCACCAGACCATCGGAGTGAGTATGCAAATTAACCCAACCAAGATGGCAGTGGCCACAGAGCTGAAGGAAGCAGGAGGCTTGGGTTGCTCCTGGTGATGGAGGAAGCCAAGCTTCCCGCCACCGTGGCCTGCCCTGGCCTCCACTCTAGGCTACAAAGTTTCAATTATAGAAGATAAATAAATCCCAGATACCTGCTTCCAGCCAGTCCTAGCCTCTGCTCAAAGAGGCGCTGGCCTATTTGGTTTGACTCAGTGGATAGAGCATCAGCCTGTGGACTGAAGGGTCCAGAGTTAGATTCTGGTCAAGCATATGTACCTTGATTGCAGGCACATCCCCAGTGGTGGGTGTGCAGGAGGCAGCTGGTTGATGTTTGCCTCTCATTAATGTTTCAAACTCACTATCCCTCTCTCTTTCTCTCTGTAAAGAATCAATAAAATATATTTTTTAAAAAGGAGGTGCTGAAAAAAAAAACAACAAAAGGGTCTGGGAACTTGGGTCACTGGGGGGGCATGGCCAACCTGAAAACAGCCATCAGCCCCTCACCCAGGCTGGCCAGGCACCCTAGTGGTACTCCCACCTTGAAGGTCAGCTTGAAAACAGCCCTCAGCTCCTTACCCAGACTGGCCACGCCCCCCTCAGCGGGGACCCTCACCCCATGGGGACATGGCTGGCCTGTAAAACACCCACAGGCCCCTCACTCAGGCTGCCCCATGCCCCAAGGGAACCCCCACCCTGATCCGGGACACCTTCAGGACAAACCAGCCAGCCCCCACCAGTGCACCAGCCTCTATCGATACTAATAAAAGGGTAGTATGCTAATTAGACTGGGAGACCTGCCAGATTTTCCAGATGTTCTTCATGGTGGCAGGGCCAAGGTAGAGGTGGTTAGAGGCCAAAAAGGGAGGGCAGTTGTGGGTGATCAGGCCAGGATGAACGGCAGTTGTGGTTGATCAGGCTGGTGGGGGGGCAGGGTCACTGGGGGTAAGTAGACCAGCAGGGGGGCCAGTTGAGGGCGAGCAGTCCATCAGTGGGGGGTCAGTTGGAGGTGATCAGGACAGGGGGGTGGGGCAGTTTCGAGTGAGCAGGCCAGCAGGGAGACAGTTGGGGGCAAGCACACTGGCACAGGGGGCAGTTGGTGGTGATCAGGCTGGCAGGTGGGGGAGCATATGGGGGCAAGCAGCCAGTGGCATTGGGACAGTTGGGGGCAAGCAGGCCAGCATGTTAGGGGTGATCAGGCAGGCAGGCAGGTAAGTGGTTAGGGGTGATCAGGCAGGCAGGCAGGTGAGTGGTTAGGAGCCAGGAGTCCTGGATTGTGAGAGGAATATCCGACTGCCGGTTTAGACCCGATCCCTGTAAACCGGCAGTAGGACATCCTTCGAGGGGACCCAGATTGAACAGGGTACAGGTCGGGCTGAGGGGCAAACAGCCATCAGCCCCTCACCCAGGCTGGCCAGGGTGCACCGGGCCACTAGTGGAAATAATAACAATGATTATCTCATAGGCTTACTTTACTGGGGGGTGGGGAGGAAACATCTGAGTACAGTGCCTGGTACAGAGTCAGCATTTATACTCTTAATGGCCACAGTGATAAAGAGGACAATGACAGTGATGATGGTGACAATATGCTGTAGGAAACCTGTACAGAGGTGGAGGGTAGAGATGCACAAATGCACTGCAGACTGAGTGCACACAGGCAATACTGTCAACACCAGCCCTAAAGAGTCCACAAAGGCTCCTGCTTCTGCTATGGGCTATTTTAAATCTGGTGGGTTTCACAAGGAAGAAGAGATGCTGCCACATCCCTTCCAGTTCCCAGTTTAGAAGGGTCAGCTGCACACCTGCAATTAACCTTGAAGGGCTTTGGGGAGGTGCTCATTTTCAGTAGCCTCTTTCATTTACCATTTTTTCCCAGGTCTGTTCCCTCAGTCACTTGTCAATGTGTCACTTCCCTTCAACCTTCCCTCTAATGCATTTGCTAAAAAACAATTTCCAAGCTCCCCTTGTTACCAGGAGAGATGCTGAGAAAGAAAAAAAGAGATAGAGCTAGAAAAGCTATAGACTCTCTTTGATGAGTCAAAGATCTAACGGTTCCCTTCATTGGCACTCTGCCTTTGGCTGACATTGGGACCTGTTTACAAATCTTTACCATGAGCCAGTGACCCTTTTCCAAAGCCTCAAACTGCACACCAGAATCAACCTTTGGATGGGTTACAGCGGATGTGTTTTGGTTGCACGTTCTCGGGAGTTTTAACAAACAACCTTTCAGTGGTTGCAGTGGGAGGAATGAATGGCATGAGAGGAAGGGTGTGCGGGAAGGAGGGCTTCCCAGAACCTCACACCCACTCCCACTTTCCTGCTTGGGTTATTGGATTCTGTCTATTGCTTTTGGAAGCCACCAGTTCACTCTCTTCTGCATTCTCTGCCCTGAGCAAGTACTTATCTCAAGTGACATTTGAATTGACAACATTAAGGAAGGGCAGTGGGAAAAAATCAGACCTAAAATTCATAACTGAGTTTTAACAATTCTGTTTTTCAAAACTGCCAGAATATCAAGACACTGTGTACATGGGAAAGCAAATTATTTCTATAGATGAGCTATGCATGTTGGTGTATACACACTGATGACCCCTTTATGTCACGTTGGGAACCCTGATGACATCAAATGCTAACTTATTAAAGTTAAATTATTAACAAAAATCCTAGGTGGATGCAGCCCTTTCACAATGCCCAATAACAATAACCATATCGCTAATAAAATGCATCCTCAGGCATCAGGCCTTGAGCCTGCTGAGCTCTCAGCAGCTCATCCTGCTCAACCCAGCCTTGTAGATGACAGAGTCTACAATTGCCAGAGCAGGGTTACCTGCAGGGTCACTCTGGCCCCTCCCATAGGCTGAACTCTGATTTGGCCTCTTTCCGTGGAGACAAGAAACAACAAGAATATTTCCACTTGGTCACACCCAGGGGATGGAGCCTGCAACACAGTGGTGCTCAGAGACATGCCAGCCAGACAAATTAACTAACAGGCAAGGAGAGCAAAGGCCAGGGCCACCTGTGCCGGCAACCTGCGATTAGACAGGCTCCTGACATCAGAGCAGAGGGACCATGGCCCAAGGGGCAGGACCACGTGCTCTGTCAGCCGGCAGCCTGGGCAAGGCCTCTGCTCCCTCCATCTGAAGCAGAGCTGGTGGATTGTGAGCACCTTTGCCACTGCTGGGAGTAATTGAGCAACCGCCTCCCAGCAGGCTGGCTGGCGATGTGTTCCTTGGGAAATTATATACTTTTAACCTCTAAAACAATATAATTTGAAGGTGAATGTATTTTTCCTCAATAGTTACAGGGCCTCTTATTTTTTCTAAAGATCTGAGGTGGGAGTTTATTTTGCTACCCATACATATATATTTAAAGAGACACCTACAATGAAATCACTTCCAAACTTAAGTTTTGGTAGAGTATTTAGAATGTCACTGAAAAGAACATTTCTGTCGAGGATTTCATTTCCAATGAGTCCAGTTTTGAAAACAAAACACATATGCCCACCCTAACCCCCCTATACTATTTCTTTTTATGACAACAGATTCCTCCCAGGCACCAAGACTAGAACTGTACGAGTTTTACTTGTCTTTGACTCACCACCCACATTACTCCTCATATCATCTCATTCAATCTCCATCATCAAGCTAGTCAAGTGTCCTATGTCGGTTAGGTACTCCAGAGAAACAGAACCAATAAAATATCCTATGTGATAAAAGAGTAATATACAAATTGACCATACCTCTGCTAGACTCACAAGTCATGCCCACCAGCCAATCAGGAGCAAGTATGCAAATTAACCCAACCCAAGATGACTGTGGCCACAGAGCAAGCAGGAGGCTTGGGTTTCCCTGGCAATGGAGGAAGCCAAGCTTTCTGCACACCCTGGTCAGCTGTGGACTCCACTGAAGACTACAAAGTTTCCATTATAGAAGATAAATAAATCCCAACAAAAATGGCTGCAGCCATGGAGCTGGAGAGAGCAGAAGGCTTAAGTTGTCCCCGGCAATGGAGGAAGCCAAGCTTCCACAGCCTTGGCTTGCCTTGGCCTCCACTCAAGGCTACAAAGTTTCAATTATAGAAGATAAATAAATCCCAGATACCAGGGCCTCCACTTGGGTCACCAGGGGACATAGCCAACCTTCAAACTAACAGGTCCCTCACCCAGGCTGCCCCATGACCCATGGGAACCCTGATCTGGGACACCCTTCAGGCAAACTAGCTGGCCCCCACCCATGCACTAGGCCTCTGTCCTACCTAATAAAAGAGTAATATGCAGACTGACTCCAAGATGGCTGTCCTGTTGTGGTCAAAGATGACTGCTCCCATGTGGACACAAGATGGTCAGCAAGGGAGGGCAGTTGGGAGGGACCAGGCCTGCAAAGGAGGGCAGTTGGGGGTGATCAAGCCTGCAGGGGAGGGCAGTTAGGGGTGACTAGGCCAGGAGAGGAGGAAAGTTGGGGGCGACCGGGCCTGCAGAGAAGGGCAGTTGGGGGTAGGGGACGGGGAGTGCCCAGGCCTGTAAGGAAGAGCAGTTGGGGGGGAATCAGGCCTGCAGGGGAGGGGAGTTATGGGTGACCAGCCTGCAGGGAAGGGCAATTAGGGGCAAACAGGCTGGCAGGGGAGCAATTAGGCATCAATCAGGATGGCAAGGGAGTGGTTAGGGGGTTATCAGGCTAGCAGGCAGAAGTGGTTAGGGGCAATCAGGAAAGCAGGCAGGTGAGCAGTTGGGAGCCAGCAGTCCTGGATTGTGAAAATGATGTCCGACTGCCCATTTAGGCCCGATCCAATCAGGCCTAAACGGGCAGTCGGACATCCCTTGAGGGGTCCCAGATTGGAGAGGGTGCAGGCTGGGCTGAGGGACACATACCCCTGTGCACAAATTTCGTGCACCAGGCCTCTATTATCATATATAAAGGATGTCCCCAAAAACTGTATACACACTTTAACTGATAGCTCACTTAATTTTCACTCCTGTTCAGGTTTAACCAATTTGAACTAATGGATGAAGCCACTCTAAGCTTTTTACTTTTTTGATAGGTTTTTATTGATTTTAGAGAGGGAGGGAGAGGGAAAAATTAAAACATCAATAATGAAAGAGAGTCATTGATCAACTGCTTCCTGCACACCCTCTACTGGGGATCATGCCCACAAATGTGCCCTTGACCAGAATCAAACCAGGGACCCTTCAGTCTACAGGCCAATGCTCCATCCACTGAGCCAAACCAGCCATAGCACTAAGCTTTTTTTTATCTTTATTGTTGAAAGTCACACTAAGCTTCGCCTGGCCGGCATTGCTCAGTGGTTGAGCATCAACCTATGAACCAGGAGGTCATGGTTCAATTCCAGGTCAGAGCACATGTTCGGGTTGGAGCTCAATGCCCAGTTGGGGCTATGCAGAATGCAGCCAATGGATGATTCTCTATCATTGATGTTTCCATCTCTCTCTCCCTCTCCCTCTCTCTTCTTCGCTGAAATCAATAAAAATATATTGTTAAAAAAAAAAAGTCAAATTAAGCTTTGAACAAAGACAATTTATCCTAAAATTCCACTAGACTTTTTTATGGGGATACACAAAAAATAAAGTTTATAGTATACAATTGATGAATTAAGGGTGAACAAATACCAAACAAATGATTCTTGATGTTTGCGATTCCACTGCTTCAACATATCATCAGTGCCTGGACCACACAGTCATCAGTTTGAAAACAGGCATTGACAAAAACAATTATTCATTTCTGTAGATTCTTTTAAAATTTGAAAATGAACTGCATGCTAACAAACACTAACTTTATAATCACTCAAAGTATATATACATTTTTGAAGAGCAACCTGAATATAAACTGGCTCCGGTGATTATGGAGGCTGAAAAATCCCACTATCTGCCATCTGCAAACTGGAGGCCAATCCAGCAAAGCCAATGGTGTAAGTTCCAGTCCGAGTCTGAAGGTCTGAGAAGCAGGAGTGCCGACAATATCAGCCATCAGCCCCACTCCAAGGGCAAATGACTGGTGTCTGAGCTCCTTCAGCCAGGCAGAGAGAGGATGTCCCCTCCTCTGCCTTTCTGTTCCACTCATTCCTCAATGGACTGGATGATGCCCACCCACACTGGGGAGGATAACCTGAACCGAGTCCGCTGATCTTTCTTGTACACATTCTAAAATAATGTTTCTGTAGGTATGTAGGCATCCCATGATCCAATCAAGTTGACATCTAAAATTAACCATCACACCTTCAGTCTGGCCAGGTTCCCAGGCTCCTGTGTCCATTCCTATGCAGTTCCAATGTCTCTACAGCACAAGACTCTTCCAACCTCACTCTGGGATCACAGTGTCAGTTCCAATTAAGCCTCATGGGTTCCAGCAGTCCTTTCACATCATGCATTCCTGCGCACAGCAGCCAGGATCATCCTGTTTCAATGTGACTTTTGCCAGAAGACTCCTCTGCTCAAAAATCTTTGATGTCCTTCATCCCACCACAACCTTCAGAGCCAACACTTTCTGTGTCATCTTCAAGGCTCTTCTACAAGCAACCTCACCTGGACTATCCACCACATTCTTTATATTCCCCAACCTGTACTTATCATTCCAGCCAAACCAATGCCTTTTGGGCCCACAAACAACTTAATTTATTCTTTAGGTCTCCCTTCATTTGCTCATCCTATTTGTTGGAATTCTCTTTCCTTTTTTCATGATGTAACTCAAAGCACACCTTTCTAATGAAGACTTTCTTAATGACATCACTCCCTTAGGCTCTCGGCAATGCATATGATCTATGTCCCAAAAAAAGGTATTTCATTATAGACTGTTCGTAACCAGGTCATTGATGGTTCACGTTCTTTTACAAAGTGTCCCAATTTTCCAAAATTGCAAGAATTTGGGTGTCAAAATTATGTCCCAAAATGAGATCTGTCTCATTTTGGGACAAACTATAGAACAGATTAGCAAATAGGCAGCTGGTGTAGACTGGAAAAGATATGAAAAGAGGCCATGATGCCAACCTGAGCTTAGCAAAACAAGTCACACTCAACTATTCCCTTTCGTTCTGGGATTTTACAAAAATAAGATAGAAAAATGGAATACATGCAATGCTTCTGAATTTCACCAAACTCTGTAACAGCATCTCCATACCAATAATTTCAGAGCAATAATAAGCTTGATGAACTCTATAGATGAGCGAATGACCATACTTCAGGATGCTAATCATTGCATAGATGTCAATTAGCAAGGATAGCTCTAATGGTGTGCCCACAGATCCATCCCAAGAATATTTTTCATCAATAGCATGATGATACTCATTCTGGCACTCTAAGAAAAATATAGGACTTGGAGAAAAAAATATTTTTTGTTAACTTTAAAAAAAATGTTTAACTAATTGGAAAAAGAGTCAACATTGACGAAAAGCCTTTGATAGGAACAATTTTAAAGTGTTTCACCCAGATTCTCATTCATTCGACATGACAGGTAGGGAATTTCTGTCACTAAGGGCTTTCTGATTTAAAAAGAAACAAAAACAAAACAAAAAACACCTTTTTTATTATTCTTAAGATATTATACAGAATATTCAGTATTCCAGGAAAGGGTTGAACTATATGATGTCAAAAAAAATTATAGTATATTATGAGTCCATAAATCTCTATCTTTCACCTTAACTAGATTATAAATATACTAGAGGCCCGATGCACAATAT
Organism: Lasiurus cinereus; assembly: GCA_011751065.1. Lineage (NCBI taxonomy): Eukaryota > Metazoa > Chordata > Mammalia > Chiroptera > Vespertilionidae > Lasiurus > Lasiurus cinereus. The sequence continues at coordinate 5,155,160 of JAAGEH010000226.1, forward strand.
TCCTACAAGCATTGGCCTTCCTTCCCTTGGCTGCTGGCACCGGCTGCCCTCTGGCACCTGGGACCCGGGCTTCCCTCAGAGCCCCAGCTTCATCTGGAAAGTCATCTGGAAGGAGGTCCAGTCTAATTAGCATATTATATACTAGAGGCCTGGTGTACAAAATTCGTGTTGGGGGAGGGGGGATGGTGTCCTTCAGCCCAGCCTACTCCCTCTCCAATCTGGGTAGGATCAGGCCTAAACAGGCAGTTGGACATCCCTCTCACAATCCAGGACTGCTGGCTCCCAACTGCTCACCTGCCTGCCTTCCTGATTACCCTAATCACTTCTGCCTGCCAGCCTGATCACCGCCTAACCACTCCCTGCCAGCCTGATTACCCCTAACTGCCCTCGCCTGCAAGCCTGGGTCCCACCCAACTGCCCGTCCCTGCAGTCCTGGTCACCCCCAACTTCCCTCCTCTGCCAGCCTGGTCACCCCTAACTGTCCTCCCCTGAGGCTTGATCACCCACAACTGCTCTCCCTTGCAGGCCTGGTCCCTCTCAACTGCCCTCCCCTGCTGGCCATCATGTGGTGGCCACCTTGTGTCCACATGGGTGCAGGATCTTTTGACCACATGGGAGCAGTCACTTTGTGTGTTGGAGTGATGGTCAACCTGCATATTACTCTTTTATTAGAAAGGATTAACATGGGTATCATGGTATAATAAAAAGAAGATGGATTTGGAGTCAAATAATAGTTCTTCCACTTCCTAGGTGGGTAACTTCTAAGTCTGGTTCTTTATCTACAAACTAGAAATTGAGTAAAATTAAGTGTTGACTCAGATAATGCTCCAGGCAAATGGCCTCATCCAGTGCCTGGTACATAGTAGAAGCTGAATAAATGTGAATTATAAATCTTTCTGTAAATTCTACACAGCTAACAGAGTATTCTTGGGAACACAGCAGGATATCAGCATAAAATCATTTAGTTCTTTGATTTTGAGGGACAGCTTGGAGAGATTACTTGCTCATTGGAAAAGCTTTGGAGATGGAAAACTAAGTAAATAAAGGCATGCCAGTTAGGGAATGCAGGAGGAAAGGCATGGAGATGAGAATAAGCAGGACATGACATATTCTGAGAGTGGTGAGGACTCTGACCTACCAGGATTGGAGACTAGAAACAAGGTTAGATTGATAGGGTTGGACAGATAGCATAAAATTTGAAATACCACTCAGCCATATCATTAAAAAAATCATAGATTTTTTTATACTAATACGATAATCCAGCCTTTTGACCCTCTCCTTGGCATATCTTAAGAACATTAAGCAGTGATTGTAATAAATAATGAATTTTTCTCACTGTGAGAGCAATGGCAGCCAAATACAATTCACAAAAGATGCCTCCTCTAGCAGCAACCGAATTGTTTCATTTTCATTTTTCTGGTTTTCTTTCAATGGCCAGGGTTTACTGATTTGAACCAGGGTACCCTGTTTTACCCATGCTGCCTCTCTAGCTGGCAGAGGGTTTAAGGATCAATTTCACCAGTTCTATTCTTCCTTTCTAATAGGAACATATTTGACAGAAATATGAGTAGGGGGAAAACAATGTTTCCAACTGAAGTTCACTAGGAGGCCTCTAGTAGAGTTATTTTATAGATTAAAGAAAGGATCATTTGGACATGTGGATTTGAATATAATTTATAGATTATTTGCAGAAACTTTATAGTTGCTTATCTCTCAGACAGCTGTGAGAATAGGCAGAATTCACACAGGAGGTATGCAGCCCATACAATGGGAAAAAATATTAAAAATCCTAAAGTGACTGATGAAGCAATTAGTATTTCAAGCTTTCTTGTGCAAGAAAGAAAAGAGTAAGATTACAGAGATGTTAGGTACCCATGAATATGTGATATCAGACTTGTGGGGGAAAAGGAGAGTAGGAAAAGGAGAGAATGCTTAATTGTGTATTGCAAACCTAAACCCATCAGGCATAATGGGCTATTTTTAAATATTAAAAAAGAAAAACAGTGCAACTAAAAATCTTTATTGTTATCAAGGTTTAAATAGCCCAATTCCAGCACATTCCTAAGTAAAGTTATGAAAGAGAAACAATGCATAGTCAAGCTTCTTACAAGAATAGATTTTTTTTCCATTCATCAGTAAGTGTTCAGTAACGATATTCTGTGGGGCTAGCAGACCACACCCATTCACCCACTAAGCCCTACCCCCTGTACCAAGCATGCACACAAGAATAAAGACACATGCATGGTCCAGTCCTGATGGACCATCACTTTAGGAGAAGAAACAGACAAAAGCTATATACATGTCTTTTGAATTCACCTCTCATTTAAAGTGCTTCTGCTGTTCCAGAAACAAAGACTCAACAGGAGCTGGAGAAGTTGAACAAAGCTTCAGAGAGAAAATGCAAGCTAAGGCATCTGAGCTTTTAAAGTAGGTGGTAAAGGAGGACAGGTCCACAGATAAATGAAGTTGTGTGTTTGACCAAAGGAAAAGGGTAACTTAAGTGAAACACGGGCATTTTAAAACAAATAAGGCAATCTATCTCAGGTATTATATTCTGCCTATCATTTCTAACTCATAGACAAAGCCCATGTGTCACCTTCCCATCTGCTGAGGCCATACTGATATGTTGATATGATAGAAAAATAATCATTTTCTTGATCAAACCAAATACAAAAAAGGGAGCCAGCTGTCACCAGAAATGTTGAGAAAATCCTGAAAAATGGAAAATGTCTAATATAAAATCAATGAAGAATAAGAATTGGGTACATTATAGCCCAAAAGACAAAGTAGCCTTCCCAAGGGGCCCACAGAACCTAATCAGGCAGGGGGGTTCATTATTCTAAAACTGTAATAGGAATCTTACCGCTCATCAGACCGCTGCTCTATCCCCAGGCTTGCAGAGTTTAGGAGACTGACAGCAGCATGTTATGTCGCCAGGAAAAAGCATGACAGCTTCTCCCTAGGAATAATGGGGATGTCACTAAGAAAGGGAGTTAGTACAGGAAAGAGGGCTTGAAAGAGTTTGAATAAAGATTAGAGATCTCCTCGTTATACCTGGTGGAGTGGGGTATAAGAGGAATTAGCTACATCTACGTATAAAATAAGAGAGTTCTAACCCTAGAATAATTTTGGGGATTATGTAGGGTTCCTCAATCTACATGTCTCTTTCTTAGTCATGAAACCTAGACAAAAATCTTCCTACACACTCACTTTTACTGCAGCCCTAGATAAGACCAACCATTCAATGGGGAAACCTATTGAAGAAATAAACTTTTAAAAACTGCAGAGAAGCCCTAACTGGTTTTGCTCAGTGGATAGTGCATCAGCCTGCAGACTGAAAGGTCCCAGGTTCTATTCCAGTCAAGGGCATGTACCTTGGTTGCACGCAAACCCCAGTAGGAGGTGTGCAGGAGGCAGCTGATCGATGCTTCTAACTCTCTATCCCTCTTCCCTTCCTCTCTGTAAAAAAATCAATAAAATATTTTTTAAATAAATAAATAAAAACTGCAGAGAAAATCCCATATAAGCTACCCATACAAATCGAACCACTCCTTCATTTAAATCAGGAAATAAATTTTCATTAAAATTATGAACTCAATATGACATCAAACGAAATAGAAATAATTAAATATAGTAAAAATTAATTTCAAAATGTTCTAATATATCTTTAGAAATATTTGAGTTAATGCTGAATATACATCAAAATAAATCAATGAACAAATAAATTGCAATTGTCATGAAATAAGAATATGGATAGTACAAGAAAAAAATCCTAGAAATTAAAAATATGATTACTACCCTGCCCACTGTGGCTAAGTTGGTTAGGTGTTGTCCCATGCATGAGAAGTTGTTGGTTTGATTCTCAATCAGGCACATGCCTCGGTTTCAGGCTCAATATCCAATAGGGGTACATACAGGAGGTGGCAGGTTAATGTTGTACTTGCACATCCATGTTCCTCTCTTCTTCCTTTCTCTCTCTAAATATCAATAAGCTATTTTTTTTAAAAAAATAATATTACTAAATTTAAAAATATATATATTTTCATATGGAATAGAACATTACAGTGGATAAGGCTGAAGATGTTGAGTTGAGTAAATTCCCCATTAAAAGCAAATATAAGAAGAAAACATGATATTGTGGAAAACAGAGCCAGAAAATCAACACATACCTGAGTTCTAGAAGAAAGATTAGAGACAACAGAGAAGGGGAAATAATAAAATAAATAATGGGTTGTGGAAATCCCAAAGGTAAATAAAGAGATATTTTTTACAGTGAAATGACCAATGAAGTTTTAAAAAGAATGATTAGGAACAGCACACATCTAAACAAATTTTGGTGAACTTTCAGAATTCCAAAGGTAAAGATAAAAATCTTTAAAATTATCATAGAGAAGTTTCCTACAACGTGTAATAACATCAGAGTGACAGCAGACTTCGCCAGAGCAAATCCTTCAAAGTTCTGAGGGAAATATTTCAAATTAGAAATCTATACCCAGCCAAACTATCACTCACATGTGAAGTGAAAATAGACATTTTCAGACAAAGATTTTAAAATGTTATGTCCTTATACTCCACATGAAAAAAAGTCCTAATGAGGACTCCCAGTAAAACAAAAGTATAGAAAGAAAATTGAGATAAGAAAAATATACAAGGAAAAATAACAGCTGAACCTGACCAAGAAGGAAAGACAGCTCCAAAAAAAATCAAGAATCTTTTGCTGCTCTTTTGAGTGGCAGGATTACATTTTCTTCTCTTTAGATCTATCACTTCACTAGGCTGAGTTCTATAAATACTATTACTCTTTGGTTAATATTTAGAATTAGCCTGTGAATACTGCACTACTAAAGACAATTATAATAACATAACACAATGCAAATATTGTAAAATTTGACAACATAAAAATAAGAGCAGAGGAGAGATGGAGAAATAAATCTAAGTATATTGTATAATGGAAATTCCATAGGGAGTATCTAAATAAAAGTCAACAGAGAAAGGAGAATCTGTAAAGGTATAAAGCTAACCATTATAATTACTGTTATCTTAGAAGGCAGAAAAAAGAGAAAAGGTAAACATTATTGAAAATGACCAAATATCTCAAATTTCCATAACATGTCAAAATATACTATCAAATGTTGATATATCCAAAGCATAAACTCCTGTTACAGGGAATTTTAATTGTAGCCACCAAAACACTAAAAGAAGAAATTTTCATTTCAGAGGAATTAAGGGGAAGGAGGGACAGGCAAGACAAATTTTGCTTTTTAGATTTCTGTAGTTTGATTTTTTTTTCAGTTTGTCAAATGTGGGTTTTACATTTATTCTTTTTATCTAAATGTATATTTTATTGATTTTTTACAAAGAGGAAGGGAGAGGGACAGAGAGTTAGAAACATCAATGAGAAACATTGATCAGCTGCCTCCTGCATGTGCCCACAACCAAAGTACATGCCCTTGACTGGAATCAAATGTGGGACCCTTCAGTCTGAAGGTCAACACTCTATCCACTGAGCCAAATGGGTTAGGGCCATTTATTCTTAATTTAATCTTTAAATGTTTAAAGAAAATATGTTATATTCTCCCAGTTTATCAAATGAGCAAACTAGGTCATTTGGGGTTTAGGAATTTAATATGGCAGTGAGGCTGAGAACTAGTCCCTAATCCACTATTTAAAGTTCAAAAATTGGAGAAGAAAAAGAAATGACAGCAGAATAGATAGACATACCCTGAACAGTGTCCCTGAGCAGACAGAGAGAACAGCTGAAGGTTGCACTGAGATTGTTTGTTGGCAAGTTAAGGGACAGTTAGCTATCCTCCAGGAGGAGGTGGGGGACTGCTGGACGGGGCTCCCCTGATCGGGCAGCACCACTGCTGCAGGGTTTTTTCCCAGAGCCACCACCTCAGACGCAGAGATTCTGCCATCTTGAAGGGTAAAGTGGATGTTTACAAAAGCCTGAAAATCTACTACTAAGGCACCCATCAAACAGCTATGAGCCCCAGAATACCGGTCCCCAATTGACGCAAACATGTGGATTCAGAGGAGCTCTACACACCACACAGAAAGGTGAGATTTCACCTGGGATAAGGAGAGAGAGAACTACATAACCAGAAACCTGGAGAAGAGAGACCATGGGCAGACAAAGAAACAGCCCACATATGAAAGAAAAGCAGGCATCACCAGAAAAAAAAGTAAACAAAATGGAGACAAGCAACCTGCCACAGAAAGAATTCAGAGAAATGGCCATAAGGTCGCTGAAAGGAATGGAAGACAAATTTGACAATATGAGTAAGAACCAAGAGAAAAGGAAGAATAACCAACAGGAAATAAGGAAGAACCAAGAAGAAATGAAAAATGACATCGCTGCTGTAAAAAAACTCAATAAAAAGCATCAAAAGTAGACTAGAAGAAGCAGAGGACCGCATCAGTGAGCTAGAAGACAAGGTAAGAAAAAATACTCACGTAGAGCAACTTCTAGAGAAAAAAAATTAAAAAGCAGGAAGAGAGCCTAAGGGAATTTTGGGATAACACAAAACAAAACAACATCCACATAGTAGGAGTGCCAGAAGAAGAGGAAACTGAGCAAGGAGTAGAACACTTGTTTGAAGACATAATGACAGAAAACTTCCCTGATCTAGGGAAGAAAAAATCGACACAAATCCAAGAAGCTCACAGAGTTCCAAGCAAAATGAAGCCCAAAAGACAAACGCCAAGACACATTATAATTAAATTGGCAAACACCAACAACAAAGAATCTTAAAAGCAGCCAGAGAAAAAACAGAAAGTTACCTATAAAGGAACCCCTATCAGACAAGCGACAGACACTCATCAAGCCAGAAGGGAATGGAATGAAATATACAAAGTAATGTAAAAGAAGGGTCTGAATCCAAGAATACTGTACCCAGCAAGGCTTTCGATCAAAATTGAAGGTGAAATCAGGAGCTTCACAGACAAAAAAGGACTAAGGTAGTGGTTCTCAACCTTTTTTAATGCTGTGACCTTTTAATACAGTTTCTCATGTTGTAGTGACCCCCAATCTTAAAATTATTTTCGTTGCTACTTCATAACTGTAATTTTGCTACTGTTAATGAATCATAATGTAAATATCTGTTTTCTGATGGTCTTAGGCGACCTTGCTAGCAGTTTTCAACCTGTGGGTCACAACAACCTGCTGTAGAGCCTAAGACCATCAGAAAACACAGATATTTACATTATGACTCATAACAGTAGCAAAATTATAGTTATGAAGTAGCAATGAAAATAATTTTATGATTGGGGGTCACCATAACATGAGGAACTGTATTAAAAGGTCACAGCATTAAAAAAGGTTGAGAACCACTAGACTAAGGGAACTTATTACAACCAAACCAGCAATGCAAGAAATGCTAAAGGGTCTGCTGTATAGAGGGAAGGGAAAGGGAAAGGGAAAGGGAAAGGGAAACGGAAAGGGAAAGAGAAAGGGGAAAAGGGAAAGGGAAAAAGGAAAGGGGGAAGGGGAAGGGGAAAAGGGAAGGGGAAGGGAAAGGGAAGGGAAGGGAAGGGAAGGAAAGGGAAGGGAAAGGAAGGAAAGGAAAGGAAGAAAGAAAGGAAAGGAAAGAAAGGAAGAGGAAGCGAAGAAGGAACATAGAGATAAATATAAAAATGGTGACAAATATGTACTTATCAATAATAACTTTAAATGTAAATTGATTAAATGCTCCAATCAAAACACATAGGGTAATGGATTGGATAAGAAAACATGACCCATATATTTGCTGTCTACAAGAAACTCACCTCAGAAAAACAGATGCACACAGACTGAAGGTGAAGGGATGAAAGATAATTTTTCAGGCAAATGGAAATGAGAAAAAAGCAGGGGTAGCAATATTTATATCTGACAAATTAGATCTCAAAGTGAAGGACATAACAAGAGATAAGGAAGGCCATTTCATAATACTAAAGGGAGCAATCCAACAAGAAGAAATAACTCTAGTAAACATATATGCACCCAATACAGGAGCACCTAAATACATTTTTTAAAAAATTCCTGGAGGATATCAATGGAGAGATTGACGGCAATACAATTATAGTAGGAGACTTTTAATACCCCACTATGACCATTGGACAAATCCTGTAAACAAAAAATCAGCTAAGAAACATCAATCTTATGTTAATCACTAGACCAGATGGAATTAATTGACATCTTCAGAACATTTCACCCCAAAGTCACAGAATATACATTCTTCTCAAATGCACGTGTCATTTTCAAAGATGGACCATATGTTGGGTCATAGGCAAAGTCTCTGCAAATACAAAAAGATAGAAATTATATCAAGCATCTTTTCAGATCACAGTGGCATAAAACTGGAAATCAACTACAATAAAAACAATCCAAAGAAATCAAACACATGGAGACTAAACAGCAAGCTATTAAACAATGACTGGGTTACCAGAGAGATCAGGGAAGAAATAAAAAACATCATGGCAACAAATGACAATGAAAACACAACAATCCAAAATCTATGGGACACAGTGAAAGCAGTCTTGAGAGGGAAGTTCATAGCTCTACAAGCCTACTGAAAAAAAAACAAGAAACAAAGATAATAAATTATCTAACCCTACAACTCAAAGAGCTAGAAAGAGGACAACAAGAAAAGCTCAGTGTAAGCAGAAGGGAGAAAATAGTAAAAATCAGAGCAGAGATAAATGACATAGAAACCAAAGAAACAATTCAAAAGATCAACAAAACCAAGAGCTGGTTCTTTGAAAGAATAAACAAGATTGATGAACCTCTAGCTAGGCTCACCCAGAAGCAAAGAGAGAGGATCCAAATAAACAAAATCAGAAATGAAAGAGGTGAAATAACCACACACTACACCGAAATACAAAGGACTGTTAAAAAATACTATGAACAACTCTATTCCAAGAAACTCGACAACCTGGAGGAAATGAACATATTCCTAGAAAAATATAACCTTCCAAAACTCAATCAGGAAGAATCTAAACATCTCAATAGGTCAATAACTATGGAAGAAATTGAAGCAGTCATAAAAAGCTTCCAGCAAACAAAAGCCCAGGACCAGATGGCTACACAGGGGAGTTTTACCAAACATTCAAGGAAGAACTAAAACCTATTCTCCTCAAACTATTCCAAAAAATTCAAGAAGAAGTAACACTTCCAAGCACCTTCTAAGCATCACCCTAATACCAAAACCAGATAAAGACAACACAATAAAAGAGAATTACAGGCCAATATCCCTCATGAAAATAGGTGCCAAAATGCTCAACAAAATTCTAGCAAACTGGATCCAGCAGTACATCAGAAAGATCATACACCACGACCTTGCATTTATCCTAGGAATGCAAGGATGGTACAATATCCACAAATCAATAAATGTTAAATATCACATAAACAAATTGAGAGATAAAAATCACATAGTCATATCAACTGATACAGAAAAAGCATTTGACAAAAAACACCCTTTCTTGATAAAAACTCTCAGCAAGGTGGGAATAGAAGGATCATACCTCAACATCATAAAAGCCATATATGATAAACCCACAGCTAACATCATACTCAATGGGAAAAAAACTAAAACCATTTCCCATAAGAACAGGAACAAAACAGGGATGCCTACTCATACCAATCCTGTTCGACATAGTACTGGAAGTATTAGCCACTGCAATTAGACAAGAAGAAGAAATAAAAGGCATTCAAATTGGAGAAGTAAATCTGTCTTTATTTGCCGATGACATGATACTGTACATAAAAAAACGGAAAGACTCCATCAAAAAACTAGTAGACTTAATAAATGAATTCAACAATGTAGCAAGATACAAAATTAATGCCAAGAAATCTATGGTATTTCTATACACTAATAGTGAACTTACAGTAAGAGAGACTAAAAAAAGCAATCCCATTCACCATCCCACCAAAAAAAATTAAGATACCTAGGAATAGACTTAACTAAGGAGGTAACAGACCTATACATGGAAAACTACAGGACACTGAAAAAACAGATAGAAGAAGACGTAAACAGATAGAAGAAGAGCATATCATGCTTATGGATAGGGAGAATCAACATCATTAAAATGTCCATACTACCCAAAGCAATCTATAGATTCAATGCACTCCCCATTAAAATACCAATGGCATATTTCACAGACCTAGAAAGAACTCCTTAAAGATTCATCTGGAATAAAAAAGGACCCCAAATAGCCACAACAATCCTGAGAAAGAAGAATGGAGTAGGTGGGATAGCAATACCAGATTTCAAGCTGTATTACAAAGACACTCTTCTCAAAACAGCCTGGTAATGGCACAGGAACAGACATATAGAGCAATGGAATAGACTAGAGAATCCAGATATCGACCCAAACCATTTATGCTCAATTAATATTTGACCAAGGAGGCATGAACATACAATGGAGTCAAGACAGTCTCTTCAATAAATGGTGATGGGAAAATTGGACAGATACATGCAAAAAAAATGAAACTAGACCAACTTACACCATTCACAAAAATAAACTCAAAATGAATACAGGATTTAAACATAAGATGGGAAACCATAAAAATACTAGAGGAATCTACAGGCAGAAAAATCTCAGACATATGCCAAAGGAACTTCTTCACTGATACTGCTCCAAGGGCAATAGAAACTGAAGAGAAAAGAAACAAATGGGACTACATCAAAATAAAAAGCTTTTGCACAGCAAAAAGAAACCATCAACAAAACAAAACAAACAAAAAATAAGCCCACTGTATGGGAGAACATATTTGTACATTTTATCCTGATAAAGGTTTAATCTCCAACATCTATAGCCAACTTATACAACTTAATAAAAGGAAGATAAATGATCCAATAAAAAAAATCGGCAACGGACCTAAATAGAATCTTTCTGAAAGAAGACAGAAGGAAGGCCAAGAGACACATGAAAACATGCTCAAAGTCACTAATTATCTGAGAGATGCAAATCAAAACGACAATGCAATACCATCTCACACCTGTCAGAATGGCATTCATCAACCAATCAACAAATGACAAGTTTGGGGAGGATGTGGAGAAAAAGGAACCCTTGTGCACTGCTGGTGGGAATGTAGACTGGTGGAGCCACTATGGAGAACAGTATGGAGTTTCCTAAAAAAACTAAAGATGGAACTCCTATTTGATGCAGTAATCCCACTCCTAAGAATATATCCTAAGAAACTAGAAACACCAATTAGAAAGGATATATGCACCCCTATGTTCATAGCAGCACAATTTACAATAGCTAAAATTTGGAAACAGCCTAAGTGCCCGTCAGCAGATGACTGGATCAGAAAACTATGGTACATCTACACAATGGAATACTATGCTATAAAAAGATGAAATTCTTACCCTTTGCAGCAACCTGGATAGAACTGGAGAGCATTATGCTAAGTGAAATAAGCCAGTCAATGAAAGGAAAATACCTCATGATCTCACTCATTTATAGATAAAAAAAGAACATTATAAACTGATGAACAAAAAGATAGATACAGAGGCAATAAAGCATCAAACAGACTTTCAAATTACAGTGGGAAGGTTAGAGAGAGGTGGGGTAGAGAAGAGATTAACCGAAGGACTTGTATGCATGCATATAAGCATAACCAATGGATGCAAGACACTAGGTGGTTAGAGTATGCATGGGAGCTGGGGGGCGGGGGGCGGCCATTGGGAAGATATATACACATGTAATACATTAACAAAATAAATTTTAAATAAATAAAGTTCAAAAATTCTAGATATAAGATACACAATAGAGCCAGCCCAGGACTAAAATGCATGTATGAAACGAAACAAACAAAAAAATAACAAACACTAATTCACTCATGTGTTTAATTCACTCCCTCATTCCCCATTTATTCACTCATTTGGTTATTGCATAGAAAATATAAGGCAGGCTCTCTGCTTTCAAGGATTTTAAAATCTACCTGGAAGTAAAGCAGTAATCTAATACATTACCCCCAAAAGCACAGAATCACTCTGAGGAGAGAGAGCAGCACGAGCTAACAGCTCATGCGGGGTAACAAATGTACTGGGTCTTGAAGAATGAACAAGCTCCAACTCAGAGGAAGGAATTTGTTCTTGCTTCCATTTTACATTATGTCCATACTTAATTTTAATGTTTCATGCTACCCCTTGAGATATTGAGAAGAGAGACAGTATGTAAACCTTCTTTAAAGCAGAGTTAGGAATCCATAGATCCAAAACAGAGCAAACAATTGGTCCATAGCCAGAAAGGAGACTTCCTTCAACCATAAAGTCCCCTCCCCCTCCCCCTCCCCCACACTGGAGTGCCTGTTTAAGCCGGGTCTGGGTCCTCCCAGGAGGGATGAATAGATTCTGAGTAGGATGACCAACCATCCCAGTTGTCCCAGGACTGCCCTGGCTTTAGCACTGAAACTCCTGTGCCCCAATCAACCCTTCACTCTCAGCAAACTGAGGCGGTTGGTCACCCATGAGTCAGCACTCAGTTTCCAACACTTTCACAGCCTTTTTTCATTTTATTTCCATGATAAGCTTTGCTGAGATTCAAGACATTGGTATCTCCGTTTCCCAGATGTCAAGACTGAGGCACCAAGAGGTCCAATGCTTGCTCAAGGTCACATACACAAAGAAAGTGGCCGAGCAAGGATCCAACCCCAGATCTGTCTGCTTTCATCTAGAACCACCTTCAACAACCCCACCCCATGCCCTGTGTTCCTCAGCATAGATGGCCTCGAGAACAGAGGTGGTGGGGCATGCACAGGTAAAGTCAGATTCTCTGTGTAGAGAGACTGAAAAGGGAACAATACCCTTTGAGTTCACTGGTGCCCTGCTCTGACCCAGTGAGACAAGCAGCCCAGTTACAAGGAGAAAAGATGAAGCAGCATCTACATGGGGTATTCAAGATCTCACAGAACTGTGTGTGGGTTTTTACGCAGTTTCCACTTAATTAGATAGGTCCTCAATTGTTTTTCTCTAAATTAAGACAGTTGGCATGGTTCCTTATTTTCTACAGCATTTACAGTACGCCATTCCTGGATGCTAATAATAGTAATCATAATAATACACCATTTAGTAGGTCACTGCAGGTTTTTGGTGTGTTTTTTTGTGTGTGTTTTTAAGAAAAGCTTTGTAATCCCTTGTCAAGGATGTTAAAGATTATTTCTATACCCAGTACAAAGAGGGAACTTCTGAGGCCCCTGCCAACCCTGCAAGATGGCAGTTTTCAGAGTCAGAAGAAACATCACCATGATCCTAGAAAAAATCTTGGCCTATAATCTGTGTGGTTTGTTTTGTTTTTGGGGGGTTTTTTAAGTTCAGATTCTATAAAAGAGAAAAGGGGGTGGGAGGAAATGAGGCAAGCATGAAAGAAGGGAGTGAGAAATGTAATGAAAGAGGGGTCTAAAAGAACAAAGGGAAGAAAGAAAAGGAAGATCTAGTCCTGCGTGGTGAGAAACTAGAAGAGATAAATGTGAAACGGCAGCACGGGATGCCAGGGAGAGCTCAATTAATTAGTTATTGTCCATTTCCTTGAGAGACCTCCTAACAAATCTGTCCTTGTCAGTGACAGGAAATCTTTTTGAATTCTTTGTATGAGGATATTAATGGCGGTGGCAAGCTTCAGCACCCCTGCCCGGTGACGGCGGGAGGCGGTGGGAGCTCCTAGAGGTCACCCCGGGGGCCGGACTGGGCGCACAAGCCACCCTTCTCCCCGGCACACAAAGAGCTCTTCCCCAGCCCACAGACTGTCAACCCTCTATCCTTGATGGGTACATCAGGAGACTGACATTTAATACCCTAAGGATATAGATGTTTGAAAGCTGGTTATTGTAACAAAGGAAGCCATCCAAACTCTGCAAGACCAAATGGATCAGAAAAAGCTGACATGGAGATAAATCTGTTTTACATCCATTCTTGCACAAGTTTTGCTAATCTATGTAGTTATAGCTTTTCCCACTGAAGGAGGAAAAAAAATAACCCACCACATGTCGGCAAGTCCACATCGCGTGCCTATTTTTAATCTCCAAGGTATAACATTCCAGGCAAAGACCATTTTTATGCTGACTCTTGCATGAACTCCATTAACGTAGGATGACACAGAAAGAAAATGGGAAAGGAGGATCAGAGGGAGCTGGGAGGGGGGCGCGGTGGAAGAAGGGGAGAGGATTTCTTCTTGAATGGCTGTATACCGGTAAATGCAGATTTTTCTTTTTTTGAAATGAATGAATTCTGCTCCATCATTGACACAGGATCGCATCTCTCCCAGTCAGTCAGACACCTACTCTTCATTAGCCCGTATTTATGCTGCCAGATTGGACTTTCATATGGGAGCCTGAAGCACGAATGGTACAGATGGCAGGGGAGCTCTCATGAGATTGATAACGACGAAGAAAGATGCCACATTAAGTCAGAAGGTGCCACTGTTAACATCCCTGCTCAGAGGAGAATATTTCTAGCTAACACTCCCCTCCAAGGGCTGTTTTTCTTCTGGCTTCAAATGCATTCCCCTCCCCAAAAGCTCGATGCCCCACCCTCCTCCTGGCAAGAGAGTGATACATTTGCTTTAGTCTCTTTTGTGTGTCAACTGATTTTGCCTCCGATACTTAACCTTTACTTTCCAAAGGTGGCTGAGGTCCTAGGAGGGAAGGAGAAGTAGGGGAGGAGGGAGGGAGGCGGGCGGCATTTTAGGTCCATGCTTCTTCCCCCAACAAAGGCACCACTATGAGGAGTTGCGTGCAGCAGACCTGAATGGTATGTATTGTTTCCACTCGGGCCCCCATGGCATCTGCTGCCTTTCAGAAACAGACACCGTGTTCATACAACCAGGGCCCTGTCTCAGCAACCTTGGAGAAAGGGCACCCTCCAGGGTGTGGGACCGAGGGTGTGACGGCAAAGCCAACACCTCGGAATATCTGAGCAGTGGAGGCCTCTTCGGATCTGGATCCCAGGAAAGAGGAGAGCCTTCTAGCGACCCATTGTCAAGAGAGAGGCTTTGACTCCTTGGTACCTTCAGCTACTGACTAAGCCAGTCGGTTCCTCATTCAAGTTCAAACTTTTCCACAGTGAAAGGATTAAAATATCCATTCCATTTCAGCCACACACAAAAAGGGGGGTGGGGGGAGGGGGGTGAGACAGCATCTTGTCCTGATTTTTCATCTCTGTGGCCCTGGTCATGATTTCATCTGGCCAGAAATGTACCTTTGGCATCAAAGCAGGGATGATTCTCCCTGCCATCCTTACCTCCCCTGCATGGCAATCTGACACCAGGCCAGGAAGTGAGAGTTGGGGGATTCAGGGGGAAGGGGGAGTTTCTTCAGCCCACAGTGCAAGCAGATAAGGCAAGTGTTTCCCTTGTTCAGAAAGTCACCCAGAATCCAAACCAACAGACATGTGACAAAAGACATGGATGGGGCTTGCCTACCTAGCAAGTTTGGAAAAGTTCTTAGTTCTGGCCTAGCCCCGTGATGCATTAGCAGAGTCCGTCCTAAAGCATGAGGCTGAGGAACAAAAGGAGGCCACATCCAGGGCCCCGTGTGGCTATCACAGGTTGGTGTCGGTGCGTGAGCATTTAATTAGCCTCCTGGGTAGACAGGGACTCCCTTCGATTTCAGACCCTCTAGGCAGCTCCTCCTATAGGCTTGAACCTAGAATGCCTACCAGTGGGGAAGGGTATTTGGAGAGTCTTCATGGAAGGGAATTCCTATTTTTATGTCCATATGATGTGTCATCAGCATTTCCTCCCCCACAAAAATACACAGAGGGGCGACTCGTCCAAATAACTGGTTTAAACCCGTAAATTACAAACGCTGTTTCAAGGAAGTTTTAAGGTCGTTTTGTGTCTATGGAAAGAAGTTCGATGATATCATAAAATTCTTAGAGCTGATGGAATCTTTCTACAGGGGATTCATTTCAACGGAGGTGTGTCGGGGGTGCTCCCCTCGCCTCCCTTTTCTTTGTCCGTCCTTGGGTCCTGAGAGAGAAGCGCTGCTCGTAGCATTCATCCCAAGTCTCCCAGACATGTCCTCCTCCCTCCAGGGGTTGAGGTCTCAGACCCAGGTCTTCCTTTCACTCCCCGCCACCCGGAGGAACAGGGCTTGCTAGGAAGCGTGTTCATTTTCTGAGCTGGATGCATTTCTGCTGGGGAGTCTAATCCTCTCTTACATCTCCTTGTGTGCGTTTCTTCTCAGAGCTTCAGTCTTTAGTGACCTTCTCATAGCATTTCATTAAATGCCCTGCGCCTCGGTAAATTACAGTACTTTGAAGCCTCGGAGTTTAGCATATAAAAAAGCAAGCGTCTCCGTATACTGCCCTGGGATAAGGTGTGATGAAAATCCCATACACGCCGAACTGTACTTCCTAATCAAATGGGTGTAACAGATGGCTGCTGGAGCAAACCATCACAATGGAAATATCTGCAGTTCTCATGGTAACGGAATCTGCCAGGTCTGAGGGATTTGCTGTTTTTCAGGACATCTGAGCTGCAATCTCTTTGGAGCTGTCTAGCAGTCTCCGTCTTGCTCTCCCCTCGCTCTCTCAGCAGGATGGAGATAGAGTTGAAAGGTGGAGCCCGATTTTGCATTCCAGCTGTGATTAAAGACACAGGCACACATCCTGGGAGATAATGTGCTGCATATTCATTATGCTATCTAGAACCTCTTTAGCTACTGAGACCCAGGTCCTCATCCAATTAGAGGAGATACCTTCTTTGGGAGTGTAGGCGGGGCTGCGATGATGAAGAAGAGAAGGAGAATATGAGGAATTAAGATGCATGAGACGTGCCTGGTAATAAAGATATGGAGCAATATTAAAACTAGCAGTTGTTTCCATTTTGTGGCGACATGTCAACATGACTTTACACAGCAGGCTTGGGGGGGGGGGAGAGGGGAGAATACATGGTGTCAAATTTCCAAATTATAACCTAGACCATGTGGAAGAAAAACAACAGATAAACAATGGTGTAGCTTCCCAATAAGAGAGGGCACAGGGAAGATCTTGTACTCTACAGTCGGGGAGGAGAGCCATCTCATGCAGTGGTGTGCATATAGACACTGAGCTTCCATGATAAATCCAAGCTTTGGGTTTAAACCCACGGGACTACATTATAAAAGGATTCTTTATTATTTTTATTCTGCACGCTATTCATAGCCTTCTGATTTTACAGCTCAGAAAGGGGGAAAATGATCAGTCACAATTCTACTTTATTAAAGTCTTTTCCTCCAAATCCCTATTGATTTAAAGAAATAAGGAAAAGTATACTGTCTTCTTTGCTAAAAGTATAGTGTCTCCTGGTAGCAAATACACACACACACACACACACACACACACACACACACACACTGGGTTGATTCACAGCTGCCTGGTCCCTTGGGTATCTGAGCTTGAAGATCAGACAACATATAAGAATTCAGCCATGACTCAAAATGGAAACAAAGAAGGCCATTCTTAGTAAGCGCGGCAATGTGAAACGAAAAACTGCAGGCTGCAGGCTGGAGCCCCTAGCACACTTACCCACCCCATTGTCCTTGAGGGCACTACTGTTAAACACACATGACAGCCAAAGAGATGGGGAAAATGGTTTCCAGAAAGCACTGATTGGATCTCCCTTTTCATGAGGTAGAATAGGCAGGACTATGTAAGCCCTCTAAGTAGCTCTTGAGAACAGGTCCTGCGTGGCAGCATTGTCTGCTCTCATGTGGTGCCTGAAGAACATATTATAGTCTATAACCTTTCTCCACGCCCGCCCTGCTCTGGCTGAGACCCTCTTCCTTTAGAAGCCTGCTATTAATAACTCGGGGATGACAATCTCCGTCTTAACAAGCCGGATTAGTTCGTTTAAAGCAATGAACTCAGGCCATTTGTGCAGATGCTAATCAAAAAAGAAAAAGGGAGAAAATGATAAAAGATCCATGTGCATCCATCTCTTGCAAGTACAATGTAGATAAAAAGGAGAGGGGCCTCGGGCCACATCTGTGAGCTGACCTCTAAGGCACAAAGGTCTCATGGGCTGTGGGCTTAGAAAAGGAGGGAAGAGGGTTTGGATCAGGCCAGTGGCAGCCAGTGGCTCTCAGAAAGGGCAGTTGTAGAAAAATGAGCATCTTCCCTTGGAAATTATTCTTTAGTTGTCTCTCATGAGGTATTTGCTTTTTCGGAAACTTCTCAGCTCCTAACTCAGAGCCTGGAGGACAGCAGAGGTGCACGTGAAATGTTTGAGGGACTAAGGGATGAAGGAAGAGATGGATAAGAAAGATTTTAAAATGTCAAAAACAAACAAATCCCCAACATGTCCTCTCTTTCCCCTCCACACCGAGAACATAAAATTGTACTAAGCATAATAGTTAGCATTTTTGGAAATGTACTCTCTGTCTTCAGAGATCAATGGCTAGATTGATTATTAACATTCAGCCATGACTGGCACTTCAAAATATACACACACAAAAAGGAAAGCTACTCAGCTGATGACTCAGACTTAAAATGTTGCAGAAAATTTAAGCCCATTAAAAAAAAGAATCTGTTATTTCATCAACCTCTCTGACAGGTCTCTTTTCCATACCACAATGAAGGAAACTCACTCAAGAAGGAAGGGATGTTTTCTTTCCTTTAAAATACTCTGAGAATTACATAATATACACTCTATCACAGAGGGTGGGTCAAAGGCATGTTTATAGTTGTTTGTATGTAAGACAATATAATTAATGAAAAACAATACAATAAACTCTGGGTTTCACATACACCAAAAGGCAAATCAACTTTTGTCACACCCTGCATATTGGATCTGAGGGCATAATCAACTTGTGGGGAAAACAACTTGTGGGAGAGGACACCAGCTCTCACATTCCAGAAAGCAGTGACTGGATCTCCCTCATGCACCTGCACACAACATACATTTTCTCTCTCTCTCTCTCTCTCTCTCTCTCTCTCTCTCTCTCTCACACACACACACACACACACACACACACACAGCTTCTACTGACTTCTTAAATTTTAACTGCCCAGGCTGCCCAGAATGGCTCAGTGGTTGAGCATTGACCTATGAATCAGGAGGTCATGATTTGAATCCTTGTCAGAGCGCATGACTGGGTTAAAGGCTCAATCCCCAGAGAGGAGCATGCAGGGGGCAGCCAGTCAATGATTCTCTCTCATCACTGAGGTTTTTATCTCTCTCTCCCTCTCCCTTCTTCTCTGGAATCAATAAAAACATTAAAAAATAATTTTCAACTGCCCTTCAGAATACATGTTGCTGTTTTAAAGAATCTCTAAGCCCAATGTTTGCTGGAACGGCAACCTCCTAAGAAGCTCAGGAGGTCCTGCCAAGATCATTCAGTTAGAAGGCATTCAACTCCCCTAAGTAAGTGAGATTTGGAATTATATATTTTTTTATTTTTTAGAGAGAAAAAATAAGGGAAAGGAAAAGAGGGAGGAAGGAAAAGAGAGAGGGGGAGAGGAAGGGAGAGAATGAAGGAGGAGAAGAAGAGAGGGAGAGAGAGAGAAACATTGGTGAGAGAGAACCATGGATTGGCTGCCTCCTCCACTCCCCCTACTGGGGATCAAGCCTACAACCTGGGCATATGTCCTATGAATTGAACAGGAGACCTCTTAGTGCATGGGATGATGCTCAATCAACCTAGGCCAAGGCTAGAATTATTCTTTTTTTTTAATATGAAAATAATTTTATGTACATTCAATTAGAATTATTCTTTTAGAGTAAAACATAAAAGTTGTCTCTCTGAGTAGTATTCACCTCTAACATTTATCTTTAAGAATACTTTTGTACAAGAAGATTGTAGTCAACCTCAAAAAGATGCAGATATAAATCTAAAATGTTTTTTAGATTTATAGTTTACAGATATTTCAAATAAAAAAATTAAACCCCTTATATATATTCAGCCCATATGCCTTATTTCAACAGACTAGGACATGGATGAAGATATTCCCAATGCAGGAAATGGGCATGATATAGAAAAGTGTTGGGACCAGTCAAGGAATACTGAAGGCTTATTTGTCTAAGAAGTGGAGCCAGGCGCGCATGGCTCAGTGTTTGAGTGCTGACCTATGAACCAGGAGGTCAGATTCAATTCCCTGGTAGGGCACATGCCCAGGTTGTGAGCTCAATCACCAGTGTGGGGCATGAAGGAGGCAACCAATCAATGAGTCTCTCTCATCATTGATGTATCTCTCTCTCTCTCCCTCTCCTTCTCTGAAATCAATAAATATATGTATATTTTAAAGCAGAAAGTAGAAAGAAATTTTGACTGGGTTCATATTAGAAGAGATGAGGTTTTTTTTATCCCAGAATTGTTTGGGAGACATTCACCAATCTTGAGCATCAGAATTGGAAACAGCAGCTTCACTAGACTCACAAAAGAATTCTTCCTTTTTGAGATTCCCAAGAATACTTCAAGCACATAACAGTCCTAAGGGTCCATTACCAACAGGAATTCAGGGGGACACCCAATTTGCATGAAGCACCCCAATTTGCATGAATCGTACTTTCTTAAAGTATGAACCTTTAAGAGCCAAAACAGCAAGTTGGAAAAGCTCTCCTTTTCCATATATCTTTGGAAATAAACCTTTCTATTTCAGTATTTGGCATCATGACAAGACCTGAGAGGAACTAGAGAGATAATTAATAAGGGCATGAGGGGAAAGTGCAATTAAAAATGGCAAAGACTACTCCATAAATAAGTGTTTCATACTGAGAAAGATTATTACAACGATCTTCAGTTCCAAACCTGAAATCAAATCACACTGAATAGCTAATTTGAGCCTTATTAGGAGAGGAAAAGGCATCATGGTTCCTAGCCTCTAAATTATAGGAGAAACAAGATTTTGTTCTGACCTCACCTTTCTGTCAGTTTAAATCAACAAAATAATCACAGCTTAGTCCCAGTTGGCATAGCTCTCCATAACCTCAAGTTTTAATGTCGCCCCTCAGATTCTTAACCAGAAGAGGAAGTCAGAGGAAGTTACAGTGAGAATGTCTCAAGAAGAGCCTTTTCTAGGGAACTTAAAAAAAAAAAAAAGGTTCCTAGGAAACAAGGAAGGCAAACTCCTTTATCTGAATAAGGGCCTTTGTCAAAAAAGACAAAGAAAACATTAGCTGGAGCAAATCTGGGAGCCCAGGACCCGCCAGGCCTGGAGATGTTTGGACCTCTGGGCCAGCTTACAGAACCTGCTTTAAGAGGTTTCCCATCTAAAAAGCAGTCCACATGTTTGTCACTCACAGGAGAACTTTTGGCTGCGGCCTTTCTGAATGGAATGATTCAAAACTGAACCATTTTCCACAATTTAATTTCATAGCTGAATCACAAAGTACAAGAAGGTATGGTCACAGGGACACTGATCTATCTGGAGAAAGTGATCACACTCCCTGGGCTGCCATCAGTGGAGATTTAATTGAACACAGCAAGTTTTGCTATTGTTATAACATAGAAATAAATTATTTTAAAAACAGCCAGTGACCACAGCCAGCTCAGCCGGCATTGTGGTCAGAAAAGAATTTTACTTCCAATTATTGCTCAAGACTGAAACAATTGCTTACACGGATTTCAGGTGGTCATAAACAGCTTTGTTATTTTCTTTTCATCATCATCACCACCATCATCATTCTGCCACCCATCAATCTTAGTAAGGGACAATAACCAGAGAGAAAAACCACGGTCCATGCTCTCTTTACCTTCAGTTAAGAAGCTCCGCTGAAATAAACATGGCATTAGCAGCTCCTGACTCTCATTCCTGCTCTAAACATTTGGGTTGCCTTCCTTTAATCAAGGGTTAGCAAAGTACAACCCCAGTCCATACCTAGCCCCCTGCCTGTGTTTATAAAGAAAGCTTTATTGGAGCCAGTCAATGAAAGAAAAAAACAACATGATCTCATGCATTTATGGATAATAAAGAACATCATAAACTGATGAACAAAAAGATAAATACATAGGCAGTAAAGCATCAAACAGACTGTCAAATTACAGCAGGAAGGTTAGGGAGAGGTGGGGTAGATAAGAGGTCAATAGAAGGACTTATATGCATGCATATAAGCATAAACAATGGACGCAAGTCACTGGGGGCTGAGGCATGTATGGCAGCGGGGTGGAGGGGGGCAATGGGAAGATATATACACATGTAATACATTAATAAAAAAAATATGGGGGGGAGAAAGCTTTATTGGAACAGAGCCATGCTCATTCATCAGAGCTATGTGCTATCCATGGTTGCCTTTGCATTATAATGGCGAAATTCAATAGCTAATCACAGACATGTGGCCTTCACTTTACTAGCTGGCCCTTCACTTGACCAAGCCTTGCTCTGAATTGTCATCATCACCATCATCCCTTCCAATAGCAGAAGGCATGGGGTGGTGGAGGCTTTCACCACGTTGTTTGACATCTTTGATACCTAAAGTTGAAGGCAAATGCAGTGCCCAGAGACGCCCCAGACCATGCCACTGCTAGGTGGGAGAGTCCCACTTGGCACTGCCCATCGTGGGACACCTGGGGTAAGGCTGTCACTTCGTGTGTGGGGAGTGAGGGTCAGTGCTTCTCATTTTCACCAAGAATGAGCCGCTCTGGGCTTTGACCCATAGGTTGGGGTGATTCATCAGGAAATAATAAAGGGTTGTTAAACTTGGAACTTACATATTAAACCACTGTGTGTTAATACATGTATAACTGTCCATCATATTCCCATCCACCTGGAGTGGAAATGTGGAAGTAGAGGAACATGAAAGTTGAGAACATTTTGGAATGTTGGAAACTACAGTGGGAAAATAATATGTTGGAAATAAATCCAGAACTGAAACTCAAACCTGAGTTCAAATCCAGACACTCATGCATCTCTATGCTTTGATTTCTTTAGCTGCAAAATGAGAAAACGAATGGATAACACTTGCTTTTCAGAGTTGTAAGAACTGCATGAGATAACTTCTGAATAATGCCTGGCATGATGCAACAAACACTCAAGAAATGGCAAAAGTAATGACCATTCCTGTGTTTGGCTCACATAAAAGGTCAGGAGAATTCCTTCCTAAGAAAGGCTGATTGACATGCCATTAGAAATAGGGCTACTCCTCCCAAAATGATTGAATTCTGCATTCCACTTGCTTTTAATATTATGTTTTAAAATATTATAGCTTGGGCGCTCTCCCTCTTGGGAACTCACCTGTGCATTTCCCTTCCCTCCCTTACCCTCCCCCCAGGTGCCTTACCAAGTATTTGCCCATTTTACAGATGAAGAAAGTCAAGTTAGGCCTGCACTAACTTGTAGTGAATGAGTGAGGCTGAGACTCTATTTCCTCTCCTCATGTCACAGAGCACTTAGTTCTACCCAGGCCTTTACATAATAGCCTTTCATCTGGGGAAGACAGCAGTCCCAATTAGATGGCTATATTGGAAGGAATGAGAGCAAGAGCAGAAGACACTGAGGAAGAAAGCAAGACACTCAAGAAAGCAAGAATCTAACAGAAGGACCATGCTTCAGAATTCAGACAAATCCAGTATGCCTTTAAAGGGGCCGTGTCTACTCTTCTGTATTGCTTACTATCTGAAGCTAAGCCAGAGGGATGTGCATAGTGAGATCTTTGTCTCATTTCAGGGAGGATTCAGGATAAAGATTCTGTGCCAGTAATCTTCCTTGGATTAATGGTTTCTCTTTTATCTGCTGTATTTCTGCTCCGATGTCTTTTCTCTGAATGAGTCAGAGGAATGCAAATGCTGGGTGCAGTCCGCCTGAAATATTTAAATCTAGTTTTGCAATGTTTTGCAGGTTTGGAGGGGAAAATTATGCACACGCGCGTGCGTGCACACACACACACACACACACACACACACACAGTCATAGGAATGGCAGATGAGAATTACAGATATATCAGCCAGCAATACATATACGTGGTATTTCAATTTGACAACAAACTCATTTTTCTTTTTCCATTTCTTTGTTTCTCCAGATCAACATTTAGATGCCTGATGTGAGTGGAAGGAATCTGCAACATTCTTTTGTGAGACTCGGAATCTCATCAAGAATGTATCTGAATACAAGGAAAACGGATTTCGTCTTGCCTCCTAAATGACAAGCCTTCATTATGCAATGAGCGCGTCCCTGGAGAAAGCATGCATTCTCTGTGCGCTGATGGAGAAGGTGGGACAGGTTGGGCAGTTGGGCGTGATTTGTGTGCCTTTTCCTGATCCCTTCCATTGATACACTCTGGACTCTTTGTTTCCATGTGCAGTCATAGACTTGTGGGCAGTGTCTCACTATTGTAACTCGGAGGGCTTCCTCTAAGAGGAAATCTGAATGGCATTAATATTCAAATCCTCTGGCTTGGTCTGCAGTGGCCTCGTGGAGCTTGCTCGGAGCTCCTGTGCTGCAGCGAACAAATCTTGGGAAATAGAGCCCATACACTGGGATTTAGCTCCCGTCCCCGTGTGCAGTCCTTAACATGAAACCCTTAGACTGAAAGATCCCCTCCACAGGCTTTTATTGCTGCAAGAAAGAGTTCCTACCATGTGAACCCAAGGACAGAGGGAGGCTTTCTTCGTTTCCTTTCCACCTCATGTGAAAGAATAATCTCATGCCTTCGGGACAAAGGCTTCTTTAAACAACAAAGTGAAATGCTTTCAACGTCCACGAACATCTCCCAACATCAATGAGATTGCTATTCACGGACGAAAAAGAGAAAAGAAAAAAAAAAGTGGGGCATGAACAATTGGTCAATTCGGCATTACCTTCGAAAAGCAGAAAGCCAGAATTGGAAATGTGAAACATCTCGCACTCCTATTAAATTAGGATTGATGAGTTCCCAGGGATGTTCAACTTCCTTTGACTTTTCTTAAATGATTTATAGCCCTTCTCCATGTCATGGTTTCTGAATTTTCTCCAACCATGCATGTGAACTAAGGGCTGTAGAAGGTTTGGCACCAGAGCACAGAATCATACTTCTTCTCAAAACATTGGTGCAAATGGCTCTGTGGAATTTAATGCAGCATTCACTAAGCACCTAGGCACTGTGCGAGGCACTGGGGCACAAAAAGGAGTGAGGCACGGTCCTTGCCCTCAGAAAGCTCATGTCCAATACAGAGACTAGCCAATACCGTAAATGTAACAGAACAAGTGCTAGAGCAAAGGTAAGAAAAGAGGAGGGGCCACCCAGGAGGGTAGGTGTCAATTTAAAAAAGACATTTTTAAAAAGGTCATTTGACTTGAAGCTTAAAGATACTAACAGTTGGAGAGATGAACAAAAGAAAAAGAGGGCTAGAGTGAGGTCATGATCTCTAGACAAACAAATAAATACACCTTGAAATACAACTACCTCCAAAAACACACAAACATGTTGACTTTGCCAAGTCAGATTTGTTGGATTTCTATTATCCATGCTTTCTATTAAGAATTGACTTATGTCACCCAAGGGCCTGCTTCAGAAGGTTATATATCATGAGAAAGGTCAGACTCCAGTCTCCCTGAGTGAGATTTTAGTGGCCCCAGTCTCTCCCCAGCACTCAACCCTCCAGCTCATTCCCTCTCCAGAAAACCACCGAAAGGATAAAATTCCGAGGTCTCAAGCAGCAGCAGCCATGACAACAGGTCCTCCGTGGAACCCATTCCATCTGTCGGTGGACGATCAACTGTAGTTATCATGAGTTTCTTCTTGTCAAATTAAAATACCACATTTTTGCATCACTGGATAATATATCTGTAATATTCATCTGCTGCTCCTTCATCATATGTGTGTAAGTGTGTGTGTGTGTGTGTGTGTGTGTGTGTGTGTGTGTGTGTTCCCTCCCAATTTGCAAAGTAGCAGGAGGGCAGGGAGCTCAGACCACAGGAAAGGGGAGTCCTTTCTCAAAAAGGATCAACCTAAGTTTCTGCCAGCGTGGGGACCCATCCTGGCTGATACAAGAATGCAAACCACTCTGAGAAACAACTGGCCCTTCCTGTTACCTTGCACGGACTCCAAGTGCTTCTCTTGTCCCCTGTGTGTTCTCCAGAACTGAAGGATAATCAAAGTAAATATCAGAACTCAAACACGTATACATTATATCTCTAATATGTATGCAGAGAATATCCCAGGTATAGAATCCCAGTTTCCGTAGCTACAACTTCCCCACAGAGTCTTGTCAGTGAACCAAAGGTGGTTCACCAGAAGCCTTTGTTTTCTTGATACCAGAATTCAAACCATCATCTATCATACAAAGAGAGGGATATTTTATGACTATAGCCACATCCCAGCCCACCAAATTAACCTTCTCTAGCCAGGGGAGCATATTGCTGACAAGAGTTTTGAGAATGCTCATTTAAATTAGATGGAAGCTCATTTACTCTCTTGAGTGATATTGAGGCTCTGGGTGGCACCCTGTGAAAGATGACTAAGTCCACTCATGCATCAGACAGGATAATTCTGGCAAAGTTGGCGCCGACAACATTAAAAAACAATGATGGAAGAGTCTGGCCTTGTTGTTGTCATTTTAATTGTCACTGTGAGTGACAAAAAAATGTAGTTCCTTCTCCAGAATACTTATTGCTCAGCTTTGTAATACCTTAACTGGGCCCACGCCACTTGAGCATGTGATAAAAAAATGAAAGGAAAAAGAAATATGTGTGAACGTGTGAGAGAAAAAAGTGAGTGGCAAGAGAGAGAGGAAGAGAAAGGGGGGCTACGAGGAGGGGCGACAAAGAGAGACCAAAAGAGACAAGTGAGTGATGGAAAAAGAGAAAGACCAGACAAAGACGGAGAGAGAGAAAACATGATAGACAAGCAAGAATTATTTTGGATGGCTCTTCCTCAGTATCAAACAAAGAGTGCTGTTAGTAAGCTCATGGAAGAGGCTAGTTTTTGCAAATCAAAAAGCCTGCAATGTTTCCAAGATCCACTCTGAGTTTTCAGGCAAGGCAGCCCAGAATTTCTTGTTAAAAGCTTAAGGGCTCAATTTATGCTAAGCATTCAAGGAAACGTCTCATCCAAACAGGATATCGTTTTTCATTTTAAAGAAGCAAACCGATCTCAGAGCATAAATGTTATTATTCATAGTCGCAAAGGAAAATGGCATTTACTTTCTCTTCCTTCATAGGGGAGGAAAGAGGAGGCTCTCTTCAGTGGGGGACCAGAAGGGGATTCAGACATCCTGCTCCTGCTCCTGAAAGAAATAAATGTCTCGCTCTCAACCCCAGTAGGTGAGTCCGCAAGCCTCCTCCATGCCATCGATTGCTTTCATGGGTCAGTGTACAGTATGCGCGTGATGCTTTTCAACATCCGTTTGGGGGAAGAATCAAAGCTAATTTCACTGTGTGAAAAGCTAGCAGATTCCATTAGTGATTGTGACTTCACTTCCCAGCGATAAGGCTGCTGGATGGAGGTTCTCTGAACTGAATGTCCAAATGGGAATTTATGGTGAAGAACTTCACTTTTATCAACCAGAGGCTTCAACATACGTACAAAAGAAGAAATACCTTTTTTATTCCCCTAGCAGAAATGTTTAAGTTAACCCTGCCAACCCAGTTGTGTGTTCTTTTCTCATCCCCACCACCATCATCCTTCCCTCTTCAAAACATATTGGAGCGGGGGAGGAGGTCATGGGGATCATCATTTCTGGTTTTTACATCAATGGATATAAAAGAATACACACTGGATGAACTCACACTGTCTCTCCTACATGTGACCACAGCAAATCCCAGAAGCAATGCAAATGGGACTAGCCACAGCCCAATTCTCTTTGTCCTTACAGCATCTAGATGTGGTAGTGTCCTTAATTATCTTGGCCCCAAAACCCATCTCACATCTTTATGGAAGGCAAGCCCAACTACAGCTCTGAAAAGCATATGGTCAATAACACGTAATGATTATCATTCCATTCCATTCCATAAATGCACATAAATTGACTACTAATGTGTCCAAAATATTCTATCAAAATAGAGCACGCTTTACTAGGAAGTTTGTTATAAAACATTTGGTGTTTCTACCTATAAAACTGGGTGGTCTCCATTTAATAATATGAGATTTTTGTTTTTTTACAAGACAAGATTTACATTACTCAGTATATGAAGAGTTAAGGGCTGGGCCCACCCATTTCATAAAATAAAATGAAAAAGAAAAGTCAGGATTCAGGCCAGTTGAACATGATCTCAGGCAGAGTAATAATACTTTTCCCTGCTCCGGGTCCAAGGAAAGGAAAAGAGTCACTAAGTGATACTGAAACCCCTCCTTGTTTGTTTTGGCCACAAGTTCCTCCGCAGCTATTGTCTGCTCTGTGTTCAGGCACAAGTTGCTATGGTCATTGGGAGGAAATATAAAGACACAGAATGAAGCAAAAGATAACATGCCTACTATGTGTCTGGCACAGTTGATTATAGCCTTCAATCTTCATAGTTACCTGATGAGGTAGATATTCTAACACCCATTTTACAGAAAATGAAACTGACGCGCTAAGACTTGCCCACCATCTTAGAGCTGGGAGGTGGCTGAAATGAGAATAAACTCAGGCCACCCTATCTGATTCCGAAGCCCGAGTTCCAGAATACTCTAGTGCAATGGTTTTCAAGTTGAGTTCCAGTGCTTTTTAAGGGTTCCTCAAATGTTTTATTTCATTTTATTTCTTTCTTTTTTTTTTTTTAGTCCTCACCTGAAGATATATATTTTTTGTTGCTTTTTAGAGAGGGTGGAAGAGAGGGTGAAAGGGGGAGAGAAAGAGAGTGAACCGCAACTCAGGTCTGTGCCTTTGACCAGTGTTTATGTGGTACTAAAATTTCATAGGGAACGGAGATTAATTTTTTAAAATGTCTGAGAGGTTCTTTATGGGGAAGATAATGAAAAAAAGGTTGAGGAACACTGCTCTCGGGCATTAAGGAGTTCAGAGATTGAAACTGGAAAAGGGAGAGCTTGGTCCTCACTCAGCCCTAGCAGCCCACCTAACATGAAGTACAGCCCTGTCGGGAGTTCCAGCCTGGCTTGAGAGAGTAAGCCTGACTAGTGTGCAGCGTGAGGATTTTCTGTTTTTAAAAAGACAAGTAGAAGCTCCAGGCCTTTTCCTTCTGGAAGAAGACTTAGCAACCTGAGCCAGGCCCCTCATTTTACAGAAGGTAAAACTGAGGTCCAGAGGAGCAAAGGGTTTGCCCAAGGACACAGAACTGTTACAGGCAAGCAGAACTCAGACCCATAACAGGATCCTACACAAACATGGGCCAGGCACTCCAACAGTGTTTTGTCAAATGCATGAGTGAAGGGACAAATGGCTTTAACCAAGAGACATCATCAGAAAGATCAAATATTTTTAAAAATTGTTTAAACCTACTGTATGCAGACGGCATCTTACACATCACCTACTGACAAGGAAAAAAAAAAAAAGAAAAAAACCCACAACCTCAATTGTCCCTGTGGTCCGAGACCTCAGGGAGTCCCTTCCCACCTCACCACCCCAGCTGACATAGACCAGTGTCAGGAGACGCTGCAAGTGAGTCCTTCCTCTAGCGGACCCAACTGCACATCTCTCCTTTGTTGTTTTCCTTTCTTTAGAGCTCTGACAATACTCCTAGTGTAGTACCATCTGCTGAGGCGGGATGAGCAGGTAGCTTTAAAATGATGATAGCTCTGGGAAATGATAATCACTGGGTCATAGAAAGCTGCACTGCAGTGTATAAATAAGATAAGTAAAAGTGCTGAGGACGGCATGTTTGCTTTAATAAAATGTGTTTTTCCTTTTTGTGGAGAATGCCTTTCTCGAATGCCTGGGGAGAGGAGCTGAACTATAGACCAGAAACAGGCAGACGGTTCCAGAGTCTGGCAATGAGGGTGGGATTGGAGGGGAGAGGGATGAAATATTACTTACTGAGACACAAAAGGAAAAGTGTTGGACCGGAGCCTTTGTGTTTAAATTGCTGAAGCAATGGAATGAGATCAGAACTTCCAGGTCTAATTCCAAAGCTCCCTTCGGTAGAGGCAATGTGCTGGGGAGGAAAGAGCAAGGGCTTGGGTTACAGCAGGGCACTCCATGAACAACATGACCTTGGGAAATAATTCTCTGAATCTTGATTTTCTCAGATGTGAAAAGAGGATACTCTCTTACAGGGCTATCATAAGGTTTCAATTAGAGGGTGCATGTAAAGCACCAACCATAATAACTGATATATCTTTGTTGTTTAATAAATGGCAGTAATAATGATAAGTATATAGAGGCTCAAGATGATAGTGGTGATGGTGATCGTGATGGTGATGATCATGATGATGATGATGACAGAGACCTTCTCCAGAAAGCAGCTATGTGTACACACTGAGTCTTGAAAATCATTAGTCACCTAGAGGTTGCCCTGCCCTTTGAGATATGCCACTGGAAGTTATAATTCATAGTGCAAGAAGTCCTTTTGCAAGGGATTGCCATGAACAAACAAACAAAAAAAAAAACATAGGCATCTTCTGAGTTTGTGCAAATATATCATCTGACTTGGGCTTTCTGCAAATACAAAGCATTTTCACTGACACAGTCTCATTTTATCCCCACACCAGCAATGAGAGGTTGCCAAGGCAGGTAGGAGATGCCCGTTTGACATATGAGAAGAGCTGAGGTCTCGGGTTTTAGTCATTTCGCTACCATCTCAATGTCGCAGAGAGGTGTACCCAGAGCAAATGGCTGGCTGTCTGCTGCCTATCCCAAAGGCACACGATGCCTGCTACTTACAAATCTCCACCTGAAAAGAAACTTGGAACTTAGGCAGGTCAGACACAAGTGTGCCCTCTCTGCATCCTAATCTACCCTCCACCTTACCCCTTCCCCCTGAGTCAGCACAGCTCTCTCTGTAGTCATCTACTTACCTGACCCAAAGCAGAAAATCCAGGAGAGACTAATGAAAGGATCTTCCCCCTTGGGAAACAATAGAGTGAGATGTCTACCAAACCAGACATGTAAGTGGCATCATCTGACCATTGGACACTTGCCAGGGGAGCAAGCTGAGAACGCTCCAAGGGCTTTGCTGTGCCCCAGGGGAAAGCACAGAGCTGGCCTCCAGCTACGAGGTGCCAACCCTGCAGGGATGCTCTCTTCCTCTACTTTTAAATACCACGCTGAGCCTGTGAATGAAGACTCCTCCTCCTCCTCCTAAGAGTCCTCTGAGGAAGATGGGGCAGCATCCTTTCTTCAGTCGGGAAAACTAAAGAATCACAAATCAGGCACCATATACAAAAGCACACAACTTATTGACTGGAGATCAAGGTCTTAAACACAGATTTCCTCACTCCAGTCCCATCTTCTTTGAACTATACCACACTACTGCCTTTATCAATTAGAAATCTTTTGGTGGCAAAGAGCAGAAAAATCTAACAATTCAAATCTTAAAGAAAAAGGAAAAAAATTGTTTCTCTCTCTCTCTTTTGTTTTATTGTTGTTTTTGTTTCTGCTGTTTACATAACAAAACAGTTCAGGTAGAAGTCTGTTTTCAGACTCCAGGGTGAAGTCTGAGTTAGCATGGCGGCCCCAAGCAACTACAGATTCCAGCCTCATGGTAGAGGTGGTTCCACTCCTCATATCCTCACATTACCCTGAGGAAGAGAGCATTTATGCCTCTGCAGTTCTATTGCAATGATGAGCTTCACTCTGATTGGACCAGCTTAAACCATGTGCCCACCCCTAAACCAGTCATAATGGGCAGAGGGGATACTGTGGTTAGCTTAGGCTAGTTTAGTTGGTTAGAGCCCAGCACTGGCATCAGGGTGAATGACTATCCAGTCACCATGAATGACTATAGAGGAGAGGTATTTTCTCAAAGGAAATTCAAGGTCCTGTTATCAGCAAGAAGAGGTAAGAGAAACTGGGCAGAAACCCTACAAATAAAAGACATCCAATCTTTTATTCTACAAACAATTCTTTGAATTCCTATCGTGTGCCAATTGCACTGTCAGGCAGGAGGTAGATTTTTTTAAAAAAGTAAGGACCAACGTCTCCCTAGACAGAACTCAGTCTAGCATGGGTAGACCCACTGGTAAAGGGCAGGGGCCCCAAAAAATAAAATAAAATAAAATAAAATAAATAAATTATAGTGCTAAGGGTTAACTCAAGGGGAAAAAAAAAATTGGTGCCTTCATTGCTAATATATCTTCAACCACTTCCTACTGCAGCTCTAATTCAGCCAAACTATTCCTCTGTCCAGAGTCTAGCCAGGCTGGCAAGACACAGCAGAGTGGTGAGTTCAAATTGTTTTCTATTTGCAAGTTAACTAGAATCCTAGAATTATGTCTTATACAGTAGGAAGCAATGCACTGTACCAGTTAAGAATGCAGGCTCTAGAGTCAGACCACTTCAATTTGAATCTTAAGTCAGTCACTCCCTAGCTGTGTTACCTTATGCAAGTTTTGTGTCCTATTTGTTCTTTAAGTTCATTTATCAATAAAAGGGGGAGGGAATTATATCACCTAAGGATGTTTTGAGATCCTAATGAGTTGATATAGGGTCGGCTAATTTTTTCTATAAAGGGCCTGATAGTAAATATTTTAGGTATTGTGGGCCATGCAGCCCCTGTAGCAACTACTCCACTCTCCTATTAGAGTGTGAAAGGAGCCATGGCCAATGCATGAACAAGTGGGCATCACTGTGGCTAGATTATTATGATCTCAGAATGTATAATAATCTGGCCACTCAGTATATATCCTATATAATAAAAGGCTAATAAGCAAACTGTCCCCTCAACCAGGAGTTCGACCAGCATAAAGACCGCCCAACCGCTCATGGTTCCTCCCCCTGGCCAGGCTAGCC